>OY987301.1:51391359-52591359 GCA_963920635.1 Pseudeuparius sepicola
TTCAGTTTAAACACGTTTTTATATATTAGTTGTTTCTTCAGATAAGTAGTGAACTCTACTAGTATGCCCTTACTATTTTGGTTTCCAAGCTGGTATATATTATTGACGTCAGCTTCAGAGATTTCAATTTCCAGCAGTTTGTTTAAGGTATCAATTGTTCCCTTCAACAGATTCTGTCCATCCACCGTGATACCAAATATTGCAATATTATTCTTCCTCTTATGTCTTTCTAAAATCAGATAATGGTCTTGCAGTTTCCGCACTTCTGCTCTAGTTGTTCTAAGTGACTCCGTAAATTTTTTATCCTGGTTTTGAATTTCCCTTGTTACAATTGCTGTCTGTTCTTCCTGAGATTTCTTTAATAGTTCATACAATTTTTTCGTCGAGAACTCTTCTTCAGCACCAGACATTATTTTAGTCTAAACAAATATCCCTTGTATTCCAATGCTTGCCAGGTTTGTGTAGCAAAATAATATTCGTGGGTATGGTCTCAGTTTCAAATGATTAATATTTTTTCATAGAACTACAGGTTTTACATACCCATTATTTTTATTTATGCCTTGACTGTTATTTGCTGCAGCCTAGTTGAATCGTACACATTTTTTTACTTTATATATTATAAGAAATTGCACGTTTTTGAGGAGCTACCAATTTCACGTGTTCTCTATACGACGACGTGACAAAATGTGAAAATTACGTCAAAAGTATAGATTATATTGTTGGGACCACATGGATTTGCTTGTATATTTAAAGTAGGTAATGGAAAAGTGACTATATACACGAACTCACTAAAATCACAACAGTCTTTTTTTCCTGTGTAGACGTGTAGATAATATGAAATAATAACTCGTGCCGGCCGCCGCCGACGGCCGCCGGGGTCACACGAGTCTCGCCGATGCCGACGAAGAAGCGCGAATATATATTTAAAAAACGGCGGTGGCCTGTTTGCTTTATTGCAAAAATGATATTTTTCAGGGCGTTCACTTTTCGTTGGCAACACACTGCATAGCTTTTTGGCGTCGAAGCAATTTTACTATTATTTTTCATATCAGCAAAGGTGCATGCTATGAAGGGTTCGTGTATAAAAAAAACTTGTAATTGCTCAATTATAAAATCTAAATTAACGATTCGATTACCGAATTCTTCTTGAACCACATTAGGGTCAGTTGAACATCTATTAATGTTTGATTGGATAATTGTTCTGCATAATAGTGTTGCTACGACTAAAAAAGTGCGTCTAAAGTCTACTTCTTCAAAATGTTTTATATAACTAGTAGGTATTCCATATTTACATTTGTGTAATAATAAATAAATCTAACTAAAAACTTTCTACACTGTGAGAGTTCACTTTAGAGGGATTAGAGTGAATAGGCCATATTATATCACAACGGTTTCGTTAATCTATAAAATTACATCCTCAAGGACTAATTTATAGAGTTACGAAACTGGTCTCCCTTTTTAAATAAAGTAATAGTTGTGAGATAATAGGAGCTATTAATTTCTAATCCCTTGTAAATGTTCCATTCAAAGCCCTGTTTTTCCCAGAAAGTTTGTTTCCCAAACCCTATGCACCTGCAGTACTACTTATACCTAAATCCGAATAAGTGTGCAAAATGCAAAATATGTAGGTACCCCTCTCTCAAATTCTGGAAACCATATTAGGTACCTACGGGAATAAAAGCACTCAAGCCCACAAATTACTCCTATTGGTTTCACTACATGTGACTGTTGTGACATCATTATCAAACATTATAGGTATTCTTGCCCTGACTGCCCCTTATTCTGACAAATCTGAATTATCGAACATCCTAGAAAATGTATTAAAATGTCATAAATTCGACAGACTGGAACAATAAAATGTACTATTTTTATTTTGCCCGATTTTCAACTCCAATGACTTTCGAACAATCTTCTAACGAAGAAGTTTCTAAAACTGACTGGATGTCAGAATTATTATCGTTCCCTCTGGAAAGTATATAAATTAGCTTTTATCATGCAGCGATTTACATAGGAATTCGTTTTCAAAAAATGCTTCACATGACCCATTTATTTGGCAAAATTATTACTTGTACCTATCACATTTTTAAAGTAAAAATCAAGCGCACAATTTGGTCTAGAATTTAAATTTACTCTTTTTGCACGACCAGGCCATTTTATGCCCTAGGGATTAAACCATTTTACACAAAAGCAAAAAGTAGGTACTTTGTGAATAATAATTATTTATTTTCTAAAATTTATTTGTGGCGCAATGGATTAATAATTATTTATTTATAATTCCTGGAGGAATAATAATAATGAGTATTATTATATGCCAGTCGACATACATAATGTCGCGGTAGAAAATATTTTCTTCGGGTACTCGGAAATATAAATATTTGCTAACATACTAACATTCAAAACAAGCGAAACACAAATAAGGGAGACTGAGACTAATAAAATGAAAAATGAACCATCTGATATCGATTGAAAGTTCTCCTGACGTGGTTTCCGAGCCCGGTGAGGTACGCCGAAGTAGGGGGAAGTAGGGGAACCACGAGTTCCAGCGAACGCCCGCCCGCCCGCCTATCTCCGTACGTCTAATTCCTGCTCGAATGGCCAATTCACGGATCATTTTATTGCCGGGCAATGGGTTCGTAGTTTTCAAATCATAGCCAAACGAACAAACGTATCGACTTGAAAGTAGTCTTAAAATAATGTTATAGAATGCCTCAATCGTCGTTGTGTCCTTCGAATTATTTTTGAGTGGTGGAAATACTCGAAATTCTTAACCGAATATAGTCGAATTTCGGGTATGTTTGGCATTTTTTTTCACAGTGTCGCATTAGTCCTGCACAGTTCGTGATACACAACGACGATTCTTCGTAGTTTTATCTAAGCCACAAAAAAAAATCAAGTGAAAATATTAAGAAATGCAAGTAGGAGATGTAAACTACGAAACCCTTGAAAATGGGGGGTATCGTAGCGCCTTAATGAATGGCACGATATTTCTAATCTATTACAAGTCCACTTTGGCGACCCGAGAGACTTAAATTCTTTAATTCAAGCTCTTTAGAGGCTTAGTCAACTCCCACAAGAAAGTACTCCAACCTTCTGTAAAAAATAATAAATTTAGATTCTAAAAAGCAATCGGCTATTTCAAAACAAGACTTAATGCGAGCGCAAAAGCAAGCTCAAGTCTAATTAATAGAGGATATGACTCTAAACACTCTATTAACAGGGATAGAACCAAAAATAGGCCAGATTATTCGAGCTAGGAATCCAACTAACATGATATACGCCGTGGCTAGAATTAAAAGATAAATGCAATTATCATATTTCGAAAACCAAAGATTTTCCTTACCACGAAACCCAAACCCGAGACCTACACAAAGATTTACACAACAAACACCGACTAAAGTTTGTAACTATTGCAAAAAGTCAGAACACTTGATTGACGAATGTCGTACTAGACAATATAACAATTCGCAAAGACAGACGAATTTTTATACTCAAAATAACTCTCCAGGACCATCTCGTCCTAATTTTTCAAATTACCCTTGACAAAACCAAAACTTTAACCCTCCTAGACAGAACAATTTTAATTTCCCTAGACAAAATAATTATGCTCCTCCTAGACAAAATAATCCTTACCATCCTAGACAAAATTCCTACAACGAAAGACCATCTACCAGTAACGGCGACAATAATTACCGAAGTAATAACTACTCGCAAAGAACAAATTACGTGTCGACGACACATAGATCAACCCCTTCTACATCCGGAACTATTCCCAACGACAGACGAGACCCCATAAATTTTCCTCGACAAGCCTCGGACCAGAATTCAGAGAGAACTTTTGAGAACTTATCGATAAACCGAAATACCCAATTGACCTAAGTGTTTATGTCGTACCTAAAGAACGATTAGTTTATATTAGAAGTACAAATCAAAATTATAAACTTCTAATAGATTCGGTAGCATCAATTTCTGTTATTAAACCTCATGTAGCTCAAAATTATTCGGAATATTCTGACCAGGAAAATATTACAATCAGTTATAGTCCTTATGAGTGAACAAAAGATCCCTCATAAAATTTAGGTTTTTTAACTCCCTCTAGAATTTGACGGTATTTTAGGAAATGACTTTCTTATGAGATTCGACGCAGATATTAGTTATAGAAGAAGAAAACTTATTACAAATTACGCTGAAATCCCTTTATATTTTACTACTGACGAAAATAAAATTACCGAACAAGAAATTTCTTTAAATAAAAATTATGTAACAATCGAACCAAGAGTTGAGAAAATATGTAAACTGACTACTTCAAAATTTGCAGACGTCGATGCAATTGCACTCGGACAAGAAATAAATAAAATCTATCTCCCAAATGCACTCGTTCATATAAACGAAAAAGGTGAATTTTTAACCACTATCCTAAATATTAATGAAACTGAACAAACTGTCAAATTTAATGATATTAAGATAGAACCATGCGACGAAACCGAAATACCAATAGAAAATGTTGAACCTAATTTTCCTTATTAAAAATTTAATTTGAAACTGATGAAGAGTTCAAGAATTTCAAAAAATCAAAACATTTTATGCCAGAGAGGTACAATTAAAGAAATAAAAGTAGATTTATTTTTAATGCCAGAGAAATATTCTATAGGACACTGTGTTTCGGAAGATTTCAAGATGAATGCCGGAATAGCTAGAATATTTAAACAAAAATTTGTTAATGTTTCTGAACTTTTGAACCAAAATAAAAAGGTAGGACAAGTGGCTATGTTAAGAGATAATGATAGATTTCGATACTATTTAATTAAGAAAAAACATTTTAACGATAAACCAAACTATGATGCTTTATGGGTTACACTTAAGGATTTACGAGAAAAAATTCTTGCTGATGATGTCAAATGGTTAGCGCCTCCGAAAATTGCTTGTGGATTGGATAAATTAAGATGGTCTAAAATAAAACAAATGATAAGCTTTTCATTTCAATCAGTGCAATGTGATTTTGATCCCTTACCCACTAATTCTATTCCAATTTTAAATATTAACGGAATGAATCGAGAGAATGAAATACAGAATCAGTTAAGGTTAGGACACTTAAATCAAGAAAAAAAAACAATTAATTTCTTATCTTTATTTAGAATATTCTGACATTTTCTACCTCGAAGGAGATAGATTGACCTTTACTAATCAAATAAAACATCGGATCGACACTAATAACGCAAAACCTGTATACACAAAATCCTATAGATATCCTCACATTCACAAAACAGAAGTTAAAAGACAAATCTCGGAAATGCTAGATCAAGGAATAATAAAACCTTCAATCAGTCCATGGAGTTCCCCCGTTTGGGTGGTACCAAAGAAAATGGACGCCAGTAATAAGCAAAAATGGCGAGTTGTGACAGATTATAGAAAATTAAACGAGCTCAAAATAGACGATAAATACCCATTACCAAATATAAATGATCTCTTAGACCAATTAGGTAGTTGTCAATACTTTTCAACCCTAGATTTAGCTTCCGGATTCCATCAAATAGAAATAAAAACAGAGGACATAGAAAAAACGGCCTTCTCAGTAGAAAACGGCCATTTTGAATTTACTAGGATGCCATTCGGGCTCAAAAACGCCCCCTCGACTTTTCAAAGGGTAGTAGATAATATTTTGACAGGTATACAGAACGAGCGTTGTCTAGTGTATATGGACGATATTATAATTTATTCTGCTACAATCGAAGAACATATTTCTAGAATAACCGAAGTATTCTATAGGTTACGCGTAGCGAATTTGAAAATTCAACCGGATAAGTGTGAGTTTTTAAGAAAGGAAGTGGCATACTTAGGGCATGCCGTAACTAAAGATGGCGTAAAACCAAATCCTGAAAAGATTAAAGCGATAGTAAATTTTCCTCAACCTAAAAATCCAAAAGATATTCAATCATTTTTAGGCCTAGCTGGCTACTACAGAAAATTCATACCAGAATTCGCGAAAATTGCAAAATCATTGACGAGCCTATTAAAGAAAGACGTTCCATTTAATTTCGATGTAAACTGCGAAATTTCGTTTTCTCAACTTAAAGATATTTTAACTAAAAGTCCAATTTTAATTTACCCCAATTTTGACGAATCTTTTATAATTACTACTGACGCATCAGATTTAGCTGTAGGAGCCGTCCTGTCACAAGGAAAAGGAAAAGATCTCCCGATAGCTTATGCTTCCAGAACCCTAAACTCGGCAGAATCAAAATACAGTACTATCGAGAAAGAACTTTTGGCAATACTCTGAGCATGTAAGACCTTTAGGTCATATATTTATGGTAGAAAATTCAAATTAGTTACCGATCATCGTCCTTTAACCTACTTATTTAATGTAAAAGATCCCGGTTCACGTTTAGCAAGATGGAGATTCAAAATGGAAGACTATAACTACGAGATTTTGTACAAACCTGGAAGGATAAACAAAAACGCAGACGCTTTATCAAGGATTAAAATTAATCAAATATTTCATACTGATTTAAGTCCATTAGCAGGACCTTCGAATGTCGAAAACCCACAGGAAGAAATTTATATCGACTTAAAAACTATAGCAGGGGAATAGGGTAGTTTCCTCTAATCAAATTTTCAAATAAATTGCACAGAACTTGATTCATCAAGTCCTAAGATAGCTTTAACCATTTTTTATTTCCCGAATAAGTATCCACGAAGTTAGAATTTTCAAAATAAAATTTGAATTTATTTGAATTTGCGTTCGGGACCCGACGGCGGGTTGACCTAATCTTATTATTTTGTGATTTGATATGTCACTAGTCAAATAATATCAGCTGAAGTTTGGTTTACATTTCAAAATTTGTAATTTTATCAAAGTTATTGAGGGGTTCCAAGGACTTTGAATTTTATATTTTATAATAAAACCATTGTTTATCGCGTCGTCATAATAGTAAAGGACTAAATGAGGTATTAATTCATTTTTGTACCTGACCTAAGTGTTCACAAATCAACGATTAAAATAAGGTAAGCAAATAGGCAATGTAAATTTTTATCATTGCTCCTTTCTTATAATATAATTAAAAATTGTGCTTGTGTTTCAAATTGAGAGAGATAGTGTAATAAAATCTAATTAATTACAAATGCAAATCTTAACTTATGTACATGGTACAATCCTAAACTCTATAGTTTCAATTACAAAGAAAAATGAATAGGTACCATAAAATTGATATTGGTAGTAGGTAGTTCAATCCCCAGATAAAAGTGTTTGAGAGCAAAGTATAATTTAGTAAGCACTCTTTCTCAATTTGATTGTAGGTAGGTACCTAAAGAATATAAATAGGTAATCATTTAAATTCCAAGAAATACCTACCTACCTGATGCATTTATATAGGTATGAGAGTAGATAGAGTGTTTAATTTGCTTTCTGTTTCAGTGCGAAGAAGTTGACAAAGAGTAAAGTAATGGCTCCTCCTGTAGTGAATGTGGGTTTTGTTAAAGCAAGTTCAGACAATCTTCCGGAAATTGACATATTTATGCTCTCACAATTTTTAAAGCGAGATGATAGATTTAATGTTGCAAAAGGCACTCTTACGAATATTTTATTAGTATTTGTAGAGGTGTTGGCACAATACTCTACAAAGCACTTTTTATACATAATGCACCAGAAGTACAAGGACAATAACAGAATCTGATGCCAAAGCGAAACAATCTCTAGGCCAAACGCGAAAACCGCAAAGCTAGAAAGCTAGGTTATGTTTCGATACCCACAAAACATCAAGATTAGGTTAGGACGGCACCGTTATCGTTACTAGTTTGCTGCACCGTTGCCAGATCCCCTTTCGGACTTGTATTCAGAAGTAAATCCTGTACTCCAAAGACAGACTATTCTTCAACAAACATTGAGAAAGTTTATTATATCTTTACGGAATATAGTGTTTTTTTTATAAAGTTAACTGCTGTTATTATTTATTGCAATTAATAGGTTTGTTCTAGGAAGCAATCTCAAACTAGTCCGAACCAATAACCAGAGTTAAAAACAGTCAGAGAATTTGAACTGTATAATCAACTTTATGTTGACAATTTGAGTTTCCATACTAGAACACAGCTATTCTAATAACAAAATATTCGACCAGCAAGGAAAAATCACACGAGTTGGCAACGTACAATAAACGAATAAAGCTTCAAGGCTTCGCGGTCTTATTCACATAGCTCAAAATTATTATGACGTCAAAATTAAGAAAACCGTTAAAAATAATTTTAAACTCAATTTTCTCCCAAAGGAGGTAACATTTTTAGTTTAGAATTTTACTAGTGTAGTCTGCATCAATACAGGCTTTCAACAAAATAAAATTTGAAAAACGGTTAAATACCCTATTCACAAGATTCGTAAACTTATATAAAACTCAATCGATAATAGATTTTTCCAAAATACAATCCTCCAATTCTCAACTATTAGATAAGTCTCATAAAGATATTGTTATATTTTTACAACAAGATAAAATTACTGATTTTCATGAAAAAATTCTTGAAGACATTCTTGAACTTAACCCAGACTACGGTCAAAATCAAGTTAATATCGTAACTAGTCAGTCAGTCAAAAATCGAAAATATTATTTAATTCCTTTACCTTACGACGACGAGTCAGCTGTTCAAGTTTTATTCTTATCATTATTTCAATGTAAACATGTATTCGAAGAATCCAAAACGTACCACATATAAAATAACGTAGAACTACCTATTTTCGAAATATTTAGCTATATATTCGCCGAAATTAGTCTAAATCTTGTAGTATGTCAAGACGTAGTTAAAAAAACCTGACGAAGATCAAATACCAATTATAATAGACAATTACCATTCGGGAAAAGCAAATTTCCATCGAGGAATTAACGAGACTGTAAGAAGGATCCGAGTAAAATACAATAATTGGCCTGGTCTAACTAAAGACGTAGAAAACTTTATTAAACGATGCGAGATTTGTAAAAAAGCAAAAATATGTAGAAAAAACTTATCTAACCCACTAGTTATTACGGAAACGTCTAAGGCCCCTTTTGAAAGAATCAACCTAGATATTTTAGAAATCCCCACAAAACATTTGGTACCTACTAACTATTAGGGACGAACTAAGCAAATTTACCCAAGCATATTCTTTACAGAACAAAACGGCTAGAGAAGTGGCGGATAAAGTCATTTTTTATATTCAACATTACGGTGCCCCTATGCGGATACACTGCGATAGTGGTAGAGAATTTAATAACCAAATTATGAGCGACCTTTGTAAATTGTATAATATAAAAATAACATTTTCATCTATAAATCACCCCCAATCGAACGGCTCTCTTGAAAGGTTCCACGCCACATTATTAGAAATGATTAGATCTATGACTCTCGAAACACCAGGTGAACACCCCTTACAATTGCTTCCATACGCATGCGTTTGCTATAATAACTCCATAAATAATACCCACGGCTACACTCCATATGAATTAATATTCGGACACACATCATCTAGACACCCAGAAACTTTATACAGCGAGGAACAGCTGATAACAAAATACGTGCGAGACCTGAGTTCAAAAATGAAACATTATTATAATATAGCACGCGCTCGAACAGACCTTAAAAAGCAGAAAGCAAAAGTGCGCTTCGACAAAACGATATCAGAACAGCATGTCAATGTAGGATAAAAAGTATGGGTTAAGCAGTCGCAAATTAAAAATAAATTAGCTAACAAATTTAACGGCCCCTTCGAAATTCGAGAAGGTTATAGGAATTCTGCTCTAATTTATAATCCTCTCACTGACCAAACTAGTAAAGTAAATTTTGACATGCTAAAAAGATACTACGAGAATGAAGATAACAAAAATCAAGCAGAACCTCAAGAAGTTGAATAAAATTTATTTTTCCTTTTGATTTCAGGTCATTATAATGTATCATCAATTTAGGAAATTATCCCGAACCCGAACCGTATATAGGTCCCAAAAGAATAAAAATCTCCTTAAATAAAAATCAAAGAAAAGTAAAGTTTTAAAAACCAATGAAATTTAAGAGGGAACGCGTAGTTGAAAATAACAAAAATACTATAAAATATACGCCAATCAAAATATCACCTTAACAAATCGCTCCAGAAGATTTAGAAGCAGAAATAGATAGATTCTTAAAGGAACAACGGGAAAAAGTTCGAAAACTAAAAGCAAATAAGCAATTAATCCCTTCTCAGTAATACAAATTTAAATTTTCTCTCTTTTCAGATTATTACAATGTGCCATGATTTTAGAAATACCCCTCGAAAATCACCAATACAAATTGGAACCAATAAAAAACACTATAGGCTTATACTATCATGAAATATTTGATGTAAAAATCTCGAATGACAAATGGACAATTTTAACTTATAAAGATACGGCAACACTTAAAGAAAATTTCGAGAAAAATAATATTATATAGAAAATGTATATAGGTTAGCATCAGCTCCTAATAATATAATGAAAGCTTTTAAGTCAGAAGTTGAAACTCATCTTAGCCTCTTAAACCAAATTTCAAATGATATAGAAAATATTGGAAGTATTTTTAAATCCTTGACTGGTAACCTTGACGCTTCTGATGGACAATATTTTAATTACTGTATAGAAAAACTAAGTAAAGATGAAACTAGAATTGAAAATTTAATGAAAAACCAAATTTCAGTAACCACATCCGTTATAAAGAATTTCAACGAAACTTTAAGAAATTTGCAGGTAGATGAAGAAACCTTTAACGAAGATATAGTCAAAATTGAAGAAAGTATTTATAACATTGTTGATGACTTAAGTTAACTTAACAACTAATGGCGTCATATTCCTTTATTGAACTTACATTAAATGATATTTTGAATTTCATTACATTTTCTTGTTTAAATATAATGCACAGATCAATTATAACTCCAAATGATTTTATTAATCAATTACGTTACATATATCAGAAAAATTACAAAGAAATCCCTTATACCATTACCAGTCTCTCCAACTCTTATCTCAAATTATTTTGGAATAATTGAACCCAAATCTTTTCAGACAGATACAAAGGTAGTTTTCGCAATAGAAATTCTACTAACAGAACCAGAAAATTTTATAATGTTCCGCTTATATCCTATTTTCATAAAAGACAATCGAACCCAACTGTATCATATGCTATTTCCAAATGAGAAAAAGTATATCGCAAGAAATTAAGATTCTAGTAAATTTGTTATTGTTTCCGATAGAGACAAATGTAAAGATTTACAAGACAACATAAAAATTTGTAAACATTTAATAGCAACACCTGTTGTTTCCAGTTCTGCGTGTGAAGCGCAATTATTCAAATTCCAAATGCAATTACCCTCTACTTGTGAAAACGTGGTCGTAGATTTTAGAGGATACAATGTTCAATTCCTAGAAGAAAATGTTTGGTTAATAATGAGTATAAGCGAAACTCCTATCACCATACAATGTAAAGAAAACGTGGTTATTTCAGATACCATTGAAAGTAACTATATTTTAACTTTAAAAGACGATTGTTTTTCATATATTGGTGATGTTTATATAAAATCTCAAAATCGAGAAGTCTCAAACGTAAATTATAGCTTTCATCCAATTATGGTACCTTACGAATGTTGTAAAAAGTTACCAAATAATATTCAAACACAAATTCAAAAATTAAAACCCTTAAAAATAAACAGCATAAATTACGAGGATTTAGAAGTTGCAAAATATAAACTTAATGAATATTCGAAACAATTAGATGACTTGATAAACGAACCTTATTCTCAAAAATACTACCCGTGGTTCAACTACTTCGTAATTGTTTTATTAATTTTATTAATTATACTGTATATATTTTGTAAATGTAAAAAGAAAGGTAGCCTTAAGGATTTTGAAATAAGAATCACTAGCGACAATCAAAATTCGAAATCTCCAAAAACAAATAAAATATTTCAAAGATTTATCCCTTGGAAAAGACGATCTTTTAAAGAAAACTTAAATGAAATCTTTGAAGAAGTAGAACTAAGCACTAATAAAAACGTAGCTTAAGTCTAAATAAACTTGTCTCTAGTATTAAGCTGACCTATAATTAATAAATACCTTTGCCTTATTATTATCAATTTAGTTTATTGTTTTATACTTATCTATATTGTTACTTTATATTGTAACCAATAGCTCTATTGTCTTATCTTAGCTACTATTTTATAACCTTATTTTGTTCTAATTTATATCATAGTTATTGTATATTTTATATTTCCTATTTTATATTATTATTATAAAAAGGTGCTGCATGGCATTGCATCATCTTTTTCAATAAGGGGAAAGCAATAATTGTTATATCAGAAAATACGCCAACTAATCACAGAAACTACGTCTTAAACAAATATGTTATCACGCTTCTTAAATTTCTGCAAACTTCGACTTCTTCTATTACACAGACTCCACATCCATTCTAAGAACTTCTAGAAAATCACGCGTCTCTGGCGTTTCCCTCACCAAGTACCAAAAAACTATAAAAGCCTCTGATGCCATTCGGCGGTATTCAATTCAATTCAATCCCATTCAGTTCTATCTTAGTTCAGTCTAGTTCAGAATAATACCGTACTTATGTTCAGATCTCTGTTTTTCCAACAATTTCTAAATTCAGTCCGATTGTAAAAAGTCAGAAGTTTTTGTAATAATTATTAAATAAAAAGAAAGTGAAAATAGTTATTTATGTACCAAGGCACTGAAGTTCAACTTTTTATGACTCATGTGGAGTTTAGTTGCTGAGGCCTCTGGCCGAGGCAAATAAACCACATGAGTCATAAAAAGAACTTCAGTGCCGAGGTACATATTATATTTTTTTTGAAATCGGAAAAAAAATGTTTTATTAGTCAAGAAAATAATATTAAGGGATCACCCGTCCATGAACCGACTACGCGCAGCGTTGCTTGACTTTGACGATCGCTCTACCTAGGACAAGTATGATGAGACACGGCACCTTCTGACAGAAAAACCAAACTGCTGCTTCTTGTGCAGCCTACACAACAAATCTATTGATATTCAAATTTACTAAAATATGTATACTGAAGGATTGCGCTTCTATTGGAAACAATTTCGCAATGTGTACGAAAAGTTAAATGAGCCTTTATCGGCCTGGTTTTGAATATTTGGTCACTTTTGACGGGCGATTTATCCGCGTCTGACGTTTGATGTTTACATCTCGCCAAGGCCTACTTATTGAAAAAATCGTACAAAAATGGGCTACATTATTGTACGATTTCTGTGCTTTTAATGACGATTTTGGGACATTTTAATGTATATATATGTTCTTTTTACGGTAACGAGTTCTCTTTGTGGTCAATATTTCGCAGCCCCAAAGCGAACCAATATATTATACAGGGTTATTCAAAAACAAATGCCACAAAGTTACCCCATCAAAAAACCAATCATTTATTTCAAATAAAGTTCTCAGAAACATAAATTGTAAGATTTATTGGGGGATTTGTTGGACGAAAATTTTTATTTGTAAAACAGGCTTTAATAAATGGAGTATTGTGTATAAGTGCTTGTAAGCCTGCCGTGGTTTCAGCACGGCCACAACTGGGCACTCCTCAAGCTGGTGGCGCTCCGAGGTCTGTACAGGGTGTTCCCGTATATTTTGACCCACCCCTAGAGCCTATATTTTTCGAGTTAGAAAAAAATTACTTAAATGAAAGTTGTAGGGTTTTTGCTGAACTGCTAGGATCTGTAGATAAAGCAAATGAGCGTTGCAAATTTATGAAAAAATATAAACTTACTTTTTGTAATGCAACACCCCC
The DNA here is from genome assembly GCA_963920635.1 of Pseudeuparius sepicola. Taxonomy (NCBI): domain Eukaryota; kingdom Metazoa; phylum Arthropoda; class Insecta; order Coleoptera; family Anthribidae; genus Pseudeuparius; species Pseudeuparius sepicola. Next base: position 51,405,137 of record OY987301.1, read on the forward strand.
TATATTTGTGGATTTTTGAATTGCACGAATTTTTCCGATTCCAACAATATAAATATGTTATATGTTTGCTCTAAGCATTCGCATGATATTCCAAATTGCAGATAAATACGATCTTTATATTTAATCAAGGTTGCCATGGAAAAACATTTCAACTTAGGCAAGGACATTCCTGTCAATCCACTATTTTTGGGACAATACGCCTTGGTACCCTACAACTTTCAAGTAATTTTTTTCTCGAAAAATAGAGGCTCTAGGGGTGGGTCAAAATATACGGGAACACCCTGTACTTGTTTCGATAAATCAGCAGTCTTAGTTTGATGAGCTGTTCTAATAATTTAGCTACACTAGGTGCTAAACATATAGGTGGGTAATTGAACATATTTTTATTTTGTTTCCTTTTTTGTAATATGTATTATTTTTCCAGATTTTAGGACTTTGGGAAAGTATCCATTTGCAAAGCAATGATTCAATATGTACGTACACAAGTGATGTGCATATTTCCTTTTTTTTGTTCTTTAAGCAAATTCGCTCTGGTACTATCGCTACCTGGCGATTTAAGCGTTTTTAATCTATATATTCATTTTTTTACCTCAAATTCATTTAAATACCAGGTTTTTGTTACTTTTTGTGTCAGTGCTTTTCCTACCTCACCATAATATCTGTTAAAATTATTAGCAATGCCTGTTCATTTTTAGCGGGAGGTCCCGGGTTTGTCCCCCGGAGCTGACAGAAAATCCTTTTTAATTTTTCTGAAATTATGTCCGATTTTCTTTCTTTCATGTTCATTTTCAGTTGTACTATCACCTAATGTTTATTTTTATTATTTAATTTGTTAATTGCATTCCATATATTTTGAGATGAATTTCTGTTTATATTACTTCATGTATTGCGTTTTTTTATGTTGTCTAATAATCTTTCAATTTTGTTCGTCTTTTTTTGGTTTCGTGAAATAGTTTGTGTTTTTATTTACGAGTTTAATTAATAATACAGGGATCCAATCTTGTTTTTTTTGTATATTTTGTGAGGTTATTATTTTTTTGTGTTCGATTATTTATTTTTTATTATATATATAAAATTATTAACATTTTTTTATAAATATAATTAGAATTATACAGGGTGTTTCTAAATTATGGTTAAAACCTAATACGGCAGGTAGAAAATTACATTTTGAACAAAAATTGTTGTGTAAACATGATGGAAAATGCATAATAAGAGAGTTGCAGGGTGATAAAGTACAATTTGAAAAACATACTTTTCGCAATAACTTCTGCAAAGTTGTGCAATTTAATTGAAACTTGGTGCAATCCTTAAGTCGCTGAAGCTAAAGTGCAACAATCTCGTGCATAAACAATAAATTTCCATCCCTTAGAGGCGGAGGGGCACTGTAGAACAATGAGTTTTATACTCATAACTTTTGAGGTTATCTTTTTGGTCTTACAGGTTCATCATTTCGCGACAAAAGTTCATTTATGTAAATCTTGCGGATTTTCCAACAGGGTACTTGACGAAATTTTACGAACTTGATAACACAATTCCTGGATGCTTGCCTAAGACCCTATCCCCATACGATTATTAAAATATATATATATATTTACGTAATTAGCAAGTTATTAGAATTTCTTCGAAATTTGGCGGGAAAGTACTTTTAAGTGTTTTATAAAGTCAATTTGGCAACATGGCGATAACACTGAAGTGTTCTGAGAGGTGAAGATGCAAGGAAAGTTGAAATTTCAAAATTCTAACCCCAAACCCCCAGATTTAGGATGCCCCGTGAAACCACATTTAGTCAAGAAGTGTTTTTTCGTAAATATTCAGTAACGTTGTCCTGCAATTTTTTAGACAAGTTTGGGCCTAGGTACCTACGGAATTTGGGCTCAGTATTTCTAAGCACTAAAATGGCGCCTTTATAAACGCGCCTTCAACACGCCCCAAGTTCTCCATAATACTTTACTATTATCTACTACAACATATAGGTACAAACCTTTGCAGTTTTATCCCATGAATTTCGGCAGACGCGAAAATCGGATTATTAGAAAAAAATTGTGCTACCAAGAAAGCATCCAATTTCGGCAAATTACCTATGGATTGCACTTTCAAGGTCCACACAGAACGAAAAACCTACGTAAATATAATTAAAAAGACATTGTGGTAATGAATTTGTACATTAAATTTCAACCGATGCCCGGTTTGATCAATATGATGTTTTATTGGTCATTGCTTGAACTTAAGGTGATTGTGATTATCATTTCAGGGTGTTGGTTTAATGTTCGAAGGCATCATTACTATGTCAATACGATCTTCCTCGTAATGTTTTTTTACATTGGCTTTATCACTTCAGGACATTGGCTCAATGTTACAAGTCATTATTATTATGTCGAAACGGTCATGCTCGTAGTAATTTCCTGTACATTGGTCTATCAGCTCAGGGCATTGGCTTAATGTTCCAGGACATTAATATTATGATATCACAGACATTCTCGTGATGATCTATTATCATTGGTCAATCACTTCAGGGCATTGGCTTAATGTTCGATGACATTAATATTAGGATTCGTCATGATGATTTATTATACAGGGTGTGTCAGAACTCTTTTTTATTGATTATTCTGCTAAAAATGAACGGATTTTGTTTATTAGACAAATTATTCGATTCAGAAAAATGGAACCCATTGGCTGTTCATACGTTGCTATAAAAAGTATCAAAAACAGATTGTACAAAAAAATTAAGTCAAATTCTGCTAACAGCTTTTGCTAATGAGTATATACCGAGCATATATTGAGTAGGTACGGTAGGTCAGTTTCCATTTCCGACTTCTGGTTTAGCCGGAAGTAGCGGCCACTTAGACAGCATCTTGATCTATACTTGAATATTACCTTCTGGATGTACTGTAATGAACATGTAAAAACCAATATGTTGGTTATTTTTAAATATTGATAGTCATGTTTTGTATATTATATTGCTGGAATCGCTGGAATATACATATTTATATACCAGGTGGCTCAAGGCCGCCACTTCAGGCTGAATGGGAAATCGAAAATGACAACTGACATTTTTATCATACTTCCTGTATATTCATAATAACTTATACAATGGTTCGTATTTTTTCTAAACTATATTATTTTTTATAAATCGTTAAATCCGTTAACATTTTTAGCAATATAATCAATAAAAAACGAGTAATGACAGACCCTGTATACATACTTCTATCACTTCGGACCTTTGGTTCAATATTCGATGTAATTCTGATCTAAGTGCCCAATTTTTACTTTTTGATTTTGGACGTTGGATCTTTTCAATAGTTTTTACCGTTGAGTGCCAAGGTTTTTTGAAAAAAAAAGGATATTTTAAAAACTCTCACCTGTAATTTTATTTAGAAACCAATTTCTTATATAAAATTTACAATGGATAGGTAAAATCTAGGTCAAAAGAACTAAGAACACAACAGCGAAATTATTATAGAACGATTTATTAAACATTTTTTAAATATTCCCATAAACATGTGTTTTGGAGTAGGAATTTGTAGACTGTATTCTATATAAAAAATTTGTCTAAAAAGGTTTGAAACATAACGCTATTGGAAAATTGCTGGGAGTTAAAATAGGTAATTATTTATGAAATGGCATGTTATTTTATATTTTTAGATAAGCAACATTTTTATGAGGTTTCATTTTGTCATTACTCGCGACTATATAAGTACTTACATCATCACACTGTACCTTAATGGACGTACTACTTTGCCTAATTTTTTTCCTGTTGCAATCTCTCTAGTAGAGTTCTGATGATAGTCTTGCCTTACCATTCATCATTCATATACTCGAATGTGCCTATAGGTATAACTTTTATTGTGGTACTTTCTTTTCCGAGCTTATTAGAAGTTCGACCCCATTCTCCGGTCCTATACCCATAGTAAAGTCCATATTTCTGAAAATACAACAAATTAAATTAAAAATAGCATGAAAAATGCTGTTTATGTAACGAGATAGGAAAAAGTCTCTTACTTTTCCTAATTAGGACGATTTGACACCCAAATTTGAAGTATAAACTTCCAGCCTAAATCTTGACGGTTGTTTGTAAAATGGTAATTTTTCTATGACAGCTGAGTTGAGTCTATCGCACTAATTTCGTTTAGATGATACCTGCAGCTGCTGTCCAGCAATGGTCAAATTTTTCTTGTGACAAGTTATCAGATTTCAATGATCTTATAGTGTTTGGTCTGTATCTTCTGAGTGGTACATACTAAAACAATTATGATTAGATATTAGATATTAGATATCTAATAAATTAATGAAAACAGCGTATGTCTGTATAGGTATAATATTTTGAATGTGTGTGAAAGTTTTCATAGTTTTCAGAGTTTAATTTCGCTGGTTGTGCACACACACACAATCAAAATCCATTAAATTTCTTTGGATAAACAAAATTGTTGGAGGGCGTTTGATCGTGACTTATCATAACAACTTAAAGGTTAACCTTATTAAAGATGCGTTTAAACCGAAAATAAACGCGGCGAGCGGTGGGGACCACTGTAAATCACTGTATTTTCTGTTACTTTAACCAAAGTCTAGAGTATTCTCTAGACTTTGCTTTAACCATAATATCGGAAATTTGCATATTTAATACCAGATGACTTACCTTAGCAAAACTCTAACAGAATCGTGACACTAACAGATCGTATTAGTATTATACGCACAGACACAGGATAACTTGACAAGTTAACACACCGGCAGAAAGTTTCATACTAGAGTACAGCGTGATGGCGTTGGGACGTGGCAGGTCCACAATAATATTATTCACTGTAGACATCACTTTTTACATTGAGTTAACGACTTTAGTACATTATAATAATGTTCGTTGAGTCATTATGTTAATGAACATGTTAATTACCTAATCACCAACATTCATTGTTACAATCATTTTTGTTCAGTGTGTCGATGAAAAAGGCATTGTGACAATGGCTCTGAAGTTAATCACTAGTGGTGATTAAGATCATGCCAAGAATTTCTTTCTGTGCATGATACCAAAGATCATTCTTTGATGATACCTTACACTAACGGACCTCCTCGCTACACAACTAACAACACGATAACTACGCAAACAATATATAATAATAAATATTTTTTATTTTTGAACCGATTTTCAAAACCTATACATATATTTCAGTCAAAGTGTCACGTGAAAGAGATGAAGAAGATAGTTTCCAGCGTGAGCAGAATAAACAGACACCATTTTGCTATAGAGGAGTCAATATTCGGAACATATTCGTAATAAAATGTCTTTATGTGCCAACATTTTTTTGTGCAACTACTACGTTAGTTAAAATTCAAAGGTTGTAACAGATATTCATAGGCAAGCTGGAGACATTTGATTAGAAAAGTAAAATTTGCCTTTGTTCCACGAATTATTGCAAATGGGCACCGGCAACGTGGCAGTTCCGTTTCTCCTGAGAGGCACAGAGTTGCCATGTTTGGTGTTCTGGACAATAGAATGACGAAACTTTGGATTTTTGCCCGAACAAAATTGCGCAACTTTGTCTTTAATTATCATAAATTAATAAGGGTTAAAAGCCGTTGTTTCATTTATTACGTGTTATTTTGTTGCTTCTACTGTAGATTGTAGATTGTAGATTTCTTAGGGGTCGTTTTTTTTTGCCCGCACGGCCTTTCTTCACTGCGACCTAATTAGATCTTTTGTGAATGACCCTGCTCTAATAAATTCCAAGGTCACCTAGGCTTTTGACGAAGCTTAGTATTTTCCTTGGGACTAAGTTGCCAATTTCATTTGGATTTATATTGATCCTTTCGAAGTATTTAAGTCTGTTTCGAATTAAGAGGGGACACTCACACAGTATGTGCTCGCTAGTCTCATCCCGTTCGTTGCAAAATCTGCATAGTCCATTGTCTGTTTTGCCCATTTTTTTAAGATGATATCTTAAAGGGCAGTGTCCAGTCAGGAGACCTGTGATGAGTCTTAATTCATTCTTGTTTAGAGTGAGAAGCTTTTTGGCGTTCTGAGGCGAATAGGTCAAAAATCTTTTCGCTTGTCTTTGTCCCGGAGTGTTACTCCAGTAGGCTTCCTTTTGTTCCTTTTCCCATGTTTTGATCTCTGTCAATAGGTGGCTTTTATTTATGACACAGAATGGTTCAGGACCGTAAAATGGAGCCTTAGCCCCTTCTCTAGCGAGGCTATCAGCAATTTCATTCCCATGAACACCTTCATGCCCTGGCACCCACATTAAGGTCAATCTGTTGCCTATAGCCAGTTGCTATAGATGTGTTTTACATTCCCAGGCAACCTTAGACTCATAAGTATAAGTCTTTAGAGCTTTCAATGCTGCCTGACTGTCTGATAAGATGTATATTCTTGCCCCCTTGATGCGTCTGTTGATACACTCATGAGCACATACATTTATGGCTTGAAGTTCTGCCTGGAAGATGGATGGTGTCTTGCCTAGGGACTGTGAGGTCCTATGATTAGGACCATATATCCCAATTCCAACCCCATCATCCATTTTAGATCCGTCTGTGTACCAGATGCTTGTTCCTGAAGATGTCTCTGGTATTGCGATTTGACTAGTTTGGCGATCTTGGATGACCACTTCAAACGATAGTTCAAAGTCGTATTTCTTCTGCATGTAGTCCTTTGGCATTGTCAAGGATTGTAGTTGGACAGTGTCCAGTATTTTTAGGTGACCAATAAGGTCCCCTGCTTTCAATTTGTTATCTTGGTAAAGTTGCGAGGCACTTTTTGTTGCCTCTTCTTGCACAAAAATGTATAGCGGAGTGAGGTCAAGCATTACCTCCATTACAACTGTGGGGCATGTACTTAAGGCCCCTGTGATACCCAGACAAGCCAGCCGTTGCATTTTCTGCAACTTGCCTTGCGCCCCTTTTTCCTTTGTTTTTGGCCACCATATAAGGGAGGCATATGTGATGATCGGCCTTACGACAGGAAAGTAGGACCATAGGATCATTTTTGGTTTTAATCCCCATGATTTGCCAAATAGCGCGCGGCATGACCATAAAGCCGCTGTCGCTTTGGCAATGTTTTTTTGTAGATGTTGGTTCCAGGAAAGTTTGGAGTCTAGTATGACTCCTAGATATTTCACTTCACTGGAAAATGTAAGTTCCTTGTTGTTTAGCGTGGGTGCTTTCAGGTTGAGCTTCCTTCTTTTTGTAAACGGAACTAGAACCGTCTTGCTTGGATTGACATTAAGCCCCTCTGCATGGCTCCAGTTGCTGATAATGTTAAGGGCATTTTGCATTAGGTTGGAAATGACGCCTTCATGCTTGCCTTTCACTGTAATGACCAGGTCGTCTGCGTAACCTTGGACACCAACGCCAGAGTTTGTCAGTTCCTTCAACAGGTCGTCGACCACCAGTGACCACAGCAGAGGCGATAGAACCCCCCCCCCCTGGGTACAGCCTTTTACCGTGGTAGCGGTGACCGAGTCATCTCCGATTTCAGTTGTAACAACCCTGCTTCGCAATGTGGATTGTATCCAGTTTATTATGGAAGATTTCATTCCTCTTCTTTCACAGGTGCTTTTTATGGATTCATATGAGGTGTTATCAAAAGCCCCTTCTATGTCTATAAATGCACAGAGAGCAATTTCTTTTGCCATTAGTGTCTTTTCAATGTCCATTGTTAGACAATTCAGAGCGCTGATTGTCGATTTGCCGGGCTGGTAGGCAAATTGGTTCACATGAAGTTTCTTCTCGGATAAGATTTCGCTTCTAATGTGCAGATCAATTAGTTTCTCCATTGTTTTCAGGAGGAAGGATGTGAGGCTAATGGGTCGGTAAGACTTGGGGTCTTCAGGTGGACGCCTTCCTGTCTTTGGAATGAACACCACCTTAGCCTCTCTCCACGGACTTGGAATGTATTCAAAGTTAAAGCTAGCTTTGAATATAGCTCCTAACGCTGGTAGGAGCTCATCGATGCTGTTTTGAAGCAGAGCTGGAAAAACTCCATCCTTGCCTGGTGATTTGTAGGGTTTAAAGCTATTTATGGCCCATCTGATTTTGTTAGAGTTAAAACTCTTTTTCGCTAGGCTTTTTTGACTTCTGTTTGGGCGATGTACAGCCTCTTCCAGAGAAGCCTGTGCCTGATTTCCTTCTAAAATTGTGGAGCCAGGAAAGTGAGTTTGTAATAGAACCTCTAGGCTTTCCTGTCTATCTTGAGTGAATTTGTTATCAGGTTTTTTAAGTAGGCCTATACCACTTGAGTGATCTTTTGATAGGACCTTTTGAAGTCGTACTGCTGGGGCTAGTTCATCAATCCCCTCACAGAACTCTCTCCAAGTCCTTCTTTTAGACTTTCTCAATTCTTTGTTGTATTCTGTTAGGGATGTTCTGTACTCATCCCAATTCCCTGAGCTTTTAGCTCTGTTGAATAATTTTCTTGTCTTGGCCTTAAGTCTGCCAAGTTCCCTGTTCCACCATGGTACATCTCTGGATGTAGTCTTTTGTGTTACCGGGCAGTTGTCCTCAAATGACGATATTATTAGGTTATTTAAATTAACAGAGGCTCTTTCCAGTTCCTCTACGCTTTCGATGAAGTAGGTATTTCCCTCGACTTCCGACCTTATGTGTTCCTTGTAAAGGACCCAGTCGGTTAGTCTAGGATTCCTACGTTCTTCGATGCATATGACCGCAGCCTCTATGTCAAATCGTATGTGCATATGATCCGACATTGAGGCCTCCTCAGAAACATGCCATTTTTTGATTGATTCTGTTATAAATGAACTAGCTAGAGTTATGTCTAAAACTTCTTTCCTGATTGCATTCATAAAAGTAGGGGTATTACCTTTGTTGATTATGTCTATGTTATTAGCCGACAAAAATTCAAGTAGGTACTCACCTCTGGGGTTGATATTCGAGCTGCCCCACATTGTGGTGTGCATTCGCATCGCAGCCCAAAATGTATAATGCTTCTACTGTAAACCGAGTACAATTTTAGAACAATTAAAAATATTGTCATATACCCTGTTGTTCAATGATGATGTTCAAAATTAAGAAAAAAATACCATTCAAACATCCTTAGTTTTCTTGAAATAGGGTGTCAAAATTTTGTCGCGTTCGATACGTTATATTCTGAAAGCGACAATTTTTTGATACATCGTTCATACGGAATGTTTTGTCACTTTAATTGGTACGCTTATTCTGTAAACTTTGTAAGCGGTAAAAATAAGCAAAATATGCTCGTAATATTCAAGTCCGATTTTAATTTGTTCTTTTGCTTTTTTAAAAGTTAAGCAAGTTAACTTTGAAAACGTTGTCTAAAATGACAATTTGAAACACAATATTAAGTAGAAAAGTGTCTTGTTTATTTTTTTGTTTTGTTAGTTTTGTAATAAATTTGTCTTTAGTTTTTAAATTACAATTAATCAAAGTTCTCCGAAACAAATGAAAATCGGACTTATATATTTTGCTTATTTTAGATTCCTACACATTAAAATTTAAAATATTTCCATTTCCTCCCAAAACACCCTGTATAAATAGTCCTGCTGTGTTTTCTCGTTTTCTAGAATATTTATGTTTGTGTTAGAAATAATTAATCATTAGGTACCTATTAGAGCCCCAATGATCTCTGTTGAATCCATTCTTTTCAAAGACAAGTAAAATAGTAAGTTGTCTAATTAGCACGGAATGCCATTCATTTCTCACGAGTGTGACAGTTTGCGGCCTGAGTGAATGTGAGAGTCTGACTATCAAGTGATTGCAATGCCGTATGGAATGTAATATAGACAAAGAACTTTTTTGATTCCGGGATGCTGTTATGCTGACTTCATACCTAGCATACCACAGTTATTACCAATATATACCTGGAATGTAGACTGGTAAGTGACGTCAAAATGATTTAGGTCTGTTTCTGCAGAATTTCAAACCAGTTCGAAACTGTCAGGGGCATGGGCAGTTTCATTTTGACTTTCCAAAAACGAAACCGCGCATGCTCCTGACAGTTCTAACTCATAGAAGTTCTGCTGATGATTCAATTCAGGGACCTACCTACATAAAGTACATCTTTGGTTCTGAACCATAAATTAAATAACTTTTTAAAATTCAACGAGTCTTTATTCTTTTAAAACAATGGTCAGATTAACGTCTGACAGAAAAACATGTCATATGATTATTTTTAACGCCGTGGCAACGACCCCTCACGACGCCTGTGATCGGTCGCCACAGCTACTCCCCCTCCAGAGACGTTCGCGAGAAGCGAACGGAACGAAACCTTATTATTTGGTCGTGTAGGTACAAAACTGGCAGCTGAAACCGGTGACGTCGAAGCATGATCGAAATCCACCTTTGAAGAACTGAGGACTCGAGTCGGGTTAGCGGCTTCAAGGTGGGCTGGTTTGAGACCGTCAGTAGAAACAGACTTCTTAACCCCATTGATCTTGATGATGTAGACCTTGTCGTTGAGTCTTCTTACTACCTCGTGCGGTCCTGTATATGGAGGCGAAAAATTCGCCGGGGATGCGGATTGCTGGTCACACATTAGCGCAGTCTTCAACGTTCTATGGAAACGTTCAATGAGTCTGTTGGCCTGAGGATGGTAGGGTGTAGTTCTGATTCGCTTCGTGCCAACAAGACACGAGAGTGATGAGAAGAGCGCAGATTCGAACTGTGTACCTTGATCTGAAGGGTTAGTGGTGTGTCAAACTTTGCTATCTAATGGTTAAAAAAATGCTGTGGCAACAGTGCTGACTTGATTGTTCTTCAGCGGTACTGCTACGTGCCATTTGGAGAACCTGTCTATAACAGTGAGGAATTCAGTCAAATTGGTTGTCGGGCACCCGAAAGCTGTCAATTGCCGCACGGTTATGGCTTGCTGGCAGGGCACACATTCGCGGCACCGTTGAAGTCTCTCTTAATTGCAGGCCAAACAAACTTCTTGGCGAGCTGACGTGCTGTCGTTCTTCCGCTGCAATGTGACAGGCTATGCACAACGTCTGTCGACGGAGTGAAACCGGCATGTAAGGTCGTACCCGTCCGGAGGAGATGTCACACGCCAGGTTGCAATCGTTCACGTTGATCTGCTGCAGGTTGAGCGCTGATTTCTCCAGCAGGTGAGGAAGCTGCTGGTCTAAACGTTGGGCAGCGGCGATCGCTTCCGGGTCCAGCGCATCAGCTACAACATTATTTATGCCTTTGAGGTATTCGAAACTTACGTTAAACTGCAAGATGTAGTCCAGTTGCCGTTGCTGTCTAGGCGATGTCTTGTCGGACCGTTGGTGGGCAGCATAGATGAGCGGACGGTGGTCAGTGTGAACTATGAACCCACGGGGTGGTGGTTCATATCCGCACTTGGAAATTTTGTATATAAGGTAGATGACCTCGGGTCTTCCAAACTCGCCGACTTTGCCGACGTCGGTGGACATGCCAGCATTGCGCAGCGTTTGGAAAAGCTCGCGAAGGTAACGAATCTGTTCCTCGTGAGAGCCAGAGACCACCAGCATGTCATCCATGTAGCAGCGCACAAATGGTAAGTCACGTAGTAAGGAATCGACGTATCTAAAAAATCTGAGGCAAGTTCCGTAACCCTAGGGGCATGCCTAAGAACTTGAATAATCCAAAGGGTGTTGTTACGGCAATCTTACTGACGTGTTCCGGGATCTGATAATAAGGTCGCTCTGGTCACCAATGGAGAAACCTCGTTACCGTGTCAGTTTTGCAGAAGATCTTCGACGAGTGAACAGGCCAGCATTGCGCAGCGTTTGAAAAAGCTCGCGAAGGTAACGAATCTGTTCCTCGTGAGAGCCAGAGGCCACCAGCATGTCATCCATGTAGCAGCGCACAAATGGTAAGTCACGTAGTAAGGAATCGACGTATCTGGAAAATCTGAGGCAAGTTTCGTAACCCTAGGGGCCCTGGGATCTGATAATAAGCTCGCTCTGGTCAACAATGGAGAAAATCTCGTTACCGTAGCAGTTCTGCAGAAGATCTTCGACGAGTGGCAGTGGATAACGATCCGGCAGAGTGCAAGCGTTTAATCGGCGGTAGTCACCTGTACCTCTCCAACCCTCATTCTTCTTCTTCACTAAGTGCAAAGGACTGGCCCAGGGGCTGTCAGACGGTTGGATGACGCACAGAAAGCCGACGAGGGTGTTCTGTGGTGCCGATGTGTTGCTGCATTATGGTGTTATTCAAGGTCGCTGGTCTTGAGCTAGGCGCGATGATATATCTTTGAACTACTATGAGTATTTATTTTATTTTAATGTATGATGATGGGAATAAAAACAACACGATTTCAAGTTTACTGTCAAACATAGACGTTATAGCTCGAAATATGAGCACGCCCTCCTGTAATATTCAAGATTTTCAAAAAATAAGATAAAAAGTGAGGAGCACACTTTTTTAAACATATCTACCTACATACCGGAAACAATTTTTTTATTAATCCTAGTTACGTAAAACCAATAATTACTTACTAATGTACTATATTTTAGTGAAGAATTGACGAGAAATTAATTTTAATTCAGTAGCCTGTTCATTTTGTCATAATGGCGGCATAAATCTCATTCTGAAATATGGCGTCTTAGTGGTTGTTTAGTGGCGGAAACTGTGTTATTCCACTTCATAGTTACTTTCACCATTTGAAAGTGGCGGCAACGTCACAGCCACCACTGCAGCCACCTTCATCTCGACACGCGCGAGTGTCGAATTACATAACCTCAAAATTTAGGGAACAAAGCATTCGCAACGACTATTCAAATTCAAATTCTAGCGAAGGTCTAGGTATATAGCTACTCTACTTTACCTAAGACTTAGAAAGTAGCAGATTATGTTATAAGAAAATAAAGTTATATAAATTTATATAATTCGATTCTGGCACACACAAAAAAAATCTGAAAATGATGGCTCTGGGCAGCTTGGAAGAAATCGACATTTAATGTAATGATTTTTGAATTTCCAGATAGTGCAACTTCACGTTATATTTGAATAAATTTAGTTTTAAAGCTTTTAGGTGGTCAGGAAGATTTTTGTATAGTTTAGTTCCATTAGACACAAAACAGCGCCTATATAGCGCTGTACGATAACGTGGAACTGACAGTTTATTTTTAAACCGTGTATTACAAGGATGTGTAGTCTCTCGAGTGTTGAAATAGTATCTTAAATTCATAGTGGAAACTGGGGATGTCAAAAGGTTATGTAAAAAAGAACAGAGATTAACTTTCCATCTATTTTCCATGCTTAGCCAACCCAGTTCGCTGATTTTGTGACTGATGTGATCCCGTTTCCTTAGACCGAAAACAAAACGAGCACAGTTGTTCTGAATTTGTTGGATTCTCATACTATCAGTTTTTGTAAGACACGGACCGTAAACAAAGTTGGTATAATTAAAATGAGAAAGAACCAGAGTTTCACAGAGTTGGCGTTTTAGTCTGAAAGGTAGTATATGGCGATTGTTATACAGGAGTCGTAGATTGGAAAATGCTAGTCTTCTTAGTTTGGTAGTATGATTTGAAAAGCGTAGTTTTTGTCAAGCAGCAAACCCAGATTTTTTGAAGAATCTACAAGTTGAAGTTTATCTGCCTCAATGAAAAGGTTAAGGTCATTTTTTTAAGAATGTAGTAGACTTTTTATCAGCGAATATAATATGTTTGTTAGTTCCCTGTTTATATTATAACTAGCCATCATCCAGTCTTTTATATCGAAATTTGTTAACAACTGGGTATCATCCGCGTATGCTTGTGCTTTAAATAGACGTATACTTCTCAGAATCTCTGCTGTGTAAATGATAAAAAGAAGAGGAGAGATGATTGAACCCTGAGGAACGCCAGAAAAAATGTTAAGTTCATTTGAAGAATTGTTTTTGTAGCGGACAATTTGTGAGCAATTATCAAGGAATGATTGCATAAGTTTAATTGCATATTGATCGAAGCCATAGTATTTGAATTTAGCACATAGGAGTTTGTGACTGATAGTGTCAAAAGCTTTTGAGTAATCAAGCAACACAAGCGCGCTAACTTGACCTTTGTCACGAGCTTCAATAATTTCATTTGTTACATAAGCTAAGGCAGACGCCGTGCTAAAACCTGGTCTAATGCCACACTGATTATCTGGAACTATTTTGTGTGATGTAACATAGTCTAAAATTTGATTATGAATAATTTTTTCAAAAATTTTTGATGCTGCAGGCAAGATGCTAATGATTCTAAGATCCGAGAATGATTCGGGTTTTTTCTTTTTAGGTAGGGGCACTCCTGTTGCCTTCTTCCATATTATTGGAAAATAGCTTTTTTCAATACAGGAATTGATTATGTGTAGAAGATAAATATCTATAACGGGGCTACAAATCTTCAGCATTTCTAAGGATATATTATCAAAACCACATACATTCTTTTTCAGGGTGAGTAGAGTTTCATGAACCTCTTCTACTGTTGCTAGTTTTAGTGAGAATTGATTATCATTTAAATAAGAGTTGTTCGTGTAGAAATTAATTTTGTCGTCACTTTTATTATTAATGTCCTGAAAGAATTGTGAAAAGTAAGTATTTATTAAATTTGGGTCAGACAAATTATCAGGTAGTTCAACATTCTGTCGATTTTTAGATTGTACATCGAGGTCCCGAAGGGCCGACCAAGTTTGCTGAGAATTATTTTGCCGTGTAATGTTAATAAGATAGTTTTTCTTTGCTTGTCTTACTCTTGAAACAGTCTCATTTCTAAGCCTCTTGAACCTAGCAAGATCCACGGGGAGCTTTAATTTTTTTTATACCTGAGTAGTGAGTCAAAGCGGGTACGAGTCCAAAATGGCCGCCAAGGTCGTCGTTGTTGCGAAGTCGCGATGGGGTGTTCAAGGTCAAGGGGCGTGGCTAGAATAGCTTCAAGGTTAATTTCCGAGAACCGCTTCAAGGTTTCTGGGAATTGATGTACAAGGTCAAGGGGTGTGGTTTCCTAGAATAGCTTCAAGGTTAATTTCCGAGAATCACTTCAAGGTTAATTTCTGGGAATTGAAGGGGGGCGTGGTTAGAATAGCTTCAAGGTTTCCGCGCTTCAAGGTTGAATCGCTTCAAGGAGGCTTAGAGGTCAAAGTGTGTGGCTTCTGGGAATTTGGGTGGGAAGGCATTTCCATTAGCCCCACCCCTCTAGCTTTGATAAAAGACAGAGTTTGCTGTTTGGAGTTTCAGTAGCCGAAGATGGCTTGCAGCAAAATGGATTTGGAAACCATCAACAAATTTGGTTGCTTGTCTCAGAAACCGACGGTAAAGTTAGTGGAATTGGATGAAGGCGTGCCGATGAAAATTCTCTCGGGCAAGGTGGTGCAAACGACGTTCGGGGAGACCGTTTTGCTTGAGTTGGAGGATAGTGTTGTTTTCCTGCCAAACAGAGTGACGGAGGTGTTCAAGCCGTGCATCGAACATTTTTCCAGTGGAAAATACTCGCTGGTTTACAAAGGACAAGTGGATATGGGGAAAAACAAGGCCAATCAGTTCGAAATAGTGGAAAATGTCCCCATGGGGGAATAGAAAATTAACATGGGGAATTCTTCATATAGTAATTAGTGTTATAATCTTGAATGTCATAAAACGTGCTTAATAAAGGAATAGAATGTGTACTTCAAATAGTCTTGTAATTTGTGTTTTAATCTGTAGAAAAATCATGTGAATCCAAGGTTCCTAAAACTGAGAAAAAACTGAGGGAGGATTCTAGAATTAGAAAATCATTTCAAGGAAATGCCTTCAGTGTTATGTTGTAAATAAAACAAAAAATTCGATTTCCAAATTTATATTTGCTATGACAACGGTATGACTCACAACTGGATCAAGCGATCCATAATTCGATAGCAATGACAGTAACGTGCTCTGTTGTGAAATAACCCATTCATACGGTGTTGGACTGAAAATTGTCATGTTCTCTTTTTAATGGGGAATATAAAATTAACCATAGGGGAAAAAATCTTGGAATAGAAAACACTTTTATGTTGTGAATAAATAGGGGACCTAATTGCAACACAGATCCTCGTAGAACTAAGGATACCAAAATTCATTGGTTATTGGAATATTAAAAGGATGAAAACTGAAAATTCAGGAAAAACCCAAGAGGATTTAATTTTAGCATGTAACGGGGAACCTGGGATGTTTTCTGGGATTTCAGCAGGTTTCTGGTCATTTTGTCAGGGACTTTTGGGTTGTAATTCTAATTTGGGAAAGTTTTATCTAATATCAACAATCTTTAACTGTTGACATAAGAACTATACGGTTTAACAGTAAAGGGGTCAGTTATTCAAACGTTGTGTATAGCATTGATTTGTATCATAAAACTTGTAATGTCCTTTATTTACTGTTCGAAAAACAGTTTCAGAAAATTAAAGTTGTTTGTTTTTTTTTCTAAAAATGTAGTAATGTTCTAGCAAGGTATAAAAAACAGTCACCAAACAAATTGCTTTATTACGAATTAGAACACAGTCATATGCATGAAAATTAATGTTTTATAATCGATTAGAGTTGTTTTATTATTCTGCGGTGGCGAACGTTATAGTATATACATAATACGACAGCTCTGAAAAACAGCAACGTATCAACAACTCCTAAATGTGGTATGTCTAACATAGGCACTGTGTGACTCACATTACGAGCGGCCAGTGTTAATGCAAGCCCGCTTTATGATCGCCTTTTGTAAACTACGCGTTACGTAATTCTATAGCTTGAATTAAAGCAACGTACTATGTTTAAATGTGATGTGAACACTCAATTTAGTCGCAACACTTTTATGAATCATTGAGCGACCGCTGCAAGTCCAGTATAAACTAACTTAATATTTATGGGTTACATGCGAAAGTGAAACTTTAAATTAAAACTCACAGTTGTTAAGATTTGAATGTTGATGGAACAAAAATGTTTATATAATAGGTATAAGAGAAATTTGCATTGAGATTTTACTAAGCTGGACCCGACCGCTGCAAAACCTTCACGCTTGCATTCATCGGGAACCACCTTAGCTAAACAAACAGAGCAAATGTGATACAACTGAATGCTATTGAATTCAGCGTTAAATATCACTTAGTCACCATAATTTTAACTTTAGTTAAGAGAGCAATCATGAAACATGTAACTTTTGATGAAACTATAAATCAAAGACATATTATGGTTGCATGGTCCTTCGCGTATCAAAAGGCTAGAAAACCAGAAGACAACATTTTGGATCAAACACGATTCAAAGATAGAATAAAATTAATGGATCAAACTTTACATAGTGTGTTAAGTATTATACATATCTCGTTTTAAGTAAATAAAACAAATACAGTAGGCTAAAAGTAGTTTTATTTTTAAAAAGTATTAACTACAAGGTTATTTAATAATAAAATTGTCTTTGTATAATCATCTACTTGCGCAGATCAGTTTCTACAGCAGGGGCCACTTTCCGAGACGAGCATTTGAATCGTTTTCATATTTGATGGCAAAAACCCAGAACAAATTTGCTACAAAGTTGGTGCGAGACGTTTTCTAACCGCCAGATCACTTTCAATAGAAAGCTTTTACAGTTGCAAATAAAACATATGTCGGTGTTTCATTACGAATTGAAACCCACTCGTATTTCATACATGAATTTTTATAAACTCTTAGAGTTGCTTGAATTTAAAGTTTATATGAATAGAACCAGTCAGCAATGGGTTTCGAGAAATTATTAGGTAACAGACTTCATCGAGGTCCAGCTTACTAACATCTTAATGAATACTGTTTATTGCAGCGTCCGAAATCTAAGTCTGCGTATAAACTAGTGGATACGGCAAGCCTCAGTTAACGAATATGTAAATAAACGAGTGTGGGGAAATAAATTAGGACTGCCGTTCAAATATTTCCAAAGTAAATATTTTTATGTTCTCGTAAAAATCTATCGAAAACTAAACACCTGTTGACACTTAAAATATGTATACTATTTTGCAGGTTTCTTATTCACTGCTGAAATATTGAACAAAATTAAACACTTGCTAATAAGAAGGATAAAACCACAAGGTTCAGAAAATTCACAATTTTGGCAAATAAAGCCATAGAGTTAAAAAAATTTTGAAGTCATAAAATGCATGTAACGATAAAATTATCACCTTTATTTACTGTTGGTTAAAACCACAAGTTTCAGAAAATTATGAATAATTTCTCATAAAAATATTCTAGAAAAGTTATAAGACGTACTTGTAGAGAACTTGTACTTTTCAACAATCTGTAAATAAAATTATTGTCCTTATTTGATTATGAATAACGTAGCATCGAACGAAATAATTTATATCTTAGCGGCCACGCGTGAATTTGAAGACGGCCGAGTGCTTTGTATTTAGCGCGCTCCTATAAACAAAAACATGTGCGGTCGTTAGATCTTTTACCGGCGGGGATCGAGAGACCGAAGTTAGCTTACTTAATGGTGCTACAGAAGCAGATATATAAAGCTATATCCAACGCCGAAACATTCAACACAAACAGCAACGAATTATGTTGTTGTCCAACAACGGCTTTTGTAAGGCTGGAGGCGGCAATGCAGCGGTTGGATCAATATAAATATATTCTCGCCGAGCGTAACCTGATTTTAAACAAAACTGATGCTGTGCTTTATATCATATTCACAGCACTTGTAAGCATAAATTGAGTTTAAGATGTAGTTTATGTGACACTATATTAAGGTAAACTGTTGTAACTACATTATAAAACAGTTGATGTAAGTTGATTTTGTTAAACGTAATAGTTGTATGTTAAAAATATTTAGTTAAAAGGTTGTATCTGACCTGAAATGGGGAAAATGTGAATTCCAAATCAATGTTTCAATGAAGTTTTGAAGACTTTTGGAACTTTCTTAATATAAACTAAACAAGATCAACCTTAGACCATGTTTGAATAATATGATGTAAGTTGGTTTCTTACGAGAAACAAAACATTAAAATATAAGAAGGCTTCAATATTTTAAGTGCTAGTGCCTAGAAAGCAGGAGCGAAAAAACAAAAATGTAACGGTTTAGTATCACAGAATATCTGATAAGGTAACCTTGATTAATAGACTTAGTTAGCGCTAGGTATAATGCTAGATTACTTTTCTGGATGAATCAAACAGCAATACTAGGTAACAGGAGTTATAACATGCCTCTAAGTTTATAATACATAATGTGTTTTTATTTTTTTACACAAATAATTTGTCATATTTGAATATAAACATGTTAAGAAAAAAATTAATTTCTACCATAAATTTGGGGAATTTAAAAACAAATGAATAACACGGTTGGTGAGAGCAAAACTATAAAACGTAAATATATCAAAACTGTGAAACTGTTAGAAACGACCATCTTCCGTGACAGGGTAGAGATAATTTTGCCTGATGTACATAGCCATTATATTATACGATTTAATGACTAAAAATAACAACTGGTGGACGATTACCCAACTACACAGAATTTTATAACTTTTACGGTGAAAATTGAGAGAAGTATAAAACTAACCCGTTTTTAGTAAATTAAATTAGAAAGCCATCCGTCTTTAACATAGCAACATGTTTGAACAGCTTTATATTACCAATGTAAAAAGATGGACAAACCCGACAGATTTAGCTTCAAGTATTCAGATCCTAAGAGATGAACTACAAGCTTGTACTATAGATGCCCTACTAGAGTTAACCCAAAGAGTGCATGACGATATAGAATCACATCGTCAACATTATGAAAAATATAAAAATGGGTTAAAAGCCTGCAGAAGTTACCTAGATGGGAATATTTCTATAAAACAACTGTGTAACTTATTATTAAAATATGATTTGGGAATCTACTTAGACAACATACAACAATTTTTACCTTTAGAATTAAGAAAATAAAAATGTTCTGTTTGGTATGGAAAAACTGTAGAATTTTGTAGTAGCTGTGTACAGTGAGCAAATAAAACACTTTTGAAAAAGTTAAGTCTTTTATTTAAAATATTATCCATAGCAACAAATACAAGGAATTGAGTGGGGTTACCTGTGTAAAATGTAGATTTCTCTTGTCATGTCTATTATGCTTATATGTATCTGACATCGTATGTCGTCTAATTTTTTACTGTATCATAGAGGATTATGACAATAAATCCAAATTTTTGAGATGAGTTGTGTTGGGTTCAAATAAAATTTTGTAGGAAAAACAACGCAAACATTTTATTAAGGGTACCTATACATATTGTTATAATTTATTTCTCCGTAACAAATACAATTACATTTTTTAAAAAGTTTTTCTGAATTGGTGTTATAACAGAAAGCCGTAAATTGATTATTTTTCTTAAGATGATCCACTAGTCTTGATGCATATCCTTTTCGATGATATTCTTCATGTGTAAAAATCAAATTGAGATTTTTTGGGTTGGTGTGTTGTTTTAAAGGATCAAAATCCATTTTTGACATTAGGGCAAATGAAACAGGCTTAGCATTAACATACAATATATAGCATGATATTTTCCTATCTTGACTCCATTGCTCGAACATGTTTCTTTCAAAACCATTTCCATTACTTCTTGTCTTATTTTGTCTACTGCTTGTCCACCAAAAAAGAATCTGATCTCCACGTTGTCGGTATTTTTAACTGTCTCCATTCCTACGTTGAATTATCTCTTTCAGGAAATTCAAACAACCTGTTTTGCGATAACTATTCAGAAAATTTGTGACATTAACAACTCCACATTATTTAACTTTGATAATTCAAGGGAACTTTTATCCTCGAGAACAGTCGGAGCACAAATGACTATACAATCATAACCATATATACTAATAGCAGTTATATCTGGACTGGACGTATTATGAGTTTAGTTTCTGCGAAAAAGCATAAGACATACATGTAGAAATTGAGCGTCGATAGGACAGCTCTTTTATAACAATGATAATGTAACAATCCACCGAACCAAGAAACCAGTGAAACCCAGAGTGTTGATTTTTAAAAATATTTACCAACCTATATAAAACTTTTCTCTATAGAGGATTTGAATTATTTACAAAATAAATTCTAGTACATGATTTATGAATTATTAGCTATATTTTAAAACCTATCAATTATTATTAAATATGTATCTTAAATAATTCAAGTCATGACCATAGGCAGAAATATTAATAATACAAATAAAAACAAAATGAAGGCTCCAAAACTTAACTAAAATGATGCTTTTTTAATCCACTAGTACTGGGGTCTCTGGTGGTAATATTGCGAAATTACTGCACATTGTATTGTTATTGTACAAAAAACATTTTGCAAACCTTAAAACCTAACGCTTTGCAGTCTTCGAACGATTGCTAAATATTTTATGTTGCTCTGAAATGTGTTTTATTTTATAGCTATTATAGTTTCGAGAAAAAATGTCTAACACTCAGAATCTACACTTTTAAAATTATACAATTCAAAGCCCCGGTACATAATCAAGGCTTTTACAAGGTATCCGCTCCTACTTTGTTGTTCACTGAATAGTATTTTCTTGTTTATAAATATAGCGTTGCCTCCGGGTAACTGTATAAATTGAAACTTTCAGCGACCTGCTAAATCGAAAGTTTTTGTCGGCTTTCGAAACATATACAAGCTTAGATGGGTCAATTCAGTGCTCACATTAAAAACAGTTAAATGAACACTGTTGCTATGAGAAATGAAACAGAGTGCGGGTTTTCGGATAACGCTTGCTTGTTTAAAGTCTCTATATGGTATAAACATGATATAAATGCCGTGCTGTACCTACAGTTCATTTAAGCTAGTAAATGCTACTGTGAAAAAAGCTGTATTCGGCATTCAAGGTTTCTCGGTTGAGAATGAGCTTTATCCCAAGGAATTGACAAAAACCATTATTTACCGACCATTTTTATATCCTGAGACGCATATGATTATAGCTCCTCCAAAAAGTTTTATGTCTCTTAACAATATAAATAAGAGGCATGTGTGAGTTGAAAATTTTTTCTATGTTGAATATAATCAACAATTTGATTTGGGGGAGATCGCTGGAGCATAAGACGTTGTAAATAAAGAATGTTATGAAAAAACCTCATGTCAGCAAAGAGGGAGATCCATTCCCCACGTTATAACAGTATTAAGACCTCAAAAATCACCTGTAGTGTACAACATATTCCTTTTGAATTAAGAGTTATGTCATAAGTTTGGGGGAATTTGGAAGTTTATGCAAATGACAGGTCTTTATGTGAGTAAATTTTAATTTTCTGAAGTGTAGTTATGTTTCAATTTTTGAAACTCATTTTAAGAGAAATAAGTTGCTAGCTGACCTGTATATGAGAACATATTTTTAAATAAGAACAATGTAAAATGGTTAATTTGCAGTTACCTGTGGAAAATATACTTAGTACTTATTAAATTATAAATTCAAATAGAATAAATACTAACTCATATAATTTGAGAGAAAAACTAGTTATAAGTGAAAAATTGAGAAAAATGTACTTGGTAGCACCATATAAAATTATATTTTTACCAGAGTAATACACAGAGTGTAGTAAATTACATGAAATTTAAACTATTAATACTTTGATTAAAAAAGTTCTATACACTATATTAAAAACCTATGTATAGCGCTGTTTCAAACGATCGCCACTGATGCCACATGATGAAACAAATTTACACAGTGGATTAATGTTACCATTGTTGCAGAATCTTCTATAAAATAAAAACATGTAAATCTGTTATCCATATATTCAAAATAAAATATTTCTTTGTTAGGTCTCTCTAATTTGATAAGTTCACATGGCATGTTTCCATACATTTTCCTAAGAAAAGCGAGTCTAAAAAAGCATTATTATATTTGGTATAGCTTTTGGTTCGAAATGAAGTTCATGGCTAGTTGCAGTGTAAGCAAAAAACACATTAGATTTTTCAGTTTTTTTATATGGTATGTGGTTCGCTTTGGAGCTAAAAATTTTCTATTTTCATTCTTACATACGTTACAAAATTCTCTTCCAAAATAATATCTAGAATTTTCGCAGCCGGTTGATCGTCCCATAATTCTAAAATAGTGTTTATTCATCTGCAATTCATCTAATGTGGTCATATGCATTACAATTTCATTTTATCACAAACAAATCTAGAATCTAGAAAATATTCTCTCCAAAAAGAAACACTAGCACCTTTCACTTAAAAAAGACATATTACTCATAAATTTTTATTTTGCATTTTCTGTATAAAATTAATACTGACAATTTCTTATTCTTAGTGTACCATTTTCTTCATGTGCATTTAAATTTCATGTTAACACAAATCTACCTATAAAATCTGTGTTAATAGGATAAAACTGCTAAATACTGGACGCAAAGACAATTCGTTACCGTAAAAAGAAGGCAAATCGTAATAAAGCTGGATATTTAAAATTTGGGACCCTTTAAACGTCAGTAACTGATTTACCAATAACCACAGAATACCCTATAAGTCGCCATTTTTTCATCGAGTGGCACCACCTCAGTCCGTAAACAACAATGAAATATGACGTCATGCTCGGGTCTTTAATATAATCAGCATCCAGGTTAGACATATATCACCAAATACGATTCATTAAAATTTGCTAAGAGAAACATATAGAACCCCTTTGGTTAGTGAGCGATTTTGGTTTCTCCCTATATTTTATTATCAAAATATTACTCTGTTATACCCCACTTTTAAAGTCCTTTCTTTGGATACATTATGAATTATTATCTTGTACTATTTTTTAGTACCTTTGCAGATGAGAGTTTTTGACTAAGCTTGTGATTAACGTCTATGAAGGTTTTTAAAATAACAAACAACTATGAAAAGTTGACAAGTATGTAGAAAACTTATTTCCAAGATAGCTGACTATGACATTCATATATATATTATTTAAAGCTCCTTGAATAATGTGAGAAAATACAATTTTACAATTTCGTATAGGTAATCATTATCAAAAATATTCAAATTTATATTCATTTGTATAAACTGTATGAATTAAAACTTATTTTGTTTTTATGATTTCAGAGGTGTATTTCTTATATTAAAGGTTGATATTTTCTTTCATGGTTAACAATTTTTACTGTCAGGTTTGCCTCTACATTTTTAGTCGAATATTTCAACCCATAGAGTATTCCCAGAACACTCTATACAAAATAATAGATGTTCACAGGTCACCAACAAAGTTTCTATATTTTTCTGTTAACAAATTTTACATAAAAGTGACATTTCCAATTTTTTAGGTCTTTTGTGTATAAAACTTTTAAGGTTGGTATTTTAAGTTATTTCTTCAAATGTTACCATCACGTTTGAGAGAGACAATTTCTTGATATATCTACCTAAAAAAATCCCAGAGGTTTGTAAAACATCATAAAGAAATGACAGAAAATATGAAAAAATGTGTTTGTGTTTAAATAACTATAAAATAGTGTGCTTTGTGACATATTAATATAATAATATAATTTTATCGGTTAGTTTATACCCTAGAAAAATCAATTCATTGAAATGTTTATTTTCTTGAACTTGGTCCTCTATGTATTAACAAGTGTTTGCCCTCTTAAGTATATAATTTTCAACCGGTTGATAGCCGATTCAGTGGTTCATTAGGCATCGCTCCACGTGTAGCATTTGTCTTTGCTGTGCAAATGTAAATACCGACACTCTTGGTGTGTTTATTATTTTAGCACTTCCAGCTCGGCTTTCTACTGCCCCCGATTTAGTTATATGGATGGAAGAAGGAACAATCAACGGTTATAGCACATACATAACGCTAGCTTGAGACATCCACTTAATTGCAACCTTGGTTATGCTTTTTCATACTCACAAAATTGTCAACAGAATCAGACTGGAAATGTAAACATTCGACTAGCGCATTGAAAAAGGTTGATTGTAATCACAGTCCCCTAAATTACCATATAACATGAGTCATTTGAAACGATTTAAAGTAAAAATTACAAGTTGGAACAGGTCAGTGTAAGCGGGGAAGATGAAGCAAGTATAACCCTAAGAGCGGTTAGGTAACTCAAATATATAGTTGAACTCCAATCATCTTTTTTTGTTTATATTGTTTTTGTTGATTTCAATTAATTAGTCTTTTTGTAATTTTTATATTGAAATTATGGAAGTCTTCTCAAATTAAGACTATGTGTTTTCAGGTTTTATTAGTATCTCTTATAGGATTGATAGGTCTTTTTTGTAATTTGTTACTTGAAATCATTGGAATTGTTCTCAAATTAAAATTATGTACCTAATGAGTTTTCAGTGATGTGCTAATTCTGTTTTATTGGTATAGGATTGATTCTTCTTTTGTATTCAACTATAATTCTAGTTTTCTTATCTACCTGTCTATATATTTGATTTTAGTCGAAACAAGGAATTTTGTTTATTAAATAACTTTGTCATTATGTATTTTTTAGCTTTGTAGATAATTTCTTTGCTGTTTAATTCATTGACCAATTTTGAATTTTGGTTGTTTTTGGTTACTTTGTTTTGAAGTATTTCATCGATTAATTTTTTGGATAATTGTTTTTAAAACGTCTGTTTTTATGAAAGTCATTGTGGGTCAATTTAAGGGTTGTGTGATTATCACATGATATTGAATTTTAACAGGTAGGTATAGAAGACAATATCTAAACGAAATAAAGAGTTTTTACATACATAAAATTTTATGTTAAAAATATAGGATAATATATTATAATTATTCAGTCTGTAACATTAAGAAGCTATACCTATAGGTACCTACTTACGTATTGTCATATACATGTGAAAATAAGAATAATATAAACATAACTTATGTGTCATAAATGTAACCGTTGTATGTACAGAGCGACTAAGTGTGAGCACCGAAACAAAATGAAATTTTTAGATCACAAATAATGAAAATATGGTTAGTAGTGTTACATAAGCATAACCAACGCACCATGAACTAGTTGACCTTTAGAACTGTCTGTGTTTTTTTATCATGATGGCTGGCGCGAAGCCACAGTGCTGCAGAACGCGTAAAATAAAAACTATCTACTGTATACGGAATGGTATCGCTTGCTCAAATGTGAACTTCAATGTGAGGTGTGTGTAGCCGCACGCTCTAACTAAAATTATTGGTTGAATACTTCTATAATTTGATTTCCTTAATATGGATGATGTACTTGGATATAAGTATAAACTAACAATAACAGTTGTTTCTTTTAAGACAATGCCGTTAATATTTCAATTCTTGAAACTGTTTTGATCCAAGAATTAGGTATACATATTTATTACTTCTATTTGAATATAATGTTATTTTCAAATTTGGAATTATGGGTAATTGAATATAACACTATTCTTAAATTTAGGTGTTGGATGTTGTGAAAGTGCATTTAAAATGAGAAAATATTCTCTCCAACAAGAAACACTAGCATTCACTTAAAAAAGTTTCTCATAAATTTTTTAAAGTTCTGTTTTAAAAAAACAATTTCTCATACAACGAAACCAAAATAGTGTGCCTCCCACGTACAAGCTGCTTCTGGGTACTCTGGTTGAGAATTGTTTACAAATTATATCTCGCCTCTGTGCTCTGTGTTATAAACAGTGCGTCCAGATGCACAGCTTCCATATCTTCAATTTAATTGTACACCGGTTTGATGCATCGTAAACATAAATAGAAGTTGAACAGTTATTTAAAGAGGCATCCTCGGTTATGCTTACCCATAATTTAAAATAAGAATCGGCCCGCCTTAGCGTCAAGTGCTTACGTTTAAATGATGACGTCAATTTAGTGGAAAAGGTTGACTACATGGTACCCTAAATTGTAAACTACATTCGTGAGCGTACTGAAAATTGCAACGTAAGCAAGTAAACTGATTAAACTGTTATAAAGTAGCAAATAGTTACCCATTATAAATGTCTAAGTGTACAGGGCAGCAAAAAGATGCTGCTTGACACCATATGCCCCTAAGGATTGAATGAACTCTAGTAATTTAGCCAATGCGTGTTTTATTTCATATTTAATTCATATTTTTGTAGTAAAATTGTTCCTTGGATGAAAACTTAAATTGGTATCGGTGGTGCCATCTGCTTGTATACAGATATTTAATGTCGAACACTGACCAATGGTTCCTAAAAGCCGCCAAAATTTAAATAAACATTACTGTTTAAAATAATATTTTATATAAAACGCGGCACTCGAGATAATAGCATCGGATTATAGAGGGCCTACGCATGTATCTCACTACCAACCGCTATTTAAACACGTATAAATATATGACAAATATTAACCTCTTTAAATGACTTGGGTTGTGTATGTCCAGTCTCTGGAATTGACTAGCTGAACATTCACCCGAAATTGACTAAAGTCGATGGTTTATTGGTCTCTGTTGACTATCGGTTGATAGAGGTGTCTAAGGTTGGACATCCACGACCCAAACCATTTAAAAAAATAAAAAGCAAGCCTATATTTGAGAAATGAACACGATTGCATATAGGTTGAAATTACGTAGTAGGGGATGGTGTTTTCGGTTTAGATGGAGATTTTCCTGGTTTCATAAAATACCTCTAACTAAAAAAGCTAAGTAATATATCGTATGTATATTATACAAACGATTTTGGAGATCGCATTATTTTAACTCACAAAAACTAATATATCACACAATTTACATTGTCTCAAGTAACTGAACTGGGGCAAAGCAAATGCGTATTTTAAATTACCCATCTACTGGTTTTTAAGAATTAATTTCAGTGATCTACCGCCTTGTATAATCTCAAGTACCGAAGGTCGCTTGAAAGTTGACCGATTCGCCGACGAACCGCTGTGCAAAATAATCTGTTGCTATTAAGTGTTGCTGGAAAACAAGTCAGGGCAATGAAATAGCACGTTGTTTCAGTGTCCCGAAATGTTAAATAAACAACTAGCCTGCGTCGGAACGCGAACAGCATCCATATTATATAATTCCATAAAATACGGGGATGTTGTTCAATAATATTGTTTACAAATTGAAATACGTTCTGAAGTTGCTTTTTGTGTTTTTCAACCATCCAGTAATTAATTTTGTTCTTCAGACATGCATTTAAATTTTAATGACTTCAAACTGTTTTTGAGAAATTATGACAAACATCACCATTATTTACATTTTGTTACTTATAAAATGGTTCAGATGTCTACATTTTTTAATTATTTGTATTTTAATATAGCTGTAAAAGAAAATCTCAAATTTGTTCAGCGATTAAAAAAGTAGGCTGTATTTTAATGATAGAATTTTGGCGCCCTACATTTTAAAAACATGGTTGTTGAAATGATTTTCGGTACTCTCGTATACACATTAACACTAATTTTCCGTATACTGTCTTATACACAGTTTTAAGTACTTATTCTGTAACCTGCGTATCAAGTAGCTTATACGCTTTGCTTTCGACCGTCGCGAGCCTAATTCAACAGTCGTACTTCTACTAGCTCAATTATATGGAACTGCGGCCGTTTGATATGGCACATGGGTCATCGTATATTTAACAGAAATGATCTCCTCGGAATAAAAGGTTGGGCACGTTATAAAAGTAAGCCTACTCGAATGAATGAAGCTGAATAACTTATGAAAAAGCAATGACGCATTTGTTGTACTTGGAAGAAGTTTGTGTACTCTTACCGATGTTCTTTAGTGAAAATTGGTTTCCTATCTATACACCAACAATTATAAAATCAAGAAGTCACGCTAATGCACTGAAATGGCTATATTTTGAACGAATTAATCCCTCTTCAGGAAGCCGTCTCGGATTAGATCAGAGTAATTTTGTGTAAATATAAAAACCGTATTTGAAATGAATACAAAACCATACCTGTAATATAAATGTATAATATACGGAGTAACAAACCCAACACCTCATGTATTCCATGTAGCACCAAGAATTTATACAAAGATGTGACATATTCGCATTATTTTAGTCCTAAGTGTATTTGAGTAATAAAAGATTTATTAACTTTGTATGTTTTTTATTTAATATAGCTGTAAAAAAAATCTCAAATTTGTTCAGCGATTAAAAAAGTAGGTTAATGAAAAACAACATGACAGAATTTTGTTACCCTTCATTTTATGCTACACTTCACAATTTTAAGTACTTATTGTTTAACCTACGTATCAAGTAGTTTATACGCTTTGCTTTCGACCGTCGCGAGTCTCAGTCAACAGTCGTACTTCGTAATTTAGCTAAATTATATGGAACTGCGGCCGTTTAGCTTGTACAGCGTGTGGGTCATCGTATATTTAAACAGAAATGAACTCCTCGAAATAAACGATAGCTTTAATTTTATCACTGATGTTATGATAAATATAAGCAAAAAAGCAATCTAAAAGCAATATGAATCATTTACTGAGCAATGTAAACCTAAAATGTGTACGATGAGACATCACTTTATGATTATCTAGATTATCTGTAAACAAAAGACCGCTAACCAATGCATAATGCTGCACTGAGGCCGTAAGTGTTGCTACAATGGGTTTATTGACAATGTTACCTTTATTGTATATCTAGAGTTGTTTAAATAGTTCTTATTGGCTGAAATAGGTAAATAAAAGATATAATAATATTGTTTTATTTGCCCCCTACCTTTTTCAAAGAGAAAACCATGTGAGGTAAAATGCTTCGAAACCAAAATGGGTATTTAGGACCGATAAAGATTCAAGTAACCACCTCTAGGTGACAGTAGAACTTTTGTGTGAAAATAAAAAACAGTGAGCTATTTTACGATGAATAGGTAAAAACTTTTTAACTTTTGTGTTTTATTCAATCAACCAAAGGCAAAAACTGTTCCATATGTCACGAGCCATTTCTTTTAAAAAACTGAGAGAAAAAACTTTTTGTAAAACGAGGATGTATTAATTATGATTCAAATATAGCACTAATAAAGTCAAAACCTTTTTTCAGAAAATAACGTCCATCAACTTGAGATGTATTATATAATTGGTTATTTTAGTACTTCATACTTCAACACTTCACAAAGTGTCGCGATTGAACTATCTCGGTTATTCATAATCATTCTGAGATGTGAATAGCTTATAAAATAAAAATAAATGCACCGCGAGATATAAGGTCGACCGCACATAATTTGGGTCCGCCTGCCTTCCGAGCGCAAATGTATATAGCCTGTATAAACAAACATATTATGAGATCTTTTGTCGGTACACCGATGTTGGGATGGTACCAGCCAAAATGGAAGTTGGCTCACTGAATAGTGCTATAGAAATGAACTTGATAAATTATCCAACGCTGACACATTAACAGCAACAGTTTATGTTGTCCAGCAACGGTTTTTACAAAGTCGAGATTGAAATGCGAGGACTTTGCATATCACGCGGATAATTATGCCACCCAAAATTCCTTGAGGAGGTCGTATGTAACACAAGAATAAAACAAACACTCGTTCAGGTTCCGTATGGGTCTTTTACTTTAGCATTTTCACATGTAAATATTTAGCCTTTGCCGCAGGTCCACTTGCTTTAATTTGCCACCAACTATACATATAAACTTATCATCGATACCAGCGCGGGATATAAACAACTCTAATAGGAGTTACTTCAATTCAGACTTTCAGATCTTTGCCGCGGCAGATCGATGTGAGTCATACAGTGGGATGTGTCTCAGAGCCTATGTTATGCATATCACATTTAGGAGTTGTTGCTACGTTGCTGTTTTTGATAGCTGTCGTATATACTGTAGCGTTCGTTAAACAATTCAAAGAAGTTTTAATTAGACTAACTTCCTTTTAAGATGAGCGGTAAGTTTCAATTCGTAATAAAGCACAACAGTGGTACAGGCTTTTAAACAGTTACAAATTGTTCTTGTAAATAATGAATAAAAGATTCAATAATTGTTTCAATCTATTACAATATTCGTGTGTTGATATGGGGACGTTGAAAGCATGTTAATGCTAATAAAACACCAAACAAGTTTATTCAAGATGATTTTAATATTCTAGTCCTTTATTAAACCGGACAAACGAATCTTTGTGGACAGACACCCCATCGTTGGTTTCGCAGGCACACCTACGTTGTCATTGGCTCACCTCCCGTTTGTGTAATTAATAAATATGTTTGGTGATTGTTTTTTATGCTAGAACATTACTACAAACATTTTTATTGCAGATCCGCTTTAATTCAGACGTTTAAAGCACTCGCACGTAACCCGCAAATATTTAAATTGATATAAATTACACTGATTAGTCATAAGTGCCGCGAACTCTCGGTTATTCATATACAGAGACTGTTGCTTTAATTCAAGCTATATAATAACAAAATATAAGCTATGTGAGTCACTCAGATATTATGAGTTTATAAAATATAATGCTGTGTATGATTAAACAAGGCTTCGCTTTGACGCTAGTTAATTAAAATATCAGCAGGGACACATGATGTCATTCGGGTCCGCCTGCCTACCGAACACCGAGATATAAGTTTGGCCGGGGGATCGAGTGGAGATGTTTATAACTTGTTTAAATAAACACATTATTAGATCTTTTGCCGGCGCACCGATTAAGGTTGACATTGGGAGGCTTACTTAATAAGCGCTACAGAAATGGACTTGAAGTTATATTAACCAACATCGAAACATTAAGATTTTCCTTAACGGCAACAATTTATGTTGTCCAGCAACGGTTTTTACAAGGTTGCGATTGATATGCGAGGACTTTGCATATCACGCGGATAATTACCGTTGTCTAATTTACAACAAGTAAAGATAGAATGAGGTTTGAAATATTCTGTGAGTCATTATCCCATGCCGCGAGAACGTCGGCCGAGGTCGTCCTATAATTGTTTGGATATGCGCCGGTGTGGTCGATACTATAGAGCTACATGCTACACCGCGTGGATCATTATGCTACCAGTTTTGTTTTAGTTTGGAATTCAGATAATTCGTTTTATTTACCAGTTTCGATGCATTGACATAATACTGGGTCCTTTATTAAAAGAATTAGAAGATATTTTCTACAGTAATTCTAGAACCCTTGTGGGTCCTCAGTTTTAGGAACCTTACAGATTTTTCTACAGATTAAAACACAAATTACAGCAAGAGTTTTTATTTTGATTGTAGACTCTCACATGTTATCGAATTATGGATCGCTTGATCCAGTTGTGAGTCATACCGTTGTCATAGCAAATAAAAATTTGGAAATCGAATTATTTGTTTTATTTACAACATAACACTGAAGGCATTTCCTTGAAATGATTTTCTAATTCTAGAATCCTCCCTCAGTTTTTTCTCAGTTTTAGGAACCTTGGATTCACATGATTTTTCTACAGATTAAAACACAAATTACAAGACTATTTGAAGTACACTATTCCTTTATTAAGCACGTTTTATGACATTCAAGATTATAACACTAATTACTATATGAAGAATTCCCCATGTTAATTTTCTATTCCCCCATGGGGACATTTTCCACTATTTCGAACTGATTGGCCTTGTTTTTCCCCATATCCACTTGTCCTTTGTAAACCAGCGAGTATTTTCCACTGGAAAAATGTTCGATGCACGGCTTGAACACCTCCGTCACTCTGTTTGGCAGGAAAACAACACTATCCTCCAACTCAAGCAAAACGGTCTCCCCGAACGTCGTTTGCACCACCTTGCCCGAGAGAATTTTCATCGGCACGCCTTCATCCAATTCCACTAACTTTACCGTCGGTTTCTGAGACAAGCAACCAAATTTGTTGATGGTTTCCAAATCCATTTTGCTGCAAGCCATCTTCGGCTACTGAAACTCCAAACAGCAAACTCTGTCTTTTATCAAAGCTAGAGGGGTGGGGCTAATGGAAATGCCTTCCCACCCAAATTCCCAGAAGCCACACACTTTGACCTCTAAGCCTCCGCGATTCAACCTTGAAGCGCGGAAACCTTGAAGCTATTCTAACCACGCCCCCCTTCAATTCCCAGAAATTAACCTTGAAGTGATTCTCGGAAATTAACCTTGAAGTTATTCTAGGAAACCACACCCCTTGACCTTGTACATCAATTCCCAGAAACCTTGAAGCGGTTCTCGGAAATTAACCTTGAAGCTATTCTAGCCACGCCCCTTGACCTTGAACACCCCATCGCGACTTCGCAACAACGACGACCTTGGCGGCCATTTTGGACTCGTACCCGCTTTGACTCACTACTTACCTGTAGGGCCTTATTACGAGAACGCATAAGATACTTTAAATTGCTGTCAAGCCACGGTGCCTTCTTTTTTTTTGACTCTTTTTACTTTTATTGGTGCATGCCTATCGAAGATAGAGGTTAAAAATAAATTAAAGGTCTCTAATTTTTTATCGATATTATTTTCAAAAAAAATTTGATCGAACCGTAGATTGCTGAGGTCGTTTACGAAAGCATTAAAGTTGATTTTTTTTAAAATTGCGATAATTGATATAATTAGGTGGGTTTTTAACCCTAGTAGTAATTATGTCTAAAAAAACTAGCTTCTGATCGGAGATACGGCCTACATCTATAGTGCCATAGGAGTTCACGTGAAGAGAGTCCGAAACAAAGATGGGATCGATCAGCGTGCAAGATGCAAGACCACGCCCCCGGTCAAATTAATTCAGTAAGTACATAGCTATTGTTGGGAGTACAAAAGCTCCCGTGTTTTAAAACTTGTGTTTACGTTTTCCCAAGATAAATACAGTTTTTATAAGATTTTCGATGTGACTTTTATTGCTTAATTAAACTTATTATTAAGTATGATTAATCTAAATCATTTTATCGAAAAATAATTGTCGTTGTAAATTTTATTTATATTTTATTGTAAAACGTGCGTCGGGGATTAGAGATGGGGCAAAATGGGGTACCCCGGGTATCCGGGTACCGTACCCGGATGTCCTATTGAAATACCTACAAGGCAATTTAGTTTTATTCTTGGACACACATCATAAAATATTACTATTTTGTGAATAACTTTTTATACACAGCCGCCTCGTTTTCGAAATTCTTACAGGATGTTTAATTTGTCAAAAAATGTAACGTTTTATTTTTTATTTTTCCAACCGTTAAAGACGATTAAACGAAATTTTGTACACACCATGCATTGATCCAGTGTCACAAAATACGGTAATACCAAGTTCCCAATGTAGCCAGTGGCGAAGATATGGGTATACAATACCCTTGAATATTATTCATTATTCTAAGCAAAAACTGTCTCGACTTTTTTGTATCTGCCGAAGTTCTACGGGAAAATTAATTTATCTTTATTGCTTTCAAGGAATGCAAAAAATAATTTATTTAATTTGAAAAAAAAAAGTCATTTTAGATTTCTCTTTGTCCAGTACTGAACAAAAATGTAAATTTAGATCCCTACCGTGAAACTATGGCAGATACAAAAAATGCCAAGAGACGGTTTTGCTTAGAAGAAAAAAAAAGCTCTACAGGGCCGTGTCAGTATTTTCTTGATAAAACAAATGTAGTGTATCTCCACCACTGGCTATATTTTGGGAACTTGGTATTATCACATTTTGTGACACTCGATCAATGCATGTACCAAATTTCGTTTAAATACCTTTAACGGTTGGAAAAATAAAAATAAAATGTTTAAATTTTTGAGAATTCAAACATCCTGTATCTCAAAAACGAAGCGTCTGTAGATAAAAAGTTGTGCCACAAAATAATAATATTTTTGATTTTACATCACCCCCGTTGAAGTGTCCCAGAATAAAATTGAATCAAGTTGAATATTGTTTAACAGGGACCCTTAAAGGGTCCCTGTTGTTTAATTTGTTTAGATGGCGAAACGATATAAACGAATAACTAACATTTTTATGTTTTTACGTTTTTATTTTTTTTTATTTAAAGATTACTATTTGCTTAATAAAACATTTTAGAGAAACGTCTCTTTAATTCACCAAAAACTCACTATTTTAAAGCATTATTGTACTACCCCATTTTACCCCTCTTGGTACCCGATTATACCCCGCATACGGGGCAAAACGGGGCAAAGCGCAATTTTCATAAAAGTCCAAAAAAGTTAAAACTCAGTTACTGATTCCGTTATACAAAATGTAGCTAATGTTACTAAACATATCTAACTACCTGTAAATATAAATATTTATTTATTTCATTTATATATCCCAGAAATATGGGGCTTTTATTCAAGAATTCGTCCACTGAGTAAAAAGCATTGTGTAGCAAAAATTACTCAATAGTTTTTAAATTTCGGAAGTGGCAATTCAGAGTAGGTACTGTGGTAGCTTGTCAAAGATTCTTATCCCTAAGAAGCTTACACCGCTGTCACACCTCTTCAAGCGATAATATTCTGGAAGCAAGTCATGCTTTCCCAGAGTGTAATATGCACATCATCATGTCGTTCATATTGACTACTCGACTTAAACACTATACTCTCGTTAAAATCGCACGCACATCGAATAATTAATTCAGAGAATGAACACTAAATCTCACTGCATTATAATCACCACATTGACACCGCTTTAGCAGAAATATGCACGCGCATACAGCAAAACAGCAAGGAAGCCTCACTTGATAGTGGCGGTCACTACAGAGTGAATTTTGATGGTAATTATAACTTTGCAGTGGCTTTGATGTCATATATGCGAACGTGAAAATCTCTTCTACAAGTGGCAAAAACTTGGCGATGACCACTAGTTATCACCAAAAAGTTTCGCCACTTTCAAGGTTTAGTAGAGGTGACCAAAACGTGGCGACCACTATCACGCGCATGCTAAAGTTGTCGCCACTTCCAAGATATATCTTAGTGATACAGTTTGGTCGCCGCCACTTTCATTTTCCACTTTGAAAGTATAAGAACTTTAAGGTTACTTTCGATAGTAATCACGACGTTCCAAACACCTTAAGCACCTCTAAAAAGTTATGAAACTATAGAGTGACTGCTAGCGGTGAAATTGACGTGATTACCATTATTTTTGTAGAAAATAAAGTAAATCTTACTGCAAAGTTGTAGATTTAGTGGTGATTACGTAATGGCCACTCGGTAGAAGTGGCGATATAAGTTTTCATCACTACGAAGCTACTTTGGAATTATCACATTTTATGATACTTGATCAATGCATGGTGCGCACCAAATTTCGTTTGAATATACATCATACGAAGCATAGTACGCAGTAATCAACAGCCCATGATTTCAAATATAAAGACAATTTCTAAAACTAAAAATAATAACATTCAATATATATCTCAATTACAGTCATTATAATATCAATTACAAACAAATCACTAATTATGACCCAAATGTGTCTTCAGGTGATTTTTAAAGCTACTAAGTGAAGAGTTAAAAATATTAATCTGCCTGTTAATTTAACCACCCTGGTATATCGAAAACAAGGTGGCTGTGGATAAAAGTTACCTATGCCACAAAATAGTTATATTAGTTATGTCGAAGTGTTCTAGAATAAAACTGAATCACCCTGCGTATACAATATTCGTTACATGAATGGCAGGTAGGCACTTATTTGTTTCAAATACAAATGTTTATACAGTTATGCAAGCTCTTTAGAAGTCGAATCATTAAGGACAAAATTCGTAATGAAAAAAGTAGATCCTCTATTTATTTTCTGGGTCATTTATATTTTATACTGATCATCTGCATTTCCTAAAAACATTTGAATCCCAAGAGGAAGGAGTCTTCTTATGATTTGCCTTAGCAAATTCATAAGCAGGTTCTCGAGACTTCATTAGTGGTAAACCATAATTCAGACGAGATGCATGAGGAAGGTAGTCAGCAAGTTGCTTTTCTTCTGCACTAGTAAAGACCTTTTGCTTTTTTGAACCCAGGCAAGCGCTCCTCTCCTCTTCTAATCATTCTCTTGAGTGTCATCATATTGATCATAAATTCTTTGGCTGTGCCTTTGAAGGACGCCCCGTCTTTCACTGCCGTAAAAGCTGCTGTGACAGTATTAGAGAGTCAGGCAGTACTTGCTTTTTCCCACAATCTTTTGGTTTGTATTTCCTCCCGGGATCATATCTCCCTCGAGAAGGTGGGATCAATTCTCCCGATAATACTATGAATCTCTAAACCGGCAATATAAAAAACATAACCTCAAAAAAGCAACCTGTATATTTATAAAATCCATGCCAAAGAGAGAGAGAGAGAGAGACCAGGAGGAGATAGAACCAAGCGTTGTCCAGCCTATCTGAAAACCAATATCTGCCAATTTCCATGTCATACACTGTACCTACCTGTACAGTCAGCATTCTAAGTTGACACGCGAGAACCTCAATCTAAGCGACGCACAATAAGCTGCTTATGGATCGTTGGCGCTTAGACTGAGGTTTGCGCGTGTCAGCTTGGGGTGCACGAACTGTACTTCTCATTCAATGAGAAAGTTTTGCCAGATGAAATGTCCAGACATAAAAACCCTAGTCCAGCTTTCTTTGAAAGTTTTACCAAAATGCAGCAGATAGTGCATATAGAAAACATAATTTATAATTTTTCCTCTTATTGCTTCTCTATAATTATTATGATACATCTCGTATACCATCGGCTTGCCCCAATTCTAACTAGACCATAAACTGGAATACACACCCAAACCAAGTGCACGCTGCAGTAGGTAAGGTAATATGCGCGATAGCTATACGTCGAACACGTCCTCCAATTAGCAGGAGCTTTTAGGCTGTTCGAGAAGTCCGGTATACGCGGGAAACACGGAGTATACCGTCCTGTTATTAACACCTCGAGTGCTGCTGCTGCGGAAGCGGAAATGGACTGCAGTTTGTTCAGTTGTTCGGATAGAATGTAAGATTCTTCGTAATCCGACGTGGGTAATTACTACTGGTTGGAAAACAAGACTCAATGGGTAAATTTTTCTTATAGGGTTTAAGTTATTTTAGAACGCACATCGCACACTGCATACTTCCTTCAATAATAGTTATGGAAAATTACACATTTCTCACAGTTTTCTACGAGCATACCTGGTGTGCCCCACTAAGTTTAAACTGGATAGTTTAAACGACTCTTGTGAAAGACACCATTTTCGAGTTAAAATTCCAGTTGAACTTTAGTCCTGCTTGGTTAGAAAGTAATTTATTCAGAATAACCCGAACACCTTTTCTTAACAAAAGTTTTTAGTAGAGGCAGTCGTTTCACAAAATCAAATCAAATTACAAAAATCAAATTTGGTCAAGATTTATGAATTTTTGCATCAATAACTTTTCTTATTGACTTTTTTGATATATCTTTCAGAAAGGGCACTTAACTAGTGTGAAAACCAATTTTCTTTTCTAAATTTAAAAGATCTACATACTTGATTTTCGATGCTAAAATTATGTCACAAACTAGTTTCAATACAAACAAGACTGAACCCCAGGAACCGAAATTATTATTAAAGAACAGCACGTGCAAGAATGCAAATTTAACACAATCATATTTGTAATAACTTTGTATATAAGATCTATATTATACAAAGTTATAATTGGTGGATAAATCCCGTTCCTTCCCATTTTCCAGAGTGTGGAATAAATAAAACATGAGAAAATATCCATTGACAAATTTAGACCCGTCCGGAAAACTGAACCCTCTCACTTTTTGTGATTTATGTGGTAATTACACGTCGGGGACAAGTTGCATTATAATCAGAAGTTTCGAATTTATAATGAAAACCGCAAATAATTACTTCTTGCGTGTCTTGTTTTTGTTCGTTAATTACTAACAGTGTAATTTAAAACGTGTTGTACGATTATTATTGAAGTATGCATACGATCCTTTCGACCTACAAAATGGGTAGTTAGTGAGCTGCATGGTTCCATGATACAGTTTAGTTGACAAGGTGTGTTTTTCCATTAAATTTCCTTAGTAGAAAAGTTATTTTCCTAATGAGTGCAGAAAGTAGTACTTTTCCGCACGCGACTGCTTTGCGTCGCTCGGTCAAGCAGTCTAGAGTGGAGAAGACACTTTTTACATGAGTTACGAACAAAATTTTTTCTACCAGCAGTTTTTTTAACTTGAAACATAAAAACGCTTGGACTTTAAGGAATTTGATTATAGTTTGGTTGATATAGAGACAATATATGATATTACTCTACCTACTAAAGCACGACAAGCAGAGTTCCAGTGACGCACCCAGAAATAAATTTTAGGGCGAAGTCGCAAAATAAAAAAAAATAATGGGACTTTCGTGGCCAAACTTAAAATTTGTAAGGTCAAATAGTTTCACTAATTTCGAAAAAAAAACCTAAATTGAGCAAAAAATATTACGTAAGTCAACCGATATAGTAATATTTGGTTTTGTTAACTATGTCAAGTGTTAAAAAGTTATTGTGTTTTTCTTTAAAGCGGGCAATCAAAAAGTAGAAATATTTGGTCAGTAAAATGCGCCGAAGGCAACATTTTTTGCAATGTCAAGGAAAACTTATCAAAAAAATTCATGACGACCGCGGCGGCAGCCGGCGAGGATTGGCACGGTGAACTGGCAGGGGCTTGGGGAGGGGGGGATGTTCGTATACTTTGTCAAGTACCTACACGGTATAATATAATAAAAAAGTTTTAATGAAAAGTTTTCAGAATTATGCTATAATTTTGTCTTACCCTAAAATCTAAATTTTTTTTAAGAAAAAAGGAAAAAAAAAGAAAACAAAAAAACTAAAAAACTCTTATACCTACCGAAGCAAAATAAAAAAAAACATCAAAAACACATAACTATACAGGGTCACCAGTACATTAATTTTAAGGGCAGGTAGGGAAAAATGTGCTTGCTACGAATCAGCAATTAAAATTTTTCTAAAGCGCATGTTAACGTCAGAAATAATTAAAAAAAACGCTATTAAACCCCTATTTCCGACGCCAATTCCAGCCGTCATTGACCTTGTCGGAACCAGCTGGGTACTGGGGCCGGTTTCCCACAATTCCCTTGTGCAGCGTTACCAGAAGTACTAGGTCTTTCACAGTATTTCAGTAATAGTCTTTCAACTAATAAAATTGGACAAATCTTTAAAGGTAATTTTAGCGAATAACATGCAAAAAACTACTTTTCAGATGCCTTGTGTTTATTATCCAAAAATCCTCTCGAAAATCACAAGAAGCGCTAGGTAACTAGTTGCACTGTTTTTACACGATGGACGCGAACACGTAGGTATTACCAAAGATCTTTGGTTCTACACATCGTTGTCTTTTTTTACGAAAATACGAACAAAACACTTACCGGACACTTGAAGCGGAGCGATCCTAAACAGTATGGACATCTTGGTTTTCCCCAACTGATAATTTCATTCCAGCGGGGTACGCAGCCCGACGACCACGACAAAGTAGATCCCCACCGCCAGAAATACCGTAGGTCTCTAAGTATTGTTTTTACACGAAGGCAGCAAACTTTTAACGTTGCTTTTTTTAATGGAAATACGAACAAATCACTTGTTATTTCACAGCAAACTTGCAGCGGCGATTCCAACAAGTTTGGACATCTCTGCTAGTCCAAAAAATGATCAACGGGTCTGGGAAAATTCGCAAGAACTCCGTCATGCATATTTTACGTAGCACATAGTCAAACATAGCAAAACAGCAGAACAATAGTATCGGTGACGGTTACGCCTAGAGTGAGCACTAAAGATGTGCCTCACGTCCGCGCAACCATCCACTACTCGGTGATGCCGTTTATGGCAATATGTCGCCAAACTGAGGGCTTTTCTACATAATGAAAATAAAAAAAAAGCCTTTTAAAGAACACGCTTCTATTTAAACCATGTACTAAAACGAATAAAATAAGTTTAGGTTATCGTTAAGGTAAGTAGGTAGATACCTAATTCAATGCCAAGTTGCGAAATTTCACAATTGAAATCAAAAAGCTTGTCGCTCGAAATTTTCATAAAAGTAGGTACCAATTAATTTTATTGGACAGTGATTGGTTGATAAGCAAGTACTTACATACCGAAGTATGTATTTTCTTTACAATTTGGGCGACAAGCTATTTGATTTTAAAATTTGGCATTGATTTACCTTAACGAAAACCGAAACTTTATTATTATTCGTTTTAGTACCTACATGTTTTAAATAAAAGCTTGTTTTAAAAAAGGCTTTTTTTATTTTATTTTGTGCTTTTGTGCCATGTCAAGGAGGTTGTGAAGAAATAGGAAATCCGCCATCTTGGTGCGGTCGCCATATATTCTTGAATTTAGTATGATATCACTCACTTTGTCGTTTTTTTCCTTTTATTTTTTGATATCCATATCAAGATTGTTAAAAAGAAAAAAGGTAATCCGTCACTTGGAGTGGCGGCCATTGTGAACAAATTACAATATTGGGTTTGTTCCAGAACACACTGGTTCAGAACTATTGTTGGAACAAAGCTATTGAGTATACTAGATTTTAGTGTCATCAGCGCTAAAAGTAAGTATGTGCAAAATTTCAGCTCAATCGGTTGGGTGGAAGAGGCTTACTCTTGTTGCAAGTTGCCATGTCATGTAACGAAAAATTGGCGACTTTTCACACCAGTATGTAACGGCTTCGGAACACGCGTATTTCTTGTAGTGGCGTGTCCAGCCGGTATTCTTCCCTGCAACCGGTGTCTGCAGTATTTTGGAATGTGACATGTTCATTTTGGAACTAAAAGTGCTATTCCTAATGGGAAAAAGTGCGTTATTTTGAAGGCAGCGGCCGTTTTACCAGTGTTATTACTAATAAACGTCCTTTATCGGCGTTTGAACAAATCGCACGATTGTAAAAATATTTGTTCCAATAATTTGTTGAGGCCTAATTATTTAAATAACAAAATACTCGGATAAGAGTGTACATTTGATTCGAAGGTGTTGTACATTGCATTCTTCTGTGACGGCTTGTAAATTATTATATACTAATAAAATCTATCGGGATCGGGGCATAGCTGTCCAAATAAAACAGTACGTTACGAGTTTGTTCTAATTGTAAGTCTCGCTAAAAGTTCTTTTTACCAGCATTCTTTAAATTTCCGCTGCCTATGTACTTAAAATATCGACAAAGTGATAAAAATTGATGTGTTTGTTAAATTATTTCTGTACGCGCATGAAGAAAGCATTAACCGTCAATTCGTGGGATAGCAAACCTATATACCAACAGGAATAATTTTCAAAGGCAGGTACCTACCTAATTTTTGTTCCCCTCCATCGCCTAAGGATAGGTAAGACCTCCCCGCTAAGCGCTTCCTGCGAGAATCCAGCAGCATTCATTAAGCACGGACAAAGATTGATTTGCCCC
The DNA here is from genome assembly GCA_963920635.1 of Pseudeuparius sepicola. Taxonomy (NCBI): domain Eukaryota; kingdom Metazoa; phylum Arthropoda; class Insecta; order Coleoptera; family Anthribidae; genus Pseudeuparius; species Pseudeuparius sepicola. The sequence continues at coordinate 51,447,146 of OY987301.1, forward strand.
ATTTTCTAAACATCGAGTAATTTTTTTGTTTTTGACTTTGTGGGGCTCTACGATTACGTGGTTAAAATTATTGTACTGGTGACCGATACACACTGTATATGATATAATCTAAACTAATGCCGCAGTGATTAGGTATGTTCAGAGATCGAGGTAAGTTAAAAAGAGACTTATAACTTAAGTGAATTAAATTATTCATTCAATCAATCAATTGAACAAATGTAGCGTTTCAAAAAAACAAGAACACCGACAATGACAGTATTTGTCAATAATAATCAACAGAATAGCTGGAAGTGAAAAAGAGAGAAAATTTGTATGTGATTATGTTACTTCACTACTAGGGGTGTAGATCCGACGATCACGGACAAAAAAATGCGGGTACCAGTATAACCCCAAAGGGTATAATTTTTATTTATTTTAATTTGTCAAAAAGAATGGGCCTTAAAAGACTGAGCCTAAAAGGAGGAATTCAAATAAAACAGAATTAAATTACAATGTTTAATTAGCAACTTTGTGATTGAAACTTACAGGTTACCAAAAAATTATTTGGCTGTTTACAATAAAAATGTTTAGTTTAGTTGAAAAACTCGAAAGTTAAGTGCTAATGAATATTTGAATTAAAATGAAAATAACTAATTAAGGCTAATATTTTGGTATATAAAAAAACTTGTTTAGCTTCGAACACTGATCCTGATAATTTGCTTACAATTTTGGACCACCGAGACTTGGTTACGTGGTAAATAGTCACTTGTCCACCAGACGTCACCCAGACTCCTTTGATCGTGCAATAACCTCCGGAACTAGCTCTAGTTAGAAGCCAGTCGTGAGCCGCTTGAGTGGGGTTCAGTAGTGTGCGGATTCAAGTCGCCAGTGTGGTGTTATGGTTGTGAAACGCAACCCTCTGTGTGGTCCTGTGGTCCTTCCCCTTTTCCGATGTTACATGAAAAGGTAAAAGCAAAACAGTGTCCGTCGCAAAACGCAGCAGTTAAATTCTGTGCTTTTACAAAGTGAAAATATTAAAGTTAAATTAAAGTTAAATTAGAGTTAAATTAAAGTTAAATTAAAGTTAAATTAAAGTTAAATTAAAGTTAAATTAAAGTTAAATTAAAGTTAAATTAAAGTTAAATTAAAGTTGAATTAAAGTTAAATTAAAGTTAAATTAAAGTTAAATTAAAGTTAAATTAATGTTAAATTTACGAACAGTTCCGACAAAACTGTGCACAGTAAATGATAGCTCAAAATTTTTTCGTAAAGTGACTATAAGTAACTCGATAAATGATTTAAAAAAGGATATTCTTGACGTAGAAAAAAATATAACAATAACTTGTTAAAGCTACTAAAGAACGTCCAGTGACGTTGATTTCCCTGACACTTAAATTAAGTTTGACAAGAAAAAAACCTTCGGCTTCTCTCTGTTCCGGGAAAAAAAAAAGAAATAATTAATATACAACAAAGAACGATTTAAGTAATAAGCAACCGACCAGTTACGATACCTACTAACAGCTGATCTAGTGTGAAAGGACACTCCTAAAGTGCAAAATTAAATAACTCGTAAGTAACGAGAAAACAAACACCGTGTACTATGACTTAATACGTTGTGCTATATATCACAACAAAATTATCTAACGGAATAGGGTTATAAGACAGCTGTGGGTCCACAAAGAAACAGTGAATCTGGGTGGTGAGATATTTTTCATAAAGGTGGCTAAGCCAAAATTTCTAAGAAATATTTAAAAAATACACACCCAGATTCCTGTGTAGCCGTAGCAGGGACCCCAAACTGCTCGTTAAACCCTTGTTCCTAGGTCACCAATCGCTCAACACAGCAAGGCTCGCCGAAAAGCAACCCAACGACCCTCGATGGTGGTTACATGAAAATAATACCAAAATATTACAACACGGTCAATTATATAGCCAAAGAAGATTTTCACACTAAACCGGTCAAAAATGGTGAAGACTGGGCACGATGATCAAAGATGATTCGAAAAATAAAACAATATCAGAGTGCACAATCTCACCGATTACTGAAACTAGTCGCTTGAAGAACAGAGAGGAAAAAAGCCCCAAAATTCCCTGTCAGCCTTATTTATATCCTCGGACGTCAGTGACGACTTCCGCGTTGCTAGAACATGATGGAATTGTTCTCTCAAAAAGTTATGGTGAAAAACTTTAAAAAATAAACCGCGAACTGACGGGTTCCGGTACAAAACACAATGGTTAGGTTATACATCTGTCAACTTAGGCGAGCTTCTTCTTCAACGATTCTGTATGGTTTAAAATCTGTTGGTTTGTTACATACCTTTTTGTCACTAAATAGCTATTGTTTGAACTGTTAAGATTAATAATTTAATGTTATTTTAAAATAATAAACAATAACGTACCTGTATATCAATTAATTAAGCCAAATTCGCAAAATTACAGTACAACACTTTTCGCGTATACATGGTTGCATAGTGGTGCGGAGATTTTTATTTAGCCTTCAATAAATATCTCGCCGTATATTGGACGAGCCAAAATTAAAAAAAATCGTGGTAACGGAGATTAGCATAAATTTCCGTTACAGGGAAGTCGAATACACAACCAGATAGTACCTACCTACCTACCACGGCCGCCAGCTTTTAAACAGTGGAGTCGGGCTGGGTCAAGTAGTTGGTAAATTTTTAGGCGCCACTTTATTTACGTGATGGCATATATGTGACATAACCAAGAAAAGTCAAGGTAGGACTTCTCAACAATAACTAAAACCTCGATATCTCCCAATTACCCTGTCTTCACCCCTTATTGATAAAGAAAACAATTTGTCCCCTTAAGAAAACATGCAGGTATATTTGCATCAGAGTTGAAAGCACACTATATTGCAATTGTGTTGAAGGCGTACTATATTGATCACCTACTTATTATGTTGCTCAAAAAACATTATGTTTACTACATTTAATTTGAATCCCCGGGCGTGCGCACGCGCAGTTCACACCAAAACATAAAATTACTCTAGTCACGACGCATGCAATAGGTTTTCACAACGTCCGTATAATTTGGAAAGGACACAACGTCCGAATAAAGGTATGAACACAACGACCGTAAAAGTATGTACACAACATCCGTAAAAGTAAACAATAATATAGTATAATTATGTTTAACCGTAGGCGCCAATAATGATTTCTGAATGGCTTTAAAACTAGTAAATGGAAACGTAAATTTTAGAAAACTTAACTTGCGTTGGGCTGGTCAGCCGAGATGGCAGCTCTGGTGCAGCTTCAGCCCTCCTCCGCTGTGAAAAAAGTAGGCGGCAGGGTCCCACTTAAACTCTGGAACGCAGCAACACCTCAATAATTCCTCTCAACACGTTCTATGCCCACGCGCCAATAAAAAGACCCCCAAGTAACTAAATCTTCAAAAAAAGCAAGAAAAAAAATACCCTGAAAAAGAAGAACACCTCAGCAACTACATTTAAACTATATTCACAGCTTACCTCAGACTGAAGGTTTTCTTTTTCCATTAAAAAATAACCAAATTATTCAAGCTCCAAGTTTGTGACTTTTCTTCAGACGAAAGTCCACAAATAACATCCAAATCAGGTAACAATTACCTAAACGTAGGCGTCAGTAAATCGACAGACTTGTTTGATTCTCTGGAAATGTCGCGCTAAGTTAGGCCAGAACTATCGAAATTTCGTGAAATAAATCACTACTTACGTCCAAGCGATCCAGTCTGATCTTAAAACAATTCGGCGAGACTTCGAAGTGGTGATTGCGGCTTAATATTCCCAAATAATGGTAGAGGCCCCGGAAAAACAGCAAAACTCCAACAAAATTCCGCTCTGGACACTCCAATAAGTAGTCAGTGCAGTAATCCCTTCCAATAATTAAGGATTCGCCGACAAAAGAACTCAAGGCAAATTCAAATGCACTGCCACTTTATCCACACTTCCCCAATTCAATTTTCTTAGTTGCCGGTGACTGAATAACGTTCAAAACTCAAAATTTCCGATATCAGTTCGCGGCGAAACACTATAAAAAATGCCACAAAACATAGCGTTCGCCCAGCCAAGTAATAAGCGTCCCACATAGTACGACCGGCGGCAATAACGCATTGGCCCACGACACGAAAATATCAGGTATGACACATCCAGAGCCATCTAGACGGCAACCTGAACCAACTACCCTCGGTAGCTAGCTCCGCGCGCGCCACATAGCGACAAATAGCCAAATCAAGCGACTACGAGGAACTGCACGTCGCTAAAGCACCGTCCGTTGACGACTACCTAACTACAAATACCCAAAACGAGATATTCCAAACAAAACACATCCAACCCCAAACATATTTACAATTATCTACAATGCACACCCGTTAGGTGCGACTAGCGTGGCGGAGAGCTAAGAAAGGAACGACGAAAAACAGTGCACTCTCCCCAAACTTAACCTAGGGCTGCGACAGACAAAAGCAAGAAAGCTAGGGGCCAAGCAGTCTTTGGACCCCCAAACTCGCCCAATACGAGTATCAAGACTCGGTAGGTTTCACATCAGGCTATACCCGGTAACATACCTAAAGAAAGGATAATAAAAGTAAAATACGATAGAAAGATTTCGAACAGCGACAAGAAAACAACGAGATGGACAGGAACGAGAATGCTGTGCCATGGGCATGGGAGACTATAACTAGGCGAAACCTAAGGTAAGTTGGAGGCTGATTTTTCCCGGATAGGTTGGCTAATCTTCTTGTTCTTATTTCAGGAAAGCGGAGCACCGTCGACTGCCACAGAGGGATATTCTGGTTCGGCAGGAAGGTTCGTCAGTGCTCCAAAAGTGAAAAGTGATGTGCCACGAGTGAAAATGCAAAGTGCGTAATCAATTTCCACTCGGGAGTGCGTTGACCTTCGTAGTACCTAGACAAATACCAAGTAAAGCACCTATGAAAACAAAGCTCATTTTTTTTACTTTTCGAATGCACAGGTATAACTGATTGTTGTTGTGAAAACGCTGAGGTATTAGAAATCAATGCAGTTTGGGTTTTTATAATTCTCGAACAGTCATTTTCCAACTTTTTGCAGAAAAGCTGATACTTATCTCAGGAGGCCATGAAAAAAATGACATTAAAAAGTAAACAATATTTTCATTATGTGTTAATAGTTTTTCTGATCTGTGCTTTCATTGTGGCTGAGTGATAAGACATTAAAAATAATGAAATATTCTTAAGATGAACTGATTGACATGATATTTGTGCTTGGTGAGAGTTACCTATAGAAATTGCTTCTTAGCAAGTAAAATGTATGCTGCAAAATATCCTGAAAGGCGACATCCACAACAAAAGTGTTTCAAGATATTAGAAAGATTTCTAGTCACTGGTAGTGTATCTAAAGAAAAAAAGGCACGGCAAAAAACTGTATGTACTTACCGAAGAAAAACCATTAAATTTTCTTCTTTTTGTAACCGAGGATCCGGAAGGAAGTATTAGGAAAATTAGTAAAAATTCTGATATACCTGAAAAATGTGTAGGTAGGTACAAAGTATTTTAAAAAATCACAAATTACATCCATTTAAAGTTCAACTATATCAGGAATTAAATATTGCGGATTTCGAAGACAGATTAGAGTTTTGTATGTGGGCGCTAGAAAAAATTCGTCTAGACCAACATTTCTTTAGAGATGTATTATTTAGCGATGAATCGACTTTTCATAAAAATGGTTTTGCAAATAGACATAATTTTCATTATTACTCTACCGAAAACGAACATAAATTTAGAACAATACAGATAGGCAGCACAGGTGGACTTTGAATGACGTATGGAGAGGAATTCTGGGTCAGAAAATCACAGAACCTCATTTTTTTAATGAAATCTTAATGGAGATATGTATTTGGCCTTTTTGAAAAGGCACCTTTTAACCTATCTTGAAGACGTTCCTCTTAATACCCCTGCAAAAATTTGGCTACAACATGATGGCTGTCCCTCTCATTACACGAGACCTGTTAGGCGATTTTTGAAAAAAGGTTTTTCCAAATAAATGGATTGGGAGAGGCGGTCCAGTAGCTTGGCCTCCTAGATCACCTGATCTTACTGCACCAGTTTTTTATCTGTGGGCTGTGAGGGCCTATGGGTATCGTACACCACCTACCATAGGTCAAGATATGATGATGAGAATAACGGGTGCCTTCGCTAGCATATCTCCAGATGTATTACAAAATGTTGAGCTTAATTTTAAGAAAAGGGTACAGCTTTGTTTTTATAAGAATGGAGACATATTGAACATGTTTTATAAAAAACTCACTTATTTAATAATTTAATAAACAGTTTGTTATTTCTTGCTCGTTTGTGTTCTTAAATTTTTGTTGATAGGTATCTCCTTATTGATAGTTTCAACATTACTTGTGGCAATTAAACTAAAACACAGCATATTGAAAGACAAAGAGAAATTATAAACCCATAATATGGATTCGAAAAGTAAAAAAAATTGAAAATTTAATTTTGAAAGTATAGGGTGGCCCATCCAAGCGGAAAAAGTGTGCTACGTGGAGACAGGTTAACATAAAATCGTCATTCAAAAAATAAGGTTGTAGTAAAAATTAAGGGGAATTCGAGGGTGTACCGTAATTTTGTATGCGGGGGTCGGTAAAAAAGTTATCGCGAAAAACATTTTTTGCAAAATAAAAAAATATATTTTTTTACCTACACATCCATTAGAGAACCTTTAAGTAGTATCCTTGTTTATGAGACTAGTTAGCTTTTGCTTATGGCGGAATTTCTATATATTAATAGATTTAGTTGCTTGTGTGGGCCTCTAAGGACCAAATCTAAAACTAACGGAGATCTGATTCACAAGGCGCCACCTATTATCAAAATCTAAAACTAACGGAGATCTATGATCGGATTCACAAGGCGCCACCTATTATCAAAATCTAAAACTAACGGAGATCTATGATCGGATTCACAAGGGCGCCACCTATTATCAAAATCAAAAACCTTAGCGCTTCTTACTCGATCTCGTTTAGAAACCTGTCACGCTACGCAGATCCCATACGGTGTATATTCGCAGACTTATCGATCGGCAGTGACGTCACTGGAGCCCTCAGCCGGTTTGTTTACTGTTGGCACAGCCGACCAGAGTAATAAAAACGGTTGAAAACGATTTTTTCTATAGTTTTTGTATCGATCGCTGAGTCATCACCGGTCAGCCGGCCCGCGAATAACCATGCCTCCCAAGGTCATTATATTCTTCCCTACCTAGGTCGACGCATTATATTACAAATGAATTTTAGGTGTTGAAAATAATTACGGAAACAATAATTATAATAAAGTTTATTCAGATATTTACAATTATAGGGGAGAGGCGGCAGGATTGGGACGATATTTTTCAGGGGCATATTTTTATGGGTTGTAATACTTGAAAACTCTTTAAAATTCTACAAAAGGAAGAGTAGACAACTATAAACCAAAATAAAACTTTAATTCTTATAAAAACTGAACAGTTTGTTTTGTACCTATACTTAAAAAAAAATAAAACTGTCCCAAACCTCCCTACCATAGGGATGTTTGGACCAACCTAGTGGGAGGTTTGGTACATGATTAAAATTATCGCAAATTTTCGTAAATTGTCAAATTTTCTTTAAAATGTAAATATTTACTGGTTCTTTTACTCGGTCCCTTGATTTTTGGCTCTTGCAGTTTTCCTATAATTTTGTTTACAGAAACCTCTTCTATGTCTTCTTCGTTAGGGAAATAGAATTAATTATTTTTTACATTTTTACGAAGGTATTTCACTTGAAAGGAGGACATTTCAAAGTGCAGGACCTCCAAAGTTTTATCTTTTGCCTTCTACTTTTAGTTTCACTAAAATGTAATCCCATTCGTTGTACGTTTTATCACTGACGTCTAGTTCAGTAAAATTATTGTCTTCTTCATCGCTATTAAATTCTAAACCAGAGCTACTATCTTTGCGACTAGTTTTTCTGTCAATGTCTTTGTTTTCAGAGGAAGAACATTTTGTTGTCACTATCGGCTTTCTTATTGTAGCTTTTCTTTTCTCTGCCTCCTTTTTCCTTTTCTGCAAAGTTGTTGTTCCTCTATTTCAATTTTTCTGGTGTCCCCGTTATTACCCTTGACTTTCCAGGTCTTTAAAACGTGGAGCTGCCTTTGGCAATGGACAAATTCTTTTGAGGTAAAATTTTCTTTATTCTTATATTTACGAAGCATGATAATTGTTTTGAAATCCTGAAATATCCAGTAATTTTAGATAATCATTGGCAGAGGGAGGTTTGGGACACTGTCCCAAACCTCCCTATATTGCGTGGTCCAAACCTTCCTGCTGTCTATACATTTCATAAATCAGGATTACACAAAGTTGAGGTTAGTTTTCAGGGACACCGTAACTGGCGATAAATGTCCACCAAATTACGTAATACTGCAAGCATATTCAACTTTCCCCAATCTTGTTAGGTTATGTTATATTAAAAAGCATGTGCCAAAGCAAAAATTTTAAGAAAACGTATCAATAAATATATTTACCTCCTACTGCACCAACTAGTAACAGCTGACTGGAGATTTGTATTGCATTATAACTCTAAGGCTGGGCGCCATCTAGTAACAAAGTGTAGTTACTCACAGACATATTTAAAGAAGGAAATTTGAAAGTGTCCCAAACCAAAACCGTCCCAATCCTCCCACCTTTCCCCTATACCTAGCTATACCTTGGTATTGAAAACATTATAAATAATAAACTGAAATAATCCTCAAGAAAAATTTGCTTGTGCATGCTTTCGTTGATTGAGGATTCCTTCCTCCATCGACGAGGCATAAGATCACAGACCTATACAGGATGTCTATTAAAGGGGAGCCAGTGAATATCTTGATAAATATGCATTTTTCGGTTTCGGACAACTTTCTTTGAAAGAAAAGATTGCTTTTTTGATGGTCTAACTTTATGCAAAAGCATATTCGAGAATTACGGCCTATACTTTCCGAGATAATTTTGAAAAACCTTTGTAAAAACCGCCTTGTTTTAAGAGTTACCGAAAAAATTCTTAATGACGTTTGTGGGCAAAATTAACTGACTGCTTTCAGTTTACTTTATTAGAATTTGGAAAAAGGCCACCGTTTATAGCACTAAAAAAAACTCAGCCGGCATGCTAGAAAATTTTAAAACTGTCCGAGATAGTTTTACCTTTACCACAGGATAAACAATACCTTTACCAATACCTTCTGAGAAATTTCCAAGATTTGCAAAATAGTAGTTATGTTGTGAAATATAGCGTTGATTTCCATCGACGAATGTAGGTATACAGGGTGAGTTTTTTTTCGATGCCCACTATGGGGATCTCGGAAACTAGCAGAGCTAGAACAAAGGTTAAATGGGAAAAGAATTGCGGTTTTGAATGCTCAATCTAATGCCTCTTTTGAAATTTTAAAAAAGTTCATGGCTCACTAGATATTTTGAAAAGAGTATTTTTTTTGCTATTTTTCATAAGATCTCTGTAGCTCCGTTATTTCTGATTATACAGAAAAACTCTAGAGACAAAAATTGTAGATAATTTTGGGCTTAATAAGATAATCTTATCCACTTTTTTATGTTGTTTCTGATTTTTGAGATATGACATAAACTTGTGTTTTTTTTAATGTAAATCATAGTTGGCTAAGGCCTTATAAAATCGGCCATTTTTTGAGCTTTCCAAAGATATACTACTCGACATAGTTATTATAAAAAATGAAAGAGCTATGGCTAATTTTCTGATTTTTTTTTAAATTTTCACATAGTCAGCCATGGAATATTTTCAAACAAAATAAAACAAAATAAAACAAAAATTAAAAAACTCAAATTCAAATTATTATTATTATAAAAGGTCACCTTTTAAAATAAATCTATAAATTTAATCTATCATTATTATTTACGCAAATATTGCATCTTTTTAAAACTGAATTTGTCGCCTTTCTTAGAGAGCGCCTGTCAATACTGGCAATTGCTTCTAAAACAGTTGCTCTTAATTCAACAATTGTCTCGTACTTTATTTTGTACTATCCAAAACAGACAAATTGGGGGATCTGGGCTGCCAGGAAATAGGTATATTTCTCCCTATCAAACTATTTGGATATAGCTGATCTAGGTAATTTCTTACGGGCAGATAATTATGTGATGGAGCTCCATCATGATAATTTTTGTTTTATTTTGTTACATTTTGTTACCAGCTAAAAATAAAATATTTGAAAGTTTGAAGTATGTCTTATTATAAAATAGAACGTAATTATGAAAATATTCCATGGCTGACTATGTGAAAATTAAGAAAAAAATCAGAAAATTACTAATAGCTATTTTATTTGTTAACTATGCAGAGTATTATATTTTTGAAAAGCTCAAAAAATGGCCGATTTGATAAGGCCACAGCCAACTACGATTTACATTTAAAAAAACACAAGTCTATGTCATATCTCAAAAATCACAAACAACATAAAAAATTGTATTACATATCTACAATTTTTGTCTCTACAGTTTTTCCGTATAATCAGAAATAAAGGAGCTACAGAGATCTGATAGCAAAAAATCACTATTTTCAAAATATCTAGTGAGCCATGAACTTTTTTAAAAATCCAAAGGGGCATTAGATTGAGCATTCAAAACTGCAATTCTTCCCCGCAATTCTTTGTTGTAGTTCTGCTAGTTTCCGAGATCCCTATTAGTGGGCATCGAAAAAACTCACCCTGTATATACAGCGTCTGCCAGAAAGATGGACATAAATGGGAATTTTCTATATTTGAAGTTTCTCAGAAAAAAAAGTATTCTTGATAAAAGTTGGTACTTGTGCTCAAACTCAAAATATACCCGAAAAATTGTAAAATTTCTATTCGTATACAGGGAAGGTTGAAAAATACTTATGAAAATTCCTCAAGAGTAAAGTAACCTTATTTTTAGAACTACAGCACTATGGCACTAAGAAGAGTTGTTTGTAATCCCAAGACAATGTCAAATATGAATTCACAGGCACCTACTCAAAAGAAAGAAAAATCACACTTTCGCATTTTTTATTCACCACGCTGTATAATAGATAATATTAATATTAGCTATGTACCTATTTTGAGGCACATCTTCGAGGATGACAGTACGATACCAACGATTTTTATTTACGTTCAACTCTAGCATCTTAAAAACACTTAATAACTGAAACTTCTGCAGTTTGTCGTTTTTTTGTGTCCAGGTAAAATACTACTAGGTACAGTTTCAAACATAACATAGTAACTAATCTGTGGAACACAAAAATATTTTAATACAGCAACAATTTAAGAGTTATTTAATAAATGATAATTCAACAATAAAAATATCACAACAAAAAAAATATTATGATAATAAAGATTTCAGTGACTACGTGTGCCCCTTCCTTCGCTTCCTTTCGCCTTCAAACAACGCCTACCCCACTCGGCAATATCACAAATTTTTGAATACGCTTCCTCAATGTTTGAATACGATTTTGCAGACTTTTAAGCTTCACAACTCTCAAAGCTTTCGGCCATGCCTTTTTCAACCTGTCCATGTTCAATTTTTTGTTTTTTTTTTATTTGGGATCTTCCCTACGACTCGTGCTCGATTTGGACAAATAACTTGGGCAACCTGCTAACTTACAAGGTATTGCACCTAAAAAAGTAAGTATATTTTGTAAAAATATAATAAAATTAACTTGCCATGAAAATTTAAAACCTTTAGCTAAACGTGGAATTTTTAAAGGTGCACGTAGTTTCACCAGTCGATTCTAAACACACCGTTAATTAAGGACCATCGACGAACACACGTAGTCTCCCTTTCAATGTCTTGTGTTAAAAAGTGTTGTTCAGGCCTACAATAACCCGAAGCTTTATAAAAAAATATATAAAAAATGTAACATATAACATACCTTGAATGTTTCTTGACTACAAAGTAAGCACTTTTTATGGCTTGCACCCTTGTTTGTATAAATAAGGCTTGCACCCATTTTGCCCTCAAAACTGGATCCTTAGGAAAGGCAAAAACGGACACTTTTGGCTTTGGCCCGGTGAGGTAATTGCCTTCCAATTTGGGCGTCGATTGATTCCTTCCTCCATCGTCGAATTTGGGACACAACACTTGCATGGCTAGAACCGTTGATTTGCATCGATTCTAAAACCACAAGAAAACACTCATTTTGATACAACCATAGAAGAATCTACTACGACTAGATTCTTCTATGATACAACAAAACACATTTTCACTTCCTAACCTCTGTACCTATTTATCGTTTATCTGATGGCTCAAAACATGAAATGTTTTTTATATGCACACACTAATTATCGGACTAGAACACCACCGCACACTATCCACCAAATACAGGTAACAATAATATAAGTGGAAATAAGAAAACGAGAATCACAGCAAATTAATAACCGGCAGCAAAAAGCAAAAACAGCTGGCTGGACATTGGACGTGACGATGCGCTTGGTCGATCGATACCCGGCCCGCGTACGTATGTCCATAATTACAGTTTCCTGCCCTGTAAAATTTAACCTTCTTCCATCGACGCTTTTCTCGAACCGTCGATTGCGGATTGCTACCTTCATCGACGGCTCGGACCGTGGTTCGGAATTTGGCGCCACCGTACGGACGCGTCTCGGTGAAATGTAAGGGAACGAGACAGAAATATTTAGTAACAAGTGGGAATGTGACAGACAGACCATAAGGACATATTTGAAGGTTATAGAAATTCCGCCATAAGCAAAAGCTAACTAGAACCTCCATAAACAAGGGTAGTATTCCCGAATATTCAGTTTTTTAATATAACTTCCGGTTACAGCAGAAATGAAAGTGGTTTTCTCTATTTTACAACTTACACATTTCTCTTAACCATCACAGGATTCCTTTTTTAATTCTGAATCCAACGATATATAATTTGACCTATTTATCTCCAACCGTTTCCGAGATATTTATCAGAGAAGCTCCATCAAACTAGATACATGGTCTCATGGTCGGTGTCTGATGTTCGATCTGAGTAGGCCAAACAATAAAACCAAATTTATGACAAATCAAGTCAGCCATGATAATAAAACTGACAATCGAGTAGGCTGTCAATTCAATATTTCTATTTACGTGTCAGATTAGTCTAAAATTTTGTTGCTGAAGCTGTTAATAGTTGCAGTTTAAAAAATGTTTTTGAAGGAAGAATGCTGTGATATTTTAGTTTGAGGGAGCTTCTCTGATAAATATCTCGGACACGGTTGGAGATAAATAGGTTAAATTATATATCGTTGGATTCAGAATTAAAAAAGGAGTCCTGTGATGGTTAAGAGAAATGTGTAAGTTGTAAAATAGAGAAAACCACTTTCATTTCCGCTATAACCGGAAGTTATATTAAAAAACTGAATATTCGGGAATACTACTTAAAGGTTCTCTAATGGATGTGTAGGTAAAAAAAATATATTTTTTTTATTTTGCAAAAAAGGTTTTTTCGCGATAACTTTTTTACCGACCCCCGTATACAAAATTAGGGTACACCCTCGAATTCCCCTTAATTTTTACTACAATCTCATTTTTTTAATGACGATTTTATGTTAACGTGTCTCCACGTAGCACACTTTTTCCGCTTGGATGGGCCACCCTGTACCATTACTCGTAAACTATCAAGAATAACCCCACATAATGTGATATCATTGAAAAGGTAATTTTGTCTAATTTTGATATCCATTTGTCTAATTTTGATATCCATTCACAGAAATTTTTGAGAAAATTTTGATTTAGCAAAATCCAACACCCTGTATTAATGAGAATATTTATGGCAATGAAGAAAAATATTTTACAAACTTCAAGACCGTTAGTGAATATCTGCGAAGAAAAATCGTTCCCACCTTATTATACTGGGTGTTCACATGCGCTCAGATGTGACCGTATTTTCGACTTCGGGAAATCGGCTAATTGAAACTCCTGCAACCCACATATCATTTTGCTGCATTTTCATAGGGCGATCCACAAATGCAATAAAAACATAGGCATTTAATTTAAAAAAACATAAGTTATTATACGGTCGGTTTTATAAAGTGAAAATAATTTTAAAATGTGCGCCCCATCGACCCCTACCACTATACCAAATTTAATTTTGATACCTCCCTTAATAAAGGAGCTATCCACCGAATACTTACTAATGACACACCCTGTATAAATACCAAGGTAAAAGAAGGACTTTTGGCTTTTTGTTTTATTCATTTTAAGCGTTTTAGTTTCAGATTTTATTTTATATCGAGTGTTGTGAATATGATTTATAGTATTTAGTGAATTTCTTTTCTTGTGCTGTACAGGGTTATGCACATAATATTTTACCCCCCTTAACTCTTTTATTTTTCGTGATAGAAAAAAATGGTAAATAGAAAAGCTGTAGGGAATTTTATTGTGAGTTTAAAGAGCATATCAGATCTGCCGATATACAGGGTGTTGTCAAGATACAAACCAAATCTATGTTTTTTTTAAATAGAACACCCTGTATGTTAATAGTTTTTTCAAATCTATTCTTCATTCCGATTCCAACGATATATATATATAAACATCTTTTATAGTGTAGGTGCTAACTTCATAGTATTTTATATATAGGTCTAATTCATCAATAAATCTGGTTTGTTTTTATGTTTATTATTTTTTATTTATTTATTGCAAGAAACTACAAAACAAAACCTAATGGTTTACAACATATTACATATATATATATATATATCGTTGGAATCGGAATGAAGAATAGATTTGAAAAAACCAATAATATACTATTACCAATAATATACTATTTAAAAAACAGGTTTGGTTTGTATCTTGACAACACCGTGTATATCGGCAGATCTTATATGCTCTTTAAACACACAATAAAATTCCCTACAACTTTTCTATTTACCATTTTTTTCTATCACGAAAAATAAAATAGTTAAGGGGGTTAAAATGTTATAATGTGCATAACCCTGTACAGTCAGAATTCTTAGACAGTAAATTTGATATAATATATCTAGGAGGCCACTCTCTTTATAGAGTTGATCAGAAAGGTATAAGTATTTGTTTTTTGCAACATAAGTTTTAAAAACCTTTTCTGGATAAGTAATACATTATTTAACAGTATTAGCTTCTCTTATTACTGAACTAGGGAACTAAATAACATTATTATTAGGACCATGATATTTTTATTTCTACTACAAAATAGGTAATACTAAATATATATCGGCTTCAAATTTGAAATACATAATCTTGCCTGCTATACCATCGTTGGAGTTATAAATATTTATTATAAAGTATATAGTACATAGAAAATAATCAAACTTAAATTAATAAAATTTCGTCCAATTGCTGCATCTCTGGGATAGTGCCCAAAATTGAAGCAGCATTACCTCTCTGAATTCCCAAACTGATGCGTTGTATCAAAAAAGATTTAGATTTTGTCTCACTAGTTAATTTGAAAATTTTTGAACTAATATCACTAACAAATTTTTTAGCATCTTCACCCAAGGTCCAAATGTCTCAACACAAAAAGGAATGAATGTATATAAATTTGACAAATGGGAGTACTTTGGTTTTTTGTTTATTTCTGCTAAACTTGCTGCTTCACCTGCTTTTTTTAAGTTTTATTTATATGAGAATAAGCCAACGTGTCCCTACATGTGGCATCCCAAACAACTGTTTCCCATCCTTCTAAGATATTAAAGACATTCCATCTACTCTCTTTCCATCATTCCTAAAAATTCCAGAAGGCTCTAAGATACAGGCCATGAAGACCCAAAGTATCAACAGTTTCGCCACAAGTACATTCATGAGGTTCGCATACTATTTGAGAGCAATTGAAATTCGGAAAGTAGGAAATGGTAAAGCATTTAACCAAGCATTACTTTCTCTTTCCTGAAGGTCAATCAAACGAGCTTTCTCCATAATATTTTCAGTATTTGATATTTTGTTTTGAACAAAAAAAACTGCATATTTTTTAATCTAATTGACGTTAATTTGATAGTTCATTATGAGAAAATTGATTTAGGCATAATGTTGACCAAGAAATTAATGCATTATCATAATCTGTGCCAGGACAAGATAAAACAAAGGCAGCTAAAATATTTTGGAGTAAACCAGAAACATTTTTATTTGAACCAATAAAAGCAGAAAGATATAGGGAAGAAATCTCCCTGATACCTAAACCTCCAAAACGAACAGGGAGCTTACAAATAGTAGCAATAGCAATAGCAATAGTAGCAGTAGCAGTTTTTAAGACAAAGTCATATTCTTTTAATAATTCTTGACTTTTCCAACAAGGTGAACAACGTAATAAAAGTGTTAATCTAGGTATTGAAAGATAATTTTTTAGAAGAAAGAACGCTATGTTGGACGTTATGCCATCGAGATTATTATAAAATCTCTTTAAAGTAAGAATTTTATTTTCTAAGACATAATTTACACCACTGGTTGAAAGGGGACAACCTAGTAGAGTAAGATTTTTTTGGTCTACTAACTTTAAGTTTGAATCAACTGAAGAGAATTTAGTAATCATTTCAGAAATTTCTCTAGAATTTTGGGACAATGAACTTAGTTCACACTTTTTAAAATTGATTTTAAGTCCACTGGCGAAAGATAAATCTATTAATTTTTGAAAATCATTTAAAACATCATCTAAGTCACCTGATAAAGTACCGTCATCGATTATGATTAAAATGAAGACAGAGATGTATGTACTAAATTTTTGCTAGGTAAAATGTTATTAGATTTTATGCTATACAACTTAAAAAATACGAAATATAACGTCACTTTCGCTATCGGCAACCCCCTCCTAAATCGTATTCGTATATTATATATTTCTTATCTATGATCGTATTTCTGATGTGATATGAATGGGCAACCATGGTAACTGACGCTCTAGGGAGGGTGGCCCATCACTAAAGTTTGCATTTAAATTGAGCGAAACTTGGGCCTCGTCTTTTCCATGTTGCGTTCCGGTAATAATAATCTTTGACTTGTCAATAAAGGGGGAGTGCCCATGCCCTGCATACTGCAAATTGTTTCGAATTTTCCAACCATCCGATATTCAAAGGTATCAAAATAAGAAACTGAAAGATTTACTGATGCTTTATAAATATGCTATATTACAGAGCTCATCTTGTAAAATATGTCAAATTGAACCCAACTTTTACCAAATTTCCCACACTCTTCCAAATAATAATAATATTTCCGGATGACCTACAATACATAAATTGACATTTAAATGTGTGCCCCATTTGACATATATTTGACAAGATGAGCTCTCTGTGTTCTGGTCTCTGTGCCTATGTACTTACACCAAAACTAACTTGTGATCCAATAACTAAATAACAATAATAAAAAATACTCGCCTTTTCTTTACATTAGCTTTTCTTATGAAAATTTTTCGAACTTCGTAGGCGTGCTTCTGGGCTTGATATTACCACCAGTTAAAATATTTGTAACATGCGTAGAACTCTTTTACAAACTTACTAGGTAATTTATAAATCAGTAATAAAATGTGAAACTTCTTGTGAAACATAACTAAAGTCTATCCAAGTTACAGAGGCAGTGGATCAAAACATTGGCTACCACGCCCAAGTAACATTTTAAATTCCAATTGGCCTCTAGTATGTTTTATAAGAGTTTTATGGCTACTTAGAAAAGCCAAAGAGCTTTAAAAAGGCTCTGATAAATGCAAACTTTACTTGAGGCAAAATGGTTTTATGATAAAGTTTTATAGCAGCCCTCAAGAACTATATTCAAGAGCTTTTTTATCTTGAAGTGCTCATGCCCTTATAGATGCTTTATCTTTGCCTGACAATAAGAGCTTTATAAAGCCACTTGATCTTAAGACGGTGTTAAATGAAAGACTGTTTTATTAGGGTGGAAATAAGCATGATTGCTTTAATGACTGGTTTTATAGCGTCCTTGTAGTCTTCTATAAAACTACATCACGTAAGGCTTTATGCTTGCTTTTAGTGAGAAGCGGAAAGCATCATTAAGTTAAATTGGAATATAAACTGTCCCTAATAAAACGATTGTGCTAGCAAGAAGGTAGATTAAAACCTTTTGATCTTGAAATAAATATATAAACGCCATCTTGACCATAGACACACCACGGATGAGTGTCAGTAGCGTAGCGCATACATGACGCGATCAGCTAGTGCGAGTGCATTTTAGTAAAAATTATTAATATGTCAACTTTTTTGGATAACTGGATGCTTAAGTTATTTTATCCAGGCAGGCACACACATACCACTCAGGATCACATGAAAATAATTTAAGGTTATAAATGCGAATGCGGCCACTCAGAACACACGAGTCAAGGGCACTATAAAACTATTTAGCTTTGTGGTGTACTTATACAAAGCCAAAAGGTTCTGAAGATCTAAAATAGGACTAAATACTCTTGAACAAATGAAAGTTGGCCTTTTGAATGACTTATGGAAGGCAATATTAAGAATAATTGGTTTTGAAGTGGATTTAGTTATGCACACATAAGGTAATTTGGTTTTATAACATCATTTATCGCTGCCTAATAGACTTATTGTGAAAGCGGACATATTTTTTGTTTGATTATATGCGTGATGTGTCATATTCCATGTCAACCTTTATGTCACATAACCAAAAATTAATAATTTTTATTTGGGGACGGGGTAGGTATACAAAATGAATATCGCGTTTATCGGTGGATTGAAATTAACTAAGTCGCCGTAAATGGGAAAGCGTTGAAAAATTTAAAATATTTTTTTTATTATATATATATAGATTGTATAAATCTAATGTATTTAATTTTCAGTGCGTATTTTGTGCAATTGCATCAGAAAACTTTTCTTCGTTTGCGTATTTGGGTTACGGATCACGCGTATTTCGCGCTTATTAGAACCACAACTTGGAACGCCATTCCCAATAATACACGCTTTTAAATATGTAATGCCTGAAGACACGCAGAAATATGCATAGAAGGCAAATAAATCTTCTTTGTGGAAAGCTTAAAGCAAATTACCTAGCTCCCAGGGTTTCTCAAATCCACTATAAAACCAAAAGGAATTACACTGCCAATTCAAGACCATTTAGCCTTACTACTCAGTTTAATGAAGGTTTTATAGCAGCTTTATGAACGGTTTTATAGATACCTTGAAGGCTTTGCACCTAAGGTAGAAATAAGGCAAAAAGGTTTTATGGCAGTTTTATCATTTTACCCTTAGAACCTTCATAGTTCAAGTTCTCCACTTTTGATTTAAGGCCGTTTTATCTTTGCCTTCAGAACGTTCTGAAGGCAAAATAGCTTTAAGGGATACCCTTGAAAACTGGTTTTATAGCTACCTTGCAAACCATAATAAAACTTGAAATGTTACTTGGGCGTGACCTATTCTCTTATTGGTCTGGCCGTCATAAAATGTCAAGTGTTTACGCGGCGAGCAGGATGCACGGCCGGCTCTTCCCTCAGTCGAGTTTCCTGCATATTTTAGATCGGATCGCGAGCAGTATATTCTGTAAATTTATTTTGCTACTTAATTTAAGGAAATTTATAAAGCTCCACGAAAGGTAAAAACACAATTTTTAGAACTTCTAAAGGAATTAGTTCAGAATTACAAGCCACTGGGGATCTCATATTAGTCAGACCCTGGTAATCGATCGCAATGCGGTCATGTGACTTTGTTTATATCTACTGCCGCTGTAACTTGGATAGACTATAGGTACCTATTTACCTAAAATTTCTTATTTAACAAAATAGCAGTGGCCATAGGCTTCTTACATTTTGCCGGCCACTGTATAAGACAAGGAGACAAACAATACAGTAATAGTATATTACACACCGAGGTGGGAAGTGTTTCATTACTGTCGAGAGATTATCTCGAGACAGTAATGAAACACGTCACCGAGGTTTGTATACTATTTTATTTACAACCATCAATATTTTGTAATTTCAAAATTTTATCTCCGTTTGCTTCCCGCCCTCCTGGGTGGAAAGTAAACTTTCCACCTGGGCGGGAGGGCGGGAAGTAAAAGTAAAAAAATTGACACTTTCAAACTTCTAAAAAGTCAGAAATGTCAACATTACATACATGGTTGTAAATAAACTATTTTACCTACGATCACTACTGTAAACGATAAACAACGAACTACCTATACCATGTAAGTTGGGCTTTACATATTGTACCTAAACATTATCGCGCTGCATGTAAGCAAAACGCTGTGTACCTAATAAGTAAAACGCACAAAAAACAGAATCATAGGGGTCAAACCCTAGGCAGCTATCAAAAATAAACACAAATACTTTAAAACCTGACTTTGAAATCTTGGAAAACAAAGATATTTGTTAAATAATTATCGGATTCTTGAGTAGTATAACCTTAATAATGTGATCATAGGTACTACGTAACTTGAGTTGCAAAGAAATTGGGCACTCATGAATTACTTTTCCATTCATGCATAATATTATTGAATAAAAGAATTATTCCTTTCCGGCGAAAAATTTTAAAGGAACTAGTAATATTGTTTTTCAAAAAGCATGTTTATTACGAATTCCAGCTCTTGTGGATTTTAGCATTTATTCTCTAAAATAACTCTTACGTGACTTGGCTATACACTCTTTTCTTGAGGCTTATCCTGTGGAATTGCTTTTTTACCAAGAATTAAATAATATCCGCGACAGGCGCTTTGTGAGAAGGATGAAACTGCGCCAAAAGGGATTTATACTGATTCGCTTTGTCTCCAATAAATCTTGTTTCCACAATAAAAGTTCGGCGATGATGGTTTACCTTTATTCACTGCCTATATATATCCAGGTTCAAAATTTAACGCCATAATCTAAAACTTTAAATATATATAGAAAATAATATTTCCGGAAAATGATAATATAGAACACAAATAATTTTACCACTTTCCCAATATTAACTTTTAAGTTATTTCAAACAAATGAAAATTTTCAGTTAAAATTGTCCCGGATAAATTTAGTAAGGCAAAGAGAGTTCTATCCCACGACCTTGAAAACGCTTGCATATTGGCTACGTGTGACCCCCAGTTGACCCCCCAGCCCCCACTCCAACGGCGGGGTAACCCCCACTCCAAGGGCTGGGTGGGGAGAGGTCTATAATACCTATATCAGAGCGCAATTACTTGCAAGTGCAGTTTCCCGATATGTACACTTACAAGGCACCTGAATTAATCTGACGTGACAAAGATTCACCAGCTATGTAGACTTCAGAGCCAGTCCGTCACTGCCATTGCAGAGACACAATACGCCGCCGCCGGCCTTTGGCGTCAAATTAATGAAAAGAGAGTTTTTCGGGAGAAATCTGTGCCATTAAATCCAGCTGGGCCAGCCGGCGGGAGTGCCTGAAATAAACGTATTTTTACAAATTAGTTCTCAGTTGGTTTGTTACTTTTCCCTTCCACACCTATCGACCAGAAAACAGTTCTGTACCACTTTCTCCAGATTTATAAATGGGGGTTCTAAAATATTTGTTTTTATTTCTATTACTTACTAAAGAGAAAACAGATTTAGGTATCCAGGATTTCACAGAATAGGTGTAAACTAGATATATTTTGATTGTTGAAAACAATGCAAATTATTTGCCATTTAAATGCGTGCCTTTATGGAATAACCTCAACACATTTGGAAAACTAGCAATATATTCCTTCCTCTTTTCTCGAAGCGATAGCAGTTGCCTATCAACTTTCTGTCTACCAGGTTAATCCTTGTCACGACAGATTAATCTCGGGGCCTTTTGGCTCCAAACCATTATCAGATATTTATACCTAATTATAGTTTTACGGGCACTAACTACCTAAATTTTCTAACAATACGTTCCTCCGAAATTTAAAATTGACACTCTCCGGGACGCATTTAAGCAAAACGTACATGGCCCGCACCTACGCTGTAATGGACGGTTTTCACTGGTCAGTGCCGACTAACAGTACATGGGGCAGATTCTATTTTACGAGCATATCGTATCCGCCATGTTGAATCGACTTCTTGCGATTGTATTTTACGAAATTTCGAATGAACTCGATTCGAAATACTCGACTGCCTGAGAGGAGTCGAAGTCGACTCGAGGCGACTGGACTGAAGTGTCATTTGTTGCTTTTATATGTAGTATTTGTGGTTAGGTTTCCGTCCGGTGATAAAAATTTAAAATAAATATAAATATTTATTGTGGGTTCGCCTTGTCGAACAGATGAATCTTGTATTTTACATACACAGAACTTTGAGAGAAAAATAAAATGGCTTTTAAGATTCGTGAATCGCACTGGGATGTTCTGTTAACTTTTATGGAACAACATAAAGAGTTTGCAAATGGGCGGTTTGTGGGGCCAGATGGACGTGTGCAACAAAACCTGTGGAGCATTCTTAGTAATGAACTAAATTCATTGGGGTTTGGAGAAGAAACTCCCGATAAATGGCAAAAAGTAAGTAATACTAATAGATAATGATGTATGTAATAATTACAAAATAATAACATTAAAATTCCAGACATGGACGGATTTTAGATATAATTTGAAAAAGAAAGGGGCACAAATTCGGTCGGACCGTGAAGCCACGGGTGGTGGTAAAAGTACATGCCCCCCATTTAATACTTATGAATTTAGGGCATTAAGCATTTTGGGTGGTGAAAGTTTTTATCGAGGCATAGGATGCTTGGAATTGGGTTCCAGCCACTTGACAAATTGTGACATGGTAGATTTAGTGCCGCCAGAGGAAAAAGACAGGGCAGGCTGTGTATCAAGTTTTAAAATGTCGGGAAAATATTTGTCATTACAATCAAAAGACAAGTCTGCCTCTTCAACGGTAACGACTGGATCCGAAGACCATTTGAGGGATCACATTAGCTACGACTCAAGTTCAAAAATGCCAAGCAAGTATTTGTCACCACAATCGAAACGTAAAGTCCCCTCTTTGATAGCAACAAGTGGCGGGTCTGATGATCATTATGTGGGAGATCACACTTATGCTTTTACGCCCCCACAAAAAAAGAAAAAAGATGTTTCCGATGAATTATATAAGGAAACAATACACATTTTAAAAGATATCCACAACACTCTAGATGCAAGGCTTGTGGAAATATTAGATGAAAGATTAAAAAATATTGCCACAAGAGAGAATATTTTTTGATTTTGTGGTTTTACTTTTATGTATTCCCACATAGAGTACACGATTATTCTGTGGTAAAATAAGAAACAATGGCTGTTTTTCCGATTTGATCTTTATAGAAGTAGATTTAGTTTTATTGTTATATCAGAATATGATTTATTTACAAAAATATTTAAGCACTTTTTTCATTTCTTGAATAGGTCCTTTTAACGTGATTTTATTTGTGTAAGAACTGAAACAAACAAATTTGTTTTACTTTTGTGCATTTTATTTCAATAATAAAAACTATTGAAAATATCTATATACAATATTATTCCTAACTCTAAGTCCTTCGGCATGATGATTTTGATTTTCAATTATTACTTGTGGTACAGGCACATTTTCAAAATCAGGTAAATATTCCATTTCAAATGGCAAGTTTTCATCCACACACATATTGTGCAGGACAGCACAGGCCTTGGTAACATTGCACATAAACGGTGGTGTATACCGTGCAGTTCTCTCTTTTAGGATACACCTGAATCGCATTTTTAGTAACCCGATACATCGCTCAACGCTGCTCCTAGCTGCTGTAAGTGCTTCATTGTATCTAATTTCTGCATTATTTTCAGGAGCTCTGAATGGTACAGGCAAATATGGCTGTAAAGGGTATCCTGAATCTCCTATGAGCCAACTTCGCTCATGATTTTCATGCAAGGTCCTCATATAGTTCTGTGCTTCAGATGCACGCCAAATGAACAAGTCGTGGGTAGCCCCACCAAAGTTTGCAAATAACCCCCTAATTTTTAAATTGTGGTCACATATTAGCTGTACGTTCAAACTGTGGTAACCTTTTCTGTTGATGTAATGTTGCTCATTTTCATTTGGTTTCAAAATGGATATATGAGTGCAGTCAATCATACCTATAACACCTGGAACCCCAGAATGCTGCATGATATCTCTCTTGATGGTATATTTCTTTCTTGCTGCGTCTGTGGCAGAGAAATAAACTGATCCGCCAAATTCGCTAAAGCATCGGTCACTTCATGTATGCAGCGGTGTACTATCGTCTGGCTTAAAGCAGAAAAATATTCTTGTCCCACAGTTCTCTGATATGACCCAGTAGCAAAGAAACGCAGGGCAGTTAATACCTTTATTTCATTGCTAATGCCTTTTAGCGATCTTCTTTCTGGCAAATGGACATGTAACATTTGTATTAGATTTCTTGCCATTCTTTTATTCAGCCTATACAGTTCAATAAATATTTTTTCTGGGATGTTGAAAGGATTACTCTGGGATCGAAGTTCCATTCTGCGCCGAATTAGATTACGTCTTTTTTCGACATTTTCATCGGCCAATATTCGTTCACGAACAATTGGTAACATTTTAATCAGGAAAATTAGTAAATTGCCGCGAGAAATTTATAATTTCCAGGGAAAATTAAAAAACTAAATAATAACTTAACCTATCTTTCCCCTAATATTTTGTTTTAAATTTTAATTCCTAACTTCGTACCGCAGAAAATGATGAAAAATTTATCAAAACTATTTTCCAAATCCGAAAAGAGCCGATTTGAATTCGAACGTAAAACAGAATACCGAAATCCGATACGATCGGATTCGATATCGTATTCGAGTCCGACTCGCTCGAAATTTTCGTATCGAAAAATAGAATCTGCCCCCTGGGGCCCATAAGGTGCTGACCGCGAGTACGTTTTGCTCTCAATGCCCTCTCTCATTGAAACCCGCGTATCTTCATATTTTAAAATATATTTGTATCTAATAATTAAACCAGTTTGCATCAAAAATACTGATTACCGATAAATTTCAAAGCTAAATCAACGAATTTGTAAATTATCTGCGAATTTATTTTTTTATTAAAAATGAAAAAATATTCACGCTTTGGAAATCAAAATGGGCTGTTTTAAGATTTCAGGGAAAATGAAAAAGGGAAATTGACAGAATTGAAAAATTTTAAATAGTAACGTAATTAATAAACTTCGTCAAATTTATTGTTTGAAGTTTAATTTTTATTGAAAACGACAATAACATTTAGAAAAAGGATATATTTTTGTAAATTTTGTTGTGGGGTTATTTAAAAAACAAAATTTATTATGACAGACCGGAAAATGGAGAAACACTGAAAGATAGAATTCTGGAAGAAATCCACATATAAAATACTGAACACAGCAATTTTATCGTTGACTCAATAAACAGAAAATTAGTAGCAAATATCAATAAATTTATTGATTAAGATGGAGGCCATGTGTAGCATTTGTAATACGTATATCTTGCAAACTGTCGATAATAATTATTACTATAATTTGGCAATTGTCTTCCAAGGAGTAATCCCTCACAAAAAAGGCTCAGTTCTGAACGAACGGTTGGGGCAAACATATAACTAGAGTAACCAAATATGCAACACGCATATTTAGCATATTATATGCGTTTTTTTAAATATTTGCATATATCCTTAAAATATGGAATATTGTGCATAATTGAAAGAATTTAGGATAATTTAAATCTTTGGCAGGCGTTTCATGCATTTTTGGGAACAATGGTCGGTAGGTACCTGGTTTTCCCGAAATAATATAGGTAAATTATAATTTTATGGGCACTCATCCTGGTGATCTAAAAACGAATAAAGTAGGTATTTATACCTATTTAATAAAGTATGGACAATTATTGAAAAGGACAGAATAAATTATAGATAGGTAAATATTTATATACGAAGGATAATCCATTGACCATTTCTGCATTTTATTTCTGATTCTGCTTTTGAAGTGATCACGTCGGCCTCGATTTGTGTTTGTTTTGTGTTGGAAGTTGTTGTATTTTACTAAGTAAAATGCCCAAAGTCAATAGTGCGGCAGTGTGGATTAAGCCATACAAAGAACTAAGAATAGATATGCAAAGAAATAATTTTAAAATATCTCTCGGTGTTTGTACAGAGTACTCCGAAAAAACGAATTTTTGCTATGTTTGAAGCTATTTTGTGAACGCCCTGTATAAGTTATGACCGTGAAACTTGGTATATAGGGTTTTCGGGTATGGCCAATACGACTGTGCTATTTATTTTTTTCCTAGAAAAATGCCTAATGTACTTTTGCAGTTTTTGGGGGTATAATTTTGACCGTAGTAGGTCATGGAAAAGACGAATCTGAAAAAAATTAGTGTCAAAATATAGATCTTTCGGAGCACTACATTTAAAAAAAAGTTTTTGAAAATCGGTCAACCCGTAAAAAAATAATGAATTGTCTCGACTTTAAGTGAAACACACTGTATACTGAATAAAAAATTAGTTCTAATTTATAGAGAATAATAAAAATAATTGAAGTTTCTAAAATTGCGAACGAAATGTATGCGCATTTTTCTGATTCCAACGAAGTATATATGTTATATGATATGTCGATATATTCCTGATTAACCTCATTAGGATGCCTCTCGTGCAGCCGCTTTTCCAGTCACATCTGTAGTTTATCATTGTTGGTTCGATGGTGATTTTTAAACATGTTCATCTTGTTCTAATGCAAGTTTCTTGGAAGATTTTAATCTTTGTAGCGGTGGTCTGCTCAGTCAGTTGGTCTGTGCCTTCCTATCGTAATACTGCCTTTCTCATCTGTGTGTCTAAGCTTTCAAAGAGTTCTTCGTTATCTAATTCCCGATTCTCAGTTGTTCGTTCTGCAATTTCGGCTTCTTGTTGTAGTCCAGGCTCTTGAATTTCCCAGTTGTTGTTGAAACTGAAACTTTATTTATTACAAATAGGCATCTAAATACAAAAACACAAAACCAAAGTAAAAATGAAATTATGAGAAAAGCGATAATGAGCAAGCACTCAAAATGACCAAAATAAGTAGATTATCGCTTTTCTTGTAAATCCTTTTACACTCCTTAACATCCTTGTTGTAAAAATGAAATTTTATTTTTTTCTACTAATCCATAATTTACTTCGATACATATTAATTTCATACCTCATAATTTTTACATTAGGGTTTTTGTATCCCTATTGCCGTTACTAATATTTATAATAAAGTAAGTGATACCTAAATATTTTCTAAAATTTATTTGTGGCGTAAACAGGTCCATTGAATTTTAATTGGGTTTTTCGCCACCAAAGTGGTTAAAAGACAACTTTTTCAAGTTGCCTGGAAAATTAATAAATTCTTAACAGTAAATGAACTAAACTTTGAACTTGTTACTAAAAAAATATCTTCAAAAAATTTGTTTCCTGAGCTTTCGGAGAATAAATCTTCCTCCTTTCTCAAAGATCATGTCACGTCAAAGTGAAATGACAGATTAATAAATTTCAGGTTAAAATGTCATGATAACAGAAACAATAGCTTAGCCACCTGTCTGATATTGTTCCCTGTGTTCTACTTAACTATTTATATTAACTTCTCTTTGAATAAGTGGCAATAATATTTTACTGAATTCCACTGAACATTCAGCAACACAGTTGTCTGTATTTCCTAGAATAAATGCTGATTTTAAAATTTTTCGTCTACTTCCTACTTCTTCTTTGAGAATTGGTTTGGAACTATCCCACAAAATCCTATGATTGTTATTAAAAGAATGTTCACATATTTTCGACTTCGAAATTTGATTTTGCCTAATATAATTTTTATGTTCTTTATACCTAGTTTTAATTGTATTTAATCCACCTGCAACTTGATTTAAGCGAGTAGGTTAAATAGGTATATACTTAAATCGCGATTTTCGAGAATTTGTATTGTTTGACATTTTTTAACAATATTTGGTACAAACCTGTTCTAAGGGATGCCCTGCCCAATCCAGTGGCGTAATTTTTATAAAAAATATTCCTAATATGATTTTTTCCAAATTTGACTTACAAAATTTGTCCTAGTTTACACTAAAGTACAGTTTGTGATGACCTATCTTTAAAAAAATTGTGGATCAAAATCGGATGATAAATACAAATTTTATAGGTGGTGTTCCCTCCTATGTATTTAAGGAGGATCTCTGATCTGTTGCGAAGCTGTTTATTCTGTGCTAATAGCAACTAAATTATGAGAAAAAAATCGATTGCTCTAAACTAAAAACAAATGGTGGGAATAAAATTTAAAGGTGCACCGTCGCCAAAGAATGATTTGTCACTCCGTCACTGAATTGCCGCGAATTCAAAGGTTCATTATTTTTATTTTCTCGCTCGATCCAACTGCCGCCGTTTTTATTTTTGCTTTTCCTTTATCCCAGTCGCATTTGAAAGTTTTTGAACATCGTTATAAGCAGTAATATTTCCGGCTAATTGGCCATGCCTCGGCGCAAAATAAAAATCGGTCCTTAGGCTCCGGAATCCGTTGGGATTAATCAGTTAAATCATAATAAATATTATCCGATCGATCTCTGGTCGGATAAAGTAATTTTCGTTCCTGCGGGACTCATTACTATACATTTTTCAAAAGGAAAGCTCCATTATGTCCAGAGGGAATTTTATTGAAGAATTTAAAAATTAGTACACAAAGTCTAAATATTTTATTTTTGAATTTGATCTCTGTCTGTCACAAAATTTTGGCATTAGTCAAAACTAAAATGGAAATATTTCTTCCAAATTATACATCAAACAAAAAGACAATTGGTTAGGTACTTAAAATACCATAAATTATTGGTTGTATTAGATAAATGACAATATTCGTGCGTAAAAGTTTTGTAACAATTCAATCATTATAGGGAAATTGTAGTACCTAGATAGGTATAGGCATTGATGAAAAATGCTAAATCCCAATAAATATCCTGTCGTCATCAATAGCTTCCAAACCACCACGGAAACTGGGTTTGCTACAAAATTACAGAACTCCTAATGTATTATTTATATTTAAATAAGGCATAGGGCTTCATCCAACCACGGGCAAGGAAGCATCCAGGGGCTTAGCATAAATATTGATGCCTTAAAACGACGCATACAGCGACGTATTTCCATTTCCAATATAGAGGGTAATATGCAGGAACTTTCTAGCAAATCTAAATAAAATATGAGGGAGACCTACTGCAGCCAATTTTAAAATTACTGTAGAGAGGCCGATGCTAAAAATAGACACCGACGGTTATACAGTGTGACCCATTTGTTTTGGGGTCAGTCTGTAAAAAGTGTATCAATCGTGCGATTTGGCTGATTTTTTTTTTAAATTGTAGAACTCGATGAACTGCACATTTTGAACAAAAATTGCCTGGTTCGCATAAAATCCAAAGCCTACTATGACCGTTTTTATGAGCAAAATTTTAAGAAACCATATTAGCGTTTTTTTTTGAAAAAATCTGTGTGCGCCAATGGATTTAGCACCCCTCGAAATGGGTATGTACAAAATTTCATCAAAATATTTCAAGTAATAACGATTTTGTAGAATTAAAAATGCAGCCAAGGTACGTCTTTATTTTCAAAAATTCAAAGTTGGCCATGGAAAATAATTGAATTGTAATAATACAACCTTATGCTTATAAACACAAAACATAAAAACAATTAAAATTATAAAATTTTTGTAACTTCTACCAAGCCTCCATTTTCTACAATGCATTTGTCGTTCCTCTTGCGTACATTCAAAATTACATTTCGTATTTGCTGTGGAGTAATTTCCTCACAACTACGGTTTATCCTAGCTTGCAGTTCTTGTAAATTATGGGGTCTTGACTTATAAACATTTTGCTTAAGTGTACCCCAAAGAAAAAAATCTAAAGGAGTTAAGTCCGGAGATCTCGGTGGCCACTCACAGAAAGGACTATTTCGCCCTATCCAACAGTTTTCAAAATTATTATCTAGCCAGTTTCTGATTAAACGAGCATTATGAATAGGACTGCCATCTAACTGTAACTTTAAATTTAAACGGTATCTTAATGGTAACTCATCTAAAGCATTTCTAAATTCAATTTCTAGAAAATTCAAGAAGCCAGCCGCATTCAAATTCCCTTCAAAGAAAAATGGGCCAATTATTCTGTCGCGTAGTATTCCACACCAAACGTTAATTTTTTGTGAATATTGTCTCCTTGCATTTATTATAAACTCTGGATTTTCAGCTGACCAGTGACGGCAGTTTTGACTTGATACTACACCATTTGTAGTAAACGTGGCTTCGTCGGTGAATAAAATTTCATTTAAAAAGTTGCCATTATGGAGATATTCACCTTGCAGCCAATAGCAAAATTCTAATCTTCTCTCCTCATCTCCTGGTTCCAGGGTGTGCAAAAATTTTGGCTTAAACGGTTTTATTTTGTTTTGTCTCAAACATCTCCTTATACTCTCTCTGGGTATATGAAGGTCTAAACTAGCCGTTCGAACACTATTTCGAGGATTGTCACTAAAGTATTGCAGAATTTGATTGTTATTTTCAACAAGTCCACGGCGTCCATTTTGCCTAGTTTTTAATAAATTTTTAGAAATCGATCCAGTTTCATCAAAAATATTGTTTATACGTTGTACAGTACTTCGACTCACTGATCTACCTGGGTGTCTATTGTTAAATTCGGCCGCAGCTTCTGCTGCCGAGCGCTCGTTGTCGCCCACGAGTCGAACAATTTATATTTTGTCTCTTATGCTTAAATATTCCATAATTATGATAATTAATTGTATTGAGCACAAACAATTTCTGAACTCAATTTAGACAGTTTGACACTTAATAAAAGTAAACAATTCAATTATTTTCCATGGCCAACTTTGAATTTTTGAAAATAAAGACGTACCTTGGCTGCATTTTTAATTTTTCTACAAAATCGTTATTACTTGAAATATTTTGATGAAATTTTGTACATACCCATTTCGAGGGGTGCTCAATCCATTGGCGCACACAGATTTTTTCAAAAAAAACGCTAATATGGTTTCTTAAAATTTTGCTCATAAAAACGGTCATAGTAGGCTTTGGATTTTATGCGAACCAGGCAATTTTTGTTCAAAATGTGCAGTTCATCGAGCTCTACAATTTAAAAAAAAAATCAGCCAAATCGCACGATTGATACACTTTTTACAGACTGACCCCAAAACAAATGGGTCACACTGTAGATATAATAAGAGGAGTCAATATTGATATTGTCTTGTATCTGGGTTGTCTATGAATTTATCGATTTTGTGATCATACCTAAACTAACTAGACTTTACCGCTAGATTGTCAGATCTTTTGTTCTATGCAGTGACCAGTTTCAGTATAGCGGCAGATCTTTCTATGTATATTAAAAATAATTCAAAAGGTAGGTAATAAATCCAATCTTTGTACCGCTGTGGAGGCGTATAGCCACGCATACCACTCTATCGCAACTCTTGGCCCAGCCAGATGGTAAGGACTTTATCGGAGACCGGCGCGGAGATTAACACCACGCTCGACTCTGACATGTCTCGGAATATTTCAGCGAGGTAAACCGTGCTGAAGAGGAAGGTTATGTGTGCCTAAACACAATGAAACTTACCTGAAAGTTGAAATCCACTCAATAGTCTCTCGGAAAACATAATTTGGAAAACTTTTCCATTATAATATCTGGTTCATCCATCTATCTACGGAACGGGCCAGATAAGGGTCAGCATTTTAACATCGTGCCACTGGTGTAATAAATTGAAAATGGCATTAATTTCCGGTATCTATAATCTGTTCATTAGGCTCGGTTCACGATACGTGAAATTTTCATTCAGTGTACCAACATTTTGAACACATACAAGATAGTTTTGCATTGGAAGACCGCACTTAGTTTTACAGTTTTTATGTAGAATACAGGTATTGCGGTGACTGTTTCCTTCGTCACCAAAAATATAAAAACAATTTTCAAAATCTTGAGCAATAAGAACTATTTCATTATATTATTAATATTGTGGTAATATAATTTACTTGTTGGAATAGAAACATAATTTTAGGTTCTCAAATGTATATGTGTATCCAAAGATATAAGATACAAAAAATATAAAGATATTATTGCTCTCTAATATGCTATACCTATGTACAAATCAAAAGTGACTATCAAACAGTATTTTGCTTTTTTAATGCAATAACGAACTCTAATTCAAAAGGACGGAATGGATGTAACTTTAAATAACGACAAATAAGAATACGGAGACAAGGGCATAGCGAAAAGAAAACAGATATTTTAAGGACATCTTTATTTTAAAAGGCGTCATGTTTCAAGTCGGCTTTTAGATAAAAGGGGACCTTTTGCAATATTCGGTTTCAATTTTAACAGTTGTTATCATACGCCCTAACAAGGATAATATGAGCATGAACGGCAAAACACGTTTCGAATGAATTTTCAAAGTTCAACAATTATTACCTCGGCGCGCCCACAGCTTTACAGTGGGATGTCGACTCGCTGAAACCATGACATACTTATAAACGCTTTTCGCTTTTGCCCCTTCCTCCATTTATTATATTTCATGATATCAGATAACTTGAGAAGCATGTTCAAAACCATATTGTATACATTTCATACGTGCCGA
Organism: Pseudeuparius sepicola; assembly: GCA_963920635.1. Lineage (NCBI taxonomy): Eukaryota > Metazoa > Arthropoda > Insecta > Coleoptera > Anthribidae > Pseudeuparius > Pseudeuparius sepicola. Next base: position 51,479,587 of record OY987301.1, read on the forward strand.
TCCTCTGGGAAGCGACTCCAACAGATATCAGGTAACATGAGATACAAGTTCAAAACCATTTTGTTATATATTTCGTACGTCCACTGGATATCTGGTTACCCGAGAAACAAGTCCAAAACCGTGTTGTTTACTTTTGTTACGTGCTCCAATACCTGAGAAGGCTTTGGCGTACATACCGTGCGTTATCAGGTTTAAATAGGTTTAAATAGGATGGGCTTCACCTATGCAAATAAAGTCGATGCAGGCAATATTCAACAAGTTCACACAGATACACCAAGGGCAGAGCGAAGTGCTTCCCTAGGAAAGTAGACACCAAGGAGCCAGCGTAAATACCACCGACCGTTGAACTGACTAAAGAGAAAGCGATTTTTATTTTGTTGAATTTATTGAAGTTTTAGGTTGCCTTTAGGTTTAGGTTTAGGTTTTTTAAACTTAAGTCGGCACTTTTGCTAACTTCATTATTATTGGAGCTACAAAATCAGTTAAATAAGCATACTAGTAGTAATTTTTCCGCTGATTGCGATGGTGGAAACGGAATAAAATCGAACGTCGCGTTCGCGAGTTTTGTCAAAATGTTCAATTTTTTTTCAAATGGAACACCTAGTATACAATATTATCAAATCGAAAGAAAATTGAATTCTGGAGAAAAAAGGTCCTTTTATCCTAAATCGAAAATGAGAAAGCAATTGATAATTGTTCAAATTCATCAAGGTAGCTGTTTGTTTCATAAATGCCATCGAGATTATTTCAACTTGAAGTTTTGCTAGTAAACAGCTTACAGTTTGTGTTTTTTGAGGAGAAAACCTTTCACGCATTCAGAAAAATGTGATACGATGTTGGAATGTGATATCATTTGCCCAAAAAATAGTCACCGAGCTCGTGAACTTTTTGACATAACTCTCGACGTTAGATTTTTAATCCGTTTTCACCGTCATAATCATAATCGGCGGAAAATACTACTAGCATGCCTATTTAAGTGACTATATAGATCCAATAATAACGAAGTTAGCAATAGTACCGTTTGAACACCCTGTACATTGTGTGAAAAATTGTTTAATGTGATTTTGTTTTATTTTGAACAGTGCCGTCTCAATATGAATCTGAATATTTTAGGCTAAAATTTTGGGTAATTTTAAATGCGATTTTGTGCTAATTTTGATTAGGTACATTTTGACAATAATTTTAGATATTGTTTGCTATAATTTTGCGCAGTCGTGCTTCTTTGATTAACTAAGTTGTGTGTTAATAGATTCACTATTATTGTTGGATTATGTTGAGTACTATTTACTTAGATATTATTTTCTACAAGTTCTGTTACCATTTTTTTGCTATAATCAAGTATTGTTTGCCATATAAATTTGAGACTATTTATTAATATTGTAGGTACTGTAATCTGTAACTAAACTTTCAGTGCGTCTCTAGTCTAATGAAGTTTTAAATAATACATTTGAGCAATTAGGTGCTCTCCCATATCAAGTTAACTATAACTTTGTGTTTTTTATGTTTATTTACTTTTTATTCCATAGGCGTGCCTTTAATTTTTCAATATATGTTTTAAACTACCTCCTGTGTTTCCTTAACTTCATTCTTTAACCCACAACATAAAAAGTAATTAACTCATGGACCACCCTGCACACACCGCTCGGCAACTTACCATCAACAAGAATGGCCCACACAGCACTATTATAACGTAACATAACATTATTCATATTGATCAATGAAATGAGTTGTTTAATTCAGAATCACCGATTTAGCAGTATTGATGTGATACGGGCACCTAGCTATAAAGTCAGTATAAAAATGTATTTGTGTTTCTGAAAAATAGATAAATAGTATTAACTCAAAAAAACCACCTACCTATTCACTTTTAATGAATAATAAGGACATAATTCGTTTGTGACACGTTACTGTGAATTTTAAATTCTAATTTTGGTCCATATACCTACTTTGTTTATATATTTTTAAACGTTTATCTGTGAGGTAATAAATAATTTTGTATTCAGTGATGACCCGAATCTGCTTGGATAACATAATGGACAACATCCTTTTACCATTTACAATTCAAAATTAAACTGTTGTTGTTTCTTCTTTAATGGCCTCTATTTCTGTGAATAATTTAGTCAGCCGCCTTTTATAAAATCTTCGGGAAGGTACCCCTAAGTGCATCCGAGATTCCCCATCTTTCCTTCTTCATATTTGCTTTTTCCCTTTTCAATCCTTTCCTTTCCTTCACAAGCCTGCATGCGGTATCCATGTGGATTCTTCTCATTTATTAACCTTTAAAAACCCGTTAACATTTTCTGCATCTCATTATCTTTACGGAAACTTCCTTTAACATTCAAACCCACACTATATATCGAACACAATAATTACTCCAATATACCTTCACAATCGACGAGGATCATCCGCATCCAGCGCAATGCCCTCATGGTCATCTTTGACCGAAAAAAAATTACTAACATTAAAACACTCACTACACACTAAACACTATTTATCCAACATTTACTAGTCAAGGTCCACTTGAACCGAATTGAATTTAAAATTTTTACGTGTCGTCTACCCCATTTTCTGTAGAGAAGTCCTTAAAAAACAAAAATTATTTAATAACCCGTAGAAGTTAGGTTACAGCCACAGAAAACCACGGTCAAGGTTAGTCCTCTTGTCACAAATTCTGACATTTCTGCCATATATGCTAAATAAGCCCCTATAGGAAGCACTTGAAAACTATGCTGCCAACGTTCTAGTGAGTAGACAAAAAGATAGATACTTTTGTTTAAATATATTGTCTCATTTATTATAACGACTAGAACTAGTATCTTATTTGAAATAAACTGGGTAAAAACTTGCAAATTTGCTACGTTTATCCCGAGTATCGTTCTTTCTCTCAACATATTTTCCCTTCATTTTTTTCAATTTATTGGTTTTTAAACCGGACAAAACCGACTTTATATCGGGCGGTTGCCGCTAAAACTCCGGTAATCCCTCATGGTGAAATGTGGCTGCAGGATATTTTCTTCCGGTTGGTTTTGACAGACTCGAATTCTATCTGCTCCTAGGTACACGCCGCTTCGCCCAGGATTTATTTCTGTTTAGGTATATCTACCGGAAGTTTGACTTACAAGTATTAACACGCGCAAAATGTGTACGAATGCGTGAAAGCTATAGCACATTTTTGTTCATAAAAATGGCCTACATTTTTCCTTGACATCCGCATTTATCAGCGAATATTTTTACTATAACCATTGTAATTTCACAATAATTGTTGGTCGAACACAATTTATCGCAGCGTATAAAATACTTTACCGAATTTATCGGAACGTAATTGGTCGGAAGTGCATTCCATCATCGAATATATAATGCATCGATGAATTGTGTTTGATTAACTTATACCCTCGCCCATATCTACGATATCTTAGGCAAATATTAATTATGTAAACCTTTATAAAATACTTTTTCTGCAACCCAGCCAAGTTTACTATCTAATTTAGCAATAAGCGACCAAGTACAATTTTTCTCAATTCACCTTTCCCTCTAAATCTCTCCCCTTCCATTGCCCTCTAGTTGCTGTCCCGGTCCGGTCATAGATCCTCGTTAGAAATGGATTTCTCGCGAGGTTGATCGACCTTCTCCGAGGAAAGCAAGGCCTCTTCTTACCGTAATCGTCCTCCGTGTCTAATTCCGTTGACTTAAATAATTTTAAATATTTCATTCAACGCTAATTGTAACCATCCGAGCTGCTATACATTCATGGGTAAAAAATCGTCATGTGATATTATGTAAAATTTTTACAATACATTTATTGAAATATATCTTATTAAATCTTATAAAAATCCCCCCTGGCAACCGAGCCCCACCTTGACTTCATATCGATTCTTCAGATTACACGGAGAATTTTGATTGGACGAGGAAGAGTTGCAGTGTTGGTCGTGGGTTAATCTTGACTGAAATTTCCGCTAGTAACTAACTTCCACTCCGGGAGTGCATTGAGAAATGGAGTCTAATTTTTTTCTGTTTTTTAAAGAAAACTTTCACGCCCTGTATGTCGAAAACGAAGCGTTTTTGAACAAAATGTTATATGAAGAACCCCATTTATTTTTAAAAATACTACTCAAATTTTGAGTATGGCGGTTTAACTTCGACTCACCCTGTATAGTACAGGAGCATAATGTATTCCGTGGGACCTTTTGTGAAGGGAAGTTGCGACTATGTGGAATCTCTTTATTGTATGCTACATAATGGCGTTGTACCTACTAAGGGTTTACCTTCGAGTTGCGCTGTTTGGTTTTTATGACGTCATAAATCCAAGATGACCGCCAAACAAGACATTTATTAATTCCATCAAGAATAACTCCTTCCAGAGGACTCACACGCAAAATGTGCATAGAACATTTTCTATTCTGCATGAGCAGGCGAACAAATTTAGTAATAATAAACGTTTCCATATCTTCTACCGTTTGCGAGTTATGATCCATTATATATGTCACCATCGGTTTACTCACAATAACTTTAATATTACACTTATATGCAAAAAACATTACAAATAGAGTCAGTACAATGGTATGAAACATACTTTAATAATACATACAGGGTGTCCTGTCAATAATTGTCCCAGTAGCAACTTAAGCCGCGTACAAACCAAAATTGATGCTCGAGAACTCTGCTCGCGAATTGCTACCGAACTGTTCGGGAGCAGTTTGTGAACAAAAGGTGTCCAGACCAAAATTTTATTTTGTTCGGCTTGTTTCGTATTGTCATTTTTTGGAGTTCGGCATTGGTTCGCTATTGAGTTGCAATAATAATTTTGAAAATAATGATTACAGACGATGAAGAAGATGCTCTGATTATTTGTGGTGTTTTTGTCTTGACAAAGCCTGTGAGGAGATATTTTTTAGCATTTCGTTTTTTATAAGTAATTGGAATTTTTTGGATTCCACAAGTTCGGATGCAATTAATTTTGGCCGATTAATTCGATTATTTTCTCTTCACTCCACTCTATTTCACTTTGACAAAAAATATTCAATTGAACTGCCGCACTCTTGGAATGCTAATTTATAAAATGATACGAGACGTCCGCACCGCCAATATGTGCTCGCGAACAATTCCTTTGATCTCAATAATTTAACCGCCTATCGAGCGAACTTTCCGCGAGCAGCTCGCGAACTTTAAAGGGTTCTCGAACTGCTCGCGAACCCGCGTCTTCACCAAGTTTGCGAACCTGTCGCGAACTGCTCTAGAACGGTTCTTGAACTCGGTCTGTACTCGGCTTTACACGTATTTCGGGCCAAAATATAACAATTGAGGCTAACGTGCCTTAATAGTTAATAGCTGTATATAAGAAAGTTTTAAAATTGAATTATGGCTAGATGTCCCAAAATAATGAAGCTGCTGAACTGAAATTTGGCACTGCTGTATTTCTAGTAACGAAGAATAAGCTGAAGATGTCAATTTATACGTATCTCACAGAAGGAGTCACTTGCACTTTGAATCGTGATTTTACTCGCAACTTTTTTGAGGTTATCTTTTTGGTCTTGCAAGTCAATTATTTTAGTGCATCTGTTCATTCTGTAACAAAAATTTACTCTTGTTTCATAACGATAAAATCAACCCTTTCCGTTGAAATTGGCAAAATGTGCACCAAAACACCTGTTGACTCCGACATTCGAAAAATAAAATTTTTACCTACCAATTTTACAGATCAACTGTACCATTTAAAGTGAGAAAAAAGTCCTTATGAACAATCTACCAAAAATGTTCCGCTTTCAAAATAATGGAACGGATTGAAACTCTGCAAAATTTGAACACTATTTCAAGAAAACAAATGGTGTTTTGACCAATGCCCAATTTGCATTTTTTTGTTTATTTTCAATGTACAGTTTTCATCTAAAACATTTAAAAGCGGTATCTGAAAACTTTATGTTTCGAATGTTGGAGTTAACATAGGTGCTTTGGGGCACATTTTGCCAATTTCAACGCAAACAGTTGATTTTATCGTTATGAGACATGAGTACCTTTTGTTCCAGATTGAAAAGATGCACTAAAATGATGGATCTGCAACAACACAAAGGAAACCACAAAAAAGTTACGAGTAAAAGCTCCATTCAAAAAAAGTGCAAGTGACGCCCTCTGTGAGATACATAGAAATTGGCATATTCAGCTTAGCTGGAAATTGCATCGAAGATCAAATAATAGTAATTGCCCCTCTCCTCCGCACAAGCATGTGGTTACTTCTGAGATACTCCTAGTTTAGAGTATTGCGAGGGTGAGAATTATTATTATTCGTCCCCAAAACTACAACAGTGCCAAATTTCAGTTCAGCCGCTTGATTATTTTGGGAGATGTAACCATAATTAAATTTCAAAAAATTATTAATAAAAAAATATTTTTAAAAACAAGCTTTTATTTACCTAAATGCTTTAAAAAGAAGAAAATAATCAAAAAATTCAAACCAAAGGAGACCCATAATTTTGTTACATTATAAAATTGTATATGATATAAAAACTTGTCGCGAGATTTTCGTGTGTAAATTTCTTTTATAGAAAAATATATTTTCTAGTTAGAATTACTTTGAAGATATATATATATTCTCGCGACAAGCTTTTATATCATATACAATTTTATAATGTTGTGACACCGATTTTAAGTTGTTGAAAGGACAGGGAATAGTTTGCCCACTTTGCTCGGCATTCGCTTTGTTGCACCCCGGTTTTGTTTGGTACTCGCCCAGAAATCGCTCACAGGTGACGCCAGATTGATCGCTGCTGCTTGGGAGCATGCATGTTTTCACCTTTAGCCATCGCTGGTCGTCTTTGTTCATTTTTCGGAGGTCCTGGTCTGAATGTTGTTCGAAGTTATTTCTCGTATTGTTTTGGTCTGATTGACAGGTTGAGGTTATGATTCGATATTGTTGACGCAGTTTTTGATGATTTGTGGTGTCAACTATTTCCGTTTTCGTCGACGTGAGAGGGGTGTGACCGCGTGGGTGTTGGATTCCAATTCATTCGGTCGTCGGCAGTTGAATTGAAAAGGTCGTTTGTTGGGGGCTTGTAAGTGGAAGTGATTTTTAGTAATTTGCCATTTGGAATTGTTGGTGAACCTCACAAGGAGGGACCTGAATCGCTAGATCCACTAAAGGAACACCCAAATTGAAGAAATTACTGGTAATTGTTGCAGTTTTGGTTCTTCGGGGTTCTGCCAGTTTCTGGGATATAGATAGCCACCCACGACTTGTTACTGTGCCGTTTTATTTCTCCATCTGACTGAATCACCTCATCTGAAATAGAACCAGGTTTTTGAGCGTCCACCACAGCTTCAGGGTCATTTTATTGTGTCATTTTGGAGATGTTGCATAGTAACCGTGAAGTTTAATTGGATTCAACCACGAAGGGGTTGATTGGTTGTTTTTTTTTTGGAAGGAAAACCCTCAACCAGAGGTAAGTTTTCTCGGACGACCTTGTGAGGTGTTTGACAGGACATTTTTGTTTCAGGTTTTTTTTTATCGGCCAGTTTTTTTGTGGACCAGTTTTTTTTGTGTGTTGAACATGCGTTTGCTTAGGACCTGTGTTATCTTTTGGAGCTTGGATGCTAACACCTAGAGCCAGCTTACGTTATTTTCTTTTGGAATCTGGAGTGTGGTCATTGGCAACTGATATCCACTTGTATATATATTTTTGAGAACGTTGTATGTGACCATCTGACGATTCTGAAGTGTCATCGAAGATTACTGGAGGACATCGTGGTTTGGAAGAGCCAATGACAGCTAAGTCTTACTACATTTTACTTGTACTTTTATTATGCCCTAATTAGTATAGCTGAATTCACTACGTGTACATTTGAGAGCGTCCACTGTTGTCACACATTATTACGTTGTACTACTGTTATTGCGGACGTTGTGTTACTATATTTTGCGTACGTTGTGACTTGTAGGGAATGTCGTGTGAACCGTACGTGTACACGTTTGGGGATTTAAACCGGCTTGTAAGGACTATATACTTATGTTTTAATAAGGCATGTAGGGTGCGTAACCTTAAATTTGTTTATCAAGTAAAAATATAGTAGGCAAGTGAAATGAATATAAACTGTTGTCGCAAGCCACTTAGTAGAATAAACGATGTAAATCTAGGAAGACCTAGCTTTTTTTGTTTTTGGCTTAGTACGAGTATCGGCAAGTTAAACAAAACAAGTGTCGCCCTTATTTTTTTTGCAGTTTGCTATACTGCTAACCCAGCCCGTCTCCACTGTCTAAAAGCTGGTGGCCGTGTTGTGCTCGTGAGATCTGCTCAGGGAGGTAGCGAACATCTCTCGTGAGTCTTCGAGGTTTATTCTACATTATTCGTTTATTTATATGTTTCAATGTTTTTTAAAACGCCACAATGTAACAAAATTTTTATTTTGATTATTTTCTTCTTTTTAGAGCATTTAGGTAAATAAAAGCTCGTTTTTAAAAATATTTTTTATTAGTAATTTTATTTTCAAATTTTTAGGCCTTTCATTTAATGTCCATATTAAGGGAAAAGAAAATGTAATCCGCCATCTTAGAGAGGTGGCCATATTGAATGTAGAGTGATGTCAATAACTTTATCATTTTCTACTCTTGAAGCCCTTTCATTTATACCCATATTAAGAAGGTTTACAAAAAATACATTATCCACCATCTTGGACCGGCGGCCCTATTGAATTTAGTGTGATGTCACCAACTCTATCGTTTTCTATTCTTCAAGCCCTTTTATTTGATACCCATATTAAGGGGGTTGACAAAAATGCATCATCCGCCATCTTGGCGACGGCCATTTTAAAAGTATTACAATATTGATATTGTCACCGGAACTAAAGGTGTATGGAAAATTTCAGCTCAATCGGATGTCAGGAAGTGGTTCTAATTCAGCTTGCAAACAACACCATACATTGCAAGTTAAATAAAAGCTTGTAAAATAAAAAATGAACTTCAACGCCCTGTATCTCTTAATAATAATAATAATAATAATGATAATATCGGGGATCGCCAGGGCATGTCTGGAGCCGGCGCTGGGCATGACAGCGAGCGGGACGTCGGTGACAGGGCGCTGATGAGGCGGGCCCCTGTTGCACAAACAGCTACAGCCCAACAACAACACGAACATCTACAACATGGGAGCCAAACGAGAACTAGGGTTCCACCCACCGAAGGTGCTGCGCGGGAACTTCTGCCAGCGTTCACAGAGGCGGGATTACAACGACGACGCATGAAATGGACTGTGTCCATGAATGAATCGATTATGCGTATTTTTTACAGGGTGACAAACTTAGGACAAGAGATGATCGGCTACCGACAACAACTGCATGCCGAGTCCTGCAGGGAGTTTCCACACATGCAAGTGTCTGAACAAAGAGTGTCAGATCAGTATCGAACTATTCTAAGAAATAACCGAATTCCAGAAACGCGACTTAACGCTATCAAACGGGAAGTTGAGCTAGAGATCCACGGCGAACACATAGACATAGATGACAACAACAATGGGGAACTTCAAGAGCCTGGACAACAACTAGAACCCGAAACGGTAGAACCAACAACCGAGAGTCTGGAATCGGTTAACGAAGAACATTTTGAAGGCTTGGACACACATATGAGACAGGCAGTATTGCGATACGAAGGCACAGACCCACTTAGCAGGCCACCGCTACCAAGATTAAATTCTTCCAGGAAACTTGCGATCGTGCTCGATCTTATGAACACAAGAATTTTACCAAGCTATGTTTCAGTGACACCAACATTAGAACGTATGCACATGTTAATCTACTGTGCCGCAACGGCAGTCATCACTGTAATGGGTGCCAAGATCCGAACGGCCCAAGAGTTGAATCGTGCAAGACCAGAACCACGAATGGCTCAATGGGAAATGCGACTAAATCGGAAGATCGAGAGTCTCCGTAAAGACATAGGACAAGTGACGGAATATATCAGAGGAGTTAGAACTAGAAGGATCCAGAGGGCGGTGCAGGCAATAATGAGCCGCACCCAAATGCATTCTCGGCATGACCCCGCGAACATCACTGCTCAACACTGTCTTGACACATTAAAACAAAAACTTTCTGTTTTCGCAGGGCGTCTGAGGAGATACAAGGCTAGTAACAACAGGAAACGAGACAACAAACTCTTTGAACGATCAGAAAAGGGTTTCTACCGTGCTTTTAATTCTAGCGCCGATGCCACAAATGCGAGTTACCCTAGCAGAGAACAGGTCGACGGTTTCTGGAGAAATCAACTTGCCACACCAGGTCCATACAATGTCAGTGCAAGCTGGATCAGCGAAGAACGCGAGATGGGCCGGAACTATAGCCAGATGCAAGACGAGCAATTCACAACCGCTGAGGTCTCCGATGTCATCAAGAATTCCCACAACTGGAAGGCACCAGGTCCAGATCATCTCCAAAATTATTGGATTAAGAAGTTGTGGTGCACGCATGAACAAATAACTACCTTAATTAATGAAGTCTTGCTCGATCCTCTGAAAATGCCATTGTTTCTTACACAGGGTGCAACCTACCTGTTACCAAAAGACCAGCGGAATACGGATAACCCTGCCAAGTACCGCCCAATAACCTGCTTGCCTACGCTGTACAAGATAATCACATCTTGCCTTACGCAGCGAATATATGCTCACTGCGAGCGGAACAACATCATTGCAATGCAGCAGAAGGGCTGCTCGAAGGGCGCAATGGGATGCAAAGAGCAACTCATCATAGACTCTGTCATCTGCAACCAGGCTCATTCCAAGCAACGAAACCTCCACATGGCTTATGTGGACTACAAAAAAGCATTTGATTCCGTACCTCACGACTGGCTCACAGGTATCTTAAAGCTGTATAAAATAGATCATCATACAGTTTCCTTTTTAGAACACGTTATGACAACCTGGCGCACTAAGATACAACTCAGAACCGCAAACAGTAACATCGAGACCGACACAATCAACATCCGAAGAGGGATTTTCCAAGGAGATTCACTCAGTCCACTGTGGTTCTGCATGGCGATGAACCCTCTATCACATCGGTTGAACTCTACAAAATATGGCTTCGCTATCAAAAGCAACAACGCAGAAGCGATCAAGTTGAATCACCTATTATATATGGATGATTTAAAACTGATCGCCGCAACCAAAAACCCACTAACGCAAATGCTTAAAATTGTAGAGGAGTTCTCCAGGGACATCGGAATGCTGTTTGGACTGGACAAGTGCCGCACCCTTAATATCATAAGGGGAAAGCTCGAACAAAGCGCACACGAGATGCAGGACGGCCAGGAGATCGAAGCCATGAGCATGGGAGATACATACAAGTACCTCGGGATGAAACAAGCTCAAAGGATAGACTATCGAACAATGAAGACTGATTTAACGAATGAATTCATCAAGAGAGTAAGACAAGTAGTGCGAACTGATCTTAACAGCAGGAATTTGTTTAAGGCCCTGAACACGTATGCGTGCTCTGTACTCAGCTATTCGTTCGGAATAGTGAATTGGACCAACACGGATATCAACAACCTGCAACGAAAAGTTAGGACACTACTGACAAAAGCTCATAAACATCATCCCCGTAGCGCCGTAGAAAGAACAACTCTGCCACGTCAACTAGGAGGAAGAGGATTGGCAGATCTCAGCAAGCAATTGGACCAACAAATATTAAATCTGCGTAATTATTTCTACAGGCAGGCCAACAGCTCCACACTACATAGGGCTATATGCGGAGCAGACGTCTCAACACCGCTACGTCTGACGGAACACGAGCATCAAAATCACCACCGAACCGACAACGATAAGCTACAGAGGTGGTTGGGGAAGCCGCTGCACGGGAGGCATCCTAATGAGGTTAACCAGGAACATGTCGACAAGTTAGCGTCGAACTATTGGCTGACCTCGGGACGAATGTTCCCCGAGACGGAAGGCTTCCTACTGGCCATACAAGATCAGGTTATACCAACTCGCAACTACCTAAAATTCATTGTAGGAGATGCATCGGTAGTGGATGACAGATGCAGATACGGGTGCCCAACTTCAGAAACAATCCAGCACATAACAGGAGGATGTCAGATGTTCGCATCAACGGAATATAAGGAACGACACGATTCGGTTGCCAAGATCTTGCACCAGGAACTGGCGGAAAAGCTGCTGCTTGTGCAGGCAGAGAGGGGCCCATATTACAACTACACACCTGAGCCTGTTCTTGAGAACAGCAACTACAAGATGTACTGGGATCGTACAGTTCTGACAGATCAACGAGTTGCCCATAACAGACCGGACCTTATAATAGTTGATAAAATTTCTAGGCAGACAACTCTGATTGATGTGGCCATCCCAAACAACAACAACCTGCGTGTGAAGCAAGTCGAGAAGATCGCGAAGTACAGAGATTTAGAAGAACGAATTAGAAGGCAATGGGAAATGGAGAACGTCCAGACGATTCCAATCATCATGTAAACAACTGGTGTTATACCAAAAAGTTTGCTGAGAAACATTAAGGAGCTGGGTCTAACTGATAGTCCTTACAGGTCCATGCAGAAAGCGGTACTACTTGCGACAGCCCGAATCGTCAGGAAATTCATGGGGAGTGCAGGAACGTCCAACAACATCAATGTCAGCTAAGGCCCGATAACATGGCAAGGGTCTCGTCCGAGCCAGATCCTTTTGGTATCCGGGATCTGAGTGAATGTTCCCCGTAGAGGGAGTGCGAATGCCTTTTGGCTAAGTCGAGATAATAATAATAATAAACTATAGCCAGATGCAACACGAGCAATTCACAACCGATGAGGTCTCCAATGTCATCAAGAATTCCCACAACTGGAAGGCACCAGGTCCAGATCATCTCCAAAATTATTGGATTAAGAAGTTGTGGTGCACGCATGATAATAATAATAATAATAATAATAATGACAGGGCGCTGATGAGGCGGGCCCCTGTTGCACAAACAGCTACATACAGCCCAGCAACACGAACATCTACAACATGGGAGCCAAACGAGAACTAGGGTTCCACCCACCGAAGGTGCTGCGCGGGAACTCCAGCCAGTGTTCACTCAGGCGGGATTACAACGACGACGCATGTAATGGACTGGGTCCATGAATGAATCGATAATGCGTATTTTTTACAGGGTGACAAACTTAGGACAAGAGATGATCGGCTACCGACAACAACTGCATGCCGAGTTCTGCAGGGAGTTTCCACACATGCAAGTGTCTGAACAAAGAGTGTCAGATCAGTATCGAACTATTCTAAGAAATAACCGAATTCCAGAAACGCGACTTAACGCTATCAAACGGGAAGTTGAGCTAGAGATCCATGGCGAACACATAGACATAGATGACGACAACAACAACAACGGGGAAATTCAAGTGCCTGGACCACAACAAGAAGCCGGAACGGCAGAGCGAACAACTGAGAATCGGGAAATTCAAGTGCCTGGACCACAACAAGAAGCCGAGACGGCGGGACTAACAACTGAGAATCGGGAATCAGTTAACGGAGAACACTTTGAAAGCCTAGACACACAGCTGAGAAGGGCGGTATTGCGATACGAAGGCACAGACCCACTGAGCAGACCAAGATCGAATTCTTCCAGGAAGCTTGCAATCATGCTCGATATTATGAACACCAGAATTTTACCCAACTATGTTTCAGTAACATCAACATTAGAACAGATGCACATGTTAATCTACTGTGCCGCAACGGCCATCATCACTGCAATGGGAGCCAAGATCCGGACGGCTCAAGAGTTAAATCGTGCAAGACCAGAACCACGAATGGCTCAATGGGAGATGCGACTAAATCGGAAGATCGAGAGTCTCCGTAAAGACATAGGACAAGTAACGGAATATATCAGAGGAGTTAGAACTAGGAAGATCCAGAGGGCGGTGCAGACAATAATAAGCCGCACCCAAAAGCATTCTCAGTGTGACCCCGCGAACATCACTGCTCAACAATGTCTTGATACATTAAAACAAAAACTTTCTGTTTTCGCAGGGCGTCTGAGGAGATACAAGGCTAGTAACAACAGGAAACGAGACAACAAACTTTTTGAACGATCAGAAAAAGTTTTCTACCGTACTTTGAATTCTAGCGCCGATGCCACAAATACGAGTTACCCTAGCAGAGAACTGGTCGACGGTTTCTGGAGAAATCAGCTTGCCACACCAGGTCCATGCAATGTCAGTGCAAGCTGGATCAGTGAAGAACGCGAGATGGGCCGGAACTATAGCTAGATGCAACACGAGCAACACACAACCGATGAGGTCTCCAATGTCATCAAGAATTCTCACAACTGGAAGGCACCAGGTCCAGATCATCTCCAAAATTATTGGATTAAGAAGTTGTGGTGCACGCATGAACAAATAACTACCTTAATTAATGAAGTCTTGCTCGATCCTCTGAAAATGCCATTGTTTCTTACACAGGGTGTCACCTACTTGTTACCAAAAGACCAGCGGAATACGGATAACCCTGCCAAGTACCGCCCAATAACCTGCTTGCCTACGCTGTACAAGATAATATCTTCTTGCCTTACGCAGCGAATATATGCTCACTGCGAGCGGAACAACATCATGGCAATGCAGCAGAAGGGCTGCGCGAAGGGCGCAATGGGATGCAAAGAGCAACTCATCATAGACTCTGTCATCTGCAACCAGGCTCATTCCAAGCAACGAAACCTCTACATGGCTTATGTGGACTACAAAAAAGCATTTGATTCCGTACCTCACGACTGGCTAACAGGTATCTTAAAGCTGTATAAAATAGATCATCATACAGTTTCCTTTTTAGAACACGTTATGACAACCTGGCGCACTAAGATACAACTCAGAACCGCAAGCAGCAACATCGAGACCGACACAATCAACATCCGAAGAGGGATTTTCCAAGGAGATTCACTCAGTCCACTGTGGTTCTGCATGGCGATGAACCCTCTATCACATCGGTTGAACTCTACAAAATAAGGCTTCGCTATCAAAAGCAACAAGGCAGAAGCGATCAAGTTGAATCACCTATTATATATGGATGATTTAAAACTGATCGCCGCATCCAAAAACCAACTAACGCAAATGCTTAAAATTGTAGAGGAGTTCTCCAGGGACATCGGAATGCAGTTTGGACTGGACAAGTGCCGCACCCTTAACATCGTCCGGGGAAGGCTCGAACAGGGCGCACACGAGATGCAGGAGGGCCAGGAGATCGAAGCAATGAGCATGGGAGATACATACAAGTATCTCAGGATGAAACAAGCTCAAAGGATAGACCATCGAACCATGAAGACTGATTTAACGAATGAATTCATCAAGAGAGTAAGACAAGTAGTGCGAACTGATCTTAACAGCAGGAATTTGTTTAAGGCCCTGAACACGTATGCGTGCTCTGTACTCAGCTATTCGTTCGGAATAGTGAATTGGACCAACACGGACATCAACAACCTGCAACGAAAAGTTATTGGACCAACAAATATTAAAGCTGCGTAATTATTTCTACAGGCAGGCCAACAGCTCCACACTACATAGGGCTATATGCGGAGCAGACGTCTTAACACCGCTACGTCTGACGGAACACGAGCGTCAAATTCACCACCGAACCGACAACGATAAACTACAGAGGTGGTTGGGGAAGCCGCTGCACGGGAGGCATCCTAACGAGGTTAACCAGGAACATGTCGACAAGTTAGCGTCGAACTATTGGCTGACCTCGGGACGAATGTTCCCCGAGACGGAAGGCTTCCTACTGGCCATACAAGATCAGGTTATACCAACTCGCAACTACCTAAAATTCATTGTAGGAGATACATCGGTAGTGGATGACAGATGCAGATACGGGTGCCCAACTTCAGAAACAATCCAGCACATAACAGGAGGATGTCAGATGTTCGCATCAACGGAATATAAGGAACGACACGATTCGGTTGCCAAGATCTTGCACCAGGAACTGGCGGAAAAGCTGCTGCTTGTGCAGGCAGAGAGGGTCCCATATTACAACTACACACCTGAGCCTGTTCTTGAGAACAGCAACTACAAGATGTACTGGGATCGTACAGTTCTGACAGATCAACGAGTTGCCCATAACAGACCGGACCTTATAATAGTTGATAAAATTTCTAGGCAGACAACTCTGATTGATGTGGCCATCCCGAACAACAACAACCTGCGTGTGAAGCAAGTCGAGAAGATCGCGAAGTACAGAGACTTAGAAGAGCGAATTAGAAGGCAATGGGAAATGGAGAACGTCCAGACGATTCCAATCATCATGTCAACAACTGGTGTTATACCAAAAAGTTTGCTGAGAAACATCAAGGAGCTGAATCTAACTGATAGTCTTTACAGGTCCATGCAGAAAGCGGTACTACTTGCGACAGCCCGAACCGTCAGGAAATTCATGGGGAATGCAGGATCGTCCAACAACATCAATGTCACCTAAGGCCCGATAACATGGCAAGGGTCTCGTCCGAGCCAGATCCTTTTGGTATCCGGGATGCCCGGGATCTGAGTGAATGTTCCCCGTAGAGTTAGTGCGAATGCCTTTTGGCTAAGCCGATAATAATAATAATAATAATCCCGCGCTCCCCAGTTACGCAGGGATGGGTCTGGCCTGTGAGAGGGGCAGATTCACGGGTGTAACGATCCCGCGATTCCCAGTTACGCATGGAGAGGCTTGGCCTGTGACAGGGGCAGACCTACGGGTGTGACAATCCCGCGATATCCAGTTGCGCAGGGAGGGGTCTAGCCGGTGACGGGGGCTGATGCTCGGGTGTGACAATCCCGCGACTCCCAGTTACACAGGGATGGGTCTAGCCTGTGAGAGGGGCAGATCCTCGGGTGTAACGATCCCGTGTTTCCCAGTTAACGCAAGGAGGGGTTTGGCCGGTGACAGGGGCAGATCCTCGGGAGTAACGATCCCGCGTTATCCTAGTTGACCCGTATGGGTAGCGGGTTAGAATACTCCTATCGTGGCTCCGCGAGTCGTAAAAGACGACCGAGGGCCGTCACTCCCACGTTACGGGAGAAAACTATGGAATGGAGAATAATAGGATAATTGTCATAGGGCCGCTGCCTGGGGATCGCCAGGGCATGTCTGGAGCCGGCGCTGGGCATGACAGCGAGCAGGACGTCGGTGACAGGGCGCTGATGAGGCGGGCCCCTGTTGCACAAACAGCTACAGCCCAACAACAACACGAACATCTACAACATGGGAGCCAAACGAGAACTAGGATGTCAGATGTTCGCATCAACGGAATATAAGGAACGACACGATTCGGTTGCCAAGATCTTGCACCAGGAACTGGCGGAAAAGCTGCTGCTTGTGCAGGCAGAGAGGGTCCCATATTACAACTACACACCTGAGCCTGTTCTTGAGAACAGCAACTACAAGATGTACTGGGATCGTACAGTTCTGACAGATCAACGAGTTGCCCATAACAGACCGGACCTTATAATAGTTGATAAAATTTCTAGGCAGACAACTCTGATTGATGTGGCCATCCCGAACAACAACAACCTGCGTGTGAAGCAAGTCGAGAAGATCGCGAAGTACAGAGATTTAGAAGAACGAATTAGAAGGCAATGGGAAATGGAGAACGTCCAGACGATTCCAATCATCATGTCAACAACTGGTGTTATACCAAAAAGTTTGCTGAGAAACATCAAGGAGCTGGGTCTAACTGATAGTCTTTGCAGGTCCATGCAGAAAGCGGTACTACTTGCGACAGCCCGAACCGTCAGGAAATTCATGGGGAGTGCAGGAACGTCCAACAACATCAATGTCACCTAGGGCCCGATAACACGGCAAGGGTCTCGTCCGAGCCAGATCCTTTTGGTATCCGGGATACCCGGGATCTGAGTGAATGTTCCCCGTAGAGGGAGTGCGAATGCCTTTTGGCTAAGTCGAGATAATAATAATAATTTATAATAGGAGTTTTGTCATAGGGCCGCTGCCTGGGGATCGCCAGGGCATGTCTGGAGCCGGCACTGGACATGACAGCGAGCGGGACGTCGGTGACAGGGCGCTGATGAGGCGGGCCCCTGTTGCACAAACAGCTACAGCCCAACAACAACACGAACATCTACAACATTGGAGCCAAACGAGAACTAGGGTTCCACCCACCGAAGGTGCTGCGCGGGAACTTCAGCCAGCGTTCACAGAGGCGGGATTACAACGACGACGCATGAAATGGTCTGTGTCCATGAATGAATCGATTATGCGTATTTTTTACAGGGTGACAAACTTAGGACAAGAGATGATCGGCTACCGACAACAACTGCATGCCGAGTTCTGCAGGAAGTTTCCACACATGCAAGTGTCTGAACAAAGAGTGTCAGATCAGTATCGAACTATTCTAAGAAATAACCGAATTCCAGAAACGCGACTTAACGCTATCAAACGGGAAGTTGAGCTAGAGATCCACGGCGAACACATAGACATAGATGACAACAACAACAATGGGGAACTTCGAGCGCCTGGACAACAACTAGAAGCCGAAACGGTAGAACCAACAACCGAGAGTCTGGAATCGGTTAACGAAGAACATTTTAAAGGCTCAAACGCACATATGAGACAGGCAGTATTGCGATACCAAGGCACAGACCCACTGAGCAGGCCACCGCTACCAAGATTAAATTCTTCCAGGAAACTTGCAATCATGCACGATATTATGAACACCAGAATTTTACCCTACTATGTTTCAGTAACACCAACATTAGAACATATGCACATGTTAATCTACTGTGCCGCAACGGCCATCATCACTGCAATGGGAGCCAAGATCCGGACGGCTCAAGAGTTGAATCGTGCAAGACCAGAACCACGAATGGCTCAATGGGAAATGCGACTAAATCGGAAGATCGAGAGTCTCCGTAAAGACATAGGACAAGTGACGGAATATATCAGAGGAGTTAGAACTAGAAGGATCCAGAGGGCGGTGCAGGCAATAATGAGCCGCACCCAAATGCATTCTCGGCATGACCCCGCGAACATCACTGCTCAACAATGTCTTGACACATTAAAACAAAAACTTTCTGTTTTCGCAGGGCGTCTGAGGAGAAACAAGGCTAGTAACAACAGGAAACGAGACAACAAACTCTTTGAACGATCAGAAAAGGGTTTCTACCGTGCTTTTAATTCTAGCGCCGATGCCACAAATGCGAGTTACCCTAGCAGAGAACAGGTCGACGGTTTCTGGAGAAATCAACTTGCCACCCCAGGTCCATACAATGTCAGTGCAAGCTGGATCAGCGAAGAACGCGAGATGGGCCGGAACTATAGCCAGATGCAACATGAGCAATTCACAACCGCTGAGGTCTCCGATGTCATCAAGAATTCCCACAACTGGAAGGCACCAGGTCCAGATCATCTCCAAAATTATTGGATTAAGAAGTTGTGGTGCACGCATGAACAAATAACTACCTTAATTAATGAAGTCTTGCTCGATCCTCTGAAAATGCCATTGTTTCTTACACAGGGTGCAACCTACATGTTACCAAAAGACCAGCGGAATACGGATAACCCTGCCAAGTACCGCCCAATAACCTGCTTGCCTACGCTGTACAAGATAATCACATCTTGCCTTACGCAGCGAATATATGCTCACTGCGAGCGGAACAACATCATTACAATGCAGCAGAAGGGCTGCTCGAAGGGCGCAATGGGATGCAAAGAGCAACTCATTATAGACTCTGTCATCTGCAACCAGGCTCATTCCAAGCAACGAAACCTCCACATGGCTTATGTAGACTACAAAAAAGCATTTGATTCCGTACCTCACGACTGGCTCACAGGTATCTTAAAGCTGTATAAAATAGATCATCATACAGTTTCCTTTTTAGAACACGTTATGACAACTTGGCGCACTAAGATACAACTCAGAACCGCAAACAGTAACATCGAGACGGACACAATCAACCTCCGAAGAGGGATTTTCCAAGGAGATTCACTCAGTCCACTGTGGTTCTGCATGGCGATTAACCCTCTATCACATCGGTTGAACTCTACAAAATATGGCTTCGCTATCAAAAGCAACAACGCAGAAGCGATCAAGTTGAATCACCTATTATATATGGATGATTTAAAACTGATCGCCGCAACCAAAAACCAACTAACGCAAATGCTTAAAATTGTAGAGGAGTTCTCCAGAGACATCGAAATGCTGTTTGGACTGGACAAGTGCCGCACCCTTAATATCATCCGGGGAAAGCTCGAACAAAGCGCACACGAGATTCAGGACGGCCAGGAGATCGAAGCAATGAGCATGGGAGATACATACAAGTACCTCTGGATGTAACAAGCTCAAAGGATAGACCATCGAACAATGAAGACTGATTTAACGAATGAATTCATCAAGAGAGTAAGACAAGTAGTGCGAACTGATCTTAACAGCAGGAATTTGTTTAAGGCCCTGAACACGTATGCGTGCTCTGTACTCAGCTATTCGTTCGGAATAGTGAATTGGACCAACACGGACATGAACAACCTGCAACGAAAAGTTAGGACACTACTGACAAAAGCTCATAAACATCATCCCCGTAGCGCCGTAGAAAGAACAACTCTGCCACGTCAACTAGGAGGAAGAGTATTGGCAGATCTCAGCAAGCAATTGGATCAACAAATATTAAATTTGCGTAATTATTTCTACAGGCAGGCCAACAGCTCCAGACTACATAGGGCTATATGCGGAGCAGACGTCTCAACACCGCTACGTCTGACGGAACACGAGCATCAAAATCACCACCGAACCGACAACGATAAACTACAGAGGTGGTTAGGGAAGCCGCTGCACGGGAGGCATCCTAATGAGGTTAACCAGGAACATGTCGACAAGTTAGCGTCGAACTATTGGCTGACCTCGGGACGAATGTTCCCCGAGACGGAAGGCTTCCTACTGGCCATACAAGATCAGGTTATACCAACTCGCAACTACCTAAAATTCATTGTAAGAGATGCATCGGTAGTGGATGACAGATGTAGATACGGGTGCCCAACTTCAGAAACAATCCAGCACATAACAGGAGGATGTCAGATGTTCGCATCAACGGAATATAAGGAACGACACGATTCGGTTGCCAAGATCTTGCACCAGGAACTGGCGGAAAAACTTCTGCTTGTGCAGGCAGAGAGGATCCCATATTACAGCTACACACCCGAGCCTGTTCTTGAGAACAGCAACTACAAGATGTACTGTTATCGTACAGTTCTGACAGATCAACGAGTTGCACATAACAGACCGGACCTTATAACAGTTGATAAAATTTCTAGGAAGACAACTCTGATTGATGTGGCCATCCCGAACAACAACAACCTGCGTGTGAAGCAAGTCGAGAAGATCGCGAAACAGAGACTTAGAAGAACGAATTAGAAGGCAATGGGAAATGGACAACGTTCAGACGATTCCAATCATCGTGTCAACAACTGGTGTCAAACCAAAAAGTTTGCTGAGAAACATCAAAGAGCTGGGTCTAACTGATAATCTTTACAGGTCCATGCAGAAAGCGGTACTGCTTGCGACAGCCCGAACCGTCAGGAAATTCATGGGGAGTGCAGGAACGTCCAACAACATCAATGTCACCTAAGGCCCGATAACATGGCAAGGGTCTCGTTCGAGCCAGATCCTTATGGTATCCGGGATACCCGGGATCTGAGTGAATGTTCCACAGAGAGGGAGTGCGAATGCCTTTTGGCTAAGTCGATATAATAATAATAATAATTCTCACCCTCACAATACTCCAAACTAGGAGTATCTCTTAAACAAACGACATTTCTATTAAAGCATATTATTGGCATCAATCGTTATATTTTGGTCCGAAATGTGTGTGGTGTAGTTGCTATAAGGACAATAATTATTAACCGGACACCCTGTATGTATTATTAAAGTGTGTTTCATACCATTGTAATGACTCTACTTGTAATGTTTGTTGCATGTAAGTGTAATATTAAAGTTAGTGTGAGTAAATAGCTGCACAATCATTATTTTTTCTCCCTTAACAAATAACCGATGGTTCTAAACCGATGGTGACATATATAATGCATCATAACTCGTAAATGGTAGAAGATATGGAAAAATGTATTATTACTAAATTTGTTCGTCTGCTCATGAAGAATAGAGTGTTATTATGTTCTATGCTTATTTTGCGCGTGAGTCCTCTGGAAGGAATTATTCTTGATGGAATGAATAAATGTCTTGTTTGGCGGCCATCTTGGATTTATGACGTCATAAAAACCAAACGGCATACTGGAAGGTAAACACCCGGTACTACGCCATTATGTAGCATACAATAAAAAGATTCCACATAGTCGCAACTTCCATTCACAAAAACAAACACGGAGAGTAGGTAAATGTGCATTATGCTCGTCAACTATATATTATGTGGTGACCCAAATATCGACAAACTTGAAATTTTTTATTCCATTGAGAATATATTATATTATATGATCTACTTGAGAGTTTTGATCTAAAATATTTAATTTCCGAACCAACACGAATTGCCTTCACTACGGGGGGCACCTCGTATAAGCGAAGCGTTGAGTGATTGATTATCTAATAACCAGTGATGAGGATGCAACCTATAACATCAGCCACCACCAGTGTCAGATCACACTGCCCAGGTTTTATATTTGACATCAAACTTATTCGTTGGAGGTGCAAGGAAGATTTCAAGTCAGATAGTAACATTCGTAGATCGATAAATAATCAATAAATGCAATACTTCAAATGCATTTTTGCAAACATGCATGAGCTGTTGGAATGCGCACATAACAGTTCTACTAATATTGACGATTATTTCAATATATTTTATGAAGAATTAAATTATAAATTAAACATCGCGTTCCCAAAAAAACAATATGTTCTTAAACAGCCAAATAAATATCACAGCTGGATTAACAAGAATCCAAAAACTTAAAAGAACTTAATAGGTTAAGAATCATAATGAATGATCTTCATACTAAGGAGTGCTAAATTCACATTTAAGTCAATTATCTGATGTATGTACATTAGGATAAATAAACAGTTGTACCATGTTTTTCCATCCAGTAACGCAAAAAGAAGTTAGTGACGTTATCAAAAATATGAACAAAAAAAAAATAGTTGAATAGGTATAGATAAAAATTATAAAAATTTTAAGAGTGGGCAGATCATCATCCTTAGTTCACATAATTAATAAATGTGTAGAGCAAAGGTGAATATCCAACAAAGTTAAAAAGAGCGATTATACCGGTAGGTATATAAAAAATGGGAAATGAACGCAGTACAAAATTATCGTCCTATTTCTTTGCTGAGTGTGATGTCAAAGGCAATAGAAAAGATAACATCAGAATTATAAACTTTGTAAACCAAAACAGAGTATTTTCCAGTGCCCAGCTTGGATATAGACAGGATTTGTCAACAGAGACTGCGGCTCTGGAACTAATTATATTTATAAAAATAATGAAATAGAGGTGCTTATACTATGGGAATCTTTTTCGATCTAACTAGTGCCTTTGACACGATCGAACTGTCGTTTGTTGTGGACAAGTTAGAGAGCCTGGGAATAAGGGGCAACATTAATAAACTAATAGTTTCCTATTTGTTGGGTAGTAGTGTTGTTGAGAAAAGCTTTCAATCAGTTTTAACATGAGCCTATAGGAACACCGCAGGGGAGTGTTTTGGGTCCACTCATATTCTTGTTGTATGTTAATGATCTGTCGCATAGTATATATGGACGCTGCTGGTGTATTTATGTATGTATGCAGATGACACCTCTATGGTGGTTTCTGCACCAACTGCGTTGGTTCTCCAAGATAAAATAAATCATATACTATACAGCAGTTTGCAGAATGGTGTTATAAAAACCGTCTAATCAGTAATATTGAAAAAAAAAACAGTTTGTGTTATGTTTAAAACAAAACAGAAAAAATGCACATCGTTATAATATTATGTTGGGAAATACATCTCTAAAACTTGCTATGAGAGTGCAAAAGGATAACTCAAGTGAATCATCATTAATTAATGTATATTATGCGATGGTTTATGCAAAAATGGCATATAATATTGTAATTTGGGGACAGATCCCAGGCTTATCCAGAGTTTTTATGTTACAAAGACGATATGTAAGGGGTGTAACAAAGTTACTAGGTTTTGAGTATTTTTATTTCGAATTATCCGTTGAGAATAATTATTTCTGTTATTTGTTCCGCTTCCGTTGACTTTTCCGAATTTTTGAAAGTATTTTTGAGGGTAGCCAGAAGGCTGAGAGGGTAGAAGGGGGTAGGATATGCTTCCAGGTCAATTTTGAAGCTAGAAGCCCCGTTCTCGCTGGGTACTGGGGTAAGAAGACACGCCCAGTACAGCGCCGATGCCACCGAGGTTGAAGAGATGCTGCGAGGCATCTCCGCCTGTACCAGCCAGCCGCCCCCGGCGCTCCTCGCTGCAATAAGAGGAGCGGGGACGCGTCGGCTGGCGGCCGACGCACTGCCCCTCCACTTGCCGGGCCGTATAAAACCCGGCACGCGCACACGGACAGGACATCTCATCACATCTTATCTTAGATCTTGGATCAACTGGTGAGTATAGCGGCAATTCACTGGGTGTGCGAACGGGCCAATGCCTCCCAGCTGAATACTGTTTTCACCAGACCGCCGAAAAGTCTGTAGTAAACTACTGGATGTGCGACCGGGCCAACGCCTTCCAGATAGTAACACTGTGCCGCCGTAAATAGGTTGATAGGAAGCCGCTGGATGTGCGACCGGGATAACGCCTCTCAGTTGGACTTGATAATTTTGCCGTAACTGTCCGTTTGCCTAGGCCGAATCCGTCGCGGCAGTCCGGCCGCACGCGCTTTTGCTTTTCTGAAAATTAGTTGCACGCTAGCCGCCGAATTTTTCCGCTTACATAACACGCTTAATTAACTTCTCATTCCGCGCATTCGGGTATTGTTTCTTTTACTTTCCGCCCGGCAGTTTAATTTCGTAATCTGTGACAGAGTTTTGCCGTGAACCCGTCCCGGACCGGCCTACTATTTTTTATGTATTGTAAATAACGTAATAAGTATTTTTATTCATCAATATAGTCTGTTAAAACCGCATACTTGTTTAACTCTATTCCTTCCCCTCAAAACACACCACTCTTGCACTTCTGGAATTATTTATATACCGCTATAACAAAGACCTGGCGCCCGAGAAAAAAAAATCGACCATTATTTCCAAAAGAGGTTATAAGAAGACCCAAACCAAACTGAAAAATTACATAATAGTCAAAATCAAACTAATAATCTTAGTCGAAAGGGCCTGCAATTACAAACTGGAGTGCCCGAAAAGGGACTCGAGGTTACAGATTGGCGCCCGAACAGGGACTAGGTTACAGGGTGATGTTTAGTAGAAATATATTTGTATAAATTGTTGACTTATATGTTTAGGAATAACCCCAAATTTAAAAAGTATGATCATAAGTATTCTACTAGAAATAAGGAGAACATATTATATATTGACAGTATATATATTCTGGCTTTATATAAAAAGTCACCGATATGTGCGGGCGGATATATGTTTAACAAACTTCCTGCTGCTGTAAGGGACTGTACTTCCCTGAATGCGGTCAAACATAAATTAAGAATATTCTTAATCTCTAATGTATTTTATACTTTAGAAGAATATTTGACAAAGTAGTTTTTTTAATATTTTGTATTCTATTTTAGTATTGTAACGAAGTTACCGCACTCCTCTAATTAATACAATAATTTCCAAGATTCGAGCCCGCGTTTCTCCGTCTGCCTTTAAAAGTAGCGCCCGTCGTCATTATTCGCGGTCCCACCGCCCGCCTTGCCCGACTGGTTCGCCCGAACCGCCGATAGATGGCGCCGCGGACTGTAGCTAACCGGCAGGCCTTAGTCCCCCGGCAATAAATCCTCGGCCGCTCGGATCGTTGGGGGTCGAACGCCTATAACCTTTAGGTAGGCCAGACCAATACTGGGAGTAAGCTTACCCGATAAAGCTGAACCTTGCTTCGTGCCCGCAATTACTCGAAGCCTGATTCCGCCGAACCGCTTAAGCAGTGACCCGTATAGAAAACCGACAGTCCGCTGTCCGCATGATGGCAGTAAGATAGGATCGGTAGTTGCCATCGGGACTATCTTACACCGCTTTCTTGTATATATTTTCGCCCGCTACCCGGCCGCTATTTGGGAGTATCGACTGCAATTATCGGGACTACCCAAGTGCGGCCGCTAAGCTTGTACTGTACATATAGTTAGATAATAACCATTTTCCCGCCTAGCACGTAGAAGCTTGCCGACTCTTGCCGTTGCCGTTTCCGTAGATTCCCGTGTATTAATCCTGCTTTGTCCGCCCTATTAGTATCTTATATCTTGTACTAATACGTACTGATCTTTTCAGAGACCCACTGCCGACCGCCGGCCGGAAAGAAGAACTGTTTATTTTATTTATTTTATAGTTATTATTAATTTTGTATTTTTTTCTCAAGAGACGGAAACTTGTTATACTAATTGCTGGTTTGACTTCACCCCCCTGCATTAACTCCCTGGCTCGAAAGACTCTGGGCCAGAAAAACCACTCCTGGCGCCCTGGCAAAAAGTCAATAAAGCCCAAATAACATCTGGAGGCTAAAACAACCTTACAAAATTGGCGACACCGAGCAGGGACATAGAGCCTAGGGAAGCAGGGGTGAAATCCGTCAAACCGCATAAATCCGTAAGTTCTGGACCGAAACCCGCCGAGTAACAACTCGTTTCCGTGAAACCGAAGGCGAGGAATCCGTTGCACCTACTCCCGAGTTGATGACGTCACTGCCCGACCAAGCTACCGAACCGTTGGAGTGGAAAAACTGAATCTACCGGCTTTAGGGAACACTTTACAAGCGGCACCCGGAGGAAACGTGACATTTGACATTCCTGTCAATCTGGCAGCTCTTAGTTGGGCCAAGGAGGCCAGGCAAGTGACACCTCAAACCATAGGTTTTCGGGGTCACTAAAGCAAATTCCAGTGTCAAATTGTCATTTCCACCTTCGGCTGTGAATATCGGTCTGCCACAGACGAATTTTCATCGGCAGAACCAAAATTTCCCGTGCGCTTGACTTTTCTAACGCCGCCGGACCCGACAAGCTTGGAATTTTCCGGAATTTTCCCGACTTTTCCGAATTTTCCGGACTGTGTGGGATATCAAACCAGAGGTTTTCGAGGATGGACAACCGATTGCACATACTACCGAGGCTCTAACTCCTACTGTTTTCGTTATATCACCATGTACCACCTAAACCAGACCTTGAATCCGATCACCGCCACCGAACCCACTGTTACCGACTGTAATTCTGACCCGCTAGGATGGGGATACCTTAGAAATGACAACCTAGACAACCAGACCGTTACCGCTCAGCCGACTGCCATGTCAACCCCGAAAATTGACGTCACCCGATGGAATATCCGTTTCAATGGCCGAAATGACCCGGTAGAATTTCTAGAGGCACTCGAAGAAATGTGCGAGATCGAGCACCTGAGCTGCGACCATCTACTACGTCACCTTCATTTTATACTTCAGGGTGCAGCGTCATTATGGTACCGTAACATTAGGCACACCTGCACTACCTGGAAAGAATTTCTAGAGAAATTCCGACTGTATTACTTCCCCGAAAATTACGAAGAAGACCTACTGTCCCAGATTAGTTTCCGCCGTCAGCGCCCCGGAGAATCCACCGTGCACTATTTTATTGAGTTGCAGACTCTAATGAGACGACACGGAAAGCTCACGCCTGAGGAGCAAGTGAAACGGTTGTACCTTAATCTGCTACCGGAATACCAGCTTTATATCCGACCACTGACCTTATCGACTATGGATCACTGCTTTCTGCTGCCAAGTGCTACGAAGCGATCAAGGAAAACGAGAACCGCCGAGTTGTAAGCTCACCGACCGTTAGTGGACTCCCTCGTACTCCAGAGCGACACTATCCCGCTGTTCAAAACCTGCAGCCATTGTCATCCGTCTACGGTATAGCCTCCCGACCGAGCACATTTTCGCCGACTCAAGTACCTCCTGTGACAGCCATACTGCCGAAACCGATCTCTCAAACTCCGGCACCGTCTACTACGATAACTTCCTTGTCTGTTCCGAAACCTGCTGAGAAATCCGCTCATTCACCGCCAACTGTTCCAGAACATTCACCGAGAGTAGTTCCGATGCCACCAGTACCGTTGATTTCCCAACCTGTACCGCTAGTTAGCACTGTGCAACAAGTCACACCGACTGACGATATCACTCCCACCGGAATCTGCAACATTGCCCAACCTTCCACCACTCTCTGCTGGAGGTGCGGCCAGACCGGACACTTTAGAGATAAGTGTACCACCGTTCCGAAGTTGCCTTGTTCCAGATGCGGTATGTTGGCAACACGGACCAAGCAATGCCCATGCCTAATGCCGATATCCAAACCGCACTGGCCAGAATACCGCAGGAATCCACCAGATTTCAAGCCCGTCAGTACTTTTGAAGCCCCATCAAAAGCAGTTTGTCCCAGTCTGGGACCTAGAGAGCCCAATCACCTGACCGAAACCACCCGACCTGAACTCACCGAAGACACAGAGAAAGCTCAGTCTACTGTCCCTGAAAAGCTGACCCGTAAACATCCGTCTGCGATCGATATTACCGAAACCGAAACAAGGAAGCTTTGCCTAGTACCTGTTTGTCCCGAAGCTTTGACAGAAATCCCCGACTCAGCCACCTATCAAAACGAAAAAGCTTTGTCTGTAGCCCGCCGCTGCTTGTGCAGACTGTTCTGTAGTACCGGAAAGCTTGATCGACGACGTCCCCTTTACCGATCAAAGCCTCGACGAACTGTGCCGAAATCCGTCACTCAATTAAGTATTGCCGTTAACCGAATGGTACCTAAAGTCATCATCGAGCACCGAAAACGCCGAAGCAGGAAAAAAGTAAATTACATTTCCTTTTTTTAACCGAAGAAAGGGGGGAATGTAACGATAATAACCGCACTCCTCTAATTAATACAATAATTTCCAAGGTAAACCCGAGCCCGCGTTTCTCCGTCTGCCTTTAAAAGTAGCGCCCGTCGTCATTATTCGCGGTCCCACCGCCCGCCTTGCCCGACTGGTTCGCCCGAACCGCCGATAGATGGCGCCGCGGACTGTAGCTAACCGGCAGGCCTTAGTCCCCCGGCAATAAATCTTCGGCCGCTCGGATCGTTGGGGGTCGAACGCCTATAACCTTTAGGTAGGCCAGACCAATACTGGGAGTAAGCTTACCCGATAAAGCTGAACCTTGCTTCGTGCCTGCAATTACTCGAAGCCTGATTCCGCCGAACCGCTTAAGCAGTGACCCGTATAGAAAACCGACAGTCCGCTGTCCGCATGGTGGCAGTAAGATAGGATCGGTAGTTGCCATCGGGACTATCTTACACCGCTTTCTTGTATATATTTTCGCCCGCTACCCGGCCGCTATTTGGGAGTATCGACTGCAATTATCGGGACTACCCAAGTGCGGCCGCTAAGCTTGTACTGTACATATAGTTAGATAATAACCATTTTCCCGCCTAGCACGTAGAAGCTTGCCGACTCTTGCCGTTGCCGTTTCCGTAGATTCCCGTGTATTAATCCTGCTTTGTCCGCCACTGCCGACCGCCGGCCGGAAAGAAGAACTGTTTATTTTATTTATTTTATAGTTATTATTAATTTTGTATTTTTTTCTCAATAAACGGAAACTTGTTATACTAATTGCTGGTTTGATTTCACCCCCCTGCACTAACTCCCTGGCTCGAAAGACTCTGGACCAGAAAAACCACTCCTGGCGCCCGGGCAAAAAGTCAATAAAGCCCAAATAACATCTGGAGGCTAAAACAACCTTACAGTATGTCGTATTGAATTATACTTTGTCAATTCCTTTAAATGCCATTTGACCTGCTCTATCTAGTCTATTGTCACTAGCCTAAAGAATTAAATAAATTATTATTATTATCGACTTAGCCAAAAGGCATTCGCACTCCTTCTCTGGGGAACATTCACTCAGATCCCGGGTATCCCGAATACCATAAGGATCTGGCTCGGACGAGACCCTTGCCATGTTATCGGGCCTTAGGTGACATTGATGTTGTTGGACGTTCCTGCACTCCCCATGAATTTCCTGACGGTTCGGGCTGTCGCAAGTAGTACCGCTTTCTGCATGGACCTGTAAAGATTATCAGTTAGACCCAGCTCTTTGATATTTCTCAGCAAACTTTTTGGTACGTTGTCCATTTCCCATTGCCTTCTAATTCGTTCTTCTAAGTCTCTGTACTTCGCGATCTTCTCGACTTGCTTCACACGCAGGTTGTTGTTGTTCGGGATGGCCACATCAATCAGAGTTATCTTCCTAGAAATTTTATCAACTATTATAAGGTCCGGTCTGTTATGGGCAACTCGTTGATCTGTCAGAACTGTACGATCCCAGTACATCTTGTAGTTGCTGTTCTCAAGAACAGGCTCCGGTGTGTAGCTGTAATATGGGATCCTCTCTGCCTGCACAAGCAGAAGTTTTTCCGCCAGTTCCTGGTGCAAGATCTTGGCAACCGAATCGTGTCGTTCCTTATATTCCGTTGATGCGAACATCTGACATCCTCCTGTTATGTGCTGGATTGTTTCTGAAGTTGGGCACCCGTATCTGCATCTGTCATCCACTACCGATGCATCTCCTACAATGAATTTTAGGTAGTTGCGAGTTGGTATAACCTGATCTTGTATGGCCAGTAGGAAGCCTTCCGTCTCGGGGAACATTCGTCCCGAGGTCAGCCAATAGTTCGACGCTAACTTGTCGACATGTTCCTGGTTAACCTCATTAGGATGCCTCCCGTGCAGCGGCTTCCCCAACCACCTCTGTAGTTTATCGTTGTCGGTTCGGTGGTGATTTTGACGCTCGTGTTCCGTCAGACGTAGCGGTGTTGAGACGTCTGCTCCGCATATAGCCCTATGTAGTGTGGAGCTGTTGGCCTGCCTGTAGAAATAATTACGCAGATTTAATATTTGTTGGTCCAATTGCTTGCTGAGATCTGCCAATCCTCTTCCTCCTAGTTGACGTGGCAGAGTTGTTCTTTCTACGGCGCTACGGGGATGATGTTTATGAGCTTTGGTCAGTAGTGTCCTAACTTTTCGTTGCAGGTTGTTGATGTCCGTGTTGGTCCAATTCACTATTCCGAACGAATAGCTGAGTACAGAGCGCGCATACGTGTTCAGGGCTTTAAACAAATTCCTGCTGTTAAGATCAGTTCGCACTACTTGTCTTACTCTCTTGATGAATTCATTCGTTAAATCAGTCTTCATTGTTCGATGGTCTATTCTTTGAGCTTGTTTCATCCCGAGATACTTGTATGTATCTCCCATGCTCACTGCTTCGATCTCCTGGCCGTCCTGCATCTCGTGTGCGCTTTGTTCGAGCTTTCCCCGGATGATATTAAGAGTGCGGCACTTGTCCAGTCCAAACAGCATTCCGATGTCCCTGGAGAACTCCTCTACAATTTTAAGCATTTGCGTTAGTTGGTTTTTGGTTGCGGCGATCAGTTTTAAATCATCCATATATAATAGGTGATTCAACTTGATCGCTTCTGCGTTGTTGCTTTTGATAGCGAAGCCATATTTTGTAGAGTTCAACCGATGTGATAGAGGGTTCATCGCCATGCAAAACCACAGTGGACTGAGTGAATCTCCTTGGAAAATCCCTCTTCGGATGTTGATTGTGTCGGTCTCGATGTTACTGTTTGCGGTTCTGAGTTGTATTTTAGTGCGCCAGGTTGTCATAACGTGTTCTAAAAAGGAAACTGTATGATGATCTATTTTATACAGCTTTAAGATACCTGTGAGCCAGTCGTGAGGTACGGAATCAAATGCTTTTTTGTAGTCCACATAAGCCATGTGGAGGTTTCGTTGCTTGGAATGAGCCTGGTTGCAGATGACAGAGTCTATGATGAGTTGCTCTTTGCATCCCATTGCGCCCTTCGAGCAGCCCTTCTGCTGCATTGCAATGATGTTGTTCCGCTCGCAGTGAGCATATATTCGCTGCGTAAGGCAAGATGTGATTATCTTGTACAGCGTAGGCAAGCAGGTTATTGGGCGGTACTTGGCAGGGTTATCCGTATTCCGCTGGTCTTTTGGTAACAGGTAGGTTGCACCCTGTGTAAGAAACAATGGCATTTTCAGAGGATCGAGCAAGACTTCATTAATTAAGGTAGTTATTTGTTCATGCGTGCACCACAACTTCTTAATCCAATAATTTTGGAGATGATCTGGACCTGGTGCCTTCCAGTTGTGGGAATTCTTGATGACATCGGAGACCTCAGCGGTTGTGAATTGCTCGTCTTGCATCTGGCTATAGTTCCGGCCCATCTCGCGTTCTTCGCTGATCCAGCTTGCACTGACATTGTATGGACCTGGTGTGGCAA
Source organism: Pseudeuparius sepicola (assembly GCA_963920635.1). NCBI lineage: Eukaryota > Metazoa > Arthropoda > Insecta > Coleoptera > Anthribidae > Pseudeuparius > Pseudeuparius sepicola. The sequence goes on from OY987301.1 coordinate 51,511,976, forward strand.
GTTGATTTCTCCAGAAACCGTCGACCTGTTCTCTGCTAGGGTAACTCGCATTTGTGGCATCGGCGCTAGAATTAAAAGCACGGTAGAAACCCTTTTCTGATCGTTCAAAGAGTTTGTTGTCTCGTTTCCTGTTGTTACTAGCCTTGTATCTCCTCAGACGCCCTGCGAAAACAGAAAGTTTTTGTTTTAATGTGTCAAGACAGTGTTGAGCAGTGATGTTCGCGGGGTCATGCCGAGAATGCATTTGGGTGCGGCTCATTATTGCCTGCACCGCCCTCTGGATCCTTCTAGTTCTAACTCCTCTGATATATTCCGTCACTTGTCCTATGTCTTTACGGAGACTCTCGATCTTCCGATTTAGTCGCATTTCCCATTGAGCCATTCGTGGTTCTGGTCTTGCACGATTCAACTCTTGGGCCGTTCGGATCTTGGCACCCATTACAGTGGTGACTGCCGTTGCGGCACAGTAGATTAACATGTGCATACGTTCTAATGTTGGTGTCACTGAAACATAGTTTGGTAAAATTCGTTTGTTCATAAGATACAGCACGATCGCAAGTTTCCTGGAAGAATTTAATCTTGGTAGCGGTGGCCTGCTCAGTGGGTCTGTGCCTTCGTATCGCAATACTGCCTGTCTCATATGTGCGTTTAAGCCTTCAAAATGTTCTTCGTTAACCGATTCCAGACTCTCGGTTGTTGGTTCTACCGTTTCGGCTTCTAGTTGTTGTCCAGGCGCTTGAAGTTCCCCATTGTTGTTGTTGTCATCTATGTCTATGTGTTCGCCGTGGATCTCTAGCTCAACTTCCCGTTTGATAGCGTTAAGTCGCGTTTCTGGAATTCGGTTATTTCTTAGAATAGTTCGATACTGATCTGACACTCTTTGTTCAGAAACTTGCATGTGTGGAAACTCCCTGCAGAACTCGGCATGCAGTTGTTGTCGGTAGCCGATCATCTCTTGTCCTAAGTTTGTCACCCTGTAAAAAATACGCATAATCGATTCATTCATGGACACAGTCCATTTCATGCGTCGTCGTTGTAATCTCGCCTCTGTGAACGCTGGTTGAAGTTCCCGCGCAGCACCTTCGGTGGGTGGAACCCTAGTTCTCGTTTGGCTCCCATGTTGTAGTATTATTATTATTATTATTATTATTATCTCGACTTAGCCAAAAGGCATTCGCACTCCCTCTACGGGGAACATTCACTCAGATCCCGGGTATCCCGGATACCAAAAGGTTCTGGCTCGGACGAGACCCTTGCCATGTTATCGGGCCTTAGGTGACATTGATGTTGTTGGACGATCCTGCATTCCCCATGAATTTTCTGACGGTTCGGGCTGTCGCAAGTAGTACCGCTTTCTGCATGGACCTGTAAAGATTATCAGTTAGACCCAGCTCTTTGATGTTTCTCAGCAAACTTTTTGGTATGACACCAGTTGTTGACACGATGATTGGAATCGTCTGAACATTGTCCATTTCCCATTGCCTTCTAATTCGTTCTTCTAAGTCTCTGTACTTCGCGATCTCCTCGACTTGCTTCACACGCAGGTTGTTGTTGTTCGGGATGGCCACATCAATCAGAGTTGTCTTCCTAGAAATTTTATCAACTATTATAAGGTCCGGTCTGTTATGGGCAACTCGTTGATCTGTCAGAACTGTACGATCCCAGTGCATCTTGTAGTTGCTGTCCTCAAGAACAGGCTCAGGTGTGTAGTTGTAATATGGGACCCTCTCTGCCTGCACAAGCAGCAGCTTTTCCGCCAGTTCCTGGTGCAAGATCTTGGCAACCGAATCGTGTCGTTCCTTATGTTATATATAATTATTATTATTATTATTATTATTATTATTATTATCTCGACTTAGCCAAAAGGCATTCGCACTCCCTCTACGGGGAACATTCACTCAGATCCCGGGTATCCCGGATACCAAAAGGATCTGGCTCGGACGAGACCCTTGCCATGTTATCGGGCCTTAGGTGACATTGATGTTGTTGGATGATCCTGCATTCCCCATGAACTTCCTGACGGCTCGGGCCGTCGCAAGTAGTACCGCTTTCTGCATGGACCTGTAAAGACTATCAGTTAGACCCAGCTCCTTGATGTTTCTCAGCAAACTTTTTGGTATAACACCAGTTGTTGACATGATGATTGGAATCGTCTGGACGTTCTCCATTTCCCATTGCCTTCTAATTCGTTCCTCTAAATCTCTGTACTTCGCGATCTTCTCGACTTGCTTCACACGCAGGTTGTTGTTCTTCGGGATGGCCACATCAATCAGAGTTGTCTGCCTAGAAATTTTATCAACTATTATAAGGTCCGGTCTGTTATGGGCGACTCGTTGATCTGTCAGAACTGTACGATCCCAGTACATCTTGTAGGTGCTGTTCTCAAGAACAGGCTCAGGTGTGTAGTTGTAATATGGGACCCTCTCTGCCTGAACAAGCAGCAGCTCTTCCGCCAGTTTCTGGTGCAAGATCTTGGCAACCGAATCGTGTCGCTCCTTATATTCCGTTGATGCGAACATCTGACATCCTCCTGTTAAGTGCTGGATTGTTTCTGAAGTTGGGCACCCGTATCTGCATCTGTCATCCACTACCGATGCATCTCCTACAATGAATTTTAGGTAGTTGCGAGTTGGTATAACCTGATCTTGTATGGCCAGTAAGAAGCCTTCCGTCTCGGGGAACATTCGTCCCGAGGTCAGCCAATAGTTCGACGCTACCTTGTCGACATGTTCCTGGTTAACCTCATTAGGATGCCTCCCGTGCAGCGGCTTCCCCTTATTATTATTATCGACTTAGCCAAAAGGCATTCGCACTCCCTCTACGGGGAACATTCACTCAGATCCCGGGTATCCCGGATACCATAAGGATCTGGCTCGGACGAGACCCTTGCCATGTTATCGGGTCTTAGATGACATTGATGTTGTCGGACGTTCCTGCATTCCCCATGAATTTCCTGACGGTTCGGGCTGTCGCAAGTAGTACCGCTTTCTGCATGGACCTGTAAAGACTATCAGTTAGACCCAGCTCTTTTATGTTTCTCAGCAAACTTTTTGGTATAACACCAGTTGTTGACACGATAATTGGAATCGTCTTGACGTTTTCCATTTCCCATTGCCTTCTAATTCGTTCTTCTAAGTCTCTGTACTTCGCGATCTTCTCGACTTGCTTCACACGCAGGTTGTTGTTGTTCGGGATGGCCACATCAATCAGAGTTGTCTTCCTAGAAATTTTATCAACTATTATAAGGTCCGGTCTGTTATGGGCAACTCGTTGATCTGTCAGAACTGTACGATCCCAGTACATCTTGTAGTTGCTGTTCTCAAGAACAGGCTCCGGTGTGTAGCTGTAATATGGGACCCTCTCTGCCTGCACAAGCAGCAGTTTTTCCCCCAGTTCCTGGTGCAAGATCTTGGCAACCGAATCGTGTCGTTCCTTATATTCCGTTGATGCGAACATCCGACATCCTCCTGTTATGTGCTGGATTGTTTCTGAAGTTGGGCACCCGTATCTGCATCTGTCATCCACTACCGATGCATCTCCTACAATGAATTTTAGGTAGTTGCGAGTTGGTATAACCTGATCTTGTATGGCCAGTAAGAAGCCTTCCGTCTCGGGGAACATTCTTCCCGAGGTCAGCCAGTAGTTCGACGCTAACTTGTCGACATGTTCCCGGCTGACCTCATTAGGATGCCTCCCGTGCAGTGGCTTCTCCAACCACCTCTGTGGTGTATCGTTGTCGGTTCGGTGGTGATTTTGATGCTCGTGTTCCGTCAGATGTAGCGGTGTTGAGACGTCTGCTCCGCATATAGCTTTATGTAGTGTGGAGCTGTTGGCCTGTCTCTGGAAATAATTACGCAGATTTATTATTTGTTGGTCCAATTGCTTGCTGAGGTCTGCCAATCCTCTTCCTCCTAGTTGACGTGGCAGAGTAGTTCTTTCTAGTTATTGGGCGATACTTGGCAGGGTTATCCGTATTCCGCTGGTCTTTTGGTAACAAGTAGGTGGCACCCTGTGTAAGAAACAATGGCATTTTCAGAGGATCGAGCAAGACTTCATTAATTAAGGTAGTTATTTGTTCATGCGTGCACCACAACTTCTTAATCCAATAATTTTGGAGATGATCTGGACCTGGTGCCTTCCAGTTGTGGGAATTCTTGATGACATTGGAGACCTCATCGGTTGTGAATTGCTCGTGTTGCATCTGGCTATAGTTCCGGCCCATCTCGCGTTCTTCACTGATCCAGCTTGCACTGACATTGCATGGACCTGGTGTGGCAAGCTGATTTCTCCAGAAACCGTCGACCTGTTCTCTGCTAGGGTAACTCGTATTTGTGGCATCGGCGCTAGAATTCAAAGTATTTATTATTATTATATCGACTTAGCCAAAAGGCATTCGCACTCCCTCTCTGGGGAACATTCACTCAGATCCCGGGTATCCCGGATACCATAAGGATCTGGCTCGGACGAGACCCTTGCCATGTTATCGGGCCTTAGGTGACATTGATGTTGTTGGACGTTCCTGCACTCCCCATGAATTTCCTGACGGTTCGGGCTGTCGCAAGCAGTACCGCTTTCTGCATGGACCTGTAAAGATTATCAGTTAGACCCAGCTCCTTGATGTTTCTCAGGAAACTTTTTGGTTTGACACCAGTTGTTGACACGATGATTGGAATCGTCTGAACGTTGTCCATTTCCCATTGCCTTCTAATTCGTTCTTCTAAGTCTCTGTACTTCGCGATCTTCTCGACTTGCTTCACACGCAGGTTGTTGTTGTTCGGGATGGCCACATCAATCAGAGTTGTCTTCCTAGAAATTTTATCAACTATTATAAGGTCCGGTCTGTTATGTGCAACTCGTTGATCTGTCAGAACTGTACGATCCCAGTACATCTTGTAGTTGCTGTTCTCAAGAACAGGCTCCGGTGTGTAGCTGTAATATGGGATCCTCTCTGCCTGCACAAGCAGAAGTTTTTCCGCCAGTTCCTGGTGCAAGATCTTGGCAACCGAATCGTGTCGTTCCTTATATTCCGTTGATGCGAACATCTGACATCCTCCTGTTATGTGCTGGATTGTTTCTGAAGTTGGGCACCCGTATCTGCATCTGTCATCCACTACCGATGCATCTCCTACAATGAATTTTAGGTAGTTGCGAGTTGGTATAACCTGATCTTGTATGGCCAGTAAGAAGCCTTCCGTCTCGGGGAACATTCTTCCCGAGGTCAGCCAGTAGTTCGACGCTAACTTGTCGACATGTTCCCGGCTGACCTCATTAGGATGCCTCCCGTGCAGTGGCTTCTCCAACCACCTCTGTAGTGTATCGTTGTCGGTTCGGTGGTGATTTTGATGCTCGTGTTCCGTCAGATGTAGCGGTGTTGAGACGTCTGCTCCGCATATAGCTTTATGTAGTGTGGAGCTGTTGGCCTGTCTCTGGAAATAATTACGCAGATTTATTATTTGTTGGTCCAATTGCTTGCTGAGGTCTGCCAATCCTCTTCCTCCTAGTTGACGTGGCAGAGTAGTTCTTTCTAGTTATTGGGCGATACTTGGCAGGGTTATCCGTATTCCGCTGGTCTTTTGGTAACAAGTAGGTGGCACCCTGTGTAAGAAACAATGGCATTTTCAGAGGATCGAGCAAGACTTCATTAATTAAGGTAGTTATTTGTTCATGCGTGCACCACAACTTCTTAATCCAATAATTTTGGAGATGATCTGGACCTGGTGCCTTCCAGTTGTGGGAATTCTTGATGACATTGGAGACCTCATCGGTTGTGAATTGCTCGTGTTGCATCTGGCTATAGTTCCGGCCCATCTCGCGTTCTTCACTGATCCAGCTTGCACTGACATTGCATGGACCTGGTGTGGCAAGCTGATTTCTCCAGAAACCGTCGACCTGTTCTCTGCTAGGGTAACTCGTATTTGTGGCATCGGCGCTAGAATTCAAAGTATTTATTATTATTATATCGACTTAGCCAAAAGGCATTCGCACTCCCTCTCTGGGGAACATTCACTCAGATCCCGGGTATCCCGGATACCATAAGGATCTGGCTCGGACGAGACCCTTGCCATGTTATCGGGCCTTAGGTGACATTGATGTTGTTGGACGTTCCTGCACTCCCCATGAATTTCCTGACGGTTCGGGCTGTCGCAAGCAGTACCGCTTTCTGCATGGACCTGTAAAGATTATCAGTTAGACCCAGCTCCTTGATGTTTCTCAGGAAACTTTTTGGTTTGACACCAGTTGTTGACACGATGATTGGAATCGTCTGAACGTTGTCCATTTCCCATTGCCTTCTAATTCGTTCTTCTAAGTCTCTGTACTTCGCGATCTTCTCGACTTGCTTCACACGCAGGTTGTTGTTGTTCGGGATGGCCACATCAATCAGAGTTGTCTTCCTAGAAATTTTATCAACTATTATAAGGTCCGGTCTGTTATGTGCAACTCGTTGATCTGTCAGAACTGTACGATCCCAGTACATCTTGTAGTTGCTGTTCTCAAGAACAGGCTCCGGTGTGTAGCTGTAATATGGGATCCTCTCTGCCTGCACAAGCAGAAGTTTTTCCGCCAGTTCCTGGTGCAAGATCTTGGCAACCGAATCGTGTCGTTCCTTATATTCCGTTGATGCGAACATCTGACATCCTCCTGTTATGTGCTGGATTGTTTCTGAAGTTGGGCACCCGTATCTGCATCTGTCATCCACTACCGATGCATCTCCTACAATGAATTTTAGGTAGTTGCGAGTTGGTATAACCTGATCTTGTATGGCCAGTAGGAAGCCTTCCGTCTCGGGGAACATTCGTCCCGAGGTCAGCCAATAGTTCGACGCTAACTTGTCGACATGTTCCTGGTTAACCTCATTAGGATGCCTCCCGTGCAGCGGTTTCCCCAACCACCTCTGTAGTTTATCGTTGTCGGTTCGGTGGTGATTTTGACGCTCGTGTTCCGTCAGACGTAGCGGTGTTGAGACGTCTGCTCCGCATATAGCCCTATGTAGTGTGGAGCTGTTGGCCTGCCTGTAGAAATAATTACGCAGATTTAATATTTGTTGGTCCAATTGCTTGCTGAGATCTGCCAATCCTCTTCCTCCTAGTTGACGTGGCAGAGTTGTTCTTTCTACGGCGCTACGGGGATGATGTTTATGAGCTTTTGTCAGTAGTGTCCTAACTTTTCGTTGCAGGTTGTTGATGTCCGTGTTGGTCCAATTCACTATTCCGAACGACTAGCTGAGTACAGAGCACGCATACGTGTTCAGGGCCTTAAACAAATTCCTGCTGTTAAGATCAGTTCGCACTACTTGTCTTACTCTCTTGATGAATTCATTCGTTAAATCAGTCTTCATTGTTCGATGGTCTATCCTTTGAGCTTGTTTCATCCCGAGGTACTTGTATGTATCTCCCATGCTCATTGCTTCGATCTCCTGGCCGTCCTGCATCTCGTGTGCGCTTTGTTCGAGCTTTCCCCTTATGATATTAAGGGTGCGGCACTTGTCCAGTCCAAACAGCATTCCGATGTCCCTGGAGAACTCCTCTACAATTTTAAGCATTTGCGTTAGTTGGTTTTTGGTTGCGGCGATCAGTTTTAAATCATCCATATATAATAGGTGATTCAACTTGATCGCTTCTGCGTTGTTGCTTTTGATAGCGAAGCCATATTTTGTAGAGTTCAACCGATGTGATAGAGGGTTCATCGCCATGCAGAACCACAGTATACTGAGTGAATCTCCTTGGAAAATCCCTCTTCGGATGTTGATTGTGTCGGTCTCGATGTTACAGTTTGCGGTTCTGAGTTGTATCTTAGGGCGCCAGGTTGTCATAACGTGTTCTAAAAAGGAAACTGTATGATGATTTTTTTATACAGCTTTAAGATACCTGTGAGCCAGTCGTGAGGTACGGAATCAAATGCTTTTTTGTAGTCCACATAAGCCATGTGGAGGTTTCGTTGCTTGGAATGAGCCTGGTTGCAGATGACATTATACATTATTATTATTATATCGACTTAGCCAAAAGGCATTCGCACTCCCTCTCTGGGGAACATTCACTCAGATCCCGGGTATCCCGGATACCATAAGGATCTGGCTGGGACGAGACCCTTGCCATGTTATCGGGCCTTAGGTGACATTGATGTTGTTGGACGTTCCTGCACTCCCCATGAATTTCCTGACGGTTCGGGCTGTCGCAAGTAGTACCGCTTTCTGCATGGACCTGTAAAGATTATCAGTTAGACCCAGCTCTTTGATGTTTCTCAGCAAACTTTTTGGTATGACACCAGTTGTTGAGACGATGATTGGAATCGTCTGAACGTTGTCCATTTCCCATTGCCTTCTAATTCGTCCTTCTAAGTCTCTGTACTTCGCGATCTTCTCGACTTGCTTCACACGCAGGTTGTTGTTGTTCGAGATGGCCACATCAATCAGAGTTGTCTTCCTAGAAATTTTATCAACTATTATAAGGTCCGGTCTGTTATGGGCAACTCGTTGATCTGTCAGAACTGTATGATCCCGGTACATCTTGTAGTTGCTGTTCTCAAGAACAGGCTCCGGTGTGTAGCTGTAATATGGGATCCTCTCTGCCTGCACAAGCAGAAGTTTTTCCGCCAGTTCCTGGTGCAAGATCTTGGCAACCGAATCGTGTCGTTCCTTATATTCCGTTGATGCGAACATCCGACATCCTCCTGTTATGTGCTGGATTGTTTCTGAAGTTGGGCACCCGTATCTGCATCTGTCATCCACTACCGATGCATCTCCTACAATGAATTTTAGGTAGTTGCGAGTTGGTATAACCTGATCTTGTATGGCCAGTAGGAAGCCTTCCGTCTCGGGGAACATTCGTCCCGAGGTCAGCCAATAGTTCGACGCTAACTTGTCGACATGTTCCTGGTTAACCTCATTAGGATGCCTCCCGTGCAGCGGCTTCCCCAACCACCTCTGTATTATATCGTTGTCGGTTCGGTGGTGATTTTGACGCTCGTGTTCCGTCAGACGTAGCGGTGTTGAGACGTCTGCTCCGCATATAGCCCTATGTAGTGTGGAGCTGTTGGCCTGCCTGTAGAAATAATTACGCAGATTTAATATTTGTTGGTCCAATTGCTTGCTGAGATCTGCCAATCCTCTTCTTTATTATTATTTTATATATTATTATTATTATTCCCCATAATTTCCTGACGGTTCGGGCTGTCGCAAGTACCGCTTTCTGCTTGGACCTGTAAAGATTATCAGTTAGACCCAGCTCTTTGATGTTTCTCAGCAAACTTTTTGGTATAGGTTAGACCATTTGTTGACACGCTGAACGTTCTCCATTCCCCATTAACTTTCTCAACGGAATATTGTTAGGCATCCAAAGTCGCAACTCTGCCCCGATTTGACCCAAAATTAAGGTTTCCAAGATCCCCAAGTTGGGAACCGAATCTGACTGACCCTGTATATGCGTCGCGTAGCGCACTCGCTGTCGCGCAGCTGTCACGGCTATCACTGCTGAGTGCTGAGTTGATTTTCTTGTTTTTTAATGGGATAAAGGTGGATTTATAAACTCGACGTTTGCGTTGGTGCTCGAAGTTGTCGGTGACCTTCGCAGTTTGCGTCCAGAAATGTGAACGACGGAACGTTCAACGGCGTTTATAAACGGTTACACGTAAAATATTGGGATTGAATTTTCGACGCAAACGGTAACGGCGAGCTCCAACGCAAACGTAGAGTTTATAAATCCACCTTAAAAGTGTGTAAATTTGGTTGTACGTATATAAAAATATGTGTCACAAATACAAATAATGACTCTTAAATTCTTTGTACTGGTTTATGAAGGCAAAATTATGAATAACCTGAACTAGAACTGAATGGAGATTCGTAATCAGATATTATAGCGTTGTAACTAAATAACCATCTCACAGCAAATATGTGTACCCCAGCAAATTTTCGCTGGGCGTCGGTGCTGATTCGTCAGTACATGAAAAAACATAGAAGTGGATTGTTTCCCAGGGCTAGACATTAAATTGTGAAATTGTACAATATTGACATGAAAAATGCGAGTTCCAATATGTAGGAAAAATACGGGATATGTGAGTAAGTGGGTCTATTATTAGATTTCAAGCCAGATTGTGTTCTTGATTTTAACCTCATAGCCATCATATCTACGTAGCATATTTTATATGCACGTACCAACCTACCTAGTGGGGTAAATGAAAATAGAACACGCTTTTTGATAATTGTCAGATAACGAATTAGCGTAGCTATTCTGGGAATGTTTTATGGGTACAATCCACATTATAAAGCTAGCATGTTATCGGTGTGTAATGAACACGCTTGCTTGTTTCAATTAACTTAATTGACCTATCCTTAAAATGGACCAAGTCACTAAAGAATCATCATGCTGTGTATTGTTGAATCGAATGTCACTTAATCACCTACCTTTTTAATAATATAATAAAAAAATGTTCACTTAATCCTCTTACAGTAACTGCGCTAGTGATTTGAAACATCAAATAGTTGAAGGTCTTTGCAGGCAAAAATACTAGTTGGTAGTGATGAAGATAGTAGTGGAGGTGGTGCTTAATCTTGAACATCTGATTTTACTTTTTTTTTCAACATATATATAATTCTTTACTATTTAATTGTTCCATGATATTCCCCGTTGTGTAAAGGCTGTCAGATAAAGGAACGCCCTCTCTATATCCAATCAACCTTTACAAAAGATACTCGTTTTTCTCACATTTGCCACCTTAAAAAGGAAACTGGCGCAAATGTGCGAACTGGAGCAACATCCTTTTCCGGGCTCTCCAGAATTGCCGGCCAACTTTTTCAGTAATGTATACTTATTGCCGCGATTCAGTTTTTCGGTCATTGCGGAAAGTGTTCTCGCTCCCGAAGGAACAGTTTTATTAGCCGGAGTGCTCCGGATCCCCATTGCCGCCACCCCCCTTGTTCCCCAGCCTCCTGCCGCCTGGGGCGTTTCATTATAGGGGTACTTCCAAAGAATGTAAAAATTTTGTATGTGCACAAATCGAAATTTTGAACAAGAAATTTTCGGTTTTGTTGATATTGGACGGGGAAATCGAGCGGGGAAATTCGAGCCACAAAATTATGAGGACGATTTATAATTTTAACCAACATAATTTAGGTATATCATTTTCTGGTATTTTGTAACAAATGCACAAAAAATATATTTATGGAACTAATTATGTAGTTTTTCGAATTTGAATTGTTCCAGGCGGTATACTTCGTCTCCTTGTTAGATTCACCAATCTATTTTGGCATGCTAAATTTACCATCTATAAGATATACGTTTCCCAAGAAAGGACTCCCAGCCAGTAATCTTTGTTAATTTCACAAATTTGTAACATATCAGTAGTGAGTTGCTAATGAGTGCGTTTCCTGTGCCACTTCTTATTATTCGCGTTGGTTTTTTGATTTAACATCTACCTACTTGGCGAACTGGAACGATTAGTCAAAAAATGTAATCGATTCCTGATTATAATTTTACTGGCCCCCGATTACATCGGGAAAAAGTAATCGATTGCTAGTTACTTTTGTAATCACAAAGTAATCACGATAAGATGATTACATCGGCAGTTCCTTTTTTAAACCAAAAAGTAAATGCTGCTGATGCTAACCAATTAAAAAAATCAAGAATCTGTAAATATACCAATTAATATACCTACTTTAAAATATATTCACAAGAAAAGGCGATAATGGGCATAAGCACTCAAAATTGACAAAAAGAAAAATCTAGTAACCGCATACACGTGTTTCATGCTATTTGGCAATCATCAGTACGGTGTAACATTAACCAAATCAAAAGAGAGGCTGACTGAAGCTGCAAAAAATGTGCTGTTGGCTCCTGCCTGGACTTCATTTGTTGCTTCCAAGCCTATCTTTTGATTTGGTTAATGTTACACCGTACTGATGATTGCCAAATAGCATGAAACACGTGTATGCGGTTACTAGATTTTCCTTTTTGTCAATTTTGAGTGCTTATAGTACAGTAAAATTGGGCCAAAACCCAAACATAAAAAAAAAGTTCTTTCTAGCGCGAAATAATTCCATACCCTCCTAAGAGTTAGTACTAAAAAGTTACACCACCACCAGCGTCGGGTTTCGGGGGGAGGGGGTGAAAAAGGCAGGAAATTCTTAGTTTTCACAGTTTTGCGTGAATATCTAGTAAACTATGAGGTTTAGCACAAACGTCATCCTATACGCAAATGATACACATTAAATTCCGAACAAGAATTGTTATATACAGAATTATGGTAAAGTGAACGGATTCCATGATATGGAGGGGTAAAAATTTCTTTGTTTTTATTTCACGTAGTTTTTGTTGAAAAAACTTAAAATGATTACAGTATAAATTAGTAACTGAATAATGTATGTAGAATATATAGATATATCTATGCATATATAGATACATATTACACCCATAGATTGTTATTTTTTGTCACAACATGACCTCATAAGTATATGACTGTAAATATGTCCAATACAAGTTAGTAGCCTTAGTTAATTTGTACTCACTTTTTGCCCTCATTCATTATAGCGTTCTGATTTCCATTCGTTCTTTTATGTCAAATCATTCCCATATCTAATTTGTCCTTAGCTTGTAAAAATGAGAAAGTCATGAATAGGAAGCTCATGTGAAAAACAAGAAAATATATATTAAACAATCCTCATCGTATGCTTCTGCAGAGATGGATGCGTCCAAAACTGCGAGTGTCGAAGAAGTGGTCTCAATTGTTCAAGTATGTGCAGCAATTCCTTAGGACTTGCATGTCTCAATAGAGATACTGTACTATTTGGTGCTGACTGATAACGCAATTAATGATTCACCTAAAACTTATAACTTATAACCTTTTGTATCATTTTGATTTCCTTCCCATTTTTTCAATATAGATTGTTTAATATATTTTCTTGTTTGTCACATGAGCTTCCTATTCATAACTTTCTCATTTTTACAAGTTAAGGACAAATTAGATATGGGAATGATTTGACATAAAAGAACGAATGGAAGTCAGAACGCTATAATGAATGAGGGCAAAAAGTGAGTACAAATTAACTAAGGCTACTAACTTGTATTGGACATATTTACAGTCATATACTTATGAGGTTATGTTGTGACAAAAATAACAATCTATGGTATGTATCTATATTATATGCATAGATATATCTATATATATTCTACATACATTATTCAGTTACTAATTCATACAGTAATCATTTTAAGTTTTTCAACAAAAACTACGTGAAATAAAAACAAAGAAATCTTTACCCCTCCATATCATGGAAACCGTTCACTTTACCATAATTCTGTATATAACAATTATTGTTCGGAATTTAATGTATATCATTTGCGTATAGTATGACGTTTGCGCTAAACTTCATAGTTTACTAGATATTCACGCAAAACTGTGAAAAATAAGAATTTCCTGCCCTTTTCACCCCCTCCCCCCGAAACCTGACGCTGGTGGTGGTGTAACTTTTTAGTACTAACTCTTAGGAGGGTATATGGAACTATTTCGCGCTAGAAAGGACTTTTTTTTATGTTTGGGTTTGGCTTAATTTTGTGTTAGTTTTACTGTACTATTATGCCCATTATCGCCTTTTCTTGTAAATACATTTACATATACACTCACTAATCTTACATCCTTATTGTTACTTTAAAATACGAAATTTTTTTAATAAAATGATCACTACTGATTTCAAATTATAAAGTTTCTTTCTATAATTATAACATAAATATCCTTAACTTTATGACTGACTAATTGACTAGTGCACTGGTGCCAGCTACTACCAGACATAAAAGTAATCGACACAAAAGTAATCGACTACTCCCCAGCTCTGGTTGTTGTTTACCACCCAGTTTTGTGTATTTTGATACTATCAACTTGATGCTAGATGCAGTACTGGAAGATTTTCTGACATAAAAGTGCACATTTATTAAATACATACCTACATCTGGTAATAAATACACTATCAAAAATTCTAAAGGACTAAAAAAATCACCGATTTAAGCAGATTTTCTTTACAAAGGGGGAGAAGAAGCTTAAAGAAGGAACAGCGTGCCGAGACCTCTAGAGGTTATCAATCTCCGAATTCGGGCCTTTCCTGAGCTCCCTTTGATCCCTCCGGAACCGTAATTTTTATTAAGTTGCCTCCCCCTTACCCTACTACTTAACGGCAACCCTTTAGCTGGAAAAATAAGGTTTGATAAGAAAATAAAGGACGGGTTATCCCATTGCGTTGAAGTCTGATTAATGCGTTCACATTATTTATACACAGTGACTAATTCTTTTAAAAATATATACAGTGCCCGCCAAAAAGTTGGAACCATAAGGGAATTTTTGTTATTTTTTGGCTAAGATGAAACTACTCTGTTGCGATCATCTCTGCTTCCAAAAAGATTCGAAATGAGATCATTAAACGTCGTGACGTCATTTGACATACCTGTCAAAAATGACATTTAATTAAATAAATAGCCAAAATACGCTTTATTTGTGATTTTATCGAAAAAAGTTATTTGAAAAAGTTGCTTGGAATTTTAATTTACCCTTATGTGCAAAAATTCTAACAATAATAAATTTTTGATTTTTGAAAAAATATATTTTGGTTTACTTTAGAACTGTTTGCCTATCATCCAAACGTGATGTTTTTTAGTTATGGACCCTTTTTGGGTCGTAATCAGCTAGTTTCGAGAAAAACTGGACTAACAAGATGCAATTTTTTATAGTTTTTCAAAAAATCAAAAATTTATCATTGTCAGAATTTTTGTCTGAAAGTTGGCACATATTGGTATGATAAAAATCCAAGCAACTTTTTCAAATAACTTTTTTTGATAAAATCACAAATAAAGGTATTTTGGCTATTTATTTAATTAAATGTCATTTTTGACAGGTATGTCAAATGACGTCACGACAAGCAGAGATGATCGCCCCAGAGTAGTTTCATCTTAGCCCAAAAAGTAAAAAAATTCCCTTATGGTTCCAACTTTTTGGCGCGCACTGTAGATATTTGCTGGCTTAGCTAAAGCCCCTGTACGATCCGGAAATTCATTCCAATAGCATTTTTGGCCAGAATTTTATCTATAAAAAATATTTTGTGACATCATATTTTATTACTCTATGATAGATTGTCATTTCTAGTAATTTTTCTGATAAATTTTAGTATATGGAAGACTAATAGTTCCCTCAATTTTTATTTACAACTGATATTTTGCTTTATTTTTTTTGTGGTTATGTATTTTGGAAAACGCCAATATATTTTTTTGCAAATATTATTACCATTTTCAACTCGAAGCCTGTCTGTCAATCTAAATAAACAAATATTACTTACAAGTTAATAAATTAAACTGAAACGACTTATAAGTACAATAATAATTATTATTAGGTACTTAACACCATTTTTTAAGAAAACTCTAGTTAACGTATAAGTGTGACATTGCTATAAGGGATCGACAGAAACATAGTAGTAGACAAAGCATAAATAACTTTATTTGTGCAAAATGTTCCCGTCATATTTGTTCGTAGACTAAACGAAAACTGGACCAACACGTTGGTATCCAATATTGCTTTCATATCCATATGGCACTGTCACATAATTATTCGCTAACTAGGCTCTCAATGCACAAGGATTGTACTTTACCCTAAAATTTTTCCTAATTTTCGACCTCCAGGTCGGGACATTTTATTTGTAATTTCTGTTTTGCTTGTTCCTTTTAGTCTGAAGTCCTTGTTACAACTTACTTATAAAACGTATGATGCCAGTTGGAATACTTTTATGAAACGTGACTTATCCAAATGATTGCTTCAATACCAGACCTTGAGCCTTTCTGAGTCAACAAGCATGTTACAATATGGTGGTCTTAACTTGTCGGCTCTGATTCACTACAGGTTCGAGGTTTCTAGAGACCTTATATTATTTAGTTTTGTTAGCAAAACAGTCCATTCTCTTGCACAATATTCGAGCCAGAACCGTTACCAGTGTTAATGACCTGTGTTGAGTCTTCCCGATTTTTCCAGTAAACCAAACATTAACGACCTTAGGGTAGGTACCTACAACGTAGGTCCTCTTCTTTATGGGGGAGGTATCGACCCAAACACTTGTGACTCATTAACTTTTTTCTTTTAGCTCCCATCTAGTTATGGTTTATGTATTTTATACTAATAATTAAGTTTTCAAATATCTTGCCATGATATGGGTATATTTTCTTTTGCCTACAGACCTCCCATTATAATTGAAGGGGATGATGAACTGGTTAATAATTATTGTGGGCTCAACTAGAGGGCTGATGATAATTTTAATATTTACTGCTGCGATCGGTACTTTTTTTTAATAGAGTTTTTTGGTTCGATTTAAGGAGAAAGACTAATCAGACCTTAGCTTACATTATAAGGAATCGCTTATTTGAAGAAGCAAGGATGCCAGGGGTGTGCTTGCCAAAGAGGTACCCGGCATTCTTCCGCTCCAGATCCTGTGCAGCATATTCAGTGAAAGAGAAGAAAAGACCAATCTGTAGCTAGAGAATACGATGATTGTCAAGAAAAAAATATGTCCGTCACAGAAGCGATCGATATAATTTGTGATTCTCAAAGAACGAAAAAAGAGGTCTGTATTATGTGCAAGATAATATACAGTCTGCCTCGGACGGTAATATTCTGAGCTCTGGCTCAGCCCTGTAATCTTCAACGGAACCAATATGTGGGATGCGAAAATCCATGGTTTTCCTGCCTCATGTAATTCGAGAAAACTCGTCAATAAGAAATTACAGCTCTTTAATTATTGAATGCTTTACCGACATTCATATGCCACCACTAGGTATATGTATTTGTTAGAACACAAACACACCAAAACTTTGTCGTGAAGCTAGGTACTTTTGCCATTCAAAAAATTTGGAATGTTATCAACCATAATTGTTTACATCTATATCGGCGGGCTGAGGGTAGGGTAACCCTGAACTAGGCAGACTTTTTTTTTTAAAGTTCTTTAATTATGAAAATTCTTGAGCCAGTTACGGCATTGAGTGAGTCGTAAGTAATGTTTCAATCGTTGGGCTCTTTCTCGCTTGCAGAGTGGCAAACTCTATTGAAAATTTCGATAAGATAAATTTATGTCCTACAAGTTTTAATTGAAAGTGTAAGAACTCTTTATTTTATATAACACAGAAAAAACGAAAGGCCCAAGGATAACCACTTGGTGTTTCGATTACATTGCTAATTAAAAGTATCCTATATATCAGGATATTCCAAGTAGTCTACGCAAGTCAAACTCCTAATGCGCAAGCACCTAGGTTTCCAGTTTCATTATCTCCCAACGGACGGCGGGCATGTGTGACCATCATTCAAAGAAAAGTGGCAAGAAGATCCGTCAAGCATTTTCCACTTTGCAACCTCAACACTTATACAGGTTTGAGCACCCAAGATTCAAGCTTAACCAAATGGAGTTACGTTTCGTAATCGCCATTATTTTTAATACGTCCACCTAAATTATGGATGTTGGTGTGTGGCAAAGCTCCAGGCCTGCTACCCTATTTTTATAAGCCACAGCTGGTTTCCTCTTGATCTCGCTTTAGAGTAATTATGTCCCTTTGTAACCAGATTACACAAAAAAGGAGACAACCTTAAGCGGGCATGAGAAGAGGTGTAGAAATACCTACAAATCTCCCCCCCCCCCCGAAATACTCACACTATAGCTTGACTTTTTGTTGTTTTACTTTTTCAGAGATCTAAGCCGAATCGCCAATGTACTGATGGGTGTCACCACTACCTAAGCCACAGCTTACCCTAACATAAGGGTAAGCTGTGCCTTAGCATATTTTTTAAAAATGGGGCTTACTAAATTGTACGAGTGATTGGTACCCGATTGAATGTATTTGTAAACATTTTATTTCTATAAACATGTCCGAAAGCGATTAATATTTTTCTCAAATGACTCTGTATGGACGTCCACAACGACGGTGGTCGAATGGAAAGAAGGCCGGGCAGCAAAGACTGCCCGGACAGTCTTTGTACATCCTCAGCTTCAGGTGAAAACTGGGTATGGGCTCTGGGAATCTGTCTCCACGAATGTGACCACCCCGCTCCAGACATAATATTGTACTTGCGGAGCGGTATATGTATTCTACATTTTTTACTGTCAGTTTGAGAACCTTAATATTTCTGGGTATAGTTTTAGGAATACCTATAAATGGTTAAGCTTGCGGGCAACGCATACTTGTGGAGAACCAGCATATCGACCTTCGATAGAATAATATGAGCCAAACTGTTCGTCTGGGTTATTTCCGAGAACTTACAGCAAGTTGTGTGGAAGCATTTTTGCCGACTGTATGTCTAGAACGTCATCATAGACGCCGCACGCGCCTAATTTCCCCAAGGAAGTACATAACTCGGCCAATTGTCGGCCGTGTGTACTTTGCTCTCCGCTAGCAAACAGTAAGGACACTGAACAACGTCTTCAAAATTTGTATAAAAGAATCCAGCTTCTACCAGCTTCTTTGGTGAAATCACAGAGTAATAAGTCCATTTTTCAAAAGATTTAAGTCCATTATTTAGTTTTCGATAATCCATTGTTAACTACTGTGGATTATTTACTACTTTTTGTGTTATCCTGATGAGGGATTTCACAATAAGTAAAGACAAACACGCCGATATGTAGTACGCTAGGATAGTAACTGTCGAGAAGCTTGGCATACATTGGTCGGTTTCTAGTAATTCTTGAGACACGAGCGTGCAATTGGAATTTTCAGTACAGCCGATTGTGTTCCAAAACGTTTCGCTGTAACTGCTATTTTTGAATAATATTCGAAGTGTATATTCAACAAAAAATTTACTTTGGTTTTTGTAATTTTAACTGACTATTTTCGGCCCGATCGACAATTGTCGGTCCGATCGACAATTGTCGGTCCGATCGACAATTGTCGGTCGGATCGAAAAGAAAAGTCACTAAGGAAAGTTGCCTAGCTACGCAAAACAAGTCAAAACACCCAACCGATTCAAGATCCGGAGAGCCGTAACTATCAAACTACACGGAATGAAAAAATATGGTATTTCTAGTGTTATTCTATATTGAGGTTTGTTTTGGGATTGTTTGAGGGCAAAAAATTCTGGCGATTTTTGTGGAAATACTATAGTATAGTAGAACACTTTCCACTGGCAAAATTGGCAGCCGCCATCACGGTTGTTGCCAACGACCAACGACCAATTTTTATGTTATTCCTGTTGGGGGTTGTTTTGGGGTTACTTGAGGGCAGCAACTTCTGGTCATTTTTGTGGATGATACTAGCATATAGTAGAACAATTTCCACTAAAAAATGGTAGTAACAAATAGCGAGAGAGACCCAATAGGTACGGTTGTTGCCAGCAAACCATATTATTTTGTTATTCCCTATTACCTTTTCATTAAATTTTGTGTTGCAAGGCGATTTTGCTTATTAATTATTTAGTGGTAAATATTATAGGCCAGGGAAAATAGAATTGACCTAGAAAAAATATTAACTGCAATTTTGTTTTACCATATCAAAGTTATAAGTAAATACGTTGGTAGAAACAAAAAATTAAACATTTTGAAAAAAACGGAACCTTTAGTGACCTCAAAAAACACCTATTTTTCGTTAGAAATTTCGAGCAAAAATGTTAACTGGTTTTTTTTAGACTATTTAGGTAAAAAAACTTCCCTTGCTAACATATATTAAGAAATTAAACATTTTAGGAATATGGAAGTAACTTAGATCGACAAAGAGGGATAAAAATCGGATAATTTTCTATTTCGGCAAAAGCAAAAATATTAACTACGTTTTTATTGCAGATGATCATTCCCATTTACAAATAGAATGTAACTTATACAAAATTAAACATTTATCTGAGCCGCATGTACGTCAGCTGTCACTTCTCATTGGTATAGACTAGGCAAAAATATTAACTGTTTTTTTTGTTTAACTTTTACAATATAACTATATTAAATATTAAATCACATATAGCGAAATTAAACATTTATTTACGGCGAATGTAGGTCAACTATCATTTGTCATTTCAAAATACTTCCGTTACCAATTTTTGTTTAATTTCAAAAAAATTAACAAGACTTAGTATCCACTTACAATTTTGCTCCCAAAGATGCGATTTCCGGCGAAACAATATGTTTAATTTCAAAACAAACTGTTAATACTTGATTTTTAAGGTAATTATAAATAATAAAAACGCAG
The DNA here is from genome assembly GCA_963920635.1 of Pseudeuparius sepicola. NCBI lineage: Eukaryota > Metazoa > Arthropoda > Insecta > Coleoptera > Anthribidae > Pseudeuparius > Pseudeuparius sepicola. Next base: position 51,532,147 of record OY987301.1, read on the forward strand.
TTAATATTTTTGCCCAACAAAATATTACGCAAAATGTCATTTTTACTTCATTCGGATACTTGCGCAAACGTAACTTGTTTAATTTATCAATCTCAACTTTATATACCTTACAAATAAATGCAGCTTAAAATTCGCAGTTAATATTTATGCCGTCTTTATTACAACAAGAAAATGTATTTTTCTAAAAAACACCCACACGCGTATATTTATTTTGTATAAAAAACAATTCTGGCGTTCATTTTATTACGAATATTTTGTGATGGCATTATAAAAATGCGGTTATGAATTTTGTCTAGGTTTCGTTTTTTTGTACCGTAATTTCCCTGGCCTATTAACCGTACCGTACCCGGTGACTGGTGATTATTTATATTCACGGATGATTATTTCTTTAAAAAAATTTCGTGAGCAAGTTTTTAGACTTTCTTCGAAATTTGACGGGAAAGTATTCATCACGTCACAAGTGTTTAATATCGGCAATTTGGCAACACGGCGATACCACTTAAGTGTTCTGAAATAACCTTATTCTGCGTTGTGTCAAAGCCACGTGAAACCACATTTAGTCAATATCGTCTTTAGTTATCATATCTAAATAAGGGTTAAGAGCAGTTGTAAACTTGGTACAGGTTTTAAAACAATTAAAAATATTGTCAAGTACCTACCCTATTGGTACGATTTTTCTACACGGAATATCCTCATATATTTTATCGACCTTTTGACGGTATTTTTTCATTTGAAGCACATCCACTGTACCTACATGGTTCACACAAAATATCTTGGTTAGGTATTTCTTGACAGAAAAAATCGGTGGCGGGTGTGATCGATAGATCTTCCAGGCGCCCTTCTTTTGTAATAATGAAAGTTACTGTCCAAGGCCACCTACGAAAACTTTGGCCAAAAATTTTTTTTTACTTTCTTATTTTTGACATACGGAAAAAAAGTTGAACAAGAAACTTGCAATAACCAACAGAATTTATGTATGGCATTAATTTTGTTGTAGGGGTTATCGTAAAATTTGAGTACGTTGGCATGAATCGAGATTTCTGTAAAAAAAATTATTTATCCTTATTTATGAATTTACTTCTACTCCATGGCCTTTTTGTTTTTTTTTGCCGTTATTAATAAAATACGTACCTACCTATTTCAACTGTTTATAGACAGAAATATAAGCGTGCTATGTATGGCCGCTTGAAGATAAAATTTTATTATTGCAATTTTCAGGATATTTGCTATGACATTTGAGGTACATTAAATTAAAAATATTAAGAATTTTAAATTTATATTCCTAACAGAAAAAATTATCTACGAGTTTCAATTTTTTTATACATCTGAACCACTATTTTTCTTATTACAAGCTTTTATTTAACTTGCAATGTATGTAGGTATGTTTATTTTTAATAGAAAACGAATGAAAGCCGAGTTAGAAGATGGGGCTCCTCCAGGCACCATATTTGCTTGCAATGAAAGTGGTTGCATGAAATTAGAACTGTTTAAAACCTGGTTCGACCATTTTGACCATTTGAGTAAAGTGGTCCTTCCTATACATTTTAAGGCCACTGCGAGGAACATCGGACTATCGGGGCCGGAGCTATACGCAATAAAAGAAAGCATTATTTTCATAATTTTTATGCTCCAGAATATCAAAAATTTACCCTTGATTGAAATTTTTGTACGGGTCAAAGACTCGCCCTGTATAGGTAGATACCTAATTTAAAATAAGTACTTAATGATATTTTGTAATATTATCTATTATATTATAAGGTAAAACAATTTTGGTATGTTAAGTAGGTTTCGTAGTATGACTTTTTGTTTCGAATAAATAATTCTGCATTGTAACGAATAAAAACGTATTATGTAATCTTGCAGATAAATGACAATTATTTTCAAGTATGGCCGTCATCTTGCATTTCAGAAAATGAGTCATTTTGATGTATTCTGTCAATATTCCGTCCTATCCTGCAAGCGACAGTGCGATGGACAAAAAACAAAGACAGTTTAAGACCTTCAGCATTATGAAAGATGAAAATGACGCTTTTTTTATTCCCTATAGCTCCGCCCCTGATGGACCGATTTTCCTCGCAGTAGTCTTAAAATGCAGAGGAGGGCCCATTTTATAAAATTTTGGTGGTGGTTGCATCATCGATATTATTTTCTTCCAAAAGAATTAGCCCAAACAAAGGGCTAAATTTGAACATGGCCGCTATGTTGAATTTTAAAAAATCCTCAAAATCAAAAAAGTCTAAAAGTTGTCGTGTTTACTAGTACCCTAGAAATAATAGATAATAATAACAAGAGCAACACACAAAGGAGCATTTCTAACAATTTGTTTTCAGCTAGTTACTAACATTTTTCTTTAAAGGGATCATTCTACCCATGTCTCCCCTAATTTAATTTTAAATTTTGAAAGCCTACTACGAGTATGTAGTAGTGTGGTGCAGGTCGTAAAAAACATTTCTACTCTGTTCTCACAATTTTTGCTATATTTTCTGCACTTTCTCTACTCGTTTCTGCAGTTTTATACACCTTTTTGTACTATCTACTTTCCTACAATTTACCCACACTGTTTATACACTTATATACGCCTTTTCTACTCTTTCAATACTCTGGCTACACTTTTTCTACACTTTTGTACTCGTTTCCCTTCGATAATTGCAAGAATTGCGAAATGTGATTTTTTTTAGAAAAAAAAAAGAAAAATGTATGACGAGTTTAGAAAAGAGAAGGAAAAGTAAAGAAAATGTATAGAAAATAGTAGAGAATCTGTAGAAGTGTAGAAAATGGCAGAAAAGAGTAGAAACAGTACCTGGTAAACGTGTAGAAGGGTGGAAAAAGGTAGACATACGGAAAAAAAGTTGAACAAGAAACTTGCAATAACCAACAGAATTTATGAATGGCAGTAATTTTGTTGTAGGGGTTATCGTAAAATTTGATCTCGAAAATTCTTTCAATCGGAATGAATGGAAAACGATCATTAAATATTTCGTGAGTACGTTGGCATGAATCGAGATTTCTGTAAAAAAAATTATTTATCCTTATTTATGAATTTACTTCTACTCCATGGCCTTTTTGTTTTTTGTTTTGCCGTTATTAATAAAATACGTACCTACCTATTTCAACTGTTTATAGACAGAAATATAAGCGTGCTATGTATGGCCGCTTGAAGATAAAATTTTATTATTGCAATTTTCAGGATATTTGCTATGACATTTGAGGTACATTAAATTGAAAATATTAAGAATTTTAAATTTATATTCCTAACAGAAAAAATTATCTACGAGTTTCAATTTTTTTATACATCTGAACCACTATTTTTCTTATTACAAGCTTTTATTTAACTTGCAATGTATGTAGGTATGTTTATTTTTAATAGAAAACGAATGAAAGCCGAGTTAGAAGATGGGGCTCCTCCAGGCACCATATTTGCTTGCAATGAAAGTGGTTGCATGAAATTAGAACTGTTTAAAACCTGGTTCGACCATTTCATCAACTTTACTAAACCGTCCCATGGTGATCCTGTCCTCCTTATTTTAGATGGCCACTTATCCCATACCAAAAATTTGGACGTGATATTAACATTAAGAGAAAAATCAGTGTTTATACTATGTTTGCCCCCCCCCCCCACACACTACACATAAGCTCCAACCGCTAGATGTGGGTGTTATGTTCCCATTAAACACCTATTTAGACCATGCACTTGAAAAATGGATGAATAATCACCCTGGGAGAGTAGTAACCACTTTTCACATTTCAATTTTCATTGAAGCATACATGAAAGCTGCTACACTTTCAAACGCAATAAATGGTTTTCGTAAGACTAGCATACGTCCATATCTGTAACCCGGATGTTTTCTCAGATGCAGATTTTATTGCTCCTAGTGTAACTAATCAGCCTGAGGAAAACCAAGATAGATTGGATAACAACGGTTTACCAGGATCAGGACAGGATAGTTTACAAATTGACCTCGAATCAGACACTCGACCAGAAAGTGAACCAGTACCAGATTTTGAACCAATAGCACACACTGAACCGATACCCGTTCCTGAATCAATACCAGGTCCAAGTTCTATAAATGATAATGGAACTTTTAAGGAAAAAAATCCTAATAAAATATTTGAATTTTCGCCTGGCAAATGCCATCCAATTCCGAAGATCGATGGAAAACGATGTTCAAGAAAGCGCAAATCTGCTGGATGTGTCGTTTTAACTAGCACACCTTATCAGGACTGCCTCGAAGAAGACAAAAAGAAGAAAGATGAAATAGAAGAAAAAAAGCTGAATAGGCAAAAGAAAATGAAAACGAAAAAAAGCGTCATTTCTAAAAAAGGGAAGAGCAGCAAGAAAATAGGACGTTCTGACACACAGAGTGAAAACGAACCATTGCTTGATGACGACGACGAGGAAGGACAGTGCATTTTTTGCAACCAAAACTATTCCGCGTTTGCAGAGGGAATGGTGAGATGCGTGAGTTGTTTAAAGTGGGCTCATGATGGTTGTGCTAATATAGACGACCAAGAGGAAAATTATATTCGTGATTTGAGCCTAGATATTCCTAAAGTAGGAAGAATCAAATGCACAAAGTACCGGCGTTACTTTAAGAAAATATTCTTGTTTTGTTTTTTATATTATTTATGAGTTGTTTGAGAATAAAGTTTTAAGTTTTGTTTCAAATGTGCCTTATTCCCCACTCTAAAACCCGTTATATTTTCTTTTCGCTAATAGATTTCGAGGGGATCATATTGGCTTTAATCCTGGGATCATATTTCCCCCAGGTGTGGGTAATATGATCACTTTTTGGGGTTTAAAAAAAAGCGAAAATCAAAAAAGTCTCTAAAAGTTGTCGTGTTTACTAGTACCCTAGAGATAATAGGTAATAATAACAAGAGCAACACACAAAGGAGCATTTCTAACAATTTGTTTTCAGCTAGTTACTAACATTTTTCTTTAAAGGGATCATTTTACCCATGTCTCCCCTAATTTTATTTTAAATTTTGAAAGCCTACTACGAGTATGTAGTAGTGTGGTGCAGGTCGTAAAAAACATTTCTACACTTTTCTCACAATTTTTGCTATATTTTCTGCACTTTCTCTACCCGTTCCTGCAGTTTTATACACTTTTTCTACTATCTACTTTCCTACAATTTACCCACACTGTTTATACACTTATATACGCCTTTTCTACTCTTTCAATACTTTGTCTACACTTTTTCTACACTTTTGTACTCGTTTCTACTCCCTTCAATGCCTTTTCTACACATGTTCTACCTTTTTCCACCCTTCTACACGTTTACCAGGTACTGTTTCTACTCTTTTCTGCCATTTCTACACTTCTTCTACAGATTCTCTACTATTTTCTATACATTTTCTTTACTTTTCCCTCTCTTTTCTAAACTCGTCATACATTTTTCTATTTTTTTTTCTAAAAAAAATCACATTTCGCAATTCTTGCAATTATCGAAGGGTGTTGAAAGCAAACACGATACCTAATGAACATGATGTCAGTAGGCAACCAAACATACAGGTACCTATAGATCTTACGGTGGTGGGTTGGTACGACTGACGTCACGTCGGAAGACGTTCTAGAATAAGTTTGTTGGACGACTTGTAAAAGATGTCAATGAATAAAGACTGTCGAAAAACTAATAAGTATACCGGGTGGACCGAAATATTTTGGACTTTTTTGATTTAATCATATTTTTTTTGTTTATCAACGAATTTTAAAAAACCATGCATCGCTGTTTGCAGAAAAGAATAAGCTATTGACGGAAAGCTTCAAAATGGACGATATTTTGAAACCCAACATGGCGACAATGATTAAACTTAGCCCTTTGTTTGGGCTAATTCTTTTTGAAGAAAAAATTTTGGCATGATGCAACCAAAGCCAAAAGTGAGTAAAGTGGTCCTACCTCTATATTTTGAGACCACTGCGAGAAAAATCGGTCCATTTGGGCAGGAGCTATACGCAATAAAAGAAAGCATCATTTTCATCATTTTTATGCTGCAGTAATAAAACTTTCTTCGTTCTTTTTCCCATAGTTTTTTTTATTTATTAACCGATTATAAACCACGAGGCATTGCTGGTTGCAGAAAAGAATAAGCTATTGACAGAAACTTCACAATGGCCGATTTTTTAAAATCCAACATGACGGCGATATTTAAACTTAGCCCTTTGTTTGGGCTAATTCTTTTTGCAGAAAAATTGTCAGAATGTCACCAATGCAAAAAGTGAGTAAAGTGGTCCTTCCTATACATTTTAAGGCCACTGCGAGGAACATCGGACTATCGGGGCCGGAGCTATACGCAATAAAAGAAAGCATTATTTTCATAATTTTTATGCTCCAGAATATCAAAAATTTACCCTTGATTGAAATTTTTGTACGGGTCAAAGACTCGCCCTGTATAGGTAGATACCTAATTTAAAATAAGTACTTAATGATATTTTGTAATATTATCTATTATATTATAAGGTAAAACAATTTTGGTATGTTAAGTAGGTTTCGTAGTATGACTTTTTGTTTCGAATAAATAATTCTGCAGTGTAACGAATAAAAACGTATTATGTAATCTTGCAGATAAATGACAATTATTTTCAAGTATGGCCGTCATCTTGCATTTCAGAAAATGAGTCATTTTGATGTATTCTGTCAATATTCCGTCCTATCCTGCAAGCGACAGTGCGATGGACAAAAAACAAAGACAGTTTAAGACCTTCAGCATTATGAAAGATGAAAATGACGCTTTTTTTATTCCCTATAGCTCCGCCCCTGATGGACCGATTTTCCTCGCAGTAGTCTTAAAATGTAGAGGAGGGCCCATTTTATAAAATTTTGGTGGTGGTTGCATCATCGATATTATTTTCTTCCAAAAGAATTAGCCCAAACAAAGGGCTAAATTTGAACATGGCCGCTATGTTGAATTTTAAAAAATCCTCAAAATCAAAAAAGTCTAAAAGTTGTCGTGTTTACTAGTACCCTAGAAATAATAGATAATAATAACAAGAGCAACACACAAAGGAGCATTTCTAACAATTTGTTTTCAGCTAGTTACTAACATTTTTCTTTAAAGGGGTCATTCTACCCATGTCTCCCCTAATTTAATTTTAAATTTTGAAAGCCTACTACGAGTATGTAGTAGTGTGGTGCAGGTCGTAAAAAACATTTCTACTCTGTTCTCACAATTTTTGCTATATTTTCTGCACTTTCTCTACTCGTTTCTGCAGTTTTATACACCTTTTTGTACTATCTACTTTCCTACAATTTACCCACACTGTTTATACACTTATATACGCCTTTTCTACTCTTTCAATACTCTGGCTACCCTTTTTCTATACTTTTGTACTCGTTTCCCTTCGATAATTGCAAGAATTGCGAAATGTGATTTTTTTTAGAAAAAAAAAAGAAAAATGTAGGACGAGTTTAGAAAAGAGAAGGAAAAGTAAAGAAAATGTATAGAAAATAGTAGAGAATCTGTAGAAGTGTAGAAAATGGCAGAAAAGAGTAGAAACAGTACCTGGTAAACGTGTAGAAGGGTGTAAAAAGGTAGAATATGTGTAGAAAATGCATTGATGCTTTTTCTACACATATGAGGTCTCCAATGTCATCAAGAATTCCCACAACTGGAAGGCGCCAGGTCCAAATCATCTCCAAAATTATTGGATTAAGAAGTTGTGGTGCACGTATGAACAAATAACTACCTTAATTAATGAAGTCTTGCTCGATCCTCTGAAAATGCCATTGTTTCTTACACAGGGTGCCACCTACTTGTTACCAAAAGACCAGCGGAATACGGATAACCCTGCCAAGTACCGCCCAATAACCTGCTTGCCTACGCTGTACAAGAGAATCACTTCTTGCCTTACGCAGCGAATATATGCTCACTGCGAGCGGAAGTATCTCGGGATGAAACAAGCTCAAAGGATAGACCATCGAACAATGAAGACTGATTTAACGAATGAATTCATCAAGAGAGTAAGACAAGTAGTGCGAACTGATCTTAACAGCAGGAATTTGTTTAAGGCCCTGAACACGTATGCGTGCTCTGTACTCAGCTATTCGTTCGGAATAGTGAATTGGACCAACACGGACATCAACAACCTGCAACGAAAAGTTAGGACACTACTGACAAAAGCTCATAAACATCATCCCCGTAGCGCCGTAGAAAGAACAACTCTGCCACGTCAACTAGGAGGAAGAGGATTGGCAGATCTCAGCAAGCAATTGGACCAACAAATATTAAATCTGCGTAATTATTTCTACAGGCAGGCCAACAGCTCCACACTACATAGGGCTATATGCGGAGCAGACGTCTCAACACCGCTACGTCTGACGGAACACGAGCGTCAAAATCACCACCGAACCGACAACGATAAACTACAGAGGTGGTTGGGGAAGCCGCTGCACGGGAGGCATCCTAATGAGGTTAACCAGGAACATGTCGACAAGTTAGCGTCGAACTATTGGCTGACCTCGGGACGAATGTTCCCCGAGACGGAAGGCTTCCTACTGGCCATACAAGATCAGGTTATACCAACTCGCAACTACCTAAAATTCATTGTAGGAGATGCATCGGTAGTGGATGACAGGTGCAGATACGGGTGCCCAACTTCAGAAACAATCCAGCACATAACAGGAGGATGTCAGATGTTCGCATCAACGGAATATAAGGAACGACACGATTCGGTTGCCAAGATCTTGCACCAGGAACTGGCGGAAAAGCTGCTGCTTGTGCAGGCAGAGAGGGTCCCATTTTACAACTACACACCTGAGCCTGTTCTTGAGAACAGCAAATACAAGATGTACTGGGATCGTACAGTTCTGACAGATCAACGAGTTGCCCATAACAGACCGGACCTTATAATAGTTGATAAAATTTCTAGGCAGACAACTCTGATTGATGTGGCCATCCCGAACAACAATAACCTGCGTGTGAAGCAAGTCGAGAAGATCGCGAAGTACAGAGATTTAGAAGAACGAATTAGAAGGCAATGGGAAATGGAGAACGTCCAGACGATTCCAATCATCATGTCAACAACTGGTGTTATACCAAAAAGTTTGCTGAGAAACATCAAGGAGCTGGGTCTAACTGATAGTCTTTACAGGTCCATGCAGAAAGCGGTACTACTTGCGACAGCCCGAACCGTCAGGAAATTCATGGGGAATGCAGGATCATCCAACAACATCAATGTCACCTAAGACCCGACAACATGGCAAGGGTCTCTTCCGAGCCAGATCCTTTTGGTATCCGGGATACCCGGGATCTGAGTGAATGTTCCCCGTAGAGGGAGTGCGAATGCCTTTTGGCTAAGTCGAGATAATAATAATAATAATAGCCTTTCTTTGCCCAACAGAAACAACCATTTACAGGACAAATTTACAAAGTACACATAATACAGAGTGATTCTAAATAATTATGGTGCCAACGTAGTATGACAGGTAGAAAATGTCATTTTGAACATTTGTTCAAAATTAAATTTTCTATAAAAAATATTGGGATCTCAAAATGCATAATAAAAAATGTACTGGGTCATGAAAATACAGATTGAAAAACATATTTTTCGCAATAACTTCTACACATGTTATTATGCAATTTAAATTAAACTTGGTGCAGCCCTTTAGTCGCTGAACAATTTCGTGTAAAAACGATATAATTTATTTCCATCTACCAAAGGCGGAGAGTCGGGTAGCAAAGTGGGTTTTATAGATACTCATAACTTTTTGAGGTTATCTTCCTGGTCTTGAAGGTTGATGATTTTAGTGTCGATCGGACCGACAATTGTCAACCGGAACTACAATAATTGTCGATCCAACAGACAATAAAATTTTTGTTCGAAACTTGCGAAATTTGTTGTGGCTCCTCTACGCCTTCGTAGCAAAAGAACAAAATTGGAGAAAAATGCAACTTTGATTGTGTTGGTAATAATTCCAACCACAGTGTTGGTATTTAATATACCATTTGGCCCATTTCGGTTACAATAGAATGCTGAAGATATTTCTCAAAAACAATAATTTAATATACAGGGAGTATACGTTTAAACATATACAAATCCATAAAATATTTATTGTTGGAGATAATCCCTGATCATTTTTTGTGCGAAAGTCCTTCAAAAACCTCTTCTTTTGACGAAAACCATTTAGTGTTTTTTTTAAATACAATATGACAGTACAGCTTTAATCAGGACCCCCTAGAACTTCAACTTGTCAAATTTTAATAAAAAATATACATGGAGTTTCATTCTGTAGGGTGTCAAATTTGAGCAAAATAGGTATTTTAGAGGCATCTGCTGAGGCAAGTGTGCCATGCCATCCCGTCAAAATAGTTGAATTATCAACAAAACCACTCAAGGTGTTGATGTGCATAGATTCAATAGAAAAATACAGGGTATTTTTCGGTGCGCCATCTCAAAATGCTGAATTTGTACAAGCTTTTATTTAACTTGCCCTGTTAGTGGAGTCAAATTTTACAAGCTGAATTAGAACCACTTCTTGACATCCCATTGAACTGAAATTTTTCGTACACCTTTAGTTCTGGTGACAATACAATATGCAATACTCAACATTGTAATACTTTCAAAATGGCCGTCGGCTCAAGATGGCGGATGATGTATTTTTTGCCAGTCCCCTTAATATGGGTATCAAATGAAAGGGCTTGAAGAGTAGAAAACGATGAGTTAGTGACATCACACTAAATTCAATATGGCCGCCTCTCCAAGATGGCGGATTACATTTTCTTTTCAACCCCCTTAATATGGGTAACAAATGAAAGGGCTTGAAGAGTATAAAACGATAAAGTTAGCGACATCACACTAAATTCAATATGGCCGCCGTAGTTAATTAACTTAACAGGCAAGCGACCATTCAACAATGATGCATTAATTGAAGTGAACCGACTTAGAAACATATATAAATAATAAAAATAATAAATAAATTAATATTAAAAAATATTCTTAAAAACAAGCTTTTGCTCTGAAAAGAAGAAAATAAACCTTTAAATAAATCAAACCAAAGCAAATCCATTCCTAATTTTGTTACATTATAAAATTGTATATGATATAAAAGCTTCCCGCAAGAATATTTAGCTTGAAAGTAATTCGAAGTAGAAAATGTGTATTTTTCTATAAAATAAATTTACACACGAAAATCTCTAGGTGCCGACCTTTATTTAAATTTCGGCTATCGATAGAAAAATTGAGGATAATCGATATGAGCGTATAGCGGCGAAGCTTTTAGTGAAATTCCCGAAAATTGTCTATTTCGGTCTAACAATGCTTTTTCAGGTGTTGAATTCTACATTAAATATTCATGAAACCCGAAAACAAGCTTTTCTCCTCCTGTTTCTTTGCCAAATTCGTCTACGCCGGTGTTTGTGCTATAGGCTTTCGCTTCGCTCCAGTTTTCCAACGCCCGATACTTCGTCAATATTCGAAACCGCTCCTCTGCGTTTGCAAATTTGGAAAAATAAAATACATCAAACAATTTCTTTTGCCTTCCTTACTAAATAATATATTAAAAATATTCAGCAGAACTGTATAGGCTACTGTTTGGCATCTACCTATACAGGGTAATTCAATCATGATGTTAACAAATTTAACCCTACCGTGGGGGAGTCCTACAATAATTTTTTTGTCGAAGTTAAAATGTGAGGCAAATCAACATTAACAACCCGAGCAACTCGACGCTCATGATTGAAAGATGATGAACGCGGTTGTCACATTTCATTGTTCAATATTAGTATTGTTAAAGTCTTGGTTGAAGTTATGAACAAATAAGAAATACTTTATTGTCAGTCTCGATTCTTCAAATGGCAAGCGTTGTATTGTTGTATTCACACCACAAGCTGCAGCATTTGCTTGAGGACTTATCGCGAATTTCCTTACACACATTTTCCTCGTAATTTTTAAATTACAGGTAATATTCCTGCCAACATAGGTTCGTCTATGGCACCAGTCACACTACAAAATCGTAACGACTTCTACAGAGCGATCCATTTTGCAAGTTTTCGGTTCTTCGTTTTCGGCTACGTCTGCTAGCGCATCCAGCATCTGGAGGTGTGATGACAGATGCAGAAGCGTGCAACACTTCATTACTTACCAGCCTTACAAAATGTACAGGGTGTCCCTATTTTCTTGAAAATGTCAATTTTCTCGGTAATTTTCAAGATAAATAATTATTGATGGTTTAAAAATTAAAGTTTTGTAGAATTTCCCGGGGCATTCGAGTATGACGTGAGAGTGTAAATAATTTTGAAGTTGGATAAATGAGCATCACTTGGTCAGATTTTTGCGACACCCTATATATTTTGGTATTTTTAGATTCCTTTTGTTCTCCCAATTCCAACCATATAAGTTTTATATAGTTATCTCTACAAATAACCAAGCAGCTATTTTTCATTTTTTGATAAATTTCGTTAAATATAAATTGTAATTGGAATGGGAGAATGGAGCGTAACCCAAAAAACTCAATATATAGAGGGTCTCGATTCGGATTCGTACAAAGAGGATTCGGCACACCAATTGGTCAGCAGCAGGCTGCAGCAGCACGTCGCAGGGAAGATTGTAGGTAAGAAAGGAAGTCAGCTTACGTTTTAGTGATGTTCTGTGGAGTGAAGGTTCATAGGGAGGTTGCCCCAGAGTAAAGGAAGTCGGGGGAGATCGGTTACAAATACCTAGTAAATAAATAAATCAACTTAGGCCTTGCTGTATTTTTTATCGTCACAGCGGAAAGGGTTTCCCCAAAATTTAAAAATTACGGAAAAATTATCGAACTCATATTTTTAGATTTCTGGGATGTAGTAAAAAATAAGTATATTTACGTATCTTGTGCAACTGGCAACTGCGCGCCGAGAGTCACCAGCTACCAGCAGACCAGTAATAGACCGTCAGATAGGGACAGATTTACGTGCCCCATTTTCGCATATAAGCGTCGAAGAGGGTTGAAAAGTACATCGATGTTGAGTAGAATGAAGGGAAATTTACGAGTGGCTCCTAGGGATAACATATGGAAAATTCGATTTTCCTTAGCAGAAATAAAAGGAAGCTGTTGCCCATATTTTTTAAAATTTATTAATTAATCAATTAATCTGTCATTTCACTTTGACGTGACATGATGTTTGAGAAAGAAGGAAGATTTATTCTCCGAAAGCTCAGGAAACAAATTTGTTGAAGATATTTTTTGAGTTACAAGTTCAAAGTTTAGTTCATTTACTGTTAAGAATTTATTAATTTTCCAGGCAGCTTGAAAAAGTTGTCTTTTAACCAGTTTGGTGGCGAAACACCCAATTAAAATTCAATGGATCTGTTGCCCATATTTTCATGCAATTACTAAATCACTAAATCACTAAATGATTAATTAATAGAACCTGGCTTGGGAAAACCAAAGGCTTGAATGTTGCAGGTGGCTAAAGGGTTGAAATAAGGGCATAATCTTGTAAGGAAAAAATCACATACCTGTAGGTATATCCCATCGAAAGTATGAAAATGTACATCGGCACTAGCCCGAAAAACATAAAAACCTATTATACAGAATTAACATACATATGTTATAATACACTTCCTAATATACATTTTTTATGATTTTTCGACTTTTCTCTATGTGTGTGAAATAATAGTGTATTAAAAAGGAAGACTCTGCGTAGCATCTACAATGTGAACCTTTTATAATTCCACCCATATAACCCTCGTATATTTTTAGTACACCTAATAGACTAATAGATTGGCAATTATCAGTAAGAACATGTAAGTAGGTACTCTAATTATTATTACTTTCACATTATCACTAGCATGCAAGTAGGGTTTTGGCAACAAAATTAAAAAATAGTTATTTATGTACCAAGGCACAGAAGTTCAACTTTTTATAAGTCATGTGGAAAAAAAAAAGTTTTATTAGGCAAGAAAATAATGATATTATGGGATCACCCGTCTATGAACCAACTGCGCGCGGCGTTGCTTGACTTTGACGATCGCTCTATCTAGGTCAAGTATGACAAGACACGGTGCCTTCGAACAGAAAAACCAAACTGCTGCTTGTTGTGCAGCCTCCATAACAAATCTATTGATATTCAAACCTACTAAAATAATTGTACTGAAAGATTGCGCTGCTATAGGTAACAATTCCGCAATGTGTACGAAAAGTGAAATGGGCCTTTATTGGCCGAGTTTTGAATATTTGATCACTTTTGACGGGCGATGGCTCCGCGTCTGACGTTTGATGTTTAAATTTTAATGACGATTTTGGGACACTTCACTGCCGATTTTAAATCGGTTAAAATATTCTTATACGTCGAAAACCAAAACTTCGGCAAAAAATAGGTGTCTGTCAGGTATGGAGGTGTGTGTCTGTGTGCATTCCGATGATAACTTTCGAAAGGATTAAGATATCGACTTCAAACTTGTTTACAACCTTGTCAACAATAGAGTGGTACGGATTGCTTTTGGGCGAAAGCACTCCAAGGAAAGGAGAGGACACGTTTTTTAGTTAATTTGTGGGGGTTAATTTGTAGAGAATATTTAGTAGAAAGTGTGCAAGAAAAAAGAGTGAGTTCTGTAAAAAAATTTCATGAATATTAATTTACACAGTAAGTTCTGGACTTTTTGACTACCCAGCTAAGTATGGGGTTATTAAAAAGCCAAAGACCCCCTAATCAGCAACAGACATTTTGAGACAAAATTAATACAGCAATTTAATCCCATGCATTTTTATGTGCAATTTCATGTTAACTATGCCTTCGTGCTACCTCTAGTGCCAGTGGAATATTCAACTTATCCTTATCGACGTTTATTATAATCATTACCGAGCATGTTTTGTTTAAATTTTCAAAAAATTAACAAGCTATACGTACTGGATAGGTATACCTTAATTATTATAAAAGGGCTATCAAGAAAGCATAATTTCTACGTATAATATCCTATTTACTTTGCTATCCATTGATAAGTTTAACACTTATTGTGAACGATAGAATCGTAAACTATAAATAATAGAGAGATCTTAAGGTAGGTACAGGATGTACCCGATTTTCTCGGTAATTTTAAAGATAAATTGATCGTTCAAAAACTAAACTTGAATAGAATTTTCCCCGATATTCGAATATACCTAACGTCAAACTTAATTTTTTAAGAAGTTATTTCACAAAATACCCTTTTTAAAAAAATTGTAAAGTTGGATTTTAACACGGAATATTATTAACGAGTTTACGGGAAATAACAAAAAACTGTCGGTTCTCATTTCTGACTTTCGGTTTGACAGGAAGTGAGCATCATTTGTTCAGATTTTTGCGACACTGTATATCTTAGGTATTATAGGTCCCCTTTGTTCTCCCTACTCCAACTATTTTATGATAAACTTCGCCAAACATGATAAATTCACATATTTGCACCGAATGCTAAAAATACAATATTGTTAGAGATAACTACATAAAACTATATAATATGGTTGGAATTGGGAGACCAGATGCTCACTTCTGGTCAAACAGCAAATCGCAGAAATGAAACCCGTATATTCATTACTAATATTCCAGGTTCACAATTTTTTGGAGAAGGGAAAATTCTACACGAGTTTTGTTTTGAATTTATCTTTAAAATTACCGAGGAAATCGGGTTTATCGCGTTAACTAGGACACCCTGTACACGATGTCCCAAACTCGAAGCCACAGGGTTATTATAGGCAAACAAAAACAGCCTGCAAAAATTTGACTTGCGGGTTTCTGGTAGGACCACTCAAGCTTGCTTTTGTATATTTTTCCCAGTACCATACCAGCTTCTCTTTACATTTGGAAAGAGCACGTTTTTAAACTTAAACTTAAACTTTCGTGAATAATTTTTTTGATATATTGTTTCATTAAAAAGTTATATGCGTAGATATTATTTGTAAAAATATGAAAAACATGCCATAGTATTATTTTAATCAAAATCGAGTTAGCCATGACTTATGAAGGTATATTTTTGACAGAAACAATTGACAGATGCTCGGAGAGATGTATTATGGAAAAAGTATTAAAATTTTATTATTAGTTATAAAAATATATAACTAAAATATACCTACATAAGTCATGGCTAACTCCACTTTCATTAAAAAATACCATGGCATCTTTTTCATATTTTTACAAATAATACGCATACAACTTTTTAATGGAAGAAGATACCAAAAAAATATTAACGGAAGTTTATCAGAAAGACGTGCTCTTTCCAAATATAAAGAGAAACAGGTATGGTCCTTTGAAAAATATATTTGATGACGTCATAACCTATATTTCCCAAATTCCTAAAAACTATCTTTTCGGCCCAAAAGCAAGCTTGAGTGGTCCTACATGAAACCCACAAGTCAAATTTTTACTGGCTGTTTTTGATTGCTTATAATAACCTTGGGGCGTCAAGTTTGGGCCACCCTGTACACATGTCCAACGAATCTCAGACGAATAAAATTAAAACGATCCCTGTGTCGCGTTCTTGTATGTTTCTTTCAGTTAATGCATTTTTCAAAGTTCCTATAGATGTACTGGGAGAACAGACTGGAAATTCAATTTACCGCAAAACCAATCAGACGGCAAAGGGTATTGCAATTCATTGCAAACTGAAACCTATCAAATAATTGAAGAGATATTATTGAAGTGGGGTACTTGCCAAACACTAACTATTAGTTCTTAATAAATTTGGAGCGCAAAGAGAATTTTGTTTCCAAACATAAACTGCTGCATAAGCAATACCATAATTATTGTATTAATAACTTTTCGATTTAGAACTCCGACGGATATTGAACGATAAATATTATTATTATATTTTTGAAGGTTTCTTTAGCGTTTTTCCAGGCACAATACGTTTCTCTTATTATCTGTTATCTGTGAAGAGTAATACGTCACTGCCGGACACAATACTCTGAATTCAGCCGATATGATTCTCAATTTTACAGCGCTTTTTGTATGAATACAGAAAATATAGCCTAGTTATGCTGCGACAGTTTTAACCTTTAACTACACGCGTCCAAAAACATAAAATAATAATTACACGCATTTTATACATCAGCTGAAAAAAGACATCTACTAGGTTTAGGTACAAAAATTTACTGACAAATAATAACATTAATTATTCATTATTAATAATCGACAAAACAGAAAATAGAACTTATTCTATGCAAAATATTTTCAAGTTAACGTAAAATAAAGCAAACAATATATAAACTGAAGATTTTAACTAGGCATCGCTATCAGATCCGTGGTCTACAATTTCTGCCTGGTTTTTACAGTCCTGACATGTAATCTCAGCTCAGAATGTTCCTTGCATACAGATTTTTTGCATGTAGAACACGTAATTGCGGTCACTCTATTTTATTTTCTTCCACAAAAGAAACACCTTTTGCAAATTTTGGCTGGCGGTTCTTCAATGTCTTCATCTTCTGAGGGTGGTCTGTATCTTTTCAGAAGAAGTTGTACGTCTGAGGGCAGGGTTTGCAGTCTAGATCTTTCTGCAAGATATGGTTTCATCAACGAAATCGACAATTTTTTTAAAAAAACTTCTTCTATATTTTTGAGGATAATTAACATGCGCTGTAATATATAAAATCTGACTATTTATTCCAACAACGTTTATTATTTGAAAGAATATTACCAAAGGATAGCGCCTAATTCTTCTTGGTACTGAATAAGTAGCACACATCTTATCGACGGTATCAACGCCACCTTTGTTGGCATTATAGTCCAACACTATTGTGGGCTTCGTGGTTTCAGGATCTATATGGCCATCATCATGCATTGTAGAAATTAACACAATCGCTCTGTTTTTTTTTTAGGAACATATGATACATCGTTTTGGTATCCAAAAATAGACGAATTAGCCTGTCTTCTTTTATTTGGTAAAAACTCTGGCGGAAGTTCCCTTTTATTTTTTTTTTATTGTTCCAACCATTGTTGTTTTTTCTTTCAGCAAGCCAACCGCTAGCGGATAACTTGTATACCAATTGTCACAAGTCAGATTTCTATTTTCTCCTTTCCAGCCTATGCGTAATATCATCTGGTTTGTTAGAAACTCTGTACGGACCTTCAGGCTGTTGACCACAGTAGACCTCGAAATTGCTGACATAGAACGTTCTGGAATCGCATAATACCAAAGCCTTGATCCCAAACTTGGCGGGCTTATTTGGGATATATTGAATAAAGCTACATCTACCTCTGAATGGTATTAGCATTTCATCTATGGTCACATTAGCTCCAAGACAGTAATGCCGTTTACAATTTTGTACAAAATGATCGAGGGTAAACCGAATAGCAGCAAGTTTGTCGTTTTTTTTCCTTTCGGGGTCTAGTGGTCTTGTCGTCAAATCTAATAGCAGCTAACAAAAATAAGAATCTGTTACAACCCATACAAGCTCTAAATATTTCCGAACCTGTTCCATCGGTTGTCCACAGCTCTAGAAAATTTTGCGATTTTGCTTTTTCACTCCAGTAAAAAGAAGTAATCCTATGAACGCCATAATTTCATTTTTGGTTGTATTTTTGGCATCGCGTGGTCTTGAAAAGTTTATGCGCATTCTCTCAATTTCCATGTTGGTACATTTTACAGTAAGAAGTTTTTCAAACGCACTTCTTTCATCTGTAATATCCCGTGAATGGGAAGTTGCTCCAGGAAATATCCGTACAATATATTTTTTTCTGGTCTTGCTAAACCTACTTGCAATTGGATTCTTTCTCCATTTAGTTTTTTATCTTTGCCTAAAAATATTCCATGTTTCGTTCTTCAAATAATTCGTCAGTTACAACCTGCAAATCCACATCACTTTCTTGTTCTTCCGACTCTGAATTATGTTCACTATATTTTATTACTTCATCTTCTGACGTGTCTGGTTCTCCTCCGACTTCCTCTTCAGTAACCTCATCAAGTTTAGCTTGCGCTATAGCTTCCAGTTCACTCTGACTGAGATTTTTTGAATCCTTGACTTTTACACGACTAAAAGTACATAATTTATCAAAAGCATAATAAAAAAACACATTTTTGTAGCAACACTTAATTTAGATCTTTCAAAATTTACTTACATTATTACACGCCTGGTGTATTTTATGCACCGCGAAGTAACGAGCAAAATAATATGGCTGAATAACAACACACTCCTACCGCTGTTGGAACGTGGCTGATCGTACTTGCACTAGATACCCTAAGGAAAGGTTAGACGGCGTGGGTAGGGTGGGGCAAGAGTTTAAAACAAAATGGCAGCACGTTTTGTTAAAACGGTGCCTTTTATACACCGGCGCGTGTAGTTAAAGGTTAAGGTTGTACTGTTAAGTCAAGATAAGAGACAGCGTTCCGCAACGCAAATTCAAGCGAAGGTACATAGGTACTTCTCGACCTTCACGCTATTTTTTCGTATTCCGTATTCGTATTTTTATTCTCTGATTTTTTCGTATTCCGCAGATTTAATTTGTGGTACCTGGCTACCAAATATTGTTGAGAACACCCAAGATTAGTATATTGAAAACGGGGCATTTTTTCAGGTATACAATGTTGCGCTATTTTAAAAAACACCAAGTGTACTCTGTATAAGAAGCGGAGTTTATGAACAACTTTGTTTGCTTGTAAACATGTTCGATTTATTAATATTATGAGCCCAATTATTTCCATTTTCTTTGTTTGTTACTCTAGCATCATAATCATTATTATTGCCTACTCTAAATAATTAATTACTAGTAAAATACCACAACGAACTATGATTTACTCTCCTTTATGGTCATTACAAAGTTCTGAATTAAAATCAACTTCCTACCTCCACCTTCACATTCGCCATTCCACTCTTCATTTACCCTTTACCCGGTTAGTTTACTCGAAATGCTATTAAATGCTTGCCAACGAACTAAATTAGCGTATTCTATGGAAATATAGCACAATGTTGAGAGAAGGCTGCAGTTCTCTTGTACAACATACCTTTGAGTATTGAAGGCAGCAAAGAGTTATCAACTAATGCAAATTCGCGTAAGCTGAGTTTCCAGTGTCAGCCTCCACCGTTGAGTCTAGTAGCCTTCATCATTTAAACTTTGAAAAAAAAAAAAATTTCCCCGAAAATTAAAGAAAATTTTAAAAAAATAGGCGGAAAAGTACGAAAGCGTAGAAGGGCCACATACTACTTTTTTTTAGAATTCACACTTAAAAAAAAAGAATACTATAAAACTAATATTAATACCAGTACTAAGGTACTAAAGCTGTAAATTTTAGGATATTAAAGAGGTAAATACTAAGCTGCGTAATAAAGAGGTACATTGAAAAAAAAAATTATATCCAACATTGAGGCCACTGAACTACTTTCTTAACGTTACGCGTCGCCTCTGCACTTCTCTAGTAAAGATCATCATCTATGTATGTATGCCCAGTAGAGGTAAAATTTCAACATCAGCTATAACATGACCGGAAGAGGCAGTAGGTATTACAGGCATACTCGAGGCTTCTATACAGGAGGTATACACTGTTGATACATAAAAGGAAGACTATTCTCCAGGTAATAAAATTGCCGTTCAACGCAGTTATTCCATTTTTACAAGGCTAGGTATGAAGTTGCAATCTCGCGCAAGTGTCGTATTACTATAAATTTAATGGTTTCATCTCTGGGTTACGGTCCTAGGGTAAGGCAGGACACGTATACAGTGGGCTATCTAGAATGTAGCTATTTTTCTAAGGGATGCGGAGAGTTTTAACGTAATTTACGAAATAGCAGTTGATCACGTTCTTCACGGGTCATGGCTTGTTGCTGCTTCCTGAATTTTATGAAATCCTCAAATAGATATATTAAAGAAATAGAAATTTGCGAGCATATCGAAACCTAGTCAAAGTTACTTGTATAGAAAGTATTTAAAATTAAAATTTTATACATCGCTTATAAATACTCTTCCATAGCCTATGGATTTGCTCAATGCGGTCTTTTGATAAAGGGTTTCTTCATCTGTGTAATTATCAGCAACTTAAACTTTGGGTTGATCAGTACCTATATTATGTAATGTAAGAAATAACTGATTTACCTCTTATTCCTGAGTAGGTAGTTATCGATATTGATACACTAGCAAGCGAACATCAACTAAAGAACATGAGCAAACGCTACCAGGAGCATTCTGTCGAATATCGCTTTGAATTCCAGGTTCAATTATTTTCGGGTTTCATTTTAGCGATTAAATTGTAATTTCGTTTGCTTGAATTCGGTTGTAAGTTGTAAACGGTAAACACAGTTTTATTTCATGTCGTATAATAATACCTAACGCATATGCGTTAAAGGTTTAAGGTTAAACGTAAGTTTCATTCATTGAAATGACACCTCCCGCATGCCTTATCCCTTTCAAACTCGGGAAATAAAAAAAAAATATATTAGCCTTCTTTATTGTTCTGTCATATTCCAGTTTTATTCATATTTCGAGTGGTAACGTCTGTATAAATCTATTTCTCCATATCGTTAATTTGTTGTCCTGAGTCCTCAGTTTGTCTCTTCCCAACTATTTCTATTTACATAACTATTACAAATAGATGCAAAATGTTACTGACTTCTGAAATTATTAAACTTTTTCATAATCACAGATCTGAGAAAGTATTTCCTGAAGGTATAGTAATTTATTATGTAAATTTGTTATTATTATAAGGTGTTATTCTTATAATTATTCAAACTCATCAGGGTATTTATTTCTGATATTTTAGGTATGACTTTCTTATTAAATAAGAGTTATTATCTTTATTATTATTATCGACTTAGCCAAAAGGCATTCGCACTCCCTCTACGGGGAACATTCACTCAGATCCCGGGTATCCCGGATACCATAAGGATCTGGCTCGGACGAGACCCTTGCCATGTTATCGGGCCTTAGGTGACATTGATGTTGTTGGACGCTCCTGCACTCCCCATGAACCTCCTGACGATTCGGGCTGTCGCAAGTAGTACCGCTTTCTGCATGGACCTGTAAAGATTATCAGTTAGACCCAGCTCTTTGATGTTTCTCAGCAAACTTTTTGGTATAACACCATTTGCTGGCACGATGATTGGAACCATCTGAACGTTCTCCATTTCCCATTGCCTTTTAATTCGTTCTTCTAAGTCTCTGTACTTCGCGATCTTCTCGGCCTGCTTCACACGCAGGTTGTTGTTGTTTGGGATGGCCACATTAATCAGAGTTGCTTCCTAGAAATTTTATCAACTATAATAAGGTCCGCCCTGTTATGGGCAACTCGTTGATCTGTTAGAACAGTAAGATCCCAGTACATCTTGTAGTTGCTGTTTTCAAGAACAGGCTCCGGTGTGTAGCCGTAATATGTTACCCTCTCTGTCTGCACAAGCAGCAGTTCTTCCGCCAGTTCCTGGTGTAAGATCTTGGCAACCGAATCGTGTCGTTCCTTATATTCCGTTGATGCGAACATCTGACATCCTCCCGTTATGTGCTGGATTGTTTCTGATGTTTGGCACCCGTATATGCATCTGTCTTCCACTGCCGATGCTTCTCCTACAATGGATTTTAGGTAGTTGCGAGTTGGACTAACCTAATCTTGTATGGTCAGTAAGAAGCCTTCCGTCTCGGCCCGGGGAGCATTCGTCCCGAGGTCAGTCAATAGTTCGACGCTAACTTGTCGACATGTTCCTGGTTAACCTCATTAGCATACCTCCCGTGCAGCGGCTTCTCTAACCACATCTGTAGTTTATCATTGTCGGTTTGGTGGTGATTCTGATGCCCGTGTTCCCTCAGACGTTGCGGTGTTGAGACGTCTGCTCCGCATATAGCCTTATGAAGTGTGGAGCTGTTGGCCTGCCTGTGGAAATACTTACGAAGATTTAATATTTGTTGGTCCAATTGCTTGTTGAGGTCTGCCAATCCTCTTCCTCCTAGTCTACGTGGCAGAGTTGTTCTTTCTACTGTATTTTACTTTATCTATTATTATTATTATTATCTTATTAAATAAAAGTTATTAAATAACTCTGCAAGTTCATATGAAGATATTATTTTACATTCCCGTAAATAAAACCTGTGACCTGTAACACTGTACGTTGCCCAAACATTGTGTGCCTCTCCATCTCTGTAATATATTATTTATACGAGTGGAGCGCCTTATAAAATTTTCCTTCCATTTTAACTCCCTGTTAAAGAATTCATCGGTTTGCTAGCATTTCCTGTCAGCCTGCTTCACTATTTCCAACAAGTCCACGCCCTTAACTTCACCTTTTGACCTCAACAGCAGACATAAATATTCCACAGGGTCCTTCACAATTCCACGGTTTATCGACTAATCAATTAGCGTGCTTCTAACTACATCGATAGTCAATCCAACGTCATTACACCCAAATGAAATGTGCAGAGAACAGAGATTAACATGTGGATGACGTGAATGACAATAGTAATCAATATGATGCGTTTAATTTAGTAGTAATATGGCTTGGAAATATCAACAAACAGAAGGTTGTTGTATTGTAATACATTGTTGAAGTGAATATCGTTAGTGCGTACCTACATATATGTATGTAGTCTATTTATTTTTTCTGATTATTCTATATTCTATTGCAAACACCCAGTATTAAAGTATCGATATTAATTTATTTCATCTTGTAAAGGTTTACAAAATTTCAGTATGCTTTAATAAAATTTTGGTGAATGGAATGAACCACGATTAAAACCATACACTAATTTGAAAACTAAAAATAAAGCTATTATTAATTTACAGTACCCAGTAGATACCTACGTGTTTATTAGATTGGTCAATTTGGACACAATCTATTTTCATACAAAACTTTCTCTTGGTTGGATGTCTTACTGTTCGTAGTAACAATTGCAATTTCAGGTTAAGTTTATTTTGTTGCTTTTTGGGTTGTTCCTAACTGGTGCTTCGTTTATAATTTAAAAATGTATTTACATAAATAACTTCCAATGGTACGTGAGGTAGGAATATCCTTGGTCGGCTGCAAATACTTAGGAACTCGGTAAGAATTAGTTTTGAGTTGGCATAGGTTTGTTATTGTTGTTGGTTTGCCACTATTATCACCATCGTTCTCAAAATTATTAGGTACGTAGGTACTTATTATACATGTTACGGGCGACGTGAAGACGAAGACTTTTTAAAAAACTTTTATTCGAGTAACGCGAGTTACAGAGTTTCGGCTTAGACTACAGACAAGACTAGAATTAACACTCTTACTTTACTAGGTCCTATTTATACAGATCTGTTATGCTGAGGTGTTGTGGTTCTCATGGGAAAAGAATATAAAGACAAAGGGAAGATCAAATTCTGCAATTCTTGCAGTAAGCAAGTTTTAACAATACTCAAAAGGAATATGATATGTTCTAGTAATCATTCTAGAACAATATACAATGGAAAATGATATCTTTGTAGTAAGCATCTTGAACAATAAAGAATGAGAACATAATATCCAACAGTAAACAGAATCAAGGGTAAAAACAAGGTTATGATCAAGGTGATGCTTGAGGTCGGATATAACACCTTCCCCCTTATATTAAAAATTTGTGTTAACAAATTTTGACATTAAATTAGGCATATGTTTTAGTATTAGAATTTAGTTCAATTTCTTCTTCTTCGCGAGGTTCGTCCAATCTATACGAAGGTCTTCTTTTGACAGTAACAAATTTTCTTAAATTTTGAAAAACGTGATTTCGAGTTCTAGGAGGTTGTGGAGGATCGTCTCCGTTGTTAGTAGTAATAATGCCTATTTTAATGTTCCTAGACTTTTTACATTTAAAATAAAAGTACACAATAATTAAAAGTATGATTAAAGTAATGGATAGATATGTCAATATTGGCGTATACTTATTTACAGTTGGTTCGTTAATAATATTATCAAGATCCTTTGCATATTCGTCTAATTTATGCTTTGCGACATTTAAATCGTCATAATTAAATTTATTTAGTTGTAAAGGTTTTAAGTCAGGATATTTTAGTTTATTTGGAGTTTCTTTGCAACATTCAAATGGTATATTAATTGGGTGAAATTTATAGGTTTGATTAGATTTATTTAAATTTTTCGTTTGAATTTTAGTACTTCCAATATAAGCAATGCATTCAGATTTTAACGTTAAAATTGAAGTTTTGTCTAGCATTATAGTCAAAGGATTTTGATTTTTGCACTTAATAGTTATAGGAAATATTTCACTTAAAATTATTAACCATTGATTCTCTTGAATCAATTGTACATTGTAACTTTCAATTGAAATTGTGACTATGTCACAAGTATTAGGTAAATGGGTTTTTACCTCTAATAATTGAGCTTCACATCTTGAATGTGAGTCAATAGGAGTAGGATATAAATCTTTGCACATTATTAAATCAAATGCTAGTTCTTTACAATTTTTTATATCATAGAGAATTACATAGAGAGTTGGGTCATCGCTTTTTGCTACAAATTTAGTATCAGTGGATACCATGTGATAAAATCCAGTTTTATTGTCGAAAATTGGAATAGGATAAATTCTATAAAGAGTATACCATTGAGGTTCTACTAAAGGAATGTCTAATATAAAAACAAGTCTATTTTCTGTTTGAAAAACCTTTAGTTCTATAAAATCAAGATAAGTTGCAACATTTAGAAGTTGAGGAGTTAAGGGCAAATTATTTTTGTTTAAAGTTTGAGCGATTATTTGCAAATGATGAACCAGGTCTTCAGGAGTTATAACTGACGTGTGAATGATATGTAGTTTTGCAAAAGTAATAGAGTTTAGAATGTCATTTAAATTGCTTTCGATAAAGGTATAGGATTCTAGGAGTCTTTCGGCCATCTCTAAAACTTGTAATTTTGCAGTGTAATAATTAAAATTATCAGAAATGTTATAAATGTAATTTTCGATTTGTTTTATGTCATTATTAAAAGTAATTTCATCAATTTGTAATTTGTTGATAGAGTCGTTAAAGTTTTTGATAACTGAAGTAGTTACTAAAATTTGTTTTTTCATTAATTTTTCTAATTCGTGTTCGTCTCTGTTAATTTTGTCGATACAATCGTTATAATACTGTCCGTCTGAAGCGTCTAAATTTCCGGTAATAAATTTCCAAACTGACCCTAAACCATTAATTAAACCTCTTTTATATCTTCTTACATCAATAGCTAATTCTTCAAATTTGAGCGCAATGTTTTCGGAAAGTTGATTTAGTAAAGTGAGATGTGACTTAACTTCGCTTAGAAAGGCGGCCATTCGTACGTCTTTTGGTTGAATTATAAATTGCATATTTTCTAAAATTTTATTATTATTTTCGAATGTTGTTTTTAGAGATGAAATGTCTTTATATACCAATAAACTCCACTTGTCATTAGAAATTTTGAGTCCGGATTGCTCTTGATAGAACACGCCTATGGTGTTATTAATTGGTCGCAGTGTATATTGTGCCATAGCGGTAGCGAACAAAGAAAATCTGTAACGAAGTTTCAGAATTAGGAACTTGGTTCGATATAACAAATTATTTTAATATCAGTATTTTTGAAAATATATTTGATCATAGGGAGAACTGTGTCCCAATCTAATTTGTCTAATCCACAAGCTAACTTGGGTATAGCTATAATTTTATCTTTTTCATCAGTGCTCTCGAGACAAATTGTTCGTAATTCCTTTAAGCAATTAAATAAATTAGCATAAGTTGGTTTATAATAGAAAAATTCTTTAGTTATTAAATAATAAATATTTCTTGTCGGAAGTTGAAGTACTGCTATTTCACCAATTGACTTATTTTGATTTTTTAGTTCATCTACGTGTCCAAATTTATTCTTAAATTCTTTTGCAATTCCTGCATTCATTTCTAAATCTTTAGATACACAGTGAGCTAATGAAATATTTTCAGGGGCATCAAATAAATTGCCCAGTTCAATGGAAACGTTTTTATTTTCAATAGGGATTTTTCGATCTAGAGTATAAAAGAATTCTTTAACCGTTAGTTCTTCTTCCTGTAATTCGTGACATTTCTTTAGCATATCAAAATTCATTTTTGTAGTTTGGTTAGTAATTGGGTTATGTAGCAAAGCTGAATTCGTATAAATCTCTTTAATTTTATAGGGTCCATTAAATTTATTAGCTAGTTTATTTTTTATTTGGGACTCCTTGACATAAACCTTTTCTCCTACGCGAAATTGTCGCTGCTCTGAAACGTGTGTATCAAATCGCTGTTTCGCCTTTTGTTTGCGCATATCCGTACGCTTTCTTGCCACTTCATAATAATGCTTTATTTTATTGTTTAAATCGCGAACGTACTTAGAGATTAATTCTTGCTGATTATACAAAACTTCTGGAGGTCGAGACGAGGTGTGACCAAATAGCAATTCGTAAGGAGTAAAGCCGTGTGTTTTATTTATAGAATTGTTATATGCTATACAAGCGTAAGGGAGCATTTGAAATGGGTGTTCGTTAGGATTTTCTGTACTACACGCGCGTATCATTTCAGTTAAGGTGGCATGAAATCTTTCTAAGGAGTCATTTGATTGCGGATGACTAACACTAGAGAAAGTTAATTTTATATTGTATAATTTACAAAGATCTTTCATTAATTGATTATTAAATTCTTTACCTACATCGCAATGGATTCTTAAAGGAGTTCCAAAATGTTGAAAATAGAGTAAAAGAGCGACTACTACAGATCTCGCTGTTTTATTAGGAAGTGCATAAGCCTGGGTAAATTTTGTCAGTTCGTCTCTTATGGTAAGGATATTATTTTTCACTGGGATTTCTAGAATGTCAATATTTATTCTTTCGAAAGGAGTTTTAGGAGTTTCGGTAATAACTAAGGGACTGTCCAAGTTTTGTCTACAAATTTTTGTCTTTTGGCGGATTTCGCACTGCCGAATAAATGTTTCGACGTCTTTAGTTAGTCCTGTCCAATTATATTTTTGTTTGATGCGTCTAATTGTGTCGTTTATTCCTCGATGTAAGTTTGTCTTGCCTGAATGAAATTGATCTATTATTATAGGTATTTGGTCTTCGTCTGGTATAGTCACAATGTTCTGACAAATTGTTAGTTGGAAATTTTTATCTGAGAACAAAAAATTAAACATTTCTAAAATTGGAAAATCTGGATTGTTTTCAATGTAATAAGTTTTATTTTCTTCGAATATATCTTTACTGTAATAAAGAGATATGAAGAGTACTTGTATTGCGGTTTCAAAATTAAAAGGAACAGGAATTATATAATATTTTCTTTTAGCTACGGTTTGACTGGAAAGAACATTTGCTTTATTATAGTTAAAATCAGGATTTAGCTCAAGTAAATCATCAATAACTTTTTCGTGAAGGTCTGTTAATTTGTCTTGTTGAAAAATTAGTACAATGTCCTTGTGTGTTTTGTCTAAAAGTTGATTATTTGTATATTGGATTTTAGAATAGTCGATCATTGAAGTCGTCTTGTATAGATCAAAAAATCTGTCAAATTCATTACAGATTATAGCAATTTCGTCAGTCTCATTATTGTCAATAGGCGGGTCAATGTCTTGAGGATTATCATGGGAAGTAGATGGTTCGTCTAGGGAAGTATGAAAGGAAACAGCTTCTTTTATATGATTGATTTTGATTCGAGATAATGCGTCGGCATTTCGATTAATTTTTCCAGGTTTATAAATTATTTGATAATTATATTCTTCTAATTTAAGTCGCCAACGTGCTAAACGACTACCGGGATCTTTTATTGAGAAAAGCCAGGTTAAAGGTCTATGATCTGTAACCAATAAGAATTTTCGTCCGAAAAGATAAGGTCTATAGTTTTTTACGGCAGCAATTATTGCCAATAGTTCTTTCTCTATAACGCTATATTTCATTTCTGATGGACTTAAGGTTCTTGAAAAGTATGCTATGGGAAGATCATTTCCAACAGGTCCTTGCGAAAGTACCGCGCCTACAGCAAAAGCGCTTGCATCTGTAGTTAAAACAAATTCTTTTTCAAAATTAGGATATATTAGAATTGGTGAAGTTATTAATGCATTTTTAAGTTGTTCGAAAGATTCACGACAATCTTTATCAAAAATAAATGGTACGTCTTTTCTTAAAAGTCGAGTTAAAGGCTTTGTCATTTTTGCGAAATTTGGAATAAACTTCCTGTAGTAACCAGTAAGACCCAAAAATTGTTTAATTTGTTTAGTATTGGCAGGTTGAGGAAAATCGATAACAGCTTGTACTTTTTGTGGATTTGGTTTGACCCCTTCAGGTGTAATAACATGTCCTAAATAAATTACTTCTTTTCGTAAGAATTCACACTTATCTGGCTGTATTTTTAGATTTGAATTTCTTAATCTTTGAAAAACTTCAGTAATACGAGAGATATGTTCATTAATTGTGGAAGAATAAATAATAATGTCGTCCATGTAAACTAAGCACTTTTCGTTTTGTATCCCCATTAGTATATTATCCATAACCCTCTGAAAATATATCTGAAATATTAGGCAGTGGATACCTGTCATTAACTGTTAATTCATTTAATTTCCGATAATCAATTACGATTCTCCATTTTTGTTTGCCTGAAGCATCTAATTTTTTTGGAACGACCCATACTGGGGACGACCATGGTGAAACAGAAGGTCTAATTATTCCTTGAGAAAGCATTTTATTAATTTGTGTTTTTACTTCTTCCTTGTGAACTTGTGGATATCGATAAGATTTAGTAAAAATTGGCTTAGCGTCGCCTGTATCGATAGTATGTTTTATTTCATTAGTAAAACTTAAAAAATCTCCGTCAAAGTAAAATATATCTTCAAAATTCAAACATAAATTAGTAATTAATTCCTTTTCTTCTTCGTTTAAATGTTCTAGCCTTAATGATTCTTTTATTTCTTCTACTCTGCTTTTCGTTTTATTAAAATTACAAATAATATTAGCACTAGCGTTCGTTTCTTTAATGTAAGGCTCAAATTCAAATTCTTCGAAACAAATATCCTTTGTTATGGCATTAGCGTTTAATATTGTCGTATAAAAATTACCGTCTTCGTTTATTTTTACTATAGCATTTGGCACGTATACCTTTTCTACTCGTTGTGCGCATAAAATCATTTCTTTATTCGTATATCTATTCGTATGAAACTTGCATATTTTTTCGCAACGCGGTTCTATCGTAACCTGATTTATATTATAACTCGTATTTTCGCTTTCAAAATTATTTATATTTTCCGTGTAATCATTATTATTATTATTTCGTTCATAAGCGTTTATATGAAGGCTATCGTATCTTTCGTCAACATTAACTTGTCTTTTATAAACAACTCGATTATTATTATCATTATTATTCGTTAACTCGTTTAATTCATCTCCGTCTTTAAATAATTCGTGTACCTTATAGTACGTAATTAATTGTTTATTCCTAAAATCTACTATTGCACCGTACCTTTCTAGAAAGTCAGCGCCTAAAATTCCGTCGAATCCTATATCTAGATCGCAAATATAAACTTTATGGGGAGAAAGAGGACCCGTAAAAGAAACAAATACCGCTTCAGTAATAGGAATTGATTGGCCAGAAATACCTTTAATTTGAAAATTTTCTGGACATCGATTTAAAAATTGCTGAACCGTCTCTGGTTTGAAAATTGAAATACCAGCTCCTGTGTCAATTAAAATTTTGTACTTATCGGTATTATCTTTAATATAATATAAGTTACTATTGTCAACGGTATTTATGCAAACGTTTGGTCCGTATTGGTCATACCAAGATTCTTGAAGTTGGGAATAGGATTCTGGTCCGAGGCTGTTAATTGAAAATTTTCGCTTTGGCCCAGATAATGTTGTTGGGGAGTTCTATTTTGGTTATTTGGATTTGAATTTGGGAATCTAGGAGTAAAATTTTGATTAGAAGGCTGGAAACCTGAATTATTATTAAAAGTTCTTGGGAAATTGTTTCTAGGAATATTATTAGAAAAATTTCTAGGAGGTTGATTTCTTGGTTGGAAGTTTTGAGGGTGATTCCTAGGTTGGAAAGAAGGAGTTTGAAAATTATTTTGCTGAGGAAAAGATGGTCTTTGATGGAACCTATTTTGGGAGAAATTATTTCTTTGGGAGTTGTTTTGGAAATTGTTATAGTAGCTAGAAGGATTTGGACCATTTCTGTAATAATTATTTTGATTTTTAGTTCGACATTCATTGATAGTATGTCCATTTCTTTTGCAATAATTACAAAATTTTGGAAAATTATTACTGGTTCTTTTGACATTATTATTGAAGACTGGTACACGATTTTGCCTCTGAAATTTTTGATTTTCAAAATAAGAAAGTTGCAATTCTCTCTTAATTAAAGCTATAGCATCCATCATGTTGGGTGGATTGCTAGCACGAATTAGTTGCCCTATTCTTGGTTCTAAACCTGTCAAAACTGTATTTAAACACATGCTATCGATTAATGTAGCTTGCGATTCTTTTTGTTCCCTAGTGAGAAGGCTTTGTTTTCCTATTGCGGCATACATTTTTGAGCAGTGAGTTTGAACTCTGCCTACAAAAGTCAAAGCATTTTCATTTTGGGATTGACACATTCTTTGTAAATCTTGAATTAATGAAGTTAGATCGCGAGGATCTCCGAAATGAACGTTAAGTAATTGTTTGATTTCGCGCCAGGTACTCAAATCTCTTGAATTAATGAGTTGGGCTGCACGTCCCTTTAATTGATTTTTAATTTTTATAACAAGTAAAATGGCTTGGTCGCCAACAGTCATTTGCATGGCCCTATCACATGCAATGATAAAAGTATAGTGTAGTAGTGGTGTGGTGACCCCCGAGGAGACTGTCCTTCTAAGTGCCTCCGGATCTCCCTCGTTGAAGACCCTTTTATCGAGGATCCCACTTCTGACACCAAATTGTTACGGGCGACGTGAAGACGAAGACTTTTTAAAAAACTTTTATTCGAGTAACGCGAGTTACAGAGTTTCGGCTTAGACTACAGACAAGACTAGAATTAACACTCCTACTTTACTAGGTCCTATTTATACAGATCTGTTATGCTGAGGTGTTGTGGTTCTCATGGGAAAAGAATATAAAGACAAAGGGAAGATCAAATTCTGCAATTCTTGCAGTAAGCAAGTTTTAACAATACTCAAAAGGAATATGATATGTTCTAGTAATCATTCTAGAACAATATACAATGGAAAATGATATCTTTGTAGTAAGCATCTTGAACAATAAAGAATGAGAACATAATATCCAACAGTAAACAGAATCAAGGGTAAAAACAAGGTTATGATCAAGGTGATGCTTGAGGTCGGATATAACATACATATTATTTATTTTCCTTCACTGCTGCGTAAAATATTATATTTTTTTGAATGTTGGCCTGTTATTATTTAAAAAATTCCATTGCCCAAGTGTCGATTACCTAGCAGGCACAATCACAATACTAAGGTAACCTTCCTGCTAATCCACGAGTTCCTGCTAAGATTTCATTTCTGCAACAGAACTTCTGATAAAAACCCATTGGTGCCACTTGTAGCCTTCGAAAACCTCCAAATTCATATTAACCGACTTGGGAGGGGATGTTAATTT
The DNA here is from genome assembly GCA_963920635.1 of Pseudeuparius sepicola. Classification (NCBI taxonomy): domain Eukaryota; kingdom Metazoa; phylum Arthropoda; class Insecta; order Coleoptera; family Anthribidae; genus Pseudeuparius; species Pseudeuparius sepicola. Next base: position 51,564,562 of record OY987301.1, read on the forward strand.
TTCCGATTCCGTTCCGATTCATTTCGTCGGTTTATGGCCAAGTAAGCTGTACCACTAAATTAGGCATTTGGCGATTATTAAGAATCTCTCTTTTAAGAGTATCCTCTGTCGATTTGCGTTTGTGTAACCCTCAACGAAGTAATGGATTTGAAGAGGTATTTCATACTCAAAAGTATAGGAGTTCGGTTTTTTACCATCAAGGCCCATCCATCCATGGTAAGTCAGACCACTGCTAGCTTTTATCGAACTCGTTGGTAATTTAGTTTAGTTTAGTTTAGTTTTAGTACCATTACTTATATTAGTGCCCATATATTGTTGTAACCTAAGCGGCGAAGTATCAATAAAGGTCCTGGTGCAGCAGATGAGTGGTTCCTTTTGGATGTTGAATGCTGACCCTATCTCCCCAAACTTGCCTAAGAGGTTATCTCACCCTAAGAGTTCCTCTGTTAGCAAAACCTACACTTGAATATTTGGCAAGTCCGGGAAGTCCGATACTGCCCGAAAACTCACCGTCGAGGTTTTAAAATGTTGATATTTTGTTACGCTTAAAAAACCGCATGTTTACCGTTTCTTTACTGGTAATTTTTTTTATTTATAGTACTATTGTGCGGGGTTTAGTTGATTTGATTATTCTTAATATTGATCTACAGGGTGTCCGGAAATTATGCGAAAATACTTTAGGGGGTGATTCTATGCGCACGAAAAAATGGTAATAATAATAACTGTAATAATATTTTGCCATAAGTTTTTTGTAGTGCACCGATTTTCTTTAAATTTGGTGCACTTATTACTTGTGTCGAGCTGTATCTACATGGTACAAGCGGACGAGAAATCATGAAAATTTGAGGACCCTAAAGGCAATGACTGTTACTATTATAAGCCATAAATTTGATCAGATTTTATTTATCTTATATTATTTCAGAAAACTAATAATGCCACGTTCAATAACAGTAAAAAATCTTACAAAATGTCCTTTGGTCTTATGTCGATCAAGTCAACGGTTTTTGCATAAAACTGCATTTAAAATAGGACTGTATTTCGTCCAGTAATGCCTAGTATCATAAACAAAGTTACACATAGACTGTCAGAACCACTGTCAAAACCAATAACTAAATTAAAATGCTTATACCTCAACTTACTATCGAATCCTAAGAACTGTAAGACATTACAATTTATCTGTATTAATTTATTTTCATTCTAATATTAAAGTTTGACAGTGTAATAATAATAAAAAAGGTTTTGATTTTATTAATTTATTTTTTTTTAGAATAAGATGTTGGTGAGTTGCTAAAATGTTCCTTTTTTTATTAATTACCTAAGAGAATATATAACGTAGTTATGGAGTTTGTTGGTGCTGGAGAATAAGCACGAACTCCACTTAAAATAATAACGATGCTGTCGATTTGACAAATTTTATTAAACTGATTTTACAACTGTTTACTTAGTTACTAAAATATTTTGTTATTTTTGTAACCGGCCAAATCTTCATTGTTGTGGCGAGGATCGCCACACCAGCGAGAGTTGTTCGTTAGAGGACATGGAGATAAAGACTTGGTGCTACCATCTGGATGTGCAGGGCAAAGTGGAGATGGAGTCGACAATGATTGGTTCTTGTTCTTGGACGGAGGACTTATTCTGGTCGGCTAGGTAGTAAGCGGGCTTAAGCCGGTCCAACGACACTGTTGATCGCTTGCCCTGGACCATGATGTCGAAGGTCTTGTCAGCTCGGGACAGCACTAGGTAGGGTCCAGTATATGGGGGCTGCAGGGAGGTGCGGAGGGCGTCGGTGCGTAGCATGACGTGGGTGCAGGTAGCCAGATCACGGTAGATGAAGACACAGGGTGAAGCATGTCTTGATGCTCGGACGGGACGGAGTCTAGACATAAGATCCCTCACCACTATGGAGTTTGTTGGTGCTGGAGAATAAGCACGAACTCCACTTAAAATAATAACGATGTTGTCGATTTGACAAATTTTATTAAACTGATTTTACAACTGTTTACTTAGTTACTAAAATATTTTGTTATTTTTGTAACCGGCCAAATCTTCATTGTTGTGGCGAGGATCGCCACACCAGCGAGGGTCGCCACATAGTAATTAATTAAAAAATGTATGTACAAGCCTTGATTTGTGACGTTATATAGCCGGACTGCTCGGGGTTTGTTGGAGTAGCATAAAAGGGGTGGTTCAGGTAATTAAAGGATATTTTTAACTCAAAAGGCTGTGGGCACAATATGCATAGACACAAAAGAAAAAAGAAAGATAAATTTTTAAATTTGTATCTCACTTGACTTTCTGTGCTAATTTGTAAAAATTGAAATTTTACAAAAATGAAAATCAAAGTTATTTGCAGAACTGAGATTCTAACCAAAATAAAAGAGATTTACTTAGAGATACTTGTCATTTATTAACAAAACAACATTTTGCAAGTAAATTTATAAATGTTTACCTTCAAAATCTTAACACAAATAGTAGGTATTTTTAAGTATATTTCAACTCACAACTTAACCTTTAAATGTCAAACAAATACTGAATTTGTTTCTAAAACTAAATATTTACAAAATAACCAAAATATGTACAAAAATAGCAATAATAATGATAAGTTTAATAATAAGGTAAGATAAAGGCAAAATTTATAAGTAGCAATAAACTACAAAAGCAACAAAATAAATGAGGGCAAACCTTAGCCGACAAAATCTCATACTATCATCATTAAATAACTTGAATATAACATATACAGGGTGACCGGAAATTACGTGCACAAAATTGGAGGGGTGGTAGTACTCGCGAAAATAATGCCACAAGTTCATATAACACTTTTCCGAAAACTCGATATTAACCGAGTTACATAACCGCAAAACTATTTTTTTCAAAACAATATTATGAGATAACTTTTCTCCTAGTGAATATATTTTTTTCAAATTTGGTACACTTATTACACATAATAGGGTGGACTATCGTGAGAAATTTCATAATAATTGGTCGGCCATAAAGGCCGTAACACCATGTGCATGTGTACAAATTTTGCTAGAACTTTTTTATTTTCCAATTTTTTTAATTATTATAATTTATTATCAAAGAGCGTTAAAAAATCTTACAAAAAGGTATTCTTGTCTCAATTCGATAAAGTTTACCGTTTCGAAGAAAATCGCATTTAAAAAGGACAAGGTTTTCTAGAAATACGCGATAAACGCCCACATGATCAAAGCTGGCCTTGGAATTTTCGATCTTTGGCGATTTACTATGACTTGATTGGTCATCCTGAGAATGTATGTTAAAGGGGGGAAAATACACCTGGAAAAAATTAACAATAATTTATTTATTTGGTCAGGAACAATAAAAAAAATAAGAACAACAATAACAATTAATTAATAATAAAAATAAATCATTTATAGCAAAGCTTCAAACTGTTGTCCTTCCATTTCTAAGCACAACTCGAGTCTTCTTAATAAAAATGATGATGACTTTTGCTTTTAGATAATATTATTATTAATTTTTTTCGTAAAAGTCTCTACTTTTATAAAAATCAAGTCGCCTCTGGAAACAAAAAAGAGCAGCAAATCAGCATTCACAGTTTGACAACTGTCAAGTTATTAGAAGCATTATTTTATTGATAGAATTTAAAAGGAGCTATTAGCATGGATGATAACTATACAAACGCAGAATTACGAGACATGCATTATTATTATGGCGTAGCAAAAGGCAATGCTCGTGCAGCACGAAGAATGTACCACGAAGCTTTTCCTCATAAGAGACTACCCGACGTTCGGCTGTTCAGCAGCATCCACCGGAGACTAGGGGAATATGGAGCTTTTAAGGGAAATCGCCATGATGTAGGACGCCCAAGAAGAACACGGACAGTTGCCGCTGAAGTTCGTATTTTGAATGCTATTGAAAATGATCCACAAACAAGTGTCAGGGTTATCGCAAACTAAGAAAATCTGCCGAAAAGTATTGTGCATGAAGTTTTGAGGAAGCAGTTGCTCTACCCTTATCACTACACGAAGGTGCAAGCATTATTTGCAGGGGATACCGAATCCCGTTCAAGATTTTGTTACCAACTTCAACAATTTTGTAATGACGATCCAACATTTTTATCTAAAGTGTTATTTACTGATGAAGCGGGATTCGGCCACGAAAGTCCTATAAACTTCAAAAATATGCATTTCTGGCACGACGAAAATCCACATATGACAATTGAACGTGGTTTTCAACACCGTTTTTCATTGAATGTATGGGCAGGCATTATTAACGATTATTTAATTGGTCCGTACTTTTTCCCTAACCGCCTTACGGGAGAAATTTATTTAGACTTTTTGAGGAACCAATTACCGCTTGTTTTAGAAGATCTACCTCTACAGTTGAGAAATTCGATGTGGTTGCTCCAAGATGGTGCCCCACCTCATTTTTCGATCAATGTAAGAGAATTTCTCAATGAGACGTAAGTGGGCCCCTAGATCGCCTGGATTTTTTTTCTGGGGTTATCTTAAGTCACTGGTATACAAAACTCCTATAAATAATAGAGAAGAATTAAGACAGAGAATTATTGATTCCTGTGATATTATTAGAAGGCAAGAAGGAATATTTTTTAGAACCCGCAGATCACTTTTAAGAAGACTCGAGTTGTGCTTAGAAATGGAAGGACAACAGTTTGAAGCTTTGCTATAAATGATTTATTTTTATTATTAATTAATTGTTATTGTTGTTCTTATTTTTTTATTGTTCCTGACCAAATAAATAAATTATTGTTAATTTTTTCCAGGTGTATTTTCCCCCCTTTAAATTATCACATACATTCTCAGGATGACCAATCAAGTCATAGTAAATCGCCAAAGATCGAAAATTCCAAGGCCAGCTTTGATCATGTGGGCGTTTATCGCGTATTTCTAGAAAACCTTATCCTTTTTAAATGCGATTTTCTTCGAAACGGTAAACTTTATCGAATTGAGACAAGAATACCTTTTTGTAAGATTTTTTAACGCTCTTTAATAATAAATTATAATAATTAAAAAAATTGTAAAATAAAAAAGTTCTAGCAAAATTTGTACACATTCACATGGTGTTACGGCCTTTATGGCCGACCAATTACTATGAAATTTCTCACGATAGTCCACCCTATTATGTGTAATAAGTGTACCAAATTTGAAAAAAATATATTCACTAGGAGAAAAGTTATCTCAAAATATTGTTTTGAAAAAAATAGTTTTGCGGTTATGTAACTCGGTTAATATCGAGTTTTCGGAAAAGTGTTATATGAACTTGTGGCATTATTTTCGAGAGTACTACCACCCCTCCAATTTTGTGCACGTAATTTCCGGTCACCCTGTATATGTTATATTCAAGTTATTTATTGATGATAGTATGAGATTTTGTCGGCTAAGGTTTGCCCGCATTTATTTTGTTGCTTTTGTAGTTTATTGCTACTTATAAATTTTGCCTTTATCTTACCTTATTATTAAACTTATCATTATTATTGCTATTTTTGTACATATTTTGGTTATTTTGTAAATATTTAGTTTTAGAAACAAATTCAGTATTTGTTTGACATTTAAAGGTTAAGTTGTGAGTTGAAATATACTTAAAAATACCTACTATTTGTGTTAAGATTTTGAAGGTAAACATTTATAAATTTACTTGCAAAATGTTGTTTTGTTAATAAATGACAAGTATCTCTAAGTAAATCTATCTTTTATTTTGGTTAGAATCTCAGTTCTGCAAATAACTTTGATTTTCATTTTTGTAAAATTTCAATTTTTACAAATTAGCACAGAAAGTCAAGTGAGATACAAATTTAAAAATTTATCTTTCTTTTTTCTTTTGTGTCTATGCATATTGTGCCCACAGCCTTTTGAGTTAAAAATATCCTTTAATTACCTGAACCACCCCTTTTATGCTACTCCAACAAACCCCGAGCAGTCCGGCTATATAACGTCACAAATCAAGGCTTGTACATACATTTTTTAATTAATTACTATGTGGCGACCCTCGCTGGTGTGGCGATCCTCGCCACAACAATGAAGATTTGGTCGGTTACAAAAATAACAAAATATTTTAGTAACTAAGTAAACAGTTGTAAAATCAGTTTAATAAAATTTGTCAAATCGACAACATCGTTATTATTTTAAGTGGAGTTCGTGCTTATTCTCCAGCACCAACAAACTCCATAGTGGTGAGGGGTCTTATGTCTAGACTCCGTCCCGTCCGAGCATCAAGACATGCTTCACCCGGTGTCTTCATCTACCGTGATCTGGCTACCTGCACCCACGTCATGCTACGCACCGACGCCCTCCGCACCTCCCTGCAGCCCCCATATTCTGGACCCTACCTAGTGCTGTCCCGAGCTGACAAGACCTTCGACATCATGGTCCAGGGCAAGCGATCAACAGTGTCGTTGGACCGGCTTAAGCCCGCTTACTACCTAGCCGACCAGAATAAGTCCTCCGTCCAAGAACAAGAACCAATCATTGTCGACTCCATCTCCACTTTGCCCTGCACATCCAGATGGTAGCACCAAGTCTTTATCTCCATGTCCTCTAACGAACAACTCTCGCCCTACAGTCGTCACACGTTCAGGCCGACGTGTTCGTTTCACTGAGTTCTACAAGGCGTAGCAACTCACTCCGCAGGGGGATGGTGTGGCGACCCTCGCTGGTGTGGCGATCCTCGCCACAACAATGAAGATTTGGCCGGTTACAAAAATAGCAAAATATTTTAGTAACTAAGTAAACAGTTGTAAAATCAGTTTAATAAAATTTGTCAAATCGACAACATCGTTATTATTTTAAGTGGAGTTCGTGCTTATTCTTCAGCACCAACAAACTCCATAACTACGTTATATATTCTCTTAGGTAATTAATAAAAAAAGGAACATTTTAGCAACTCACCAACATCTTATTCTAAAAAAATAAATTAATAAAATCAAAACCTTTTTTATTATTATTACAATAAATTATAATAATTAAAAAAAAATGGAAAATAAAAAAGTTCTAGCAAAATTTGTACATATGCACATGGCTTTACGGCCTTTATGGCCGACCAATTATTATGAAATTTCTCACGATAGTCCACCCTATTATGTGTAATAAGTGTACCAAATTTGAAAAAAAAATATTCACTAGGAGAAAAGTTATCTCAAAATATTGTTTTGAAAAAAATGGTTTTGAGGTTATGTAACTCGGTTAATATCGAGTTTTCGGAAAAGTGTTATATGAACTTGTAGCATTATTTTCGCGAGTACTACCACCCTTCCAATTTTGTGCACGTAATTTCCGGACACCCGGTATTTAAATTAAACTGAGGCATTCGTAGTTCAATAAACCAAAATAGATAAGTTTTCTTATCTTGACAAACAAAAGTAGGTAATAGTTAAGCTTTCGTAGCTTGATAAAGCAAATAAACATAAATATTTACATAAATATTGTCAGTTTCAGGTTACAACGGTGCAATAGGCCCAACAATGAATTTTGGTAATAAAATAAGGTAAAAACCAATAAAAAGGTGGTGTGACAGCAGATCCGATTACTCGAACGTAAAACCATACGTTTCCACACGACCAATCTTCGTCCTTCTATCGATTAACCAAAAAAATCTCCTACTGGTAGACAAACGACAATAGTAACTTGTGGGTATCACTGTCGACACTGTCGTAGAGGCAACAGTGGTCGGTACCATAAAAACACCTTGTATAACCATAAACTGGACCTGATATCGCAGCAACAATATATATTTTAAACAAGTTCAAGTTGAGTTTGAGCGATTGAGCGAGTTTCAGTCTAAGTTTGAGGTTGAGGTTGAGTTTTGAGGCCTACGGCAATAGAAAAATTTAGCATAAATACCTTTCACAAAAGACAATAATTGAAACAAGGAAAATATGCAAAAATAGTAACAAAAGTATATCACCTGTAGTTATCGGGCGGCCTCTCGGTTTGGCTGGATCGGAGTCAATGAACATTCGTAAAATTTCAGTGCTAAATACTGTTTTTAGGTTTAACAAAAAAATCAAGACGTCCGAAAACAGACCAACAAAAAGGAAGGCGGATAGAAAATCGATATTCTTTGGTTCTGCACTACAGTGTAGCATCAAGTGATATAAAATGTTAAATTACAGCATAAACTGAATAGAAAAGTGTTAAATGAGTTCTTGAGGCAAAAGTCAAGCTTGATTAATAAATTTAACGGAAAATTTAGGAAAATAATAGAAATAATACATTGTACCGGACAATCTAGATCAGTTCCGAACAATACTTGAACGCAGCCATCGACAATTAGTTACCAAGGATTATTTGAACATCAGAGCTATACCATCTGTGAGAAATAAAAATGAACGAGAACCTAGACACGTGCCAAAATAAAAAGGGTAGAACAACTTCTATAAAAATATTGGAGACGGCGAAATATACCTGAATTAAACGAAAAGTTTATCAAATGTGAAATTTTAACCTATGTATAAAAAAAACTTGCGGAAGATATTCGTATTTGATATACGCCGCAATTAAATCGTTTGAATTTAGAAGTTAATATATTAACTTGCACTTGCGCTTGCACTGTTTAGAGAATTAAGAAAAGATAATATTGTACGATGGACTGTAATAAATAAATAAAGGTGTTTTCAAAAAAAATGACTGACCAAATTGTTGCTTGCTATTATGTTGTAATGGAAATAACAATATTTTCGTAACAACAGTTGGTGCAACCGGATATTTTAGAAACATTTCGAAATTGCTTCTGCCTATCCATGTGTCCTTTTTTTAATAATAATAATTTTATTCACATAATAAGTTGACATTAATACAATACACAGTAGTGCAGATATAACAATATAGTAATGTTTGCAGAAATACTTATTATGCTCGAATTCATGTGTCTTAACTATACAGAAGGATAGAAATGTGGCAATGATACATTCTCGAGGAAGAGTAACAGGATACCTATGACTGAAATGTAACAACAAGGCGACCACAAACAGATATGTACTTTGAATAAAGAGTAAACTTACCATAGAAACCATTTAATTTTTATGGCTGTGTATGGATGGGATTTTAACGTTCAACGGACTTCGAAGTGCTGGATCGAGGCAATAAATTATTATAAAGTGACAATAAAGGAAGGTGCTTAGATGGGATATATGGAATCCATGTAATCCAACTTTACTAAATATTTTATGACCAAGGTTTTGATGTAATTAATATCGTATTCAAATATATCTTGTAAATTTCGGGTAAGTACCTAGTTGTAGATTTTAGTCGCTACGTTAGGATATTTCTCTGGCCAATACTTTTATTAAAAGACGGAACTATCATATTACCTTTTTCTGTATGTCTTGTATTGTACTGATGTGTCATTTCTTTTGATATATTTTTGTTTGTGGTAATAAAGCATGTTTTTAGTGGCATGTCAGGTAAAGGATATCAATTGAAAAAAATGCACTTCGGGTCCCGGCTGGAGTGCATTTTTTTCAATTGATATCCTTTACCTGACATGCCACTAAAACATCCTTTATTATATATAAATGCATGTTGCAGTAATAGACAGTTGTTACAAGCTTTTATTTAACTTGCAATGTATGGTGTTGTATAGGTCAAATCTTGCAAGCTGAATTAGAACCACTTCCTGACATCCTTTAGTTCCGGTGACAATACAATATACAATACTCAATATTGTAATACTTTCAAAATGGCGGTCGCCACAAGATGGCGGATGATGTATTTTTTGCGACCCCCCTTAATATGGGTATCAAATAAAAGGGCTTGAAGAATAGAAAACGATAGAGTTAGTGACATCACACTAAATTCAATATGGCCGCCCCTCTAAGATGGCGGATAATGTATTTTTTTGTCAACCCCCTTAGTGTTAGTGACATCACACTAAATTCAATATGGCCGCCTCGCTGAGATGGCAGATAATGTCTTTTTTTTGTCAATCCCCTTAATATGGGTATCAAATGAAAGGGCTTGGAGAGTAGAAAACGATAAAGTTAGTGACATCACACTAAATTCAATATGGCCGCCGCTCCAACACTGCGGATTATATTTTCTTTTCCCTTAATATGGGCATTAAATGAAAGGGCTTGAAGAGTAGAATTAAAACGTTGAAAATAAAATTAATAATTACAAGAAAAGGTGATAATGGGCAAACCACTCAAAGTTAACAAAAAGAAAAAACTAAGCAACAAATGAAGTCCAGGCAGGAGCCAACAGCACATTTGCCTGGACTTCATTTGTTGCATCCCAAATCATGCCTGTCTTTTGATTTGGTTAATGTTACACCGTACTGATGATTGCCAAATAGCATGAAACACGTGTATGCGGTTACTAGTTTTTTCTTTTTCTTAACTTTGAGTGTTTGCCCATTATCACCTTTTCTTGTAATTATTACATTTACACTCGGTAATCTTACATCCTTATTGTCATTGTATCTTGGGTTATGAAGATTTCCACGCAGGTCGCTTTAGCAGCCTCCGTGGCGATGTTAGTACAAGCCCCAAAATAGGGGATGTGCTGACTGAAGCTGCAAATGTGCTGTTGGCTCCTGCCTGGGCTTCATTTGTTGCTTCCCAAATCATGCCTATCTTTTGATTTGGTTAATGTTACACCGTACTGATGATTGCCAAATAGCACGAAACACGTGTATGCGGTTACTAGTTTTTTCTTTTTGTTAGCTTTGATTGAGTGATTGCCCATTATCACCTTTTCTTGTAATTATTACATTTACACTCGCTAATCTTACATCCTTATTGTCATTGTATCTTCGGTTATGAAGATTTCCACGCAGGTCGCTTTAGCAGCCTCCGTGGCGATGTTAGTACAAGCCCCAAAATAGGGGATGTGCTGACTGAAGCTGCAAATGTGCTGTTGGCTCCTGCCTGGACTTCATTTGTTGCTTTCCAAATCATGCCTATCTTTTGATTTGGTTAATGTTACACCGTACTTATGATTGCCAAATAGCATGAAACACGTGTATGCGGTTACTAGTTTTTTATTTTGTTAACTTTGACTGTTTACACTCGCTAATCTTACATCCTTATTGTCATTGTATCTTGGGTTATGAAGATTTCCACGCAGGTCGCTTTAGCAGCCTCCGTGGCGATGTTAGTACAAGCCCCAAATTAGGGGATGTGCTGACTGAAGCTGCAAATGTGCTGTTGGCGCCTGCCTGGACTTCATTTGTTGCTTCCCAAATCATGCCTATCTTTTGATTTGGTTAATGTTACACCGTACTGATGATTGCCAAATAGCATGAAACACGTGTATGCGGTTGCTAGTTTTTTCTTTTTGTTAACTTTGAGTGTTTGCCCATTATCACCTTTTCTTGTAATTATTACATTTACACTCGCTAATCTTACATCCTTATTGTCATTGTATCTTGGGTTATGAAGATTTCCACGCAGGTCGCTTTAGCAGCCTCCGTGGCGATGTTAGTACAAGCCCCAAAATAGGGGATGTGCTGACTGAAGCTGCAAATGTGCTGTTGGCTCCTGCCTGGACTTCATTTGTTGCTTTTCAAATCATGCCTATCTTTTGATTTGGTTAATGTTACACCGTACTTATGATTGCCAAATAGCATGAAACACGTGTATGCGGTTACTAGTTTTTTATTTTGTTAACTTTGACTGTTTACACTCGCTAATCTTACATCCTTATTGTCATTGTATCTTGGGTTATGAAGATTTCCACGCAGGTCGCTTTAGCAGCCTCCGTGGCGATGTTAGTACAAGCCCCAAATTAGGGGATGTGCTGACTGAAGCTGCAAATGTGCTGTTGGCGCCTGCCTGGACTTCATTTGTTGCTTCCCAAATCATGCCTATCTTTTGATTTGGTTAATGTTACACCGTACTGATGATTGCCAAATAGCATGAAACACGTGTATGCGGTTGCTAGTTTTTTCTTTTTGTTAACTTTGAGTGTTTGCCCATTATCACCTTTTCTTGTAATTATTACATTTACACTCGCTAATCTTACATCCTTATTGTCATTGTATCTTGGGTTATGAAGATTTCCACGCAGGTCGCTTTAGCAGCCTCCGTGGCGATGTTAGTACAAGCCCCAAAATAGGGGATGTGCTGACTGAAGCTGCAAATGTGCTGTTGGCTCCTGCCTGGACTTCATTTGTTGCTTCCCAAATCATGCCTCTCTTTTGATTTGGTTAATGTTACACCGTACTGATGATTGCCAAATAGCACGAAACACGTGTATGCGGTTACTAGTTTTTTCTTTTTGTTAGCTTTGAGTGATTGCCCATTATCACCTTTTCTTGCATCCTTATTGTCATAAAATTAATAGTAAAAAAATATTTTTAAAAGCAAGCTTTTATTTAAATGCTCTGAAAAGAAGAAAATAAACTTTATAATAAATAAGCTTGTCGCGAGATTTTCGTGTGTAAATTTCTTTTATAGAAAAATACATTTTCTACTTAAAATTACTTTCAAGATATACGGGTGACCGTATTTCGAGTCTTTGCATGGGGATTTTGGTTATCTTAAGAGATACGAGGTCGGTTAAATTAGGGCAAAGTTGCGGAATTTGATGCCGAGTAACATGGTAAAAAAAATTTTTGGCTAGCCCTTCTCCTTTTAAAAATAATGCGAAAAACTGAAAATTGTTTTTTATTTTTTCAAACGAAAACGAACGGCGCTGGACATTTCTAAGTTAAACATTATTAAGGCACTTTTTTACAAGGAATCTAAATATGATCTCGCATTTTCTTTCTCGCCTCCCTGGACAAAAATATGACGATCAACTTTTATTTTTCTTATGGGCGGCATATTGGATTTTTGTATTTTAGGAAAGAGGGTTTTTTTGTGGTTAAAATGATATGTCACGCAATATGCTTTACTTTGTTTTTCTTGCCGTAATATCAAATTAATCATTTTTGCATAGAGTGCCTTGGAAATGTAAGCCCCATAATGTTTGACGTTTTTGCATAGAGTGCCTTGGAAACATAAGCCTAGTTGCCCATTGTTGCGAAGTGTGCTTTGGAATATTGTATATCGGTTCAGTAAAAATTCAGTTAATGTTATATTTATTGATTAAATAAATCATAAACGTACCGCGAGGACAAGAGTATGATCTGAGACCGTGCTATTTATTCGCCATTTGCACACAGTAACACTAAGAGAGAAGAGTCAAACTGGAAACACAAAGAACAACAAAAACCTAGATGAGTAGACAATCCTATTTTACAATAAATGTTCAATTTGTCCTCCTTGTTCCTCAAGGCACAATGCAGCACGTTTCTTTAAATTATTTATGGCTCGTCCAATATCGTCCCTTCGACGTCATTTATATTTGAGGAATAATACACTTGAATCATGTCACGCTTTTCTTCATGTGAGAATTCAACGCCTGCCAATATGAACCAATGAAGGTGAAACAGGTGAAGATTTCAGCGATAATACCACTAGTGGCATTTTCGTATGTAATATCACTAGTGCCGGAAATTTTATCGATAATTTTTTCGAAAGCGCTATTTTGCCTAGAAAGATCACGAGTATAAATTGGGCTTTTATTTTCTGAAAATAAAAGCCCATATTAGAAAAACAAAGTAAAGCATAATGTGTGACATATCATTTTAACCAGAAAAAATCCTCTTTTCAAAAATGCATAAATCCAATATGGCGCCCATAAGAAAAATAAAAGTTGATCGTCATATCTTTGTCCAGGGAGGCGAGAAAAAAAACGTGAGATCATATTTAGATTCTTTGTAAAAAAGTGCCTCAATAATGTTAACTTAACGTAAATTTTCAGTTTTTTCGCATTATTTTCAAAACGAAAAGGGTCAGTCAAATTTTTTTTTTCACCATGTTACTCGGCATGAAATTCCGCAACTTTGCCCCAATTTAACCGACCTCGTATCTCTTAAGATAAAAAATAAAAGCTTTTAAAAAGATCCCCATGCAAAGACTCTAAATACGGTCACCCTGTATATATTCTCGCGATAAGCTTTTATATCATATACAGTTGTATAATGTAACAAAATTATGGGTTTGCCTTGGTTTGATTTATTATAAAGTTAAAGTTTATTTTCTTCTTTTCAGAGCATTTAAATAAAAGCTTGTTTTTAAAAATATTTTTTTACTATTACTTTTTTTATACTTAATACCTTTGCATCGGCGAAAAGTCTTTCAGATGGATACCTAATTCTTTTATTATGTATAATTTTTTAGAAATTTCTTTTGGATTACTTCTAGTGGATGCATATCTTAACGCGGACCGTCCCCAATTGATGATGTTGTACCGGATCTATGCTAGTATTCCCTATTCCTAACAAAGTAGGCATTGGAAACAAGTAAACGTCTTGCCATTATTAATTATTATTAGGTGTTGTTGGCACACGGCCCTCGTAGCGGGTCGGGGGGAGAAGACGAGGTGATTTGTTTACATTTTTATTTCTTAAATTTTGTCGACGTAAATGCTTCCCACAATTCATCTTTATTGGATTTGCCATTTTCATTGTCAGTAGTGTTGATATGCATAATTAGGTTATGTTTTTTGTGCATTTTAATTTTCTATTGCACTTACGAGAGGAAATTTCCGAATCGTTAATAATGTCAAAGACATTTTTATGGTTCCACCCACTCTTTAAGTAAATCTAGTCTTGGTTTTACAAAGGAGTGCGGGGCTGTGTGCACGTATATATAGATGAAAAAGAGAAAGAAGTGTATTTCCGTGCAAATTAAATGCAAAAAATTAAAAATCATGGTAAGGTGAAGCATTTGGCACTTCTGCTGGTCTTTTATTTAAATACTTTGGGTAGCTTGGCTGCCCACAGTTGTATAATTTGTTAATATTTTAAAGTTTTTAAAATGTGACTTGGTGTGACCTTCTATTTTATGGGTTTTACTGTTGTATAATTGCTTTATGCTCCAATTTTCCTGTACACACTTGAAAAGTGGTACTGAGGATGGCTTAACAGCCGAAAGCGCTTTACCATGATTTTTAATTAAATTATTTGCACGGAAATACACTTATTTCTTTTTTAGTCTTGGTTTTCGCACAAGCGACATTTTTCACTAGCGCACTTCTGCTTACACACTACTACAATAACTGATTGAATCCACTCAGCCGCATTGTTTATATAGACTACGTAGTTTTCTAGAAAATTTTGAGTCAAACCCCAAAACGGCGAGATTGGGCCGCACGCCTATGACACCCAGTTGTTTACGTATAAAGTAGAGGTCATAGCTCTACGAATTGTCCGCTCTTTTAATCATAAGTGACAAAAGGCGAAGATATTAACTGAAATTTATTGAAAAATGCCGTTTTATTCAAATAGGAAAATGCGGTGCAGTAGAGTTTGTTGGGAATGTGCATCGATTTCAAAAGGAACTATAAGTAGGTATTCTAGTGATTTGCCACTAGAATATTTCGCTCCAGAAAGATAGCATCCAAAGCACTGTCTTTTAAAAATATCACATTATGGTTCTAATGTCCCCTAGTATTATTTGCCAGCTTAAGATAGTTATAAATATGTTGTTGTAAGTCAGTTGATGAAAAGAACCAGTTATTCACTTAAAAAAAACAAATTCCAAATTCACTATTCACTCCACAACAAAGTCTCATACTTTAGAGCAATTCAGACGTATGTGTCTTTTTCACACGTACGCTACGCTTCCAAACTTCGATATTGCATTGTCTGACTGTGTCGCTCTTTCTTCACTTCCTAATGAAATTTTAAATGGGGGCGCCCCAAGTTGTTTATGCGGGGCTGGAACTATTCTTTTTCCAGCAAAACTGGCAAAATATCGGAGGAAACTGTAGCTTAAGAAAAAAGAAGAAATGGAGAACGCTATTATAATTTTTCCTCGAACTGCTCTGATACTTGCCGGCATATTCACTAAACAAAATGTAGTTCACACATATATTTATCATTTCCACATTAGATGTTACATAAAATCCGTACCCGAGATATTTATATAAACATTCTATTTATATTTTCAGGCAGTGGCGGTGTGAGATTTAGAAATTCAAATGCGAATAATATACCAAGGGGACTTCCATTGTCTTGTTTTGTCTTGCTTAAAGTTGATATTTTCCTCATTACCATAATATGTCATCTGTATATGAAATTACGGCTCGTATCTGCCTGACTACTTCCCCACTTTCCACTGCGTTCTGGCCCGCCTCTATATTTGTATTTTATTCACGATTGCATAAATTTACCGAAAATACCACAATTTTATCAGACGGGTTCATGCAATATCCATAAGATTTGACTGTTCTGTCTGTACGTAGATATTGTTGCTAGTAAAAGTAGTTATTTTTGAAGTGGCGTGAATCAAAGATCGAGTACACAAACTGGATTTTGAATATATATATATATATATATATATATATATATATATATATATATATTTATTTAAATCGACTTCAAAGTTATCTGTCACTTGGAAGAAACAAAATTGGTGCGTTGGGTAGCTAGTAAAGCTTTATTTTTTAGTTATAATAACAATTAAGTGTTTTCCTAACTTTGACATGTAAATAGTGACATCTTTCAAACCCAAAGCAAGTGTTGAAACGTAACAAGTTACGTAAAGTAGCATTTTACACTTGATTCTGTTTTAAAAGTGGGCACTTTACATGTCAGAATTAGGAAAACAATAGAAAAAAAACAATATTGCTGTTATAACTAAAGGAAATAATGCTTTACTAGAGAGAGAACACACTAATATTTTATTGCCGTAAAGTACTACTTTACGTAACTAGTGATGTAAAATTTTTGCATGTACAATTGTACATATATTAGTCAGTATTGGCGCACTGGGAAAAATATCGGAATCACGATATGAATATTAAATATCGATATATGGATAAAAAACTATTTTTTTTATCGATATGGCCGGAAAAACTGCAGGATGGCAGGATGGATGATTTTCAGTATTGCATCGGTGTAGAACCAATATCAACGTTAGAAAGTTATCGATACAGTCAGAAATGATGTATGGACGGTCAATATTTCTCTATTTTTGGTATTTCATCGGTATTGAACGACCATGGACTTTTGAAAAGTATTCGATACTATCGGATGCTCGATCGATGGTTGATATTTTTCGATTTTTTGTATTTTATCGGTATCGAACGAATATCTATTTTTGAAAATTGTTCGATATTATGTCGCTCAGCCCGTATCAGCATTGCTATTTAAATTAAACTTTTATTATATTTAACTTTTAACTTCAATATTTTTCAAAATTGCAAAAACTATGTACAGGGTGTCTCAAATCAAATGTTAAATCCGTTTATTTCTTTAGTTTTTGAGAAAAAAGGCCCACAAAAAATTGACATACAGGATGTTCTCGAAACGTTAAGTCCAAGAAACTATTTTTTCGAAACAATAAAAATTGTTTTTGCATTTTTGATATTAAGGACCAAACAGCAAAATCTGCTCATTTACAATTTGAATATAACTTCCGGTTTAACCGGAACTAAAATCTTTAGGAATTGTTACTTTTCTGTAGATTAAAATGTCATTATTATAGCCCCTAAAATTACCTTTTCAGAGATTATACATGATATCTCTTACCGTTTTTGAGATATTCGTCTAAGTTTTCCGGCTGGCATAGAATAAACAAGCGTTTACTAAGAGTCCCTTCGCTTGTCCCGCAAATATCCCACTCGCAACGTAAAATCACACTTTTCCTAACTGGTTTGTACGTATTACGTAAATAGATAAATAGCTATTGCATATTTAATTATTACCTTTACAAAATTCACACATACAAGCTGGTTCTATACCAGAATTGCCCAATAATTGTCCATACCGCCGTCCTATACGGGACGATATTCTACATGTAAAGTTATGAAACCCGTGTTTTTTTGTTTTGTGTCCAAGTTTGCGCCCAGGTTCTGAGTAAAGAGATATAGACCCTTAAGAGTCACCTAAATTTTGGTTTCGAGGGTAAGTAAAACAAATCAAGGTTATCTACTCCGTGACCGTGACCGGAATAAAAGTGGCAATAGAACTTTTCAGTTTATAATAGTTCAGTTATACAATTCAGTTACAAAATTTAGACCCACTCTTAAGGGTCTAATAATAATACTAATATACACCTGCAATAAATACTAACTTTTATGTAAGCATAAAAATAGGGTGTTACCAAATAGAGACGCAAAAAATGTCAAGCAATTTCCACGATGAACAGGAAAATGATATTTCAGATGAGATACGATAATAATTGCTATAATTAATACGATAATAATTGCTATAATTAATATAATGAAAGGAAACCCCCAGTGTTCATTTTTGTATAAGCTCTATAACTATTCATTAACGCATGCAAATAATTTTGGGTGTAGAACTGTAGAGTACTAAAGTACCTACCTATACTTAATAACATAACAATTTTTTTATCAGAAATTAGGAAATAAACTGATGGAACTGCTTCAGTTTTATATCAATAATAATTAATTTATCACATTGTATTATTAAATATTACATTTGCTAATTCCCTAGTATAAAAGCTTATTTTACACCTCTCCTCTTGACATTTTAAAAACCATATCCTTGAACACAACATTCGATATTTGCCTTTATTGCTTTACCTTAAAAACTTGCAAACTAGTAATAGTAGACACTAAGTCCCATGTATGATCAATCAGTTCTTGCGTATTCCCAAAAGATTGTGCTTCACTTGTCCACATTGTGGTCAATTTAAAATATCTGACCTGGTAGTCAAAATTGAAACAGGGTGTTCTGGTTCTCAAAATAAGAGAACTTCTTCAAAAAATAACTTTCTCTTGCAGGCCTTAGTTTCGTAATGTCTCGAATTGGGTGACAAACCTATAAACCCAATTTTATCAAAGAAAATCCTTGATTTTATTTCATTCCTACCGGCTTGATTCCCAAAGTGCAACAAATGTATTCATCATTTTTTTATTGAATATCACATTTACCAGATGGGTAAGACATTAAACTCACTGAAATTAGACGCATTTTTATCCTTAATTTACGGATGGCATGAAGTGGCCGTAAAATATATGTTAAAGGCAAGATCAATTTTTTTATAATAAGATTTGGTTCAGAAAAAAGTTCGAGGTAGCCTTTTCTCATTTTCAAAAATATACTGTACTCCACCATATTTGTGTTAAAAAAGGAACCTATAAATTTTTCTATATATTATGGTTGAAGCCAATAAGGACACATCAACATGGTGATTTTGCTAGTTTACTGCTGTAATAACCCAAATGAAAGAATAAATAATTATGCATTTTAAGTAAGGTGTGGCACAACGTTCTTTGTGAAATAAAATATTTTTTATTTTAATGAAACTTAAGAATTATATAGTTAAATAATTTGTCTTCTAACAATTTATTTTATAATTACATACTTAAATTATATGTATAAATAGGTGGAAAAATATGCCAATGTCAAAAAATGATCAGAAAGTTTATAATTCTCATTCTTCGTGATGGGTGATCGATTAATTAATTTATTCATGTCATTTCAAAACTATTCCGCAGATTTTATAAAGGGTCGGTGTTGCTTCAACTTTTAGTCACTTTGTGCTGTAGGTCTTATAATTCTTTTTTGTATTGCGGATATATTTCATTCAAATGTAGTTGAATTAGTAAATAAAAAATTGATCGAAAATGGAGCCTTTAACATTTTTAAATAGACGACAGTGACAAAAATTATGTGAATATGCCATCCGTCTCATTTAAGAGAAAATATGGGATTTTCAGAATAATATATCAATTTTAAAATATATCAGTATTGGTAATCAAATCCAATTTGAACATTTTTGCCAGCACGATACTGAAAACTAAGACCTTCAGAGACAAATTTCAAAGGAAAAAATTCCTTATTTCTGGCACCGCAACACTTGCAAATTTTTCTCAAAAGTCACCTCGAACTTTCTACCGCAAAACGAACCGCTTTCTTCGCTCAAAAAGCGTCGCGACGCGCACTCCGCGGCCAACCGACGCAGACTGCGGCGCGCGCGCACGCGCCATACCCACTCACCTCGTCCGTGGTCGTCAGCCGATGTCCGCCGAGAGCGTCGCGGCGCCGCCACCCCGTGGGCACATGCCTGGCGCGAGCGACGGGCGACGACTGGGGCAGAGGCGGGGCGCCGCGACGCCGGCCGGGCAGGGAAGGCGCCGGCGCCGGAGAGTGATGGTCAATAGGGGCCGCGCGTGCGCCAACGCGCGGCTCACCGGTGGGAAAGGTATAAGTTGGGGGAATAGGATCGTTTTGGGATTATTTTATTTCGCATTGTCCCATCGTGCATTTTCTCATGCTTATATACGTTTTTCTGAATCTGATATATTTTTAAATGAAAAATTTAAGTTAGTAAAGCCGGTCCTGTCGCAAGTCTGACTCGCATCGTGCAGCATGCGGCGTTGCCACATAGTCAGTTAACAAGTTATATTTCTAAGACAGATAAGAAACAACCAATCCTCGCATAATAACTTCTATCATAAATTGAGACACTTTCAGTGGCGCGTAACATCTTTCAATACATTTTTTAACTTGTAGATATTAGTACTGAACATGCCACGAAAGCTACCTGCCTCTCCCCAGTTTTAAATGTCGTACTTGATATCTGGTATTATTGTTCAAAACTAAATAATTGTCTGCACCTGGAAAGAAGAATGCATGCAAAAAATTAAAAATTTAAATATTTTTAACTGACATATCATTAAACAATTTACAATTATTTATGTAAGAATTGACCCCAACAAGCTTTGGTAGTTTAAGTTTATCTGTTGTAAATGTCTTTAGGTGTAACTAAAAAGTATGAAAAAATGCTCTTCTTAAACTTCGAAAAATAGCATTTATTAACGTATTTATAAGACTTCTTATGGCTATAGCTTCATGTCCCGGAAGACAGATGGCGCTGATGGCTAACAATGTAGCATGGTAAGGGCTATTATTTTCACGCGACATGGGCCATAAACCCATCTTTGCCATTTAAGTCCTCGATACGTCCTACATCAATAACAACTATTGTCCTTGTTTATGGATATTCTAGTTAGCCAATGCTTGACACTAACAACTAACATAAGACTCTGACAGAAATGCAGTGACACAAGAGACAGATTCTGCAAATATTAATATCGTCCAGCTATTTTTTTGTAAATTTTAACATATTATGAAAACTGATAGGCCACTTTTATTTTTGGCACCGGCTGTTGTTTGTATCCAATATTGCTCTCATATCCTTGTGACTCTGTCACATATTGACTAAATAGGGATTCCATAAACAAGGCTCACACCTGATACCAGTTGGCTCTTATAGACTAGTGCAAGATCCGTAATGTAAGATGGTTGTCTCTTTCTGAGAGGTAGCGTTCTGATGACAACTCTGGAAATGCTCACAATAATAATTAACAGTAAGGATGAGATGCGGCACGTGGGCACAACAGGCGAATTTAAAGTAAATTAATCAGGAAAGCTCCATGAATATAGTAGGATTTATAACAGTTTTGTGTTGGCTTTTTATATACCACCAGTTTTTCAGTAGATTTTGATGTTCTGATAAAAAAATAATTCAAGGTTATATTTTATATTTAATTCAGTTCGAAATGCTAGTTCAAAATCAACGTTTTCTGGGGTCAAACATAATTTGAAATATGTCGTATACCAAATCCTAAGTAAAAATTTTACATGCTTTCAATTAATTCATGATAATAATACTAATAATTATTATTATTTACAGATGTTACAGTGTTACATTATTAAGCACAATACAAATAATAATTAAAATTGGTCTTACAAAAAGTTTTAAAAGGGCAGTAAAAACTGAGAATTAAGTTTAGACCTCTATACACAATATAAAACTACACAAACATTATAAATATATCTAAAAAATAGGCCATACTCTATAATAAAAAAAACACAAATAATAATTATAAACGCAACCACTAAATACATAAACTCATGGGTTATAGGTACTACTAAATAAAATAACCATACACATAGGTAAATCTATTTTATTTATACAAAATGTTAAATAAAAGTTAATTTATTTAATATATGTCCGTGCCAACATAATATACTGCAAACGGTGTACCTATTTTTTAAATTAGATAAATTATATTTTGCCTATACCTTTCCTTATTACTCTGGGAAAAATGATCAAGAATGAATTTGTAGTTTTTTCTAACAGTTAGGTATGTCAGAAAATATCGTGGTTTTACGCCTCTCTTAGTGCCGCGTCGATACTTACACTATCTGGTATTTGTTTAGCTGAGTGTAACCTTTACCTACACTAGTGAGTTCCGCATTGGTTCTCCATTCGCATTCGTCCAACAACAATAATTTGCCACAGAAACCATTGTTGTCTGAACAAAAGGACCAACTAGAGGGCCAATGCCGAACTCAGCTACTGTTGGTCCAGGTTAGGGTTCAGTTACAGCATAATATAACAGTAGCCCAACTGCAATCGTCAAATCGTATTCAATGCCATTCTACGCTAAGCCGCATAAGATCGCATAGGATCGATCGTATTTAATTAATCGATGCCTGGACAACTCTAGAGAAACCTTGAAAATATAACAATTTTCAATCTTCAATATGCGTTAGAAATCGAAAAAGCTGTGCGCACAATTAATTTAATTGTGGTATATTAAAATTTTATTATTATCTGCTTTCAAGTCTTGTGTGAATTTTTGCAATCGATTTTAAACATCTTGACAAGATTATGACACAGACATAATATTTCACTCTGGTTAATTGTTATTTTCCTGAAAAATAAAATAAAGAAGGAAACAAAATTAATGTCATACGATTTTTATTTCAATATTAAAACAAATTAATTCCAGATCCTTCTTAGTTGCCAACTTATGGTGCTGCAGGTTCTAGTTGTCGCATTCTTGCAAACTGTTAAATAACTCGCTTTCTTGTCTGTCTGTTTGTTTGTCATCCTTTCTCCTTAACACGTTTTTAACACGCTACTTTTATTTATTACCAGCTTATGGCATGTGTCACTAGTCAAATATTTTTATTTAATATTCATATTTCTTTTATAATAACAAATAACATAATAATATTATACAATGTGTCCACGGCAAAACGGTGTTATAGGTGTATATGACATTTTTTTGCATTACAAATACAATTTTTTTATTCTGCTCTTGCTTCACCCAAAAACTATTTTAGTATCTTGGACTTTAAAAAATTTTTAGAGGGCGCTGGTAGCAGCTTAAAAATAAAAATCGCATCAGGTAAAGTGCCTTTTCTGTGCGAAATGTTGAAACATTTTATTAGAAAAACTTGCTCAGAATTAAAAAATATGACGTATCAAATTAGAGAACTAAATAATTTTTTTTATTTATATATTTTTTTAAATATTATAAATCTAATCATAATTCAAATTTATTTATTCTACCCATGTTCCTCCAGCAATAAATTATTCAGACACAAAAACGGATAACTTCTATTTTTGTTTCCATGGCATACTCTTCTTAAAACATTCAAATTACAAATGCTATAAATTCAATTGACTTTCAACCATTCGAAATAGCTATAATTTAAGAACAGAGTTGAGATGTGTGCTGAAAATGGAGGAACATGGGTAGAATAAATAAGTTGAAATTATGATTACATTTATAATATTTTAAAAAATTATAAATAAAAAAATATTTAGTTCTGTAATTTGATGGAACGTCATATTTTTTATTCTGAGAAAGTTTTTCTAATAACATTTATCAATATTTCAAACAGAAAAGGCACTTTACCTGATGCGATTTTTATTTTTAAGCTGCTACCAGCGCCCTCTATAAATTTTTTAAAGTCCAAGATACTAAAAATAGTTTTTGGGTGAAGCAAGAGTAGAATACAAAAAATTGTGTTTGTAAAGCAAAAAAAGTCATATACAGGGTGTCCGGTAAGTATGGGGCTATCTCACAGGAGCAAGTAGGGGACGTCAAAATATTACGATTGAGCTCAACAACTACGGATCAGATCTCAATAGTTACTGAAATACAGGGCGTTGTAACTCTTTTTTTCAAATTGAATTATGGCAATATCTCCCAAACTAATCAAGCTGTTGAACTGAAATTTGGCACTGCTGTGTTTTTGGCGATGGAGAATAAGCTGAAAATGTCAATTTCGCCGTATCTCACAGAGGGCGCCACTTGCGCTGTTTTTGGCTCGTGCTTTTACTCGTAACTTTTTTGAGGTTATCTCTTTGGTCCTGCAGGTCTATTATTTTAGTGCATCTTTTTATTCTGCAAGAAAAAAGTACTCTTGTTTCATAACGATTAAATCAACCGTTTGCGTTGAAATCGGCAAAATGTGCCCCAAAACACCTGTTGAGTTCAATATTCGACACTTAAAATTTTCACCTACCACTTTCAAATATTACAGATCAACTGTACATTCAAAATGATGAAAAAAATGCCAAATGAGCAGTGGTCAAAACACCATTGGTTTTCTTGAAACAGCGTGTCAAAATTTTGTCAAATTCAATCCTTTCCATTTTGAAAGCGAATAATTTTTGGTACTTTGTTCATAGGGATTTTTTTTCACTTCAAATGGTACCGTTGATATGAAACACTTGAAAGCGGTAGGTGAAAATTTTATGTTTCGAATATTGAACTCAACAGGTGTTTTGGGGCACGTTTTGGCAATTTCAACGCAAACGGTTGACTTTATCGTTATGAAACAAGAGTACCTTTTTCTTGCAGAGTGAAAAGATGCACTAAAATGATAGACCTGCAGGACCAAAGAGATAACCTCAAAAAAGTTACGAGTAAAAGCACGAGCCAAAAACAGCGCAAGTGGCGCCCTCTGTGAGATACGGCGAAATTGACATTTTCAGCTTATTCTCCATCGCCAAAAACACAGCAGTGCCAAATTTCAGTTCAACAGCTTGATTAGTTTGGGAGATATTGCCATAATTCAATTTGAAAAAAAGAGTTACAACGCCCTGTATCTCAGTAAGTATTGAGATCTGACCCGTAGTGGTAAAGCTCAATCGTAATATTTTGACGTCCCCTACCTGCTCCTGTAAGATTGCCCCATACTTTCCGGACACCCTGTATACACCTATAATACCGCTTTTCCGTGGACACATTGCATGTATATAATGCGTTAATATTTCATTGTTATCCAGTTCTGAGTTGTGTGTAAAGTTTGAAGTCTCTAGCACATCGGGAAATTAGTTTAAAATGGATTGCAAAGTTTGACGAGCGGACAAACAGGAGGACAAGAAAGACGTGGTTAAAAATATTGATCAATGCTTGTTCTCTCTGACGGGGGTTTTCTTTTCCCCGTACAATAACTTTCAAGAGGTACGTATTAATATTTTTCGTATTTCTGTGATTTTGCTAACGACAGGGTATGATCAACATGTGATTTTACAAAATTACCTAAATGCGGATAATTACTAAAAAAAAATTAAGAATTTGCAGTATCATACTTACTCATTTTTGTAATTTCTATTTTGCTTGTTCTTCTGAATTCTCAGGACACTTGGTTATACTTAAGTTACTTAGAACGCACGATATCATTTGGAATCTCTGATCAAATATGACTAGATAAGTAATACCTGGTTTATACACGTATAAAATGTTTGTGGCCTACAATAACAAAATATATAACCTCAATATTAGTGTTGATTGCTGTCAATAGACCCAACGACATGGGCGCGTATATTCTAAGGGGCCAAAAATTAATTCTATTCTAATAAAACATTGTATTTTCATTTAAGGCTACAAACATACAATACAAAAAAGAAATATAACTAGGTAGGTACTTATTTACATAATTTTACATAAGTGATGATAAAAAAGCTAGGCTTATGGGGGATTAGGTTAAGTATATTCTAAATTTACCTAAATCAATTTCTTATCAGATATTTAAAAATTTTCGATATTAACTTCCATGTACTAATATATTATTGTATGATTTGAATCATTAGGAATAAACTTATTTTATATTTGTTACATTTAATTTTTTTTTAAATGTTGTCTTGCACATTGCCCAAGCACGTATGGCTCTCTTTGGACTACTCATGTCATCGCTTTTGATGTCCCTAAAATGTCTCTGTTTTTTTAATGTACGTCTGGAAATGAAAAAAATACATACTAGGAATATTTTTAAACAAAATTTTATAATTTTATACAGGGAATTTATGACTTTCGAATGAACGGTGGTGGAATTACCGGAATTAGTATATTTACTTCTTGATCGAAATGCCCTCTTTGACATATTATTTCTCCGTGTTTGGCTGAAACAAAAAAATTAAATTGTTCATTAAATTATCATAAAATGAAAGCAGCTAATATAAGAAAATGACATCCATTAAGTGAAGTAAGTGAAGCAAAGAGGTGCAAGTCTTCTGGCAAATTATATGGTAAGATGTTTATGGGTCACTCAAGAATATAAAAATATAGTTCCACAAAAGTATATGCTATATTTTCTGCGATAATATTGGAACTTACTTCTTTGTGGATTGTCTATTCTTGGAGTTTGTCACCAAGGCAGTGACAGTTAATTCTGTGGATGAACTGTTTAGTACTTCAGGCAATCCTTATCGAATTCATCTACATCCTTCAGATGCTGTGAGAGTTGCTGACAGCGCCAATTCTAAAGAGTCACACTTGCCGAATTTCTGATAACAGTCAGCAGATTCTTTCAACCTGCATTACAATTAAAATTAATTTCAGTTTTTCCAAATCAGAACATGATTATTGTCTAGTAATTTCACAATATAAAAATATCATATTTTAAGATAAATTAGTGCAGGTACTACTGAAATGATGGTATTTAGGGATTTAACTAAAATTATACTGCGTGTCTTCTTTTTAAGTCGCCAAATTATAAGCATTGGTAGAAGACGTCATCCTAAGAAAAAAGTTCATGAACATGAGGCCATAGAAGCTTTATAAGTAACATATAGGCTGAATTCTATATTATGTTTTTTCTTACAAATCAAACGTATTCATTATTATTATGGCAAGCATTACAACAATAAAACAACTTTTTTATTTTGTATTTTCCTAAAAAATTAAAGAAATCGAGGTACTTTAGTGTTGGAGCATTTTCAGACTTACATTTTCTGGCAATTCTGTACGTACATCTAAGAATAAGCCACTCTATGCCAACCTTATTTATTTTGCAAGCAAAAGTTTTTAGGAAGAATACCAGGTATTTTTCGCGAAGTCAAAAATGAAAAAGTTTCTCCTCTTGTCCACTGAATCCCCTGGCATATTCTATATAAGTGAACTCGTGCACCACAAATATATTATTATATAATATATTATTATAATAAAAACAATAACTTCCCTCTAATATTTTGTGGTCTTGCATTTTGGGTGGTAAAAACTTATTATGCATCTGAAAGCTCGGTTCAAGTTGGTAGTTATCTCTAGGTCTACCAACAATATGTACCTAAGGTATATAGTATAGGTATCGAGGCAAAGAGTAAAATTTCCTGTTTTTACTTTACTGCATAATAATCGACCTGCTCCGTTCAAAAGGAAGGAGTATTCTCTTTTTTTAACTCTTTAAGAGGATAATAATATTTTTGAGTATAAGCATTTTTATGAGTTGGAAATTATAACGTACGATTTAAATCTAAATACTTTTACTATAAGCAATTAATTATTCCAATAAAATAAACACTTACCTTTTTGGGGCAGATGGGATATCTGAGTGGGGTTCTTGAATGATTGATCCCGTATGTTTTTCATACAGTACATCACAAGTACTAGATCTGAAAGTTTAATAATTATTCATTTTACTATCTACAATACAGCAAATTAATAAGTAATGTGTTGTTATAATATAGGTAGGTTGTAGGTTCTTGGGGGTTCAAATCTCACATGATGGCCAAAATTGATCGGAAAGGTGTTGGTGTTGGTATAGGTACTATTTTTATTGGGGAATGAAAAATAAGTTTTCAATATTAAAAACAACCTGGATATTGTTTTTGTAATATTTACATCAGAATAAATTGTGGTACTGCCCCTTTTCTTAAATATGTATTCCCACTTGGTTTTTTGTTAGGTCTTCACTAGGAAAATGATATGAGTAGATATATTCTGTAGTCTATATTCGGGTCAATTTTTTCCTTTCCTACGATATGACTGGGTTCTTAAAGTTTTTGTGTCTTTTGGAAATCTAAAAATCAAAATATAATATATATAATAATATATATAATATAACAACGCTGCTTTCCGGATCAGCGAGATTTTCGCATAGGACACAACTTTTGAACATACTGGCAGTGTTTAGTTGAAACAAAACTAATACTTTTCTCCACTACTAAATACAGGCGTTTTTACAAGAAAAACTTTTATCTGCTAAACACAATGACAGCGTCAGCCACTAAACTGTCCTATTGGGTCGGCCTTGAACTCGTAGGGACGCCGATTTCACGGGGGGAACGGGACTCATGCCCTCCTCAGAAATTTCAAAAGGGGGCGACGCCTTCCTTGTAAAACCCGACTGTGGCAACGCCCGCCTTTGATAACCCCTACTGGGACATCGAGCATTGCATTGACAATTTAGGTTTTTTTCCAAATTCAAGAAGTAATATTATTTCTTCTTGATTATTTGCTCCCTTCAGAATTTTGACAACCCGGCGCCTCTGTACTTGGGTCTCAAAACAGATACCTGTTGATTTCTTACGGTTTATTTATTGTATGCTTTATCTATAGATATTTGATCGGAGTTTGGAATAGTTTTGGGGAACTGTTTGCAAATAAACGCGCTTTTGACCAATTGACATCTCTGTCAAGGTAACAATACTATAAATCTATTAATAAAAACAGTATTACTGAGTAGTAATATCAGTAAAAATTCGTTGTCCATTCTCTGTACAAAGTCTAAATAATTGGTGTCGGGTGTGGGGATATCAACATATTTTTTACAACCGATCTAATAATTCTATGGATAGTGACATAGATCATTTATTTAAGATATTACAAGTTATACAACAGAATCGCCAAATCCTTAAGTCTGTTTTACATTGACAATTTCTTCATGAATTAATTGATGAATAAGTTCATGAATTAAGTCGTGAATTAATTCACACAAGGGACCAAAAACAAAACATTTTGTAGTTATGTAAAAATTAAGGACCATTTGTGTTGTGTTCCCCTGTTTTACACACTTCGACGGCAGGACTGTACATAAACCTGAAGAACAAAACTGTAAAAAACCTCAAGAACAAATAATATACCGTATTGCTAGGTTTGCTTTGCAAGTCCCAGATTCAATGTACTACTCTAGTATTAGTGCTAATAAGTAGGAGGGGAAAGTAGGGAGACAGACGGTGGGGGTGAAGCGGCGCGCGCAGTGGGCGAGATCATGAGCTTGATGATTCAAAATCCCCACTCCCCACGTTGGTCTGTGATTCCCACTATGACTCCAAGGCGTGCAACAGAAGCCAGAAATTGTTTTTTTACCTTCATTATTTGTGTAGCTGGCCTGGAGAGCACATAATAAAATATTTTTGTGAAAAAATCCCGGTAATATATCTACACGACGAAAGAAAAAAATAGCCATTATAAAATGGTATTACATGTCCCAAAGTGCCAATGAAGTTGTTGGGCGCTTCGTGTTTACCTTCGGGTGTGTATCTGGCTGCATAAAATGTAGATCCGACGTTAAAAATCGAAATCGCCCTGCTATTTCTGCAGCAAGAGAACAGAGAGAGGTCAATGTTTGTGCCGTAGTGGAAACAAGTGAACAGTGTTCAAGCCGCCATATTTCCGATGAAGTCGGCATTCCGAGCAGTACAGTGAGGGCAATATTGAAAAGAAATCGGTACAAATGCTTCAGGGTACAAGAAACCCAAGAAATTTTTCCGGATGACCATATTAATCGACTGGAATTTTGTGAGGCCATGAGAACCAAATGCGATGAAAACGATAGTTTTCTGGAAAACGTTGTATTTACGTTCGTTATTGGTCTACGAAAAATAACATTTAAGTATCCCACAACGAACGCAGTACCCAAGAAAAGTAAATGTTTGGACTGGTATTTTTGGAAATCATATTATAGGCCCCTTCTTCATTGAAGGTAGCCTAACGGCCGAAAAATGCCCACTTGAGAGGTGTATGGTTCCAGCAGGATGGTTGTCCGGCACATAATGCCCGGATCGTTCAGAATTATTTAAACACCACATTTCCTGAACGAGTTATTTCCACTAGAGGCACAATTAATTGGCCAGCCCGGTCTCCTGACCTAGCGCCCAACGATTTTTACCTTTGGGGGTACTTAAAAAGTACTCTATACGGACATCAATATGAAAGGCCTTAAACGGTAGAAGAGTAGCGAGATAAAATAATAAATTTATGTCGCAACATTTCGCCTGCAACCTTAGTTAATGTTTGTAGAGAATTCTACGACAGGTTGGGCTATTGTGAGGCCCAAGGGGCGGCATCTTTGAGCCTCTCCTGGGATAATATTTTTGATTCATTTTTTAATTTTCCTTTTTTTCTTTTTATTTTAAGAGTTTTTCTTTCATTGTTTTCTCAGAATTGTGTTTTATTCTCCGTACTAGGTGATTACTCCCTCCCTCCCTGCCCTTGCCCCGTCTACTGGTCGTGCCCGCCGCGCCGTGCGCTGACTCCGTAAGTCATTGGCTAGAGGAAAGCCTCCCCTCCTAGTCCCACGCCGCACGCCCGGCGGGCCTCTTCCCCTGCTTTCTCCCTACTTATTAGTAATATTATAGCGGGGACTTGCAAAGAAAACCTGTTTATACGATAAAACCTCCCTGTTTTCAAATTTTCAATGTTGGTAAGTACTCCTAAAGTTAACGTAAAATTTGATATAAAATAGAACATGGTAAGTACTCCTAAAGTTAACGTAAAATTTGATAGAAAATAGAACATGCTCTAATTCGTGAAGTATCTTCATGAAGGAATTCATGAATTAATTCATGAAGAAATTGTCGGTGTAATAAGTACAAGATTTTTTATATATTAATTTGTCCTTGAAGCGACTTCTTGAATTAATACATGAAGAATCTGCCAATGTGAAACACACTTCTCTAGCTACCTCTGGCAAACTCGTATTTCTGGCGAACATACATGTTTGGACACATGTACAGACTGAGTCATTTTCGATTATTTTATGGGGTATCTGCGTTATTTGTATAGATAAAAAAACAAGATAGGTGTTCATGAGTTAATTTTTTGAGATATTTCCGATGCTCAAAACAGATCTCTGATATCTCCAATACTTTAGGAGATACAGGGCGTTTTTGAAATTTTTGCTATTTCTTACAATTATCATAGCTCATTTGTTTTTAAACCTATATATTTCGTTGAAAACGCTTTATACGCACTTTTTTACGTAGAACTGTTTGAGTAAACAGTTTTTCTAAAAGATAGTTATTTTACCTACCAAGGCACTGAAGTTCAACTTAATAATTCAACTTCAGTGCCTTGGTACATAAATAACTATTTTATAGAAAAACTGTTTACTCCAATGGATTCTACGTAAAAAAGTGCGTATAAAGCGTTTTCAACGAAATATATAGGTTTAAAAACAAATGAGCTATGATAAATGCAAAAATTTCAAAAACGCCCTCTATCTCCTAAAGTATTGGAGATATCAGAGATCTGTTCTGAGGATCGTAAATATCTCAAAAAATTAACTCATGAACACCTACCTTGTTTTTTTCTATCTATACAAATAACGTAGATACCCCATAAAACCATCGAAAATGACTCAGTCTGTACTTACTAGCAACAAACACAAACCGTTCTCAGAGTCGAATCGGCCGCACTTAAATCTGCGATCGCCTTTAAAGTAAATTAATCAGGAAAGCTCCATGAATATCGTAGGGTTTATATCAGTATTTTATTGGGTTTTTATATACCACCAGTTTTTCCGTAGATTTTTATGTTCTGATAAAAAAAATAATTCAAGCTTATATTTTGCCCTCATTTCATTCAGCCCGAAAGGCTGGTTCAAAATCAATGTTTTTTTGAGGTCAAACATAATTTGAAATATGTCGTATACCAAATTCTAAGTAAAAAATTTTACATGCTTTCAATTTAAATTTCAATTAAAATTGGTTTTACAAAAAGATTTAAAAGGGAAGTACCTCAGACTAAAGATAATATAGACGAAACTTCAAATACAAAACTTTGTGGCCAACATTTATATGTTTACCAATACAAAACTTTGTTGTATTGCCACTTACTCTATACAGAATTCATTGGAAAATTTAAAAACATATTAGAATATAATGGAGAAGAATAAAACGATTAGCTTCCCTACGGTGCAATTTTGATTACGTTACATAATAATGGGATATTTAAATAAAAATAAGTGGATAAGATTATACTTTGGTTTATATATTTTGTGAAAAAACATAACGAAAAGTTGTAAATTGCGCTGAGTCGCACAATCCGGCAATGCTGCTATCGCCGCCGCCGCGTTGTAGCCGGTGTTTGTTTAGCCATGTGCGTTTGTTGTCGTGGCGTTTCAGATACAGTTTCGTGCGAATTCTTCCGTTTGTGTAATTTTCTGTGATCGATAGATTGTTTATTAAGAAGTTGAACTATACAAGGGACATTAAAAAGAGAATACATAACTGCTTTGTGTGTAAGTAATTTACAGAATCGCATAACCTTTCACAGGTAAGTAAAATCAGTTACAATGAGTTCAGAGGCGTTGCACCTCCTAGGAAGGAAACTGCCTTACGCATTATTGTAATTTCTTGTGATTTTTTACATGAATTCCACCTCAGAATCCGTATTGCCATAGTTAAAAATTCATTCAAATTAATAAACCATAAATACCTAGGCCCCAATGTTATAAATTTTCCTTGTTCTATTTATTTCTTTAACCATAAATATATTTTTTGCATACGCTAATGGTGGGCTTTGTCCAACCAGCTGCTCCACTATAACAAGGAATGTTTTGTTTTCGTATTGTATATGCTGGTTGATTACAATGCCATAAGAAAGGAGAGTCTATATTATCTTTAGTCTGAGGGAAGTACAAACTGAGAATTAAGTTTAGACCTCTACACACAATATAGAACTACACAAACATAAAAATATCTAAAAAATAGGCCACACTGTATAATAAAAAAACACAAATAATAATTATAAACGCAACCACTAAATACATAAGTTCACGTAAAATTTGATAGAAAATAGAACATGCTCTAATTCGTGAAGTATATTCGTGAAGAAATTTATGAATTAATTCATGAAGAAATTATCGGTGTAATAAGTACACGATTTTTTATATATTAATTTGTCCTTGAAGCGACGTTATGAATTAATTCGTGAAGAAATTGGCAATGTAAAACACACTTCTGTATAGCTACCTCGGGCAAACTCGTATTTCTGGCAAACATACATGTTTGGACACATGTACTAGCAACAAACACAAACAGTTCTCCGAGTCGAATCGGCCGCACATAAATCTGCGATCGCCTTCCTCCTCACGGAACCCCCGGCCCTCGAATGGGTAGCTTCCCTCCTCCCCCGCATGAATCAACAGATCCCCATGACCCCAAGCCATTCAAACAGGTTGGCACCGCGCCCCTATAGTCTTCGAGAGCGCCATTAAATAGGGTCACACACGAATTATGCCGGCACTTTGTAATGCAAGAATAAAAGTATCGAAAAGAGGTAATAGGTATTAAGTTTCCAGAAAAAATAGTTACTGCGCCATTTAAAACGTACCGAAACATAGATGTTCCGCCAACATTTATTTATTATCTATTTTTTACAGTTTTAATTAACTAACTGAAAAATCGATTATTCCGAGTTATGACCGGGACAAATTATTGTTTTCTTTCTCTGTTTTTGGACGGGGACATTTTTTAAAATCATATTTCAATGCAAACCTCACCCCTACCCATTCAGAGTCGCCCCTCCTTTATTTTTGTCCAAGCTAGAACTGTTCATCCCTTCTAATTCACTCGTCTAATTCACCCGTCGATTTTGGTTTGGAAGTTGACACTTTTTAAATCGTATTTCATATTTGTATAAATCTCGCGATATATGGAGAACCAGTACATATAATATTCTATTGCGCATCGTCGGCGACGTCACTGCGAAGCATCGCGATTGCCAAGCTCGTTTAAAAAACCTCAATTTCGAGAAGAAAATTAATGTAGATAGAAAACTGTTGCTAATAATGAAAAACATTAAAAAATAATATATTTTTTTAAAAATACACTGGACGAAAAAGTACGTAATAGTAAAAAAAAGTTCGATGGGTCAACGAACGGTTTATTAATATATTTATCCAACGTAAGGGTAAAACGTAAAATATTTGTCCAATGTAAAGGTAAAACGTAAAGTATTTGTCCAACATAAAGGTATTAGGTATGAATAGCTGTGTTTTAATTTCTATATCAATGTAGATGTTTATTGGTTTTACAAACGAATTGACGAACAAACTATCTACATTAAAACAATGAACGTGTTCATAAATAGTGTAAATTATGAACATTTAATTGACGAATACAATTATTAAATTTTGAAAAATTTTACATTAAAATTTGTTCGTTCATACCCAACCCAAAGTCTATAGAGGGATAGGTTGCCTGGTAACTTCGGGCCAATCAAAACACTGCATTCAACTTCGGCAAATACGTCACACGCGTGCCCGTTCAAATTAATATGTATTTGTAGTAATGAAAAGAGCAATACACAATTGCCTTTTGACATTTGAATGAAAAATTTGCAATAAACTTGAAAATATTATCGGTCTATAATAGTCAGAATTTAAAACACTAATAGTATATTATTAACCATGGTTTAAACAGAAGCTATTATTGACCCGAGCGTCAGTGTTAAATCCACTACTAACATACCAATAAAACGAAAGATACAATGACAATAAGGATGTAAGATTAGCGAGTGTAAATGTAATAATTACAAGAAAAGGTTAATGTTACACCGTACTGATGATTGCCAAATAGCATGAAACACGTGTATGCGGTTACTAGTTTTTTCTTTTTGTTAACTTTGAGTGTTTGCCCATTATCACCTTTTCTTGTAATTATACCTACCAATAAAACATTATAATAAACAATAAGTTCTTATATTACCGAAAATATCCTTGCTTCTTGCGTTAATTACTTAATCAAAAATCAAGTTAGCTTTGCTATCTGTCAACTTTAAATTATTAGTCAAAATGTCATAATAATTTTAGTATCTACTTTACTTATATTTTTGTACTGTGTTATAATAATTGTGATGATTTATCGGACACAATGATAATAGTACGCACTCGTCCACCTCGGGGAGAGAAAATCAACTTTTGATGCTTATAATCGTTCAATGAATCGAATAAAAGAATGACCAAGAGGACAGCTGCGTGAAGCCAGTATGACTGTAATTGCCATTGTTATTAAAACGAAAATATGATTTCATATGATAGTGTATTTTACTTGCTCTACAGATATTTTACAGTTTTATTTAATGGATGCATGATATGGCAATGAAATCAAGATAAATAATTTTTTTCAAATAACATATTTTAGTATTTAATTTCAGCATAGCGTTGGAAAAAATGTAGAATTTTTACTAAATTCGAATTTAAATTTAGGAAAATCAAAATCAGTGTTGGTTTGTAAATCTTGTCATGGAATATAAGTGTAGATTTTATGATGAATGTCTTTTCTTCGAATTTTTAAAATTCCTTGCAACTCCTTGGACTTTTTCGAGTTGCTTTTACAAGTGACAACACTACAAATAGCTCCACCTGGCATATTTACCTAAAATTATAAAGCATCATCATAATTCTGAATTCACATTTATTAATTACTACTAAAATTTAAAATTGACTTACTACAAATAGGATCAGTTTTCAGGAACGAGGAACGAGGTTAACAAAAAGTCTCAAAATTCCTTCCTGAAACGTCTTTACAAAGTAAATATGAATCTTTTTATGCACTATAAACTAACACGACACTATTACAGGTTCAAAATATACAGAAAACTTTGTCTTCAAACTCAAAAAAGCTAAAAAAACAGTAAAAATACTCGAAATCAATACGATATGTCATTAGCCAAAACAGCAAAACATAACAATGGGCACGCGTGATGACGCGTCATTCACCCCGCCGTCTCTTCCGCCGCTGAGTTATCATTCAACCTATGTTCATACCATAAACACTAAACATAGTATTAATGAATGTATTTGTTAATAAAATAAAAATTGAACATTGAATTATTAATAGGTATATGTTTCTTAATTTTGAAACACTTTACATGGAAACAATGAATTTGTCCATTAATACTATGAACGAATTAACGAATGTATTTGTTAATACTATAAAAACTCAGATAAAATTGATTTATCGAAATTTTTGCACAGAAACTAATAAGTTAGTTAGGTGATAGATACAGTGCTTACGTTTTGTACTTAAATAGACTAAAAATTAATTTTGTACAAAATATTGTAATAATGCAAAAGACATTACGTTCTATTATTACTTACCGAAATATAGCTATCCCCATCTGATAGGAATCTTTTTTTGCCTTTAAAATTACATTAATATTTTAAAATTCGTTATTACAGAAAGTATAACATTCTTTTGGCATTGCGTTTAATAGAAAGGTGCAGTGGATTTCCCAAAAGTAAACAATAATCACACACATTAATCAATTTTGCAACAAATTTCCGTAATTATACAGGGTGGTTCACTTTTATATGGTAGGACTTTAACATTAGATAGAAAAAGATAATCTAAAATGAAAATTTTATATCAACATATATCGGGGAAAGCTTAGTTTCCGAGATACAGGGCGTTGAAGTGTTGAAAAAAATATGAAGTATTTTTTACACTGTCTGAACCAGTGGAGATATTTAAACCAACTTTGATGTGTAGTACCACCTTTTTGACTACGATATTTAGTGATAATATGAAGGTCCTGAAATAACCAGTGGTGGAGTTATGGGTTTTCACTATCACTAAATTTAAAAAGTAATTAGTACGGACCTGTCTCACATCAACGTAAATTTTTTTTTCGTAAAGTTCTTTCAATTCTCTACAAAAAGTGTATCTTGACATTTTTTTGTATCTGCCACGGTTGTGTAGTAAATAAATTATTTCGTTTCCATCTCAGCCTTTTTTGCCTAAAAATGTGTTTTCTAAGATTATTGATAAATATCGCAAATAACAGAAATTAATTATGGAACACTTATCGGATTCAGCTATTTTATTTTTAATTTTATGGAAACAATTTTAAAAATAAACTGGCACTTGGTTTGAGGTACATTACTTTATTATCATTTTAACATTTTTATCAAATCTGTATTATTTCTTAATAATTTTTATAATTCTAAATTTGTAGAATTCTAAATTATACCACGACGAGTAAAACATGATTCTTCCGCCCATAAAATGTTATTTAAAAATTGTCTTATTTCCTTTGACTACAAAATCCATCGGCAAAATACTAATGTCCTTTCTGCATCGCCGTACTGGTGAAGATAAGTGTACCATGGAAAAGAAAATCTTATTGACAGTTAATAATACAATAATCTGTTATCCAGTAGATGAACGTAGCAGCGCCGCAGTTTGTCTTTGTTAATAATTAAAATGCCGTTCCAATTTACAAATGAAGAGCAGGCTGACATCCATTTCTGCTATGGAGTTGCAAATGGGAACTCTGCGGAAGCAGCCAGAGAATACCGGAGGCGATTTCCAAATAGGCGCCATCCGCGTCCCTCGGTGTTTGTTAACATGCACCGGCAATTCAGAACTCGCGGTCTGAGAACTAGAATCGTCGAACGAGGAAATGAAAACAATATCCAACAAGTCAGACGCAACAATGAGATTCTTCGTGAATTCGATAGGAATCCTACAACAAGTAGCAGAAGAGTGTCAGTGGCCCTACGTGTTTCAAAGTCTGCAATTTTGCGAGCTTTGAAAAGAGATCACAGGCATGCGTATCATCTACAACCCGTACAAGGTTTAAGGCCCGGCGATGCAGAAAGAAGATTAGTCTTTTGCCGATGGATTTTGGAGTCAATTGAAGGAAATAGACAATTTTTAAATAACATTTTATGGACGGACGAGTCGTGTTTTACTCGTCGTGGAGTAGTAAACTTTCATAATCAGCATATTTGGTCACAAGAAAACCCACATGCAATCCGGCCAAGAAATTTTCAGGTCGAATTTAGTGTCAATGTTTGGATTGGACTGTACAACCATCATCTGTTTGGACCCTTTTTTTTTTGCCACAGCGAGTGAATGGTGACAATTTTTTGGAGTTTTTAGTAGCGGAGCATAATAATATGTGGGAAGACATTCCTTTAAACTTAAGATTGTTGGCTTGGTTCCAACTTGACGGCTGTCCTGCACATTTTCACCGAAATGTGAGGAACTGGTTAAATAATAACTTTCCAAATAGGTGGATCGGACGAGGGGGACCGGTCGCTTGGCCACCACGTTCTCCGGACATAACACCTCTGGACTTCTTCGTATGGGGATTTTTAAAAGAACAAGTCTATGCGACTCCTGTAGAAACAAGGGAACAACTTATTGATCGTATCAGAAATGCGTGCGATGAATTGAGAAATGGCAATTTAATCGATGCTGTTCAATCCGTTAGGCGTCGAAGTGAATTATGTGTGCAACAGAATGGATCACATTTTGAACAATTGTTGAATGTTGTACAAATTTAGAATTATAAAAATTATTAAGAAATAATACTAGATTTGATAAAAATGTTAAAATGATAATAAAGTAATGTACCTCAAACCAAGTGCCAGTTTATTTTTAAAATTGTTTCCATAAAATTAAAAATAAAATAGCTGAATCCGATAAGTGTTCCATAATTAATTTCTGTTATTTGCGATATTTATCAATAATCTTAGAAAACACATTTTTAGGCAAAAAAGGCTGAGATGGAAACGAAATAATTTATTTACTACACAACCGTGGCAGATACAAAAAAAATGTCAAGATACACTTTTTGTAGAGAATTGAAAGAACTTTACGAAAAAAAAAAATTTACGTTGATGTGAGACAGGTCCGTACTAATTACTTTTTAAATTTAGTGATAGTGAAAACCCATAACTCCACCACTGGTTATTTCAGGACCTTCATATTATCACTAAATATCGTAGTCAAAAAGGTGGTACTACACATCAAATTTGGTTTAAATATCTCCACTGGTTCGGACAGTGTAAAAAATACTTCGTATTTTTTCCAACACTTCAACGCCCTGTATCTCGGAAACTAAGCTTTCCCCGATATATGTTGATATAAAATTTTCATTTTAGATTATCTTTTTCTATCTAATGTTAAAGTCCTACCACATAAAAGTGAACCACCCTGTATACTTAATACCACAGACCAATATAGTTTCGATAAGCTATATTGGTCTGTGTTAATACTAAAGCATCTTTTACTTAAATGTTAATTCTCATTTGTTTACTTTTAAAAAATCCGCAAAGAACTGCAAATAAAAAATATTAATGTTACTAAAATATTTTATTTTATAATTTTTAATTACATAATACATATTAAAATAAACCAGTATTTTTTTGCACTATTCAAAATTAGTAATTTACAAAGAAATACGATTTCATGAAATTCCAGAGCATTAAGAGGCTACGATACTTGTCAAATGCGCCTGAAGTGCCAGACTCAATTCCGGATCGCTCGATTAGATATGCCTATCCTTCTCCTTTCCCTAGTCATGATGACTTCCCACTCCAGCCTGCCCTCACAGTGCTACGACTGAGGCAGCACGCGGAGCGTGCTAGACTGAGAAAAATCTGAAAAGTATTTGAAAGTTTGAAGTATGTCTTATAAAATAGAACGTAATTATGAAAATGTTCCATGGCTGACTATGTGAAAATTAAAACGCGAGGAAGGAATAAATGATAGTTCCAACCAAACTCGTTGCTATAGCCTGGCGTGTGGCATATTATTGTTCTGGCAAAGTTTACAGAATTAAAATAGTTCTGTAAACTTTGGTTCTGGTTATTTCAGCTGATTTTACTGTTGTTGTCGTTTTGGTGGCTATTGTTTTCTTGTTGTGTTTTGTGTCTGATTAAGGTTTTGATCACAAAATATATGGTTTTGATTATCCATAGTAGTCTATCGCCGCTGTTGTTATATAAATTGCGACAGCAGCAAGCGTTCTAACACGTACATTTCCCGTGAAAGATGAAATTCGCTGTACCTACTTAGGCAGTGGATAATAAAATAGCGGAAACATAGCACTGACAAATTTAGAAGACTGTGTCAGTTGAAACAAATGATGTGCGAAAAACATTTTCGAAATAACTTTGTCAAAACCGTCCTTGGTCAAAAGGCAGCGTCCAGAGATTTTAAGTATGTCTGTCTAATTTGTTACTTGTTAAAGTACCTACTATTCCATTTTAATTATTTAATAATATTTTGTTACTTTTATACAGGGTGAGTTTTTTTTTATGATCAGTATGGGGATCTCGGAAACTAGCGGAGAGAGAAGGAAGGTCAGATGGGAAAAGAATTGCTGTTTTGTGGGCCTAATCATTGAATAAGGAATTCGGCCCAATTTAACGCGCCTTATGGTTTTTTTAAAAAAGGCATGGCTTACTAGATATTTTGAAAAAACTAAATTTTGGCGTTTTATTGTAATCTGTCTAGATTCGTTGTCTCTGAATTTAGATAAAAAGTGTAAATACCAAAGTTGGAGAGATTTGTGTCCCCATAATGCTGTTAACATGTCCTATACTTTCCGTGACAAGTGACAGCTGTCATTTTCGAGATATGACACAAACTTCTGTTTTTTAAAATGGGAACCATAGTTGTCCGTGGCCTCAAAAAATCCGGCATATTTAGAGCTTTCCAACTCCAACGATATAATACTCGATATGATTATTCAGAAAAATAACGGAAATAAGTATAGTTCGCATTTAAAAACACAAGTTGTAGAAAATGGCTGCTGCCATGGAAATTATTACATGATATCCGCATTCGGGACACAATTCCCTTCAATTTTGGTATTTACACTTTTTATTTAAAATCAGAAACAACGAATCTAGATGGATTGGCATAAATCTCCAAAATTTCGTTTTTTTCTTCTAAATATCTAGTAACCTATGAAAGAATTGCGGTTTTGTGGGCCCAATTTAACGCGCCTTGTAGATTTTTGAAAAAAGGCATGGCTTACTAGCTTACTACAAATTTGGAAAAAACACGAAATTTTGGAGATTTATTCCAATCCATCTAGATTCGTTGTTTCTGATTTTAGATAAAAAGCGTTAATACCAAAGTTGCGGAGGGAATTGTTTCCCCAATGCGGCCAGATTTAACCACCTCCCGACATGGGCGCCCATAGGGGGGCACGTGCCCCCCCTGGAGATTCTCAAAATCCCTTCGCGTTATATTTTATATTATTATAGTTGAGCAAAAGATTATTTTCGTATCCTTCCAGGGTGTCCCGAAATTAGCCTGCCATAATTTACCAGCGTGTTCTACGACCTAAAAAAATGAAAAAAGTTCCTATAAACATGGCCTTAAAAATTCCCCCTAATGCGGCTATAGCCCCAAAAAGGGGCAGTTTCACAAACGGTTTTTTCCAAATTTTTTTCAGAACGAACAAAGGTAACATTCTGAAATTTGGTATGTGATGTACCTGTGGCATTTGACATTTGCCGGGGTAGCGATAGTTAGATATTCTTCCCAAATGGGGGGTTAAGGGGTTAAAAATACCCTAAATATTTTGTGTATGCTTTTTCCCCGAA
Source organism: Pseudeuparius sepicola (assembly GCA_963920635.1). Lineage (NCBI taxonomy): Eukaryota > Metazoa > Arthropoda > Insecta > Coleoptera > Anthribidae > Pseudeuparius > Pseudeuparius sepicola. Next base: position 51,606,184 of record OY987301.1, read on the forward strand.
TTTATTGTCATAAAAACATAAAATTTCAGGGTATTCTACGAAAAAATTGTACTCTTGTTGAACTTTGATAGCGTGCACTGTTTTCGAGTAAAATCGTATTGAAATTTTTTTGCAGAGGGCCATGAAGATGTAATAGAAATTAGCCTGCTATATTTTACCAGCGTGTTCTGCGACCCAAAAAAATGAAAAAGTTCCTATAAACATAGCCTCAAAAGTGCTCCCTAAGAGGGCTATAGCTCCCGAAATGGACACTTTGGCAAACGGTTTTTCTAAATATTTCCAGAACGAGCAAAGATAAAATTCTGAAATTTGGTATGTGACATACCTGGGAGAATAAACCATGAAAAAAGCGCAGAAAAAATTTTGGGATATTTTTAACCCCTTGACCCCTCCTTATATGGGACGCCTATGATGAATGTCAAACTCTCTCTACCTCGGTAAACGTCAAATCTTACAGATATATCACACACCAAATTTCATAATTTTATCTTTGTTCGTTCTGGAAATATTTAGAAAAAACCGTTTGCCAAAGTGTCCATTTCGGGGGCTATAGCCCTCTTAGAGGACTTTTTTGAGGCCATTTTTATAGGAACTTTTTTCATTTTTTTGTATCAAAAAAACGTGGTGGTAGATTATGGCAGGCTAATTTCTAATAGGCATTTTCATGGCACTCTGCAAAAAATTTTCAAAACGAGTATCGAAGTTCTTCGTAGAATACCTTCAACTTTCATAATTTTGCAAGAAATCTGGAAAAAAGTATACAAAAAAAATTGGGTAATTTTAACTCCAGACCCCCCCCCCCCCCCCCATTTGGGACGCCTATGATTAAGAATGTCTAACTATCGCTACCTCGGTAAATGTCAAATCTCACAGGAACATCACATACCAAATTTCAGAATTTTATCTTTGTTCGTTCTGGAAATATTTATAGAAACCCGTTTGTGAAACTGCCCCTTTCGGGGGCTATAGCCCCATTAGGGGGCATTAGGCCATGTTTATAGGAACTTTTTTAATTTTTTTAGGTGGTAGAACACGCTGGTAAATTATGGCACGCTAATTTCGGGACACCCTGTATAAAACAAATCCCTGAAATATTTTATAAAAAATTTAACTGGGCCACAAACACATATAAACCAATAATAATTATCGAGTCAGAGCTAGATAGTTCTAAAAAGAACAAGGTTAGATGAGATAATTTTGCCCCCCCCCCCCTAAAATATTTTCTATGGGCACCCTTGCCTCCCGATGATGCTATAACATCTGGCTGCCCAAAAGACGATACCCAGCGGTAGCTAGTTTATGTCAGGGGCGTACGGGCTGTATGGACGCGTTAAATATACCTATTTAAAAAAATCGTGGTTGCTTTCAAATGAGACGACGTTTGATCTGGCAGCCGAAAACACGTCCTAATTGCTCAAAAGAAGATCTCCAGGGGTAGCTAGTTTATATCAGGTGCGTACGGGCTGGACGGACGCGATAAATATATTTAAAAAAAAATCGTGGCTGCTTTCAAACGAGACGGCCTTTGATCTGGCAGCCAAAAACACGTCCCAAAAGAATATCTCCAGAGGTAGCTATAGTCAGAGGCGTACAGGCTGGTTGGACGCGATAAATATATTTTAAAAATCGTGGCTGCTTTCATAGGTGGCTTTTAAAGCTCGTGCGCTCCTGAGATAAACTCGCTACCCCTGGAGATCTTCTTTTGGGCATTAAGTCCGTGTTTTCGTCCTCCAGATCAAACGCCATCACCGTTGAAAGCAGCCACTATTTTTTAAAATATATTTAAGACATGTTCTCGGTCGCCCGATTCAAGACCGTTGCTTTTTAAAAATAATCAGTGGGTTACGACGTTGCCAAATCAAAAGTGTGGCTGAGAAAAGTGTGGCTCTTTTCACACCGATAGTTCATCCATCCATATCTTAAGAGCGAATACTCATCATCATTTATGACATATATATTTTCCTATATAAGGTATACCGGCAAAAGTTTCATTTTCGAAAAAATAAACATCAAAGTGCAAAATTGAAAGTTTCAAGGTCGCATATTTTCCAAACGCTTGAAAGAGACACATTACATGTATAGATCATTGCAATTGTGACAATGATTAGATTTTAAATATCTAAAAATATACAGGGTGTTCTAATTAAAAAACATATGTTTGGTTTGGCACCCCTTTCCTGAACACCCTGTACAAATCTGAATAAACGCTGAAAAAAGCTTTCTTTGGCTTCTTCAACTTTTATCTGAAGAGAAGCCCTGTACAGAGCGGGCCATCGGTGTCTGAGGCTCATTTTGTATGATAAACTTGAAAAAAAATGTGCATTTTCGAAAAGTGGCCGTAACTTTTTTCAGGATGAAAGTTTTGTTTTTCTATAAAAACATTTCTAGAGCACTTTTTTACGTAGAATCCAATGCTGCTACTAAATTTTTTTTAAGTCAATGGTTTAGAGTTACTGATAAAAAAAATTAAAATTGAACAGCCTGTATATTTTTGCATTTTTTAATAGAGCAAAAAATTACCATTCCAAAAATATATATAACACTTAATGATTTACTTAAGTAGTTATCAATTACTAATAACTTTTATGAATTTTTTTCATCAGTATATTTTTGCATTTTTTTAATAGAGCAAAAAATTACCATTTCAAAAAGTATATAAATATTAATTATTTACTTAAGTAGTTATCAATTACTAATAACTTTTATGAATTTTTTCATCAGTATATTTTGCATTTCTTAATAGAGCAAAAAATTACCATTCCAAAAAATATATACCTAACTTTTAACGATTTACTTAACTAGTTACATTGAATAAGGAATTCCTTATCCGAATACCTTAATCAATGGTAGTTATCAATTACTAATAACTTTTATGAATTTTTCATCAGTAACTCTTAAACCATTGACTTAAAAAAAATTTAGTAGCACATTGGATTCTACGTAAAAAAAGTGCTTCAGAAATGTTTTTACAGAAACACAAAATATTCAACCTGAAAAAAGTTACGGCCGCTTTTCAAAAACGCACATATTCAAAAAACGCCCTGTTACTCAAGAACGGTGACAGATATCGATTTGTGGTTTTCGCCATTACTTTATTTATCATAAAAAGATGAGCCTCACAGACCAATATCAGTTTTCGTTAAAAATAGAGGGCCCTATTTTTAACGGAGATAGGGTTTCCCTTTAAAATTATCCAATTTGGCTCACCCTGTACATAGAGTTATAATATGGGAATACACCAGAGCAGGTGTCTCATTTTAAGTCCGATTAGGTATATTATGTCCTTACTTTTTCAAATAATTGAATTAACACACGCTTGCGTATGTCTACGCCACTGGACAAATTCCTAAAATTATTTTTTACAAAAAGCCAGTAATTTGCATGGCAAAAAAAAACGAATTTTCAGTTTTTAGTCAAACTTTTAGGCAAAATTATTTTACTCATAATTTTGGCGCCAAAAATCGATGCAAAATATTGCGACGAAACTGACAGATGAAAAAAATCTAAAGGCACTTTTTGTTCGAAATGGAATTCTCTATCTAAAAATTAAATATTTTTTTGTCAATCTCCTAAATTTCTAATTAAATTAGCGGTAGGTACCGATTACCCGTATCTCCACCACTGATGCATAAAGGACGCAATCGATCCAAGTATAGGTAGGACCTACCTACCTACCTAGGTAGGTACTTTGTACCAAAATTAGGTTAAAATACCCTTTTCTGGTTTAGAAATTCATAAATAAAACAATCTATTTTTTAAAATTTTAACACCCTGTAACGTGGAAATGAAGCCTTTCTGAAGAAAACGTTACACACACCAAACACCCCATTTATTTTCAAAAATACCTACTAGCACAAATTGTCGGGTCGGACGATAGAAATGGCTCACCCTGTATAATAACCTACATACATTAGGTACACTTTTTTAATTGTTAACATTTATTTAGGTAATTCCTTATCCAATGGTATTAAGTATATTATATTATCGAGTACATAAGGTATTATGTTATGTTTTCAACATGTCACACAAATCCTAAAAACCGACATTTACCTATTTATTGCCACTTTTTCGGACTTTCGTCCTCTCGCAACCATTGAACCATTCAGTTACTTTTGTTCTTCAAATATTTATTAAAATTAACTAGGTATTCCTTGACCCCAAAAACATAAAAAACGACATAGGTAGGTATCGCACCCTATATTCATCCCTTTACACCCCTCTCAAATTCCTCTCTTTAAATAAAAAAGTCGAAAACACTCTCTACTCTAACTCGCTACAAGAGTGATCTCGTTTGCTAAAAATTACTGTATATATGAAACGGCAGCGGCTGACCTTGAAATTATAAAGGGAAAATCGTCTTGGTTATTGATTATTCTGTTTGGCTTCAAATAAGAAATAAATACCTGCTATTCTTTGGCCTTGAACAGTATTTACAGAGGCAGTTCCATCTGTCGTTAGAAAGGTTGAACCTCCTTCCGCGCGCCATCTCTCCGTCGGAAGATTTAATAAGGAGACGGCAATCATTTTGGGTCTGTTTTATTTTAGTTATTTAATTGGACGCATTCAGTGCTTTATAGGCGCCACTTCCTGGGACCATAAATACGGGCGAGGGGGGTTAAGAGGGAATACATGGGCGGTCCTACAGTCAGTTACGGGTCTGTCCATTGATCTTAGATATCTTTCCGAATACCTTAATCAATGATAATACATATTTAAAATAAACCAGTATTTTTTTGCACTTTTGAAAATTAGTAATTTACAAAGAAATGCGATTTCATGAAATTCCAGAGCATTAAGAGGCTACGATACTTGTCAAATGCGCGTGAAGTGCCAGACTCAATTCCGGATCGCTCGATTAGATATGCCTATCCTTCTCCTTTCCCTAGTCATGATGACTTCCCACTCCAGCCTGCCCTCACAGTGCTACGACTGAGGCAGCACGCGGAGCGTGCTAGACTGAGAAAAATCTGAAAAATATTTGAAAGTTTGAAGTATGTCTTATAAAATAGAACGTAATTATGAAAATGTTCCATGGCTGACTATGTGAAAATTAAAAAAAAAACACAAAATTAGCCATAGCTCTTTCATTTTTTATAATAACTATGCCGAGTATTATATCTTTGGAAAGCTCAAAAAATGGCCGATTTGATAAGGCCACAGCCAACTATGATTTACATTTAAAAAAAACACAAGTTTATGTTATATCTAAAAAATCACAAACAACATAAAAAATTTGATAAGATTATCTTATTAAGCCCAAAATTATCTACAATTTTTGTCTCTACAGTTTTTCTGTATAATTAGAAATAACGGAGCTACAGAGATCTGATGAAACAGCAAAAAATCATAAGATCAAACGAATTTACCTAAGTGATGTTCGATCTTGATTATAAGAAGACCTCGTCGAAGTAAATAAGTAAGTGTAGTATCCTCGCTTCTGTCCGTCTGACCACAAATTTTAAAGGAAAATAGGTTTCTCCCGCCATCCGCTTGCCCCTCTCCTCGCGCCAACTGCCGCCGGCCCACTCAGTCATATTTACCCCTGTTTTGCAAGGACTAATGTCCTGGGGAATAGGTATGTAAATACGGTTGGGATCTTGGAGTTAAATCTAAGGACGCAAAACTAGGTGAAAAGGCAGCTGCTTGGTTTGTTACTACAACAATGAAAACTAAACGCAAGTTAGGTATGGGCTTAAAAAAATCGTTCAAACGTGATATAGTGAAAAAGGTTGAAAAATCATTGAAACAATCATTTAACGGAAATCAACTTAATAATGAAAAAGGAATTAAGAAAACCACACTAGCTGCAATTAAAGCGGCAGTTAAAAAAGTAGGTGGAAAGAATAAAGTGCGAATCCTCAGAATAATTCCTTTTGAGGCGAGCGGTGGGTTTCTTCCTTTGATTCCAATCCTAGGTGCTTTGGGAGCTCTTGGATCGGTGGCAGGTGGTGCTAGCGCGATTGCTAAAACAGTTATCGCTGCGAAAGATATGCAGAAAAAGCTGGAAGAACAAAAACGTCATAATAAAGCGATGGAAGCAATCGGATCGGGGCTTTACTTGAGAAAACACAAGCGAGGCTTTGGTTTATTTTTAAGGAAACAAAAAAAAACTCCCAGTGAAGCTACCCAAGAGACCATTAACTAACGTTGACCTCGAAAAATTTGCCAGGAAATTAAAGTTGTCATATTTTAGAGGTGTATTCATGAGAGACGCACTTTCAAGCAAACCACATGCGTATGAATCGGCAATTCTTAATTTAGATGTTAAAAACAATAGAGGCACTCACTGGGTAGCATATAAGAAAGATAATAATATTGTTGAATACTTTGATAGTTTTGGTAACTTAAAACCACCGAAGGAACTTGTTAAATATTTAGGAAAAATTAAAATTGTATACAGGGTGAGTCTGAAATAACTGGCATCCTTTTTTTGGGTACGAGAGATGGTCATTCTGAACAACTTTTCTTAATATTTTTTTCCTATCGCCGAAATTTTTCTCTAATTTACCCACCTAAAATGCCCCCTCTATGAAGACACGGCACTGACGAATAGCGTATACTCGGTCTCAAAATACTATACTAGTTGATAATTTACCATTTTATACTCGGTTGTTGGCAGGGCGCCAGTGCCATGTTTTCATAGAGGGGGGAGTTTGAGGGCATGAATTATAGAAAAATCTCGGCGCTAGGAAAAAAAATATTAAGAAAAGTGGTTCAGAATGACCATCTCTATTACCAAAAAAAAGGATGCCAGTTATTTCAGACTCACCCTGTATAATAACGATGCATATTAAAAATTTAATAAAATAAATTGTGGACATCTTTGTCTCAAATTTCTTTATAAAAAGAGCTGACCGACTTAAAACTATTAGTCATGTCGTTGTCATTCACGTTGAAAGGCTACAGCTCTGTGCTCTCGGTTGATTACAATAATTCCATTTATTTAGACCCAACTTTACAATACGGCTTAGCGTTGCTCGGGTTTTATTCCTATAATACGATACCGAATATTGAGGCACCGAATAATAAATTTTATTTAATTGATCAAGCAAACGAACTAAAAGTTTTAGAAATACCCACAGGATCTTATGAAATTGCTGCCATAGAGACAGCGATAATTAAAATTTTAAGAAATCTTAACGAAATACCTGATTTTTCATTGAAAGCCAATACTAATACTCCACAGTGTGAAATATACAGCGATAAATATACGATTGATTTTCGACCAAAAGATTCGATTGCCACATTGCTCGGTTATTCCAATCATTTACTACCCCCACTAAGTGTCCACGCATCAGATTTATCGGTGAATATCGTCAAAACTAGAACAATACATATTGACAGCAATTTAACCTCTGGAGCGTACTATAACAACAGACCTACTCATACTATTTACGAGTTTTCTCCTGAATGTAACCCGGGGGACACCATAGACGAAACCCCCAGAAACCTACTTTACTTACCTGTCACTAAACGGGAAATAAATAATATAACTTTATCGATTTTGGATCAAAATTTTCAGTTAGTAAATTTCCGTGGAGAAGAAATAATTGTGAGATTAGAAGTAAAACCTTTGTAATGGGTCTCGTTTTTGGTGAGGGTCTCACATATAAAAGTGAGTTAAACCACATTATAAACACACTCTCGTCTGAACCTCACAAGCGTCAACCTCGCAACCTGACGCCTACATCTAAAAGCATAAATATTTTAAAGTCGCTCGGATATAATGTCGTTGGCACCAAATGTATTCGACGTGTATCAAAGTCCAAAGTATGATGAGTCATCCAACGCATAGAAAGCCGTACTTACTATCTTTTCGTCAAGTCTTTTATGAATAATGACATCATTGAAATAACAATAATTAACCAGGGCGATGCTTGGTTGTTAATGTACGACGCCGCAATTTTTATTAAAGGAGAAATAAAACCTACACAAGGAGAAGGCATTTGTGAATTAGTAATAATGCCGCGGCTTTTTTCTTCGACTCTATATCTTACGAACTTAACGGACAAGAAGTAGATTCTGTGAGGGACCCCGGCATTTTAAGCAGTATCAGAGCGTATCTTTGCTACAACCCCACCGATGAAAAACGCACCTCAAGTTGGTTGTACCCCGGGAAACCGTTTTGAATAGAGACTCAACGTTTAGTGTTAGAGTTCCACTTAAACACCTGTTTGGCATCTTTAACGATTACCAACATGCAATTTCTGGAAAACAAACAATACGGTTAACTAGAGCTCGAAATGACAAAAACTCTATATTGCTGGAACAAACACCCGATACAACTCCAGATCTAATGGTTGAAGTAGTCATTACTAACATCGAGTTGAAAGTAAAACATATAATACCAAACGATAAAATTAAGTATAACTTATTGCAAGCCCTCAAGAGTAACAAACCCATCTTGATACCGTTTCGCAAATGGGAGTTACATGAATTACCCAATCTAACCGTAAATGCAACCAAAGAAATATGGTCCGTTCAAACCTCTGCCACAGTGGAAAGCCCAAGGTTTGTTATTGTCGGCTTTCAGACCGACCGCAAAGAAAATTCAAAAACCGACCCAACATACTTTGATCACGTAAATATTTCCGGCGTACGCATTATAATAAACGGTGAATACTTTCCGTTTGAACGCTTGCGGCAAGGTTTCAATAGGGATTCTTGGAAGTTTACAATAATTACAGAGACTTCTACCCAAGCTTTATGAATACGCGCGATAAGAGCCCACTACTTAATTATGCTGACTTTAAAGACCGGACGGCGCTGTTCGTTATCGACTGCTCACGTCGCAATGAAACAATTAAAATGAGCACTGTTGGTGTTAAATTGGATATTGAGAGCTCTCAAGGATTTCCAGATAAGACCCGTGCATATTGCATCATTTTGGCATGATAGAGTTGTGAGCGAAACTGTAAGAAGCTATATGATGTAAACAGATCCCGGATATAACTGCAGGGACATCAGCACCATACCAACAATTTTATTCGAGAACTAAGTTAAGATGAAGATTGCTGTAATCGACATTCAAGGTTTCTCGGTGGAGAGAGTTTTATCCCACGGAATTGACAATTAAAATTAATGGGCAAGTGATGCTTATGATTGTAGCTCCCCCAAAAAGTTTTATGTCTCTTAACAATTTAAATAAGGGGCACGTGCGAGTTATGGAAGAAAATTTTCTGGGGATAAAATATTCGAGTATACAACAAATTGGTTAAAATACTGCAAACTACTCTGCTAGACGTTCACATAGTTTGCGTGAAGGGACATCAAAAGGAACGTTTTCTACGTGAAATAATCAAGAATAAAGTGGTTGATGTGGGACATTTGCAAAACAATTGGATAGAGGTGCCGCTATTTGAAAAAGACATTCCGATGTGTCTCCACCACAATGAAAATAAAAAATGGATATGTAGCTTAAGGAATTGTGAAAAATTATATTCTTGGTTATAAAAATACTTAATCGATTACTAAAAGTTTTAAGATTTTACTTAAATAAAGGCCTTTATTAGCATTTTGTTTGATTCCTATAAAAGAGAGAAAAAACTTGAAAATGATGTTCCTCTGATTATCAATAACATAATATACGTCTATAAACCGTATGACGTAAACGATGTTGCTATTTGTATGTATGATTCATTAAATTGCATTTTATTAACTCCAACAACTACCACAGATGAAGTTGTAATGACAAAGATACCAAGTAATATCAAACAGTATAAACTTCGAATGATATTTGAAAATGGCACGGTTGCTGACACAGAGTGGGTTACACCAATTTCTAAAACATTAAATGAGCTTAGAGAACAAGTTACAGCAGGTCAATCCCTAGAAAGCGTGGTTTATTTTATTGCCACATGTTCCTCACTCTTGATTTTAAAATGGATGATTAAATTAATCCATAAGTTGGTGGAAAATCAATGGATTAAAAAGGTAACAACAGTTGTGTATAGTATTTGTGTAACACATAATAAAGTTATGAAAATAAAAGTAGTTTCATTTTTGTCAGCTCCCCGGTATTCTGGCGGTCATTCGTTGAAAATATTCTCAGACTAAACATCCAACTTATTAAAGCGGGCCGACGTGAGAGATCACATCAACATTCTCAGGGTTAGCCATCTGTGTTTTTTAAACACCGAAATTCTGTCAGACTAAACATCCAACTGATAAAAGCGAGCCGACGTGTGAGATCACATCAACATTCTCAGGGTTAGCCATCTGTGTTTTTTAAACATTCAACTCACGAGCTGATGGAAATTTGGTCTCAAAAACATTCTCAGGGTTAGCCATCTGCATTTTGTTAACATTGAAATCATACTAACTCAAAACAAAAGTCAACGATTTTGCATGTTGGAGAAGTGGTATTCTAGGTAGCTCCACCTACTTGCACATGCGCAGCAAGCCTTTAAGGAGATAAGCCCAGCCCCTTTGTGGGAAACACGCCTGCGCGTTTAGACGAGGAAAGCGTATACACTATGTGGATTGACACACCCACTGGTTCTTGAGTACCCCCTCAACACAGTAATTTTTACACTATATATTCCCATAACTGCAAAGTTTGACATTATTCTATCTGAAAGTCTGAACAGTGAAATAACAGTGTTTTGCTTCATCATCATCAAAATGAAAACGCCAGTACCAGTGAGCAAATCAGCCCCCAAGGTTGCAGATACAGGGATCTCCATGCTACAAGACTATCTTATAATGGTAAGCGACCACTACTCTCCTAAATAAACTCTAAAGTTAATATTGCTATTTTTTTACAGCCGGCTGGAAATCCTGAAATGGAATTATTCTCATTGCTGGGGCCTGAATTAACACTCCAGCCGGCGACAAAAGGTGAGCCTCAACCCGGCCCATCGAATGCCCCCGACACCCTCGATGATGTCACCAGAGGTAACGACATACGAAGAATGCAGGCGACCCCCAAATCCAACAGCATGAAATCAGCCCCCAACGTTGCAGATACAAGGGATCTCTATACTACAGAACTATCTTATAAGAGTAAGCGAACACTACTCTCCTAAATAAACTTTAAAGTTAATATTGTTATTTTCTACAGCCGGCTGGACATCCTGAGATGGAAGGAGTTTCACTGGGCCCTGAGGGAATAATCCAGCCGGTGACAAAAGGCAAACCTCAACCTCAACCCGGACCATCGAATGCCCCCAACACCCTCGATGATGTCATACGTAGGATGCAGGCGATGCGAGATGATGACAACATCAGCATTTTTAGTGATGTAACAACCATCGAAAGTCAAGGTGAGGAAGAAGAATATTCAAAGATAAGGGGTCAAAGTCCTACCGCATTTCTCCATAAATTAAAAGCGCAAGCAAATTTGTTTTGCAAGAGAAAATGTGGGGACATAAAGTCCCAAAAACATTCGCTAAGGGAGCAATTGCAAGTAGTGGTTGGGCAAGTTCAACAACTGAAAGCAAGGGAAAAAAGAATCCTTTCAGAACTTGAAAATCTAAATTCAGACGAGACACGAATTGTTAAAATTGTGCAAAGGGTTCAAGAAATTTTGAATGTTTAATGCTCCCCACATTTTCTCTTATTTTAATAATATTATTTTATTATATTATTTTATTATATTATTTTATTATATTATTTTATTATATTATTTTATTATATTATTTTATTATATTATTTTATTTTATTATTTTATTATATTATTTTATTATATTATTTTATTATATTATTTTATTATTGTATTATACATAGTTATATTTTAATACACATATAATTTACCAATTTGATCATCATTTCTTAACCTAAAACACACAAACTTAAATCTCATTAAAAAATAATTCAAGTGATCAGTGTCTAAGCAAAAAGTAAAACGACAACATTTTGAAACTTTGATAATATCTGAAAGGAAAGAAGTGATAAGAAAAAAAAGGTAAGTATACACATTATTTTCTTTATACATGATACAGGTGTAAAAAAAGCAACACTCACTTTTTAATGGTTTTTATTAAATTCAAATTAATATTAGCAATTTTCTTATTTACCTCACACATTTTAATTTCATGCTTTAAATCATCTAGAGATTTCAAATACATTTGAAGTTTCCTTCGATTGTACATACTCAACAGTCTAATCTTAACAGAAGTTTTCATTCTTCAAGGGAAAATTCAAAATTCGTGGTTCTACCTTCTGTTGGCCCAAGGCTTATTACAAACACCTTCTGTCTACGCTTAATTCCCCTATTTATGTCTATAATTCGTTGCGTAGTGAATTTGTCTGTAAATCTTTGCGGTAGAACAGTGTAAAATGTAAAAAATCCACAGAAACTCTTTCTGTATACTGTGTGCACACTCTTCTAAACGATAATACTTGAAGCTCACATCCAATTTCTATACGTCGAGCCTTCATGAATGGTTTAATCAACGATTTCTGATTTAGTTGATTAAAGAACGTCTCCATTTTAAGGCGCAAAACTCACTGGAGAAATAAATGAACTAGTTAATGTATTTCAACTTGAAGAAAGGAGTGGGGAGAAAACTCAGTCAACAATTTAAGTTATGACCTTCTAGGTTTTGTCTCATTGCTTTTTCATACTCACACATCTTAAAATGTCAGCAGAAATCAGGACGGTAATTGATGATATTATTAAAATGCTTGAAAAAGTGTTTACGCTTATTAATAACTCTGATGACGCTACTTTAGAGCATTGGAAAAAAATAATAAATGCAAACATTCGTTTAGTTCATAAAGCATTGAAAAAGGCTGACTGTAATCATGGCACTCGGATTAAATTGCAAACTAACTTGAGTCATTTGAAACGATTTAAAGTATACTTAAAAAAATTACAACGCGTTGGAACAGGTCAACGTAAGCGGGAAAGTCGAAGTGAGAGGGTAAAGTGGGAGGATATAAAACCAATTTTTAATAATCGTATACGCACGGGTGTTATAATTAATTTAAAACACATAGATATTCTGCAGTTTTTTAAAGATGCGTTTTTTTTAAGACTCGCATTAATAGGATCTTAAGATCATTCAATATAATTAAAGTAAATGCTGTCTTTTGTGGGGAATTTATTAAAACGTCTGGAGATCAGGAGATACTTGAAAATAAGTATTTTAATACAAACAATGAAATAATCGATCAAGGAAGACAGTTAAAACAATAGTTTGAAAGCAACATTATTGAAAAAATTTTAGCTGCTATTGAGTCCTTCGAACATCAGGAGTCCGGTTGGAAGTTAACATAAACAAGGTAGAAATGGGAAACGGTGGTAGATCTTACATAAACCTCCCGGAATCAATACAATCTAAAAAAGCTTGAATTAACACTCAAAATGATGATAATCTTTGTTTTGCTTGGAGTGTTGTATCAGCTCTATATCCACCTGTTGGGAGACCAAATCGTACATCCTCATATCCTCACCATCCGACCGTTTTAAACCTAGATGGCCTTGAATTTCCTGTAACTCTAAGTCAAATAGCAAAATTTGAAAAAAAAAAAGAATAATATATCGGTAAATGTGTATGTCCTAGAGTTAGTGTCAAATGAAGACAAATCAAGCTCTTTTAGAACTTCTCCGGCTCGTCTAACTAAAAACAAAATGGAAAAACATGCTAATTTACTTTTAGTTCAGGATACATATTTTCCGAAAGTTGGTGAGCATGAAGCTCTCCCTATTGATGAATCAACAACCGAAATCAATTACCATTACTGTTGGGTTAAATATTTATATATATTATTTATATCCCAAACTAATAAACATAAAGGTAGGATGTTTGTTTGTGATAGATGCTTAAATTATTACTCATCCCAAGAAAAATTAAACGAACACATTGAATATTGTCAAGATGTAAACAACTGTAAAGTATCATTTTCGAAAAATAAGTATATTGAATTTAAAAATTATATCCATAAGGAAAAAGTATCATTTATTATTTATGCTGGTTTTGAATCAATCCTAAAATCTTATAATGAATCACAGTGTTTAGAAACCGCTAGGTATCAAAAACATGAAGCCTTTAGCGCAGGCTACTATTTTAAATGTGATTATGATGATACATTATCTTTTTATAAGAGTTATCGTGGTAGTGATTGCATGTCTTGGTTTGCGAATGAAATGGAAAATATAGCACTCTCTGTAGCTTCAAAGTTAAAAAATAATGAGCCAATTAAAAAATGCAACTGCTACGTGTCACATATGTGAAAACCGTTTAATTCTAACGATATGATAGTACGTGATCATGACCATCTGACATCACGTTTTCGCGGATACGCACACCAAGCTTGTAACTTAAATTACAGAAACTCCTTTGTAGTACCTATAGTATTTCGTAACTTCAGTGGGTACGACAGTCATTTTATTATAAGAGATCTTGCTAAAAAGCATAATGTGATATTGCTTCCAATAAACAAGGAAAAATATATTAGTTTTACAGTTTCTGATACCGATACTGAAGTTAAATTTAGATTCATCGACTCCTTTAAATTTTTAGGCTTCTCTTTGGGTACATTAGCATCGTCTCTCAATAAAGGGGACTTTATTAATACCCAAAAGGAATTTAGTGACGTATCTTCCAACAATCTAGTTCTGTTAACCGAAAAGGGGGTATTTTGTTATGATTATATCGATAACATAAACAAACTTAATGAAAAGTGTTTACCACCAGTCGAGCAATTCTATAGCAAGTTAAACGATACTCATATTAGTCAAAGCGATTACAGACATGCCCAGTTAGTTTGGGATAAATTTAATATTCAAAGTTTAGGTGAATATAGTGACCTATATCTCAAGATTGATATTATGATTCTTACCGATATATTTCAGAACTTTAAGAAAACTTGCATAAAGAATTATGGCTTGGATCCGGCTTGGTACTATACTTTACCGGGATATACTTGGGACTGTATGCTTAAATATACGGGGTGTCGATTAGAAACCTTTCAAGATATTGATATATTAATGTATTTTGAGAAAAGGGTGAGAGTGGGGATAAGCCAATGTCGTAATAGATATTCTGAAGCAAACAACAAATACATGAAAAATTATGATCCTAACAATCCTTCCAAATACTTAGTTTATCTGGATGTAAATAATTTATTCGGGTGGGCAATGGGGGAATCTCTTCCTTACGATAACTTCCAATGGGTTGATACAAACATTAACGTGATGAATGTTCCGGATAACAGTCCAGAAGGATACGTTTTAGAAGTCGATTTAGACTATCCGGAAAATTTACATGACCCCCATAAAGACCTACTGTATTGACGGACAAAACTACCCCCTGCATCCCTTTAGGGAAAAAAATGATAACTCCATTGTTTATGGTCCGATTTTCGCCGTTTTCACAAGGATGTTAAAAAAAAGCCAGTCTGAGAAATTAAAAAACTGCCGGAAAAAACTACCCCTTCCCACCCCCGAAGTTGTTTTTGGTAGGATGTTCGCCATTTTTAGCAAGGACGCTCAAAATTATTCCAGAAGAACCAATCCGCGGTTGAAAAAAATTGCCATAAAAACTACCCCTTGCATCCCTTTAGGAAAAAATCATTACTCCATTGTCTATGGTCCGGTTTTCGCCATTTTAACAAGGATGTTAAAAAATGTCAGCCTGAGAAATAAAAAAAAATGCCGGAAAAAGCTACCCCTTCCCACCCCCGAAGTTGTTTTTGGTAGGATGTTCGCCATTTTTAGCAAGGACGTTCAAAATTATTCCAGAAGCACCAACCCGCGGTTGAAAAAATTTGCCGGAGAAAACTACCCCCTGCATCCCTTTAGGAAAAAAATTTGAACTCCATTGTTTCTGGTTCGATTTTCGCCGTTTTCAAAACTACGTTCAAAAAAGTCTCAGAAGTAAAAGAACTGCCATTTAGCGTTTTTTTTTCCTTATTTAAAATCTGCTACAACTATTGCTTTAATCAGGACAAATCAAAACCCTCATACAAAATTT
This sequence comes from Pseudeuparius sepicola, assembly GCA_963920635.1. Taxonomy (NCBI): domain Eukaryota; kingdom Metazoa; phylum Arthropoda; class Insecta; order Coleoptera; family Anthribidae; genus Pseudeuparius; species Pseudeuparius sepicola. Next base: position 51,622,104 of record OY987301.1, read on the forward strand.
GTACAAAAATTTACAGGGAGTTCCATGTTACAGGGTGTGAAAGTTAAACAAAATAGGAATTTTAAGCGCAACTGGTGAATCAAGTGGGCCAAGAAACTTAAATTCTCTATATGGTTGACTCGGAAAAATGCAAAAATGCAAGACATACAGGGTGTTACAGAGCCAGTAATTCAAACGAATCCTGTGGATAGGGGACTCTATTTAGGGATATTCGAAGTTTGACTGTTGAGAAGTTATTTCACCTTTTATGATTTTCGTAAAACGAAACTTCGTTAAGACTCTTGGGGGTGGGGAGGGTTAGTTTTTTGTCTGAAAATTTGTTTTTAAATTCTGAGACTTTAGAATATCCTTGTGAAAAGGCGACAATCGGACCAGAAAAAATGCAGTAATGATATTTTTTCGTAAAGGGGTGCAGGGGGTAGTTTTAGAATTTGTGCGTTTGGGATTACTTATTTGGAACGTCCTTGCTGAAAATGGCGAGGATTCGACCAAAAACAACTTCGAGGGTGGGAAGGGGTAGTTTTTTGTCAGGCAGTTTCTTCTGCTTCTGAGACTCTTTTGAACGGCCTTGTGAAAACGGCGAAAATCGGACCAGAAACAATGGAGTTATCAATTTTTTCCCTAAAGGGATGCAGGGGGTAGTTTTGTCAGGTAAATTTTTTCAACCACAGATTGGTGCGTATGGGTTAATTTTGAACGTTCTGGCTGAAAATGGCGAGAATTCGACCAAAAACAACTTCGGGGGTGGGAAGGGGTAGTTTTTTGTCAGGCAGTTTTTTATGCTTCTGAGACTCTTTTGAACGTCCTTATGAAAACGGCGAAAATCGCACCAGAAACAATGGAGTTATCAATTTTTTTCCCTAAAGGGATGCAGGGGGTAGTTTTGCCAGGTAAATTTTTTCAACCGCGGATTGGTGCGTCTGGGTAAATTTTGAACGTTCTGGCTGAAAATAGCGCGAATCCGACCAAAAACATTTCGAGGGTGGGAAGGGGTAGTTTTTTGTCAGGCAGTTTTTTATGCTTCTGAGGCTCTTTTGAACTTCCTTGTAAAAGCGGCGAAAATCGGACCAGAAAGAATGGAGTTATCAATTTTTTTCCCTAAAGGGATGCAGGGGGTAGTTTTGTCAGGTAAATTTTTTCAACCGCAGATTGGTGCGTCTGGGTAAACTTTGAACGTTCTTGCTGAAAATGGCGAGGATTCGACCAAAAACAACTTCGGGGGTGGGAAGGGGTAGTTTTTTGTCAGGCAGTTTTTTATGCTTCTGAGACTCTTTTGAACGTCCTTATGAAAACGGCGAAAATCGCACCAGAAACAATGGAGTTATCAATTTTTTTCCTTAAAGGGATGCAGGGGGTAGTTTTGTCAGGTAAATTTTTTCAATCGCGGATTGGGTGCGTCTGGGTAAATTTTGAACGTTCTGGCTGAAAATGGCTGAAAATGGCGAGGATCCAACCAAAAACATTTAGGGGGTGGGAAGGGGTAGTTTTTTTGTCAGGCAGTTTTTTTACTTCTGAGATTTTCAGGGTGTAGTTTTCCCGGCAATTTTTAGTAAGTATACATCAATATGAATCTCAAAAATCCTTACCTACCAATTCCATCTTCCTTGCCTCCTTTTGACTTTAAACACAGACCTGCTTCGCTAAGCTATTATATACAAGCAAAGATCATGATATGATCTTTGATACAAGTCTGTGCCTATATTATTTATATGCATAATATATCTGCTTGTATGCAGATGTATTTTTATCCCTAAAATGGGCCGGATACACGACATTTGGCAACGACGAGTGGAAAGATGTAGAACTCAGCGACCTCTATGGGACGGTAGTGGAAATATTTGTACGAATTTCCACAAAGGATGCCAACTCGAGGGACTTGGCATCCTTTTGGGTTCGCCTAAAAATATACGACGAAGCACAGTCTGTAGCGAAGCTATATAGGTCTGTGCTACAATAATAATAATAATTTGTTATTGTGACCTGTATATTGATCTAACTGGGCGAGGTCAACCTGCCAGAGGTCATCCAATCCTTTAATAATGCTCGTCTGTGTAATTCATTTACAATTTGAATCTTTTCTTTACTATGCTTTGTTTTCGTTGCTTTCCTTATGTTTATGATATTCCAGAACTCTTATTCTATACAAAATTTCACGCAGTTGTTTTTCTTGGATTTCAATATGTGACTGTAAGGCTTTTTTATTTCAGAAAGTGAATCATCGACGTATTTTTTGTTAGTTGCGCCACCTAATGCTTTCGGAGCCTTAAGATTGCTGATTTTTAAATTTCTCGCATCTATATGACCTTCAGGAGTAAAAGTTAAACCGCCTGTGTGAATACTTGGCCGTGAATAAATTCTTGAATACTGACCAAATTTATTGACACTCATGTTGTGTATGGTGATAACCTTGTAATGTGCTTGTATTTATATTACGAAATGATGTGAGCCTCTTTTAATTCCGCCTCTATAGCGGTTATTTCATTATCGTGGGAGGTGTTTCCAGCATTTTTAGAAGCAATAAGAAGCATTAATCTATCCACTAATTCATTCACATTATCCCAATAAATATACTCGATTGGTTTTTTATTGTAAATTAAATGCATACCAGTACCCGAACGTGTTTTTGGTTTAGCTGGAGATTTTCCTGGTTTGAAAATGAGTCTAATAATTTTAAAATATTTTGATAGTTTTGAGCTTTTTAATTTGCCTCTGGTATCAAGATGTGCCCCAGTTAATTTTAAAATCTCGTCTGTGTATTTTGGATCAGAACAAAAAATTAAATCGTATAGTCCCGAAGTTCCCTCAAAATTCTTTCCTTTAACAATAATTATATCTCCACTACTATCAAAATCAATATTTTTACCAGCTAGCAAAAATTTTGATTGAGATGCATCATAAACGGGACCATATACTTTATAAATTTTCTTTGAATTATCACGATGGTCTTGTATATATTGTTTTGCTATGTTAGGATAGGAAAAATCTTCAGGCTCACTATTTTGTGCATCGGAATCGAAAAAATCAGCCTCCTTTTTTAACTGTGGGCTTTCCGGCTCCTCTTTTTTATATTTCATTTTTGCGAAGTTAGGTAGTTTGATTTTGCTCAGAGATTGTGTAACTGGTGTGAACATTTTTTTAATTGATTCGTCTTCTTCAATTTTACATAATTTGAGTGCCACATACTTTTTTCTAACAGCGCGAGCGAGCTCACTGACTTTCTTCGCACGCTGCATTTTAAATAATTGATCTTGCGTTGTTGACGGCATGATTCAAAATTAGTTAATCTAGCTACGTTACAGCTTTATATACTTATCAAATCCATTTTCATTATTTAATTCAAAGTCTTTTACGATTACTAAAGTACCGTAAGAATTATTCCAGCACTCGCTACACATAACTTTAAATTGATCGTAAGTTAAATCGGGAGACACATGCTCATCAAAAACATGACGTAGAATCATGTCATCCTGTCGAAATAGTACAATGACATTACAGTTGTCGCGGACCAGCTGTTTAGGTATTTTCGAGTATGTCTGACAAAGATATACGACATCAACGCCTTTGTGCCGTCCTATCGAATAAAAACTCCGTATCTTACCTTGCCTATCACAACTCACATCATCGAAAATAAAAACTGAATTTTCCAAGGCCTCAGATGGGTCATCATGGCTGTCCCCCCTTTTTCTTGGTCCTGCTCTCTAAGGCCTTCCTTACCTCCAAACTCATCGATTGCCCTTTTTGTTTCCTTGTAACTTGTTTCCAGCTCCTTACTGCAGGGAAGGATCAAGTCATAACCCATGGGCGCATCCCCGATGTAGCCTTGTACTGCGTTTATTCTCGGGAAAACTTCGTCTAGCCAGTCCTGCTCTGTCACCTTTTGAAAACATTCATAGCTTTCTTCGCGCTTTAGTTCTCTCCTTCTGGCTTCTCTTTCCCATGCCTTCCTGCATTCTGTACAGCTAGCGGTTTCTATGCTTTGAGCATTCTGTCGGAGATTTTCCAGTTCTGCTTTATATGTGTCTTCTAGCTGTTTTATTTTTTGTCTCAGCTCTTGATTCTCAGCCACCGTGTTGCCTTTTTCGTTTTCGCTCTTGGGTTTCACACGGGTGTTTTTCAACTCGGTTTTATGGGCTTCCTCCATTTGCATTAACTGACGTCTCAGTTTTTGGTTTTCAGCAGTTAGTGTGCTTCCCCCATCCTTCGCGTTTACTGCTCCCTCTAACCAGTTGCTCAGTGCTGAAGTTTGCAGTTTCTCCACTAGGACAGATAGCTGGCTAGCTGCTTCTTGGACTTCCTTTTTCGGTTTGTACATTTCCTTTACGGTTTTTTCGAGGGTCTTCACCTTTTTGAAAATGCTCCAAATGGTTTTTCTAAATTCAGCACCACTACCTTTGGGGTCGTCTCCCTCGTCTTCCGAGTTATTTTCCCATCTCTTTCTTTTACTCGACTTGTCAAGTCCAGAAAGTGAGTTTGCCCTTAGCGGGGGGGTTCTCTGTAGAGACTCCCGCCTCGCAAAAGGATTGTCTGTGTCTTCTTTATGTGGGTCAGGGTATTTTGAGACTGGTACGTCCTGACCCTTTATCAGACCAGTACTTTCTCAGAGGTTTGCTCCCCCCCAGAATCCATGGAGCGGCTCGCCTTAGCGAGGTGGGATTCCGGGCTTTCAGCCCTACCCACCTGGGGTATTTTCTTCGTTACCTCTCTATCCATATTTATGTTTCCCCACTACGCAGACGGAACTCGGGAACACTTGGAGCAGGGCTTTCCCCCCTGCCATACATCCCCTCGTCGTGTGCCTCAACTTAGGATTTGGGTGTGCCCTTCCCCCCCCCCCCACTTAAAAGCGGGGGAGGGACGCGTGCAATCCTGTTGGTCCGCGGGTGGTATATTGCTTCCCACCTACCCGCCCGACGCAGTGCAATGTCGGGGTAGGGATTTCCCCTATCCGCCACCTGGGGACGCGCCTGGTTGCGGTTACAGGTGTCCGCCCCTGGAATTGCAGATTTTTCTGCTTTACCCACGGTTTTCCCAGGATCTATCTATCTATCTATCTATCTATCTATCTATCTATCTATCTATCTATCTATCTATCTATCTATCTATCTATCTATCTATCTATCTATCTATCTATCTATCTATCTATCTATCTATCTATCTATCTATCTATCTATCTATCTATCTATCTATCTATCTATCTATCTATCTATCTATCTATCTATCTATCTATCTATCTATCTATCTATCTATCTATCTATACTTTCTACAGTATTGTGTAAAAAAGAATTCGAATAAAATCATTTAAAAATTGTGATCCTTTTAATAACGTGTGATAATCTACAACAAAACAGTGACCTCTCCTGAACATAATAAAAGAAAAATAACGAACGCTATTTCAATCTATGAAATAGAATCGACAAGTGCCCGCCTCCGCCCGGGCTTACAATCTCACCGCGTCGGCTTTCGCCTTTGTCCGCGTCACCAGCAATCGTGGGTCCGGGTCGAGATGGGTGATAGTCAACTGGTCTCATAATTACGTAATGCGTTTGAAAGTTGAATATCTTATAAACTAAGAACCCTACAAAAAATGTTTCAAATAAAAGTCGTATATCAAAAGGGCTAATCAAATGTTTATAAAAGAAAATTCACAGATCAAGGTCATATGACAATTAAGTTGATTTTTTCAATGACACCCTGCTGTTTTATTTGATAAAAGCATTTAGCTTCTTTCTCGGAATATATTTCATTAGAAACATTTTTTTCTAGATTGTAGGTTTCACGACATGAATTTTTGCTTCGTTGCAAAATTAAATTTTCTAACGGTTACGCCTTGGTATATAAAGAGCGCATGGTTTATCCACATAGCAGAGCTGTGCAAACACTGAACCACATCGACGTATTCGTAAATATGAGTGACTTTGTAAATATTGACTTTGAGGAATATCTTGCCTCACACAGAGTGTTCTTTCAGCATTGCCGTGGTGATTCATTGACTTATATACTACAAAAACAAGATTTTATTATCCCAAACGAGTGTTTCGAAAAAGTTGCCAAGCAAGAACTTCATGGAATTTGTACCTATCGTTTAATGTTGGGAAAAAACAGCATATTGATAATTACGTGAGGCAAATCATTAATATATGTGACGTGGAAGACATTGATCAAATAAATTATTTTACGCTTGATATACTTCTGAAGAAACATGGTTTGGAATCTGGGTTCCAATATAAGATGTATATTCCCAACATATTAAGCAACGAATACCTTTTAGAGCAGTTCTATCCTACCAACAACTTAACTTCAAATTATAGGGATTTAATGAAATGCATTGACATTTTATTTGTGTGGCCGCTTATCTTGCAAGATATGAAAATTTTAGGGATTTTACAAAGGCACTAAATGATATGAAATTAACCTATAAATTTCAGCCTATACATAATGAGAGTCATATACATATTCTAAAATGGTTGCAAAAGAATATAAAAAAATATGAAGATGATTCAGAAGCCATTCTAGGATGGGATTGTGGACCAGACTCCGGTCACTGGCCATCTACCAAAGTGAAGGATTATAAAATGACAATTTCGTTATTAAATAACCTTGTAGATAATACTTCTGTTTAAAATAAAACTACTTTTAATCTACTTGTCTTATTTAGCTAAAACTATCCATTTATATGTCTACCAAATTCAAATTATGGTGACTGCGTCGGGTACATAATTTTTCACATTAATAGCGAAGTCGTTCTCTTAACAAACTAGAGTTCAAATTATGTTGACCGCATCGGGATATTAGATATGTGAATTTATTCTAATTTTTTAATGGACTTCGCTTGTACCAGATATTTGGCTAAATTTTGTTTATTTCTGGCGAGGTAGTCTGGTAGAAATGTGGCGTGAAGGTAGTTCGTATTCCCAGATTTAAAACTCAGCTATGGCAGTGGCTGAGATGGATGACCGAGGACTTTTTTAAAAAAAAGTTCGGGATCAGATGTTTTTTAACATTGTCACTGCGAGTTCCTTGCTGCAATACCTTGAAGTGTGTGGGGCAGTGACGAGAGTTTGTAAACACCATTAGGTTAAATTAGTTTAAGTTTACTTTAGGTTAATGTTACTTTAGCATAAGTTTACTTTAAAGTAGTTGGTGTTTCTTGGATCTGCCTGTACCCACCCGTCGAAAACAAATAAGCGTTTGTATATACTGACCATACAAATACCGACCGCCGATTCTCAAGCCCCTTTTCCAAGCATTGCGCTACGCCGGGACTTTTGTTGTTTAATTTGCAGCAAATAAAGATTGGAATTTATATGATTCGTTTCAATGCTACGTTACTCATAATAAAATACAGTGGCTGATGTTTAAACATATCCTCCAACATAATTACGAGATATTTTCTAACATTTCAAACCCAGGCTACCATGACGTTAGCTTTTCTATTCCTTTATTTTGTACGTTTTATGACTAAAACATTCAGATGTCCCATGTTAATTTTCTATTCCCCCATGGGATTTTCTACTATTTCGAACTGATTGGCCTTGCGGTTTTCCCCATATCCACTTGTCCCTTGTAAACCAGCGAGTATTTTTCACTGGAAAAATGTTCGAGGCACGGTTTGAACACCTGCGTCACTCTGTTCGGCAGGAAAACGACACTATCCTCCAACTCCAGCAAAATGGTCTCCCCGAACGTTGTTTGCACCACCTTGCCAGAGAGAATTTTCATCGGCACGCCTTCATCCAATTCCACTAACTTTACCGTCGGTTTCTAAGACAAGCAACCAACTTTGTTGGTGGTTTTCAAATCCATTTCTTTGCTGCAAGCCATCTTAGCTCAACTCGGCTACTGAACTCTACACAACAGCAAACTTTGTCTTTTATCAAAGTTAAAGGAGTGGGGGACTTGATTCTAGGAAATGACTTTCTCGAAAACCCCGCCCACTTGACCTTGAACCAAAATTCCCAGAAGTAAGCCACTCTGGAGCAATTTGACCTTTGACCTTTAAGCCCCGCCCCCTGACCTTGAAGCGATTCAACCTTGAAAGCGATTCTCGGAAATTAACCTTGAAGCTATTCTAGGAAACCACGTCCCTTGACCTTGACCCACAATTCCCAGAAATTAACCTTGAAGCGATTCTCGGAAATTAACCTTGAAGCTATTCTAGGAAACCACACCCTTGACCTTGGCGGTCAATTCACAGAAACCTTGAAAGCGCTTCTCGGAAAACCACATCCCTTGACCTTGAACACCAATTCCCAGAAACGTGATATAACCATCACGACTTCGCAACAAACAACGACCTTGACCTTGGCGGCCATTTTGGGCTCGTACCCACTTTGCACCACTACTGTCGTGTTGGTGGCTTGTAATTGGAAGTTATATTAGTAAGTCGCCATTTGGTATTGTTGGTGAACCTCGTGAGGAGGGATTAGCGTCACTATATCCACTAAAGTGGTACCCAGAGTTGGAGACTTATTACTGTGCCGTTTTATCTTTCCATCACACCGGATCGTTTTCATCGCGCAAGTAGTGCAATTTCTAGCCCGATGTTTGGTTTTGTTTTGTACCTACATCGTCAAAAATTATTTTTGCTAACCACTACTAAGCTGTGGCGTTATTAATGTTACCTATACCCACTGACTGTTGTTAAAATCAACAAACAAAAAAATGAAATCAAATAAAATATTGTTGGTGGGGAAGGCGGTACCCGAGGGCTTCCAGTGGAGACGGGCGTGGGATGATGAAATAAATAAATAAACAATAAGATTTTAGACGGGCGCCACTTAGTTTATTTACCGCTCCCCCACGCTACAAGTTGGGATACAAACTAAGAAAGATCCCAATATCAGAATATGCGAGTTAACTTACGGGAGCGAGTTAACGAATTTTTAAAAAATGTATTTTTTTTTGGTTTGACAAGAGAACAACTTTATTCGGCAAAGTTACAGAGAATAATCACACAGAAATGATGTTCTTACAAGATTTATAACTTTTAGGAGCTGATGCGGCGACGGTTTCTGGTTGCTGTTGAGTCAGCGGGTTTCGTAGACGTAACTCCTCCCCTCTAAGCATGAACTTCAGGGTTGAAAAAAAGTGGTGACTTTTTCTTTTTCCTCTAATTTTATATTAATTTTCTTTGTTTTGAATTTGTAGATTCCATATGTTATAATGATTACTAAAATGACTCCTACGGTGATCCAAAGTATCCAGTTAGTTTGATTTAAATTTTGAAAATCTTCAATAGAAAGTGGGTTCGATGTTTGTATTTGTTTTTCCAAAGCGTGCAAATCTTCTAGTCGTATATTTTCCAATTGAAGCGGGTTTCTTTTTGAGTTTTTCTTGATTGATGACTGGTCTTGAATTTTGGGCAATATGACTGGTCTTCCTTTGAGATAATTTTCTTGATTTGTAAATTTGTAGTTTTTATACTCCATGTTACAATTTCGTGGTATCTGTATTATATTAGTTCCTTGTATTAAACTTATTTGTTCATCCGTACATTTTGTTTTTATCTTGATTTCTTCTTTGCTGATGACGATGATATATTCTTGAATGATTTTGTTAATTAGGAAGTTTGGTGGTAGAACGGGAATTTGTTTGCAATGTTGTGGCTCGCCTCTGATGATCGTCGATACACAATCGTCGTTATTGTTGATTTCTTCGTGGGTGCATAGGTAGATTTGTTCTGTTTTTACGCAGTCTTTGTCCATGTACTGATGACTTTTTTCTTCTAGAGCCATGTAGGGTTTGTGTGGGATAATTTATTTATTTTCGTTGGATGGGATCGGAAAAAGGTGAAAATATTCAAATGTTTCGGGATAAACGATTGGTATTTCCAAAGCAAATACAATATCATCATTTGAAAAGTGACAGTTTGTCTGAATTAAAGAATACCATGTATCTATGTCAATTTTTAATATTTCTGAAATGTCATAATAAGTAAGAAGTTCGTTTAAAATTTCTTTTAGATTATCCTTTGTCAGTATGTCCGGATGAGCTACGTGTAATTTTGAAAATGTGATTGCGTTTTCAATATCCTCTAATAAAGTAAGAATAATGTTTGCATTCATGACAATTTGATCAATTATTGATTTGAAGGTTATGTATTCATAGAATTCACCAGTTATATTGTTTACGATATTTTTCATTTCTAATATGTAGTTGGAAATTTTCTTTTGATTTTTATTGATATCTTCTATTGTTGCAATGGTTTAATCTAAGGTTTTTGAGATTTTGTTTAAGTAAATTATCTTGTTGTTTTGAAATTTCGGAAGTTTGTTCAATTTTATCGAAAAAGTTTAGTTCGTTTGGATTTAAAGGTTTTACGTCAAAAGGTTCCGTTATTGTTATTTTGAAAGATTTCTCATTGGGATTTAATACTGTGGTATATGCATAAAAATTTTGAATGTTTACTAGAGCTTTCGGGGATTCTGAATTATTTTCGAAATTAATATACTCTAGGATGCCTAAACCGCTTTTTAAACACACCGGGAGTTTTACCACTTTTCGGGATCTAGGAGGAATTATTATAGAGTGAAAACATTTTTTGAAGTTTTTAGAATTTTGGGAATAAGTTTCGTTAAATATCATAGGAATTTGAGCGTTTGGGGTAATTAATAGGTCACTTCGTATGCTTATGTCAGAGTCAAGTCTTTTTAGAAGGTCCATGCCAATAATTCCATCGTATTTATTTGAAAAATCAAAAATGTAGAATTTATAAACTAGGTCTGTGTTAAATATCTTAAAAAATGGTATAATAGCTATTTCACCATGAAATGAAATTCCATGTGACGTTTGAATATTAAAATTTTCACTAAAAATGCAATTTGAGTAAAATTTATAAGCCAATTTTGGGTTCATAAGGCTACGTGAACTGCCAGTGTCAATTAGAAATTTCGCATTAATTTCGGGGATATAGATGTGTGCTAGTTCGTTTAGTTGATGTAGGTGGGAAAATTTACATCAGGTTGGGAACCGTCAAAGTGTGGTTCGTCAAATTCAGATATTTGGTAAGAATTTTCCGTAAAATATCCGGTGGAATATTCGTCATCGGTGGTAGCATATTCGGGTTGATAGATTTGATTTTGGTATTGTTCATATTCATTTTGACTAGGTTCGAATGTGGGACGGAATTGTTCTGGGGATATTTCCGTAGTTTCGATATTATGTAGTTCTTGGGAATGAAAATTTCGAGGCCCTGTATTTTGGAAAAAGTTAGGATTTCTACGGGGTTGTTCGGTAAGTCTAGACGTAGTGGACATTGGTGTAGGATTATTTTTTGTAATAGCGCCGATTGGTTTGAAGACGTTTCTGGTAGTATTAGATTGTCCGAAAACTTCTCTATTAGTAGGGAATCTAGGAGGAGGCATATTTTGACGTGGTTGTATGTTAATCGGTTGAGAAGGGAATTGGGGTTTAGGTGAATAATTTTGGAATTGCTGAGGTTGCGAATATCCTGGAAATGAAAAATTATTGGGTTTTGGATGATTTTGGGGAAATTAATTTTGAGGAACATTTTGGAAAATACCCATTTGTTTTTGGTTTAAAATAAAATTTTCTTCTTCTATTACTAAAGAAATTGCAAGTTCGAGAGAGTTATGGTTGCGAATTCTAATCATGTCTTGGATTCTTCCAGATAATCCTCGAATAAAAGTTTTAAGTGCAAGTTCGTCATAATTTTTTATCTGAAATACTCGTTCTTCGTTAGTCATATTCATCGATATTAATTTTGAAGCAATTGAACTGCGGGATTTTTGTAATCTCTGGCCAAAATTTATGTATGGCTCGTTTTTATAAGGTTTTGTCACTATCATTTCTTGTACTAGGCAGTCAAGATTTATCTGATCGCCAAAACTAAGCAAATGAATTAATTCTATCCAAGTTCTTATGTCTGGTCGGTTACCTTATACTCTAACCAAAGCTTCGCCTGTTAATTTGCCGATTATAGCCCTGATTAAGAAACTATTGATTGGATCATTTGGGTTATTTACATTCTGATATGTATTAATTAAAATTTGGCAGTGTTCAATAAAAATTTCCAACGTACTAGAGTCGCCACTATAATTGGGAATAGTATCGATATATAACCTTAAAAGACTATAATTAATTTGGCGTTCCGCCGGTTGTTGTTGATTTGGCATTTCAACGTTACTGTTATTACTAAGATCTAAATTACTTAAAATGATAGTAGCTATGTGTTCAAGATCAATTTTGGAAAATTATGTTACATAAAAGGGGAACAACAATAATTCTTAAAATTAAGAGTTTAAAAATCTAAAATAATGTGAAATCTAGTGAGATTTAAAAATTAGATTAAAATTAATTTTCTTCTTTGAAAATTGGAATTTGATTTTCTTTTCAAATTTTACTAATTCTAAATTAAATATATTTTTGATTATTATATGCTCTAATAATGCAAAAAACACAATCTTATTCACAGATTCAAATTGTTGTCGTATTCATCGACGTGACAAGGAAAAATCATGTACATTGAATTTCCCTGGGTGAAAATTCTTTTATTGCCCTGGAGGAAAAGCTAGGAAAAAGAAAAAGGAATGGCTCTCACCCTTGGCTTTTCGTGTCTCCCTGTAGTTGTCCTCGAGCCTGGTTCTTCTCGTTGGCAAAGGGTTGAAACCCAAGTAACGCACGACAAAACGACGGCACGACGATCGCGACGCGCTGGCGATTTGTGGTCTTCGCGTTACTTCAACGAATCCACAAGACTGCGCCAGTTAACTTACGGGACCGAGTTAACGAATTTTTAAAAAATGTATATTTTTTTTGGTTTGACAAGAGAACAACTTTATTCGGCAAAGTTACAGAGAATAATCACACAGAAATGATGTTCTTACAAGATATATAACTTTTAGGAGCTGATGCGGCGACGGTGGTTGCTGTTGAGTCAGCGGGTTTCGTAGACGTAACTTGCGTAATAATAAAAAACAATAAAATAATTAGATAGGTACCACTTGGTTTATTAAACTTGATTTCTCCAAAAAAAAAATAAAAGACTCGACTCAGTGATATATTATGTAGGCAAGTATAAAGCGAGACAATAAAATCTATGGGTTCGTATAAGTTTTCAAATTTGGTACCGACGTGCGCACGTACAGCTTACATATTATATTATAAGCAAGGTAAATGCCAAATAAAAAAATGTAAACGATTTGCCTACGCATGCAAAAATCTGAGCATAAACTCAAAATATTTGGTTGCAATTAATTTAAATGAGCTTTAAAAGCTTCAAAAAAAGGCGTAAACACATAACAATATATCAAATAAATAGTCTAAAGCACCAGCTAGTAAATCAAAAGTGAACATTCATATACAAAAAAAAACATGCAACTTAGCTGTGTCCGTGTAGCTTAAACAGAATGGCAGCCTCCCAACACTCCCAGCACCGACGCCGTGCCCCAAATGTGAGGCTCAGCAGCAGCACCAACACCTCCCAGCACCAGCAACCAGATATCAAACAGCAGGCAACAGACATCCGCACGCCTATGGGTGAGCGGCAACCAGAGGGCGCACAACAGTCGGCGACCACGATTTGATAACCCCAAGAAAAAACCCTAGAATACGAAATTTTATAGCTATACCTATATATATCAAATAAATAGGTACAAAGGATTAAAAAAAATCAAATCTTACCTCAAGCGAGGGTTTTTTTTCCAGCGGATACGTCGAGGCCAAGATGGCAAAATATGCAAAAGGTTGGCCACTTATAGTCGATTTAAACCGGGCACTACAATACAAAGGAGAACCGGTATAAGAAAAATAGTCGATGTATTAATAAGGAGCTATGCAAACTTACCAAAGCAAGTTATTTTCCTTTGATGGATGAAAAACGAAAGGTGGTGATTCTTAGTGTTGAACAGTAGAATGGTATCGGCCAATAATCCCGCAACAGCGGATAGAAATCTACGGGGCACCGGGCAACAAACTATCCCCAAAACTTATTCCCTGGACTTCTGGCACTTGGTAGGAGATGGTCCCCGAAAATCACGGGACGAGTAAGACAACACTCGTAATTCAAAACTCACTGCCAAGAATAGGAACTTCCCGAAATTGCCGAAACAAACCACACCCGAACAAATAAATCAATTAATTGCCTGGGAAATGATGCCTCGATCTTTTTTTTTTGTCGCAAAAAACTTCGAAACCGAGGTGAGACGCCATCTAAAAACCAAGCCACAAACGTCGCCATTTAAAAAAAGATAATGATACCATTCGGGGGCTCCAAAATGTACTGCAAAAATAGTTGGAAACGTGGCACTACCGAAGCCGAAATTTAAACGTAACAAAGCTTTTGTCTACCATAATCACATGGTTGTCTTAATATTGGATTATGGATATTATGTGTTGTAACCGTGAAGGTTAAGTTGATTTGTAGTTTTTAAAGGAAAACCCTCAACCAAGAGGTAAGTTTCCTTGGGTGATCTTGTGAGGTGTTTAGCAGGCCATTTTTGTTTCAGGGTTTTTTTACCACTTATTTTCTTTTTCTGGACTGTGGTCACCTACATGTGTAAATCTTACTGGGAACGATGTATGTTCCATTTAAACGTTCTGAGGGTTTGTCGAACACTACTAGAGGACATCGAGGTTTCAACGACAGCTAAGTCTTACTATATTTTACTTGTACTTTTTATCGTATCGTAATATAGCTGAATTTAATACGTGTACAATTGACAGCGTACGCTGTTGTCACTTGTTACTGCGTACGTTGTTAGTATTATTGCGTACGTTGTACTTTTGTGGACGTTGTGATTTGTAGAGAATGTGAATCGCGCGTGTACACGTCTGGGGATTTAGACTGATTTGTAAGAATCATTGCAGACTTAAGTTTTAATACTGTACGTAGGGAAATTACATTGCATTGAAACATTAAATTTGTTTATCAAGTAACAATATAGTAAGTGAGTAAAATATTAAACTGTTGTCGTAAATCACTTAGTAGAATAAACGATGTAAATCTAGGAAGACCTAGCTTTTCTTATCGGTATCGTATCGGCGCGTTAAACAAAACAAGTGGCGTCCGTATTCTTTTTTGCAGTTTGCTATATTGTTAACCCAGCCAGTCTCCACTGTCTAAAAGCTGGCGGCCGTGTTGTGCTCGTAAAATCTGCTCAGGGAGGTAGCGAACATCTCTCGTGAGTCTTCGAGGTTTATTCTACGTTATTTGTTTATTTACAACACAGGTTCCCTTTTTAAGTCATCCTACTCGACTCTAACCGTAAGATCAACCCTTTAGATACAGGTACGTAATATCATCAACTTCAACAAATCAATTAAATTCTACAACTTTATATACAATATGTACACTTATAAGTGAGTCATAACGTCCCCATTAACCTTCTAACAGATCTATTAGGTCTTCTCTATCCTTCACACTACCATCTGAATCACTATCAGATGAACTATCTCTCATCGTGCTCCTGAAGAGATGGAGAGAATCTGCTGATACCAAGGCACTAAACTTTGTATACCCTCTCATACCTCTTACACTTCTGATTTTATATCTGTCATTATCAAATACTTTTTCGATTATATACGGACCTGAATACTTTCCACTCAATTTGTTGTTAACACCCGTTTTGCTACAAGACTGCCCACCCTTCCACAATACTAATTCACCCTTTCTGTACTTTCTAGGTGGCTTCTGTTTCTTGTCAAAACGAACTTTCATTCTCTCCGCTACTTGTTTTAAATTGGCTTTAGATTTCTTCCGTCTTCCCGAAAAGCCTGCAGAACCCACTGTTCTCTCTAAATCACCCCGAAAACTTTCCCAAACAATAATTCAAACGGAGTATGTTTTGTACTGTCGTGAATCGTATTATTAGGTAATTCCCCAAATAGCATGAGAGCCTGCCGCATGATTTTAACTCTCATAAGATTATAGAATAATATGTAAAATGTAGACAGTATGTTTCTTTACTTGAAGCGAGTAGGTTGCCTCAATTAATATGGGCCCGATCATTGTTATTTAAAGTTGATTATGATTATAGAACAAAATAGGAAAGAAGGCCCTTGGAGCAACAATAAGAAAAGGGTCCCTTGGTCCTTTAGAAATACGATAGGCGTATTTTCGTGGCCTCGAAAATCCTCCGCTGTTAAATACGGCGCGAAAAACAGGAGCAAGTCTGGACCTCGGGGACGCGAGTTGAGTGCGAAGTCCCGCTATACAGCCAGTGCCATATACCGTTTGATGCCCAGGAAAAAAAATGTCCCAAACACTTTTTTGCATAATGGCCGTCAGGAGTAACGAGTGCTGTTTTTGAGATGGAATCGGGTGCAACCGCAATTTGATGATACCCCTGGTTACAGTCTAAACTAGTAAAATAACATTTTTCCCCCAGCATGTTTAATTGTTCCTCTATATTTCTCGTAGGGTATACTTGTTAACTGTATATTTGTTTAGTGCCCTAAAATCGCAACAAAAACGAAATTCGTTGTTTTTATCTCTTACTAAAACAACAAGACTGGCGAAGTTCTTATTATACCCGCCGATAACAATTCATCGACCATCTCTCTAACAATCTCCCTCTCCTTTAACGGTAATTTGTAAGGGCGATAACACATAGGTTTAGAATCATCTAAAAGCTTTATACTCAACTCACAACCCTTTACAGTGCCTAAATCTGCTGTATTCTTACAAAAACAATGTTGCCACTTTCACAACACATACAAAAGTATACTCTTTACACTATCATTCAATTCGTCACTCACATCTACTTCATTTACATCAATTGTACCCCTCGCCTCATTTTTCTGTATCAGACTCACCCTGGACAATTTCCCCGGGGCACGTCACTGCATTCTTCGCCTCTCCCCAACAGCCGTCGATTCTTCCAGCTGATCGTGTTCTCGCTCATGTTGGAAACTGGCAATGTGGAAGTGGTTCCCCTTAGCACCACTCCCTGGATGCAGATTAAAATTATTCCAAGCTGGAACCGCTTCCCTTCCATGACGACGTCTTCATCTTCCTTAGTGTCCATGATGGTAACAATGGTATAACAATGGTATAACAATCTTAGGTTTGCTATACTTGGGTCTGTCCAATAAAATCCTGTTACCTTCGTTAAATATACAAGATTTATTTATCACAAGTTTGAGATGTTACAATTTTGGATTGTACAACTTTAATGATATAAAATGAATCGACTTTAGGATAAGGCTAATATTGAGCAAATATTTAAATACAATAAATTAGAAAATATAGTTAAATTTTTAGTTAAAAATTTAAAGTTAAATTTTTGATAAAAATTGGTTTAAGAACAAATAAAAAGATTAAATTAGCTTTACAATTTAACTGACTGTTCAGCTTCTATTATGATTCACTCTGAATCTTAAGTTTGAACTGCGTCTTCAGTCGCTTACGCTCAAACGAGGCTCGTAGAAGTGTGGGGCGTGGCTAGGGCTTCCTCCGGTCCTTGTCTGCTCGAATAGGCGTTGCAAATGTCGTGGCTAGCAAATTTCTCAGGGGTTGCGCCGAAGTAGAGCTGACCAGGAGTCAACACCTATGCCAACGCAAATCCTCTCGATGTCTACGCAGCTCTCGTTACGTTGTTTGTCGACAGCAGGCTGTGGTTATAGCGTGCTCAACGATGGTGTTGCAAGCGTGGACAGATCAGAAAGAAAGTAGCATTAGACAAGGTCTAAGCCTTTTACAGAAATTTATAAACCAATAGGTTACGATTAATATTTAAAATTGAATTATGATACTAAAGTTATTAAATATTGACAAATCATAAAAATTAAACGTTTAGAACTATACTAAACTAAGGGGAACTATGCATAGTTTTTTTTTTAAATTTTATAGATAATATTATTGAACTGACCGGAATAGCAAAGTGCTTAATATTTAATAAGAAGAAAAATTTTGAGAATGCTCCAGCCCGAATTCTTGAAATTTAAGAAATTTTAAAACTTATTTAACGCGAAAAATTTATTTGAGACTTGAACGGTAAAATAGAGAAACTAAGAAAGCTGATAATATAATGGCAATACGAATTTATTAGGAAAGTGAAAATATCGGTGTAAGATTTATTTGAGTGGCCCGGTACCACAGAATCGAGACCTAACTCGAAAAATAAGAAAGTAATGTGTGACTAATGTGACCAAAACTTGAAAATATTCAACAAGATAACAGCCGCAAGATGGTGGGTATTCAAAAAAAGGACAATGCTATGTTTTTGAGTTAAAGATGGCCGGGGCCTTGGACGAAATGAGTCCTTCAAAAAAATAGCACGTCTAAAAAAACGCCACAGGTGAGTAGTAAAGTTGCTGAACTCAGCAAAAATCAAAAGAAATTACTCACCTGTGGGGTCTTCCAGGAGAAACAGCCACCACCTGCTTGCTGTGTCCCGCGATTCCTCTGCAACGCAGCCAAAAAGGAAACGCCTCGGGCAAGCGTCGCTGCCTCACGACGGGTAATCTGTGCTCACGACGCCGTGGACATAGAAAACAGAAAAACACAAAAATATTAGTCACACGAAGTCAATCCCCGATATTAAGATACAAAATCACTCAAATAAATCACCGATGGCAAAAATTTAACTAAATAAAAGCCGAAAATGCCGAAAATTTGGCGGGAAATGGGCAGACGCCTCCGCGCGACTCGACACCAACCAAGACGGGAGCAAACTCTTCTCAGGTCGGACCCTGCCGGCCGATCGCTGGCAGGATCTACGTCATCCGACCAATCAGGTTTTAGCAAGACACGCATCAACTAAACAGTATTTATGTTCAAATTATGCATCAACAGAACCGAAAAATCGAGTAATTCATAATACAGATCTTTAACTACATACCTGCTGAAATGTAAACACACACTTGAATTTTCGCATTTTGAATATGCCAGGGTTTGAGGCTAGGCGAAAGTACACGGCCATTTCCGTATATGGCGCGCGAAAATTTGAATTATTTGAAATTTGAAAATTTGAAAAAGTGGTAATAAAATTGAATACAATGTTATAAATGAATTTAAACTGTACGAAGAATAAATTAGTTATTAAGTATGAGATATTATGAGATATGTTCGAAAATAATGACTTTACGTTAATAACAAAATATAAAAAACGAGTAACGGATTTTGAAATGGAAAAATCCGTTACACACCTCCTCTCCCCGGTTTAGAAAAATGCCAAAACGCAAGTGAAGTATTTTTCTTAAAAAAATTGTTGAGTTACGTTAAAGTAATATGTACCTACAGATTAGTCTGCCCATTCGCCAAAAACATTATATTTGACTGATAGTGTACGGCTCACACATAAGCTTGAAAATAAGTTATTGTAATAGAAGAATTAACCTCAAAAAAATTTGGCAAAAGAAAAAAATTATCTGTGTCTGTGAAATCGTAATGATAAATCTCTCACTTTTGGACACTTACTAAGTGCTATCCGAGCCTATGGTGAAAGAGTGATCACTAGGACACTTACCAAGTGCTATCCGAGCCTACGATGAAAGAGTGATCATTAGGATATCAAGAGAAGTAACAGTACATCCACTTTCGGACACTTACGTCTTAAGTGCTATCCTGGCCTACGATGAATGTCTGATTATTAAGATGTAAGGTGTAGTGACGGTACATTAATTTTCGGACACTTAAGTCGTAAGTGCTATCCTGGCCTACGATGAATGTAACACCACTTCCTAAGAAAACTAACCGATAGAAAATGACACAAGATAATAGATGCAAAAATTGAATAAATGCGAAAACCTGAAACCGTTCAAACCCCAAATTCAAAAAAACTCACTAATGAGTTAACTAAAAACTAAGCAGGGAAGGGAAATGAAAGAAAGAACTTCCCAGGAAGCGTAACCGCTGCTTGCTTGACGACAGCGTACACTCCACGAACTATGACTCACCCAGAGCCGAGCCTTAAGGTTTCCCGCGTCGGAGACAACATCAACGCAACTCCCGACACCCGAGAAGACCACAACCCATGGAATGCACCCTACCCCCAGAACAAGAAAGGGGGCTACGGGCCGATAGAAAAAGAAGACGGCAATAGCCTTGGCCATAACTATTGCGTCCGCCACCAATAGTCGGTAGGCTGCCAGCTCGTCTCTGAGTCATTGCTGGAGAAAAGCGGAAAGGAATAACCAACGGAATAACCACAGTATGTGCGGTAATAACTATAAATGTTCAAAAGATATGTGAAAGAAACCAAGAAGATTTAATGGAGAAAAAACCAAATCGTCACACAAGAGGGTTCCAGCCTGTTGTGTGGGGCAGTTGTGTAAAGAATGGGTCTGTATTTCGAAGAAAAAATGCCAGAAGGAATTGAAAGTACTATGGAATTGAAATGTGAACTTTTGATGCAGACACAGGGGGATATTCAAAAGGTGAGGAAAAATAATAAAGATAACCCACTGATTGGAATAGCAAAAATGGTTTTGGTATAAAAGGAAACCTGTACTACATCAATCATTCACAGAAACTTAAATTGCCCTAATCAATCAGGTCAGTCACAGTCAGTTCGTATACAACGACAAATTCTCGAAATTAGATCGGTATTCAGGTAAAACAACAACACCTCAGAGCACAAAATTAGTCAACTATGTTACTCAATAGATGACATGATCCATACCAAGAAATTGACACAATATATTTGACCAAAATGGACAAGACAGAATCTAAGGATCAATAGTCGATCAAGCAGTTAGTTATGATAAGTTGTGACAAGTTAATACAATCAAAGGTTGATTACCAAGATATTAATTAAATTCATTCAAAAAAATAATCTAAGATACGATAATTACGAGATATTACAGATATAGGTAAGATATTACTGGGAACTTATCAAAACTGAGCCTGAGCTTGATCAACAGATCAAGACGTTAGAAAGATGTTCTCTAACTATGCTCGATAGAAATTAGCTTTCAGTGCCAAGCGCCAAAGTCTAGAGCGAAATTAAAATGCATGTTCCCACCTCTAACCCAATCGTAACATATGCTGAATGGTTGTTAAGTCCAGACATATGTCACACCAAAAAAATGTTACCTCTGGTGGAGAAGGCAAAAATTGTTATACTGTCAAGTATCATGTGCAAACAAGCTTAAAAAAATTACAAAATGACAATAAAGTTTGTCGACTTACTTATGTTCGAAAAATTCAAAGTTAAAGAGAAAAATTGAGATAAGTTATTTGCAAGTTAAAGATAAAGGTTGAGATAAGTTATTTCCAAATTAAAGATAAAAATTGAGATAAGTCATTTCAGAGTTAAGATAAAAAAATTGAGATAAGTTACTTCAAAGTTAAGATAAAGATTTAGATAACTTACTATGTAAAAATGCGACATTACTTCTATAAAAAAAATAGATATTGACAGATACAAAGTTCTAGGAGCTGTCCCGGCCTTCCATGCTCGTCGGCAACTGTTTGTACTAAACATGACATGAAAACTTTAAGAGACTGACAAACGACAAGGTACTCAAAATTTTGACACTAAAAGGTAGTTACGACAGTTAAAAAAACTTACAAGGTAATCAAGATACGACAAGAAACTAGATAAACGATACTAAAGCAAAGTTACGATACTCTAGGGCTTAACGGTTAGGCAATGGAGATAAACTGATTTAGTGCCAACCCTGTGAGCTAAACTCACAAAAATATCGAGCGTAAACTCTCTTGGTTTACCCCGAAAAATACGAACCACTTCGGTTCAAGATACGAACACCTCGGTTCACGATACGAACCCTCCGGTTCAAGATAAGATACAGGGAGCCTTACTGAAACGTCTCTGCGGAAATAATGAGGCAAAAAGGTAGATACAGATCGTCAAAAGAGTCAAGATATTTGATTTTAGAGTTGGCTGCTTAAGCCGATATTTCCAAGAAATATTTTAATCAAAAACTCAAAACTTCCTACTGCAACCAAACAAACCTCCTGGCTTCCAATACGCTTCCACGCCTCCCCGGGTACTATTTTTAGCAACTATAGGCCTTCTAGCCCAAACAATGTGCTTCGCCACTCTGCGAACACATAAAGATAAGATACTCAGCACTAAACCAACCATACGCAACTCAACATTCAAAACAACAAAAAACCTAGAGTACCTAACAACAAAACTCTACACAATCATTCTAGAGTTCAAAAGTTACGTTACTACCTTTTAAATTGAGATAAATTACATCAGTACGACTTCAGTAACCACAAAACTGTAAATTAATCGACAAGTTCAAATTAATCAACAAAATATTTTTGTCTGGTTTACAGGTATTTTTTGAGACAAAATTTCGTACTGTTTCATAAGACAGTTCAGAATCTTTTAAGTTATTTGGTTCCATGTCTATCAGTCAAATACCCAAATAAAATTGAAATACAATTGCCAGATCGAGAGATTATTCAAGATAAGAGAAAAAATATATATCGTCCAAATAAAAATTTGACTAGAGCAGTTCTCAACTTAAATTTCAAAAGTTAATTTGCTAAATCAGTCAGTTTTACAAGTAATGAGAGGCAACAAGAAAGAATTGAACAGACGAGAAAACCAGGCCACACGTTGGGGCACGCCAATTTGTATAACAATCATAGGTTTGCTATACTTGGGTCTGTCCAATAAAATCCTGTTACCTTCGTTAAATATACTGATATAATATAAGATTTATTTATCACAAGTTTGAGATGTTACAATTTTGGATTGTACAACTTTAATGATATAAAATGAATCGACTTTAGGATAAGGTTAATATTGAGCAAATATTTAAATACAATAAATTAGAAAATAGAGTTAAATTTTTAGTTAAAAATTTAAAGTTACATTTTTGATAAAAATTGGTTTAAGAACAAATAAAAAGATTAAATTAGCTTTACAACTAAACTGACTGTTCAGCTTCTATTATGATTCACTCTGAATCTTAAGTTTGAACTGCGTCTTCAGTCGCTTACGCTCAAACGAGGCTCGTAGAAGTGTGGGGCGTGGCTAGGGCTTCCTCCGGTCCTTGTCTCCTCGAATAGGCGTTGCAGATGTCGTGGCTAGCAAATTTCTCAGGGGTTGCGCCGAAGTAGAGCTGACCAGGAGTCAACACCTATGCCAACGCAAATCCTCTCGATGTCTACGCAGCTCTCGTTACGTTGTTTGTCGACAGCAGGCTGTGGTTATAGAGTCCTCAACGATGGTGTTGCAAGCGTGAACAGATCAGAAAGAAAGTAGCATTAGACAAGGTCTAAGCCTTTTACAGAAATTTATAAACCAATAGGTTACGATTAATATTTAAAATTGAATTATGATACTAAAGTTATTAAATATTGACAAATCATAAAAATTAAACGTTTAGAACTATACTAAACTAAGGGGAACTATGCATAGTTTTTTTTTTAATTTTATAGATAATATTATTGAACTGACCGGAATAGCAAAGTGCTTAATATTTAATAAGAAGAAAAATTTTGAAAATGCTCCAGCCCGAATTCTTGAAATTTAAGAAATTTTAAACCTTATTTAACGCGAAAAATTTATTTGAGACTTGAACGGTAAAATAGAGAAACTAAGAAAGCTGATAATATAATGGCAATACGAATTTATTAGGAAAGTGAAAATATCGGTGTAAGATTTATTTGAGTGGCCCGGTACCACAGAATCGAGACCTAACTCGAAAAATAAGAAAGTAACGTGTGACTAATGTGACCAAAACTTGAAAATATTCAACAAGATAACAGCCGCAAGATGGTGGGTATTCAAAAAAAGGACAATGCTATCTTTTTGAGTTAAAGATGGCCGGGGCCTTGGACGAAATGAGTCCTTCAAAAAAATAGCACGTCTAAAAAAACGCCACAGGTGAGTAGTAAAGTTTCTGAACTAAGCAAAAATCAAAAGAAATTACTCACCTGTGGGGTCTTCCAGGAGAAACAGCCACCACCTGCTTGCTGTGTCCCGCGATTCCTCAGCTACGCAGCCAAAAAGGAAACGCCTCGGGCAAGCGTCGCTGCCTCACGACGGGTAATCTGTGCTCACGACGCCGTGGACATAGAAAACAGAAAAAACACAAAAATATTAGTCACACGAAATCAATCCCCGATATTAAGATACAAAATCACTCAAATAAATCACCGATGGCAAAAATTTAACTAAATAAAAGCCGAAAATGCCGAAAATTTGGCGGGAAATGGGCAGACGCCTCCGCGCGACTCGACACCAACCAAGACGGGAGCAAACTCTTCTCAGGTCGGACCCTGCCGGCCGATCGCTGGCAGGACCTACGTCATCCGACCAATCAGGTTTTAGCAAGACACGCATCAACTAAACAGTATTTATGTTCAAATTATGCATCAACAGAACCGAAAAATCGAGTAATTCATAATACAGATCTTTAACTACATACCTGCTGAAATGTAAACACACACTTGAATTTTCGCATTTTGAATATGCCAGGGTTCGAGGCTAGGCGAAAGTACACGGCCATTTCCGTATATAATTTGAATTATTTGAAATTTGAAAATTTGAAAAAGTGGTAATAAAATTGAATACAATGTTATAAATGAATTGAAACTGTACGAAGAATATTTTAGTTATTAAGTATGAGATATTATGAGATATGTTCGAAAATAATGACTTTATGTTAATAACAAAATATAAAAAAACGAGTAACGGATTTTGAAATGGAAAAATCCGTTACAACCTCCACCATACAAATTGACCTCTTTGCAATTATAACATCTCCTTTAAGAAAAATGCGCGGTCGTAGGTACCTCTTCTTCAATCGTAAGATTGTCCAACAATGCACTAATATCGTTCGTTAATTTTGCTTTGTTAGAGTGGACAATCAACGATATCCCTTGGGCGTTAATAACCGGTTGACTAATTATCATATCGACATTGCACATATCCAAATCAGTGACTAACGCCGAGGTGTGAATTTTAATTCCGTCTGTTTCCAATGAAAGTTTTGCGCCTTTTTCAACAGGATAAGTACACCCTCCGAATGCCGATAAGGTCTTGCTGGTTGTAAAGGTAGGGATGTTAAATTTCTGGACCACCCCCGAATAAATAACAATCTCTTGACTACCGTTTCCCAAGTAAGCTACCACTGAATAATTATTTATGGCGCATCTCTTCTTGTATACGTTGTTAATGTCACAAATAAGCTTTATCGTTTTCGTTCAGGTTCAGGTGTATTATGGTGAGTGTTATAATAATTGCGGTTCCTCAAACGACATTGTTCCTTTTTGTGCCCAAATCGGTTACATATGTAGCACCGAAGTGTTCTAAAGCTTTGACTAGAGCGGCAATCTCTTGCCATATGGTCGGGCCTACCACATTTGTAGCATTCCAGTGTTCTTTTATTGTCGTTTATCTCGTATCGGCTTATTTTCTTTCGTGGTTCTTCTTTATTGGGGTTTTGATAATTTTCCGCTATAAACCCGGCGTAAAACTGATCAACTGTAGTACATTGGAAAGCACGGGCGTTCGCCTGCAGTTCTAAGGGCAATCCCTTTATTACGCAGAAAATCGCCGCGATATTATCCAGCCGACATTGTTGCACAAGTGATAACTTTTCATGAAAATAATGTGTTATCGTCTCGTTTGTTTTTTTTTTCCTAGCGACAAGTTCTTCTAGGACAATAGCATAATCCGTGCATCTAGGGAACGCTCTAGCGACAGCTATTTTCGATTCATCCCATGTTTTCCTGTACCTAATCGATTTAACCAATTACGTGCCGATCCTTTTAATTTTTGATGGGCGTAGGCAGATCTTTGATAATCAATCCGACCGTGTATTTCTCCCAATTGATCAATTTTCTGGAGCTGTAATATTTCTATCATCAGGATCAAAGAATGGCACTATATCGCCTCGCACTTCCGATACACCTGTCGCTGTCACCTTAGGCACCCCCTGTTCTTTTTCCGGTTTTTGGGAGAATTTTCTTTTCAACGCTCGTTGCCGAATGCCACCAGAGGAGCGCATATGCCGCCTCCTTTTTTCATACGGCAGCGCCCATCGTTGCTATAACTGTAACTATGACAATGATGGGTGTTGCCCATCGTTGCTGAGTGCAACTGTAATAGCAATGGGCGCTGCCGTATGAAAAAAGAAGAGGGCATGCGCCCCTATGGTGGCATTCGGCAACGATGGGCGCTGCCGTATGAAAAAAGGAGGCGGCATATGCGCTCCTCTGGTGGCATTGGGCAACGATGGGCGCTGCCGTATGAAAAAAGAAAGGGGCATACGCCCCTTATGGGGTGGTCCGCAACGATGGACGCTGCCGTATGAAAAAAGAAGGGGCATACACTTCTTATAGGACACTCGGCAACAATGGGCACTGAGTTATTAAAATAGAAGGGGCATACACTCCTTACGGCGGCAGTTGGCAATGATGGGCGCTGTCGTATGAAAAAAGAAGAGGGTATATATCCCTTATTGGGGTAATCGGCAACGATGGACGCTACTGTATGAAAAAAAGAAGGGGACGTATCCACGTGACTTCTTTTCATACAGCAGCTGCATCGCTGCCGAAGTGCAACAATATAGTGCGAATGCCCCCCTTCTTTTTTCATACGGCAGCGCCTATCCCTCAAAAAGGAGGGCATACTACCTTATTGCAAAGTTGCTTGAAAAAAATGCAGTTTCAACATATCTAAATAAGTTTACTTCGGACGTCTATGGAGTTAAATGTACTTCCAAAGAAGTCAAGTGACTTAACTCGCCAATGAGAGCACAAGACGTATACCGACTTGTATATAAGTCGGACGTATAAATAGCATATACCTGGGTTGCTATAAGTATATGATAAATAGCTACTGCCATTTACTATCAGGAGATCGAGCTAAATTTCATAAGCCCACATTAAAAATCTTCAATTTCACACAAGTTCTTTTCTAAAACAAATATTGTTAAAAGCCATCACAATCCATAACCATTTTTTTCTTGATCAGAGATTTTCACAGCATGTTCTCGTATTTGATAATTCCATTTATGTACCTGATATACACCATATTTTGAAAATGAAAATGGAAATGGAGAAGAACTTTCGGACGTATAGGACATAGACCAATGGACATGAAAGAAAGAAAATAGGACATCATATCAGAAAAATTATAAAGGATTTTCTGTCAGCGCCGGGGGTCGAACCCGGGACCTCTCGCTTGCTAGGCGAACGTTCTACCACTACACTACGCTGAACCGTTGAAATGAAGTCGGTCTGTTTGTACCAGTAGCTGAACGGAGAAGCCTTCGTTCGCGCCGTTCCACAGAAAATACTCTCCAATTTCCTCCGAAAGACACCAGACTAATAGACACAACCTTGACGTTAGATACAGTTGTACCACCATACATCTTGGAAGTCATGCTGGTGTAGTCCCTCACATACGAATCTCTCGTAAGGAATGATTGAAAATGAAAATGGAAATGGAGAAGAACTTTCATACGTATAGGACAGAAAATCCCTTATAATTTTTCTGAAATGATGTCCTATTTTCTTTCTTTCATGTCCATTGGTCTACGTCCTATACGTATGAAAGTTCTTATCCATTTCCATTTTCATTTTCAATCATTCCTTACGAGAGGTTCGTATGTGCTCTTAAGCAAGTAGAAACTTTAGATAGTTTATTTTAGTTTATTTACAGTACCATTTCATTAGTAGTCCCACTTTTTTGAAGAAACTTTGTTCCGTTGTCAAATTGATCCTCGTAACTTTCGAGATTTGGTTAAGCTATTGTTAACGTTAGGATTAATTTCAGAATATGTATAAATAGAATAAGACTTATGGTTTGAGTTCTTTTAAGTATTTTCAATGTTTGTGTCTAATAAGAGATAAGTTGACTCTTTTGGGACAAGTGGAACGATTAGGAGTATTTCTGGTACCCATATGTTGGGCACGTAGATAAGGGCTGTGGGAAAGATGCCTAGACATAGAAAATAAGGAATTCAGTGCAGATATGGCTGCAGCTTTGATCGGTTGCCTGAGAAATAAACAATTATCCGTTAATACGCTCGTTTTCTTTGAGTCACATTTTAACATCAGAAGTGGGATTCAAAGACCGTCACGCGCCGGTAGAATATCGCGGGTGCTATAAATAGACTATACGAGTGTCCCAATTTATAGTGTTGGTTTGGTGTTTAGTCTATTGTTGTGGGGGTGACAATGAGTGGCAACGAAAGTGACTTATATCAAAGCCTTTTGAAACAACACATTGAGAAGAAAATCAACCAAGCATTGAAAAGAAAATTCTCCCAAAAACCGGAAAACGAAACAGGGGGTGCCTAAGGTGACAGCGACAGGTGTATCGGAATTGCGAGGCGATATTGTGCCATTCTTTGATCCTGATGATAGAAATATTACAGCTACAGGGTCTCTCCAGAATATTGATCAATTGGGAGAAATACACGGTTGGATTGAATATCAAAGATCTGCCTACGCCCATCAAAAATTAAAAGAATCGGCACGTAATTGGTTAAATCGATTAGGTACAGGAAAACATGGGACGAATCGAAAATAGCTGTCGCTAGAGCGTTCCCTAGATGCACGGATTATGCTATTGTCCTAGAAGAACTTGTCGCTAGGAAAAAAAAAACAAACGAGACGATAACACATTATTTTCATGAAAAGTTATCACTTGTGCAACAATGTCGGCTGGATAATATCGCGGCGATTTTCTGCGTAATAAAGGGATTGCCCTTAGAACTGCAGGCGAACGCCCGTGCTTTCCAATGTACTACAGTTGATCAGTTGTACGTCGGGTTTATAGCGGAAAATTATCAAAACCCCAATAAAGAAGAACCCCGAAAGAAAAGAAGCCGATACGAGATAAACGACAATAAAAAAACACTGGAATGCTACAAATGTGGTAGGCCCGGCCATATGGCAAGAGATTGCCGCTCTAGTCAAAGCTTTAGTACACTTCGGTGCTACATATGTAACCGATTTGGGCACAAAAAGGAACAATGTCGTTTGAGGAACCGCAATTATTATAACACCTGAACCTTTTTTTGGAAGCAATGAAGTAAAAACGATAAAGCTTATTTATGACAATAGATCTTCTTTAATAACGGCTGTATTTATATATCAATGAAGTAAAATAACGGGTAGTTCAGCCAAAATTATGTTTTATTTATTCTTTACAATAAACCAAGCTTTCGGCCATACTTTTGGCCTTCGTCAGGGTATTGAGATGAATATTGAAAATTTATGGTTCTATGAATATAAACGTCCGAAAATGACAACAACAAAAATATTTACACAACAATTTTATTCCATTTTTGGACGTTTATATTCATAGAACCATAACTTTTCAATATTCATCTCAATACCCTGACGAAGGCCAAAAGTATGGCCGAAAGCTTGGTTTATTGTAAAGAATAAATAAAACATAATTTTGGATGAAATACCCGTTATTGTACTTCATTGACTTATTTATGACATTAACAACGTATACAAGAAGAGATGCACCATAAATAATTATGCAGTGGTAGCTTACCTAGGAAAAGGTAGTCAAGAGAATGTTATTTATTATATAAACGTCCGAAAATGACAACAACAAAAATATTTACACAACAATTTTATTCCATTTTTGGACGTTTATATTCATAGAACCATAACTTTTCAATATTCATCTCAATACCCTGACGAAGGCCAAAAGTATGGCCGAAAGCTTGGTTTATTGTAAAGAATAAATAAAACATAATTTTGGATGAAATACCCGTTATTGTACTTCATTGACTTATTTATGACATTAACAACGTATACAAGAAGAGATGCACCATAAATAATTATGCAGTGGTAGCTTACCTAAGAAAAGGTAGTCAAGAGAATGTTATTTATTCGGGGGTGGTCCAGAAATTTCACATCCCTACCTTTACAACCAGCAAGACCTTATCGGCATTCGGAGGGTTTATTTATCCGGTTGAAAAAGGCGCAAAACTTTCATTGGAAATCGACGGAATTAAAATTCACACCTCGGCGTTAGTCACTGATTTGGATATGTGCAATGTCGATATGATAATTAGTCAACCGGTTATTAACGCCCAAGGGATATCGTTGATTGTCCACTCTAACAAAGCCAAATTAACGAATGATATTAGTGCATTGTTGGACAATCTTACGATTGAAGAAGAAGTACCTACGACCGCGCATTTTTCTTAAAGGAGATGTTATCATTGCACCAAGGTCAATTTGTATGGTGGAGGTTACCATCATGGACACGAAGAAAGATGAAGACGTCATGGAAGGGAAGCGGGTCCAGCTTGGAATAATTTTAATCTGCATCCAGGGAGTGGTGCTAAGGGGAACCACTTCCACATTGCCAGTTCCTACATGAGCGAGAACACGATCAGCTGGAAGAATGGACGGCTGTTGGGGAGAGGCGAAGAATGCAGGGACGTGCCCCGGGGAAAATGTCCAGGGTGAGTCTGATACAGAAAAATGAGGCGGGGGGTACAATTGATGTAAATGAAGTAGATGTGAGTGACGAATTGAATGATAGTTTAAAGAGTATACTTTTGTACGTGTTGTGAAAGTGGCAACATTGTTTTTGTAAAGATACAGCAGATTTAGGCACCGTAAAGGGTTGTGAGTTGAGTATAAAGCTTGTAGATGAGTCTAAACCTATGTGTTATCGCCCTTACAAATTACCGTTAAAGAAGAGGGAGATTGTTAGAGAGATGGTCGATGAATTGTTATCGGCAGGTATTATAAGAACTTCGCCAGTCCTATTGTTTTAGTAAGAAAGAAAAACAACGAATTTCGTTTGTGTTGCGATTTCAGGGCACTAAACAAATATACAGTAAACAAGTACACCCTACGAGAAATATAGAGGAACAATTAAACATGCTGGGGGAAAATGTTATTTTACTAGTTTAGACTGTAACCAGGGGTGTCATCAAATTGCGGTTGCACCCGATTCCATCTCAAAAACAGCACTCGTTACTCCTGACGGCCATTATGCAAAAAAGTGTTTGGGACATTTTTTTTCCTGGGCATCAAACGGTATATGGCACTGGCTGTATAGCGGGACTTCGCACTCAACTCGCGTCCCCGAGGTCCAGACTTGCTCCTGTTTTTCGCGCCGTATTTAACAGCGGAGGATTTTCGAGGCCACGAAAATACGCCTACCGTATTTCTAAAGGACCAAGGGACCCTTTTCTTATTGTTGCTCCAAGGGCCTTCTTTCCTATTTTGTTCTATAATCATAGGAGAGTAGATTTTCTTAAAAATTAACCACAACTTTAAATAACAATGATCGGGCCCATATTAATTGAGGCAACCTACTCGCTTCAAGTAAAGAAACATACTGTCTACATTTTACATATTATCCTATAATCTTATGAGAGTTAAAATCATGCGGCAGGCTCTCATACTATTTGGGGAATTACCTAATAATACAATTAATGACAGTACAAAACATACTCCGTTTGAATTATTGTTTGGGAAAATTTTCGGGGCGATTTAGAGAGAACAGTGGGTTCTGCAGGCTTTTCGGGAAGACGGAAAAAATCTAAAGCCAATTTAAAACAAGTAGCGGAAAGAATGAAGGTTCGTTTTGACAAGAAACAAAAGCCACCTAGAAAGTACAGAACGGTGAATTAGTATTGTGGAAGGGTGGGCAGTCTTGTAGCAAAACGGGTGATAACAACAAATTGAGTGGGCAGCGCCCATCATTGCCAACTGCCGCCGTAAGGGGTGTATGCCCCCTTCTATTTTAATACCTCAGTGCCCATTGTTGCCGAGTGTCCTATAAGAAGTGTATGCCCCTTCTTTTTTCATACGGCAGCGCCTATCGTTGCCGACTGCCCCATAACGGGCGTATGCCCCTTTCTTTTTTTATACGGCAGCGCCCATCGTTGCCGAATGCCACCAGAGGAGCGCATATGCCCCCTCCTTTTTTCATACGGCAGCGCCCATCGTTGCTATAACTGCAACTATGACAATGATGGGTGTTGCCCATCGTTGCTGAGTGCAACTGTAATAGCAATGGGCGCTGCCGTATGAAAAAAGAAGAGGGCATACGCCCCTATGGTGGCATTCGGCAACGATGGGCGCTGCCGTATGAAAAAAGAAGGGGGCATGCGCTCCTTAAAGGGCATTCGGCAACGATGGGCTCTGCCGTATGAAAAAATAAGGGGGAATATATCCCTTATGATGTCATTCGACAACAATGATTGCTTCCATATGAAAACAAAATAAGCATATACCCTATTTTACGTCATTCTGCAAAAATGTAGACAGCAAAGAATGCAGATTAAAATTATACCAGAATACAATTAAAAGATCAGGCTAAATCTTGGGTTTGCCACAATTTCTTTCCTAAAATTGTAATACAAAAAATAAATATTGCCAAAAAATCAATGTAATAAATTCCTATAGGTACTCAAAAAGCAAAGAAAACCTAAAGAAGTGCAGTGAACAAAGTTATTTTTTTAATTTTTCAGTTACCCACCGATTTTTATTTTTCTAGGACGATGATTTCGCATACAACTACTGAAATCTTTTTAAGTTGTGAATTCGGAACTTGTCTACGTCTACCGATGTCTATGTCGTTGTGGAATATTTTAATTGATTTCGCTATTCTCCCCGAGATGACGCGGTGGCGGCCGGCGCTTGACGATTTGACGTTGACGCGAATCGTTGTAAAAAGGATTGTTCTGTAAATAAAGAACACAACTTTTGCAAACGAACAACGTGTTAGTTAAGTAGAGGTATCGACATAGATTTTTGGTTTCTTTCTGGATACTAATCGTAAATTATTTGGTAAGTACAATAAGTACATACATTCGTATTAGCTGAATCCTGAATCTGTAGCATCTAAGGAAAGGAAACCCTGTTTTAACGAAGACTTGTTTTTGTTGAACTTGAATTTAAATATTAACGCCCAATTTTCTTGATATGGCAAATGGCAAATGTACTAAACAAACACACAGTGTTTAGAATTACGTAGCAACCTGGTCGTTTCTATTGTGGCAAATTTTCGTGTCTTGTAAATCGTAAAAATGTTCTTTCTGGTATGAGGTTCTGCTTTCTGGTGCAAAATAAAATGTAAAAGTTAAAAGTTATTTGCTCTTGTGAAGTATAGATGAAAAATATGCAACTAAACTAAAATCTCTGTTTAACTGTAGTAGTATACCCTAGATTGTGACAGGTAAATATTTAATGTCCCTAGAATTCCGTTAAGCGGCGGCCATATTGATATTATTGATAGGTAACAGAGGGAAGGACCGCATCAACAGAATTTACGTTTGACGCGCACGAATTCTAAATTTGAGTAGATAGACATTAACATTAAACTCTGTTCTTTGAAGTACAGTTTCTGTATTCAAAAAGAGAGAAAAGAAACAAGAAGAATTAATGAAGAATCTTCAAGAAGAGAGAGAGAAGAGACACGAAGAATTCATGAAGAATCTCCATGAAGAAAAGAAGAATGACGAAGAAAGAAATTTGAAGCAAGAAGAACTGATGAGTAATCTTAAAGAAGAAATAAAAACTGGACGAGACGAAACCAATAAGAAATTTGAAGACATTTAAGTAGAGTTACAAAAGAAAATTACCAACTTCGAAGGGCTTGTTGAAGAAGAAATAACCCAAATGAAGACAGAAATCAAGGTGGAAGTGCAAACGGAAATCGGAGAAATGAAAAATGAGGTACAAACCGAACTTGATAAAATAAAAACGAGATTTGACAACAGTGAAGGAAGAATGGACCAACTGGAGGCGAGGATGAATCAGCTGTGGCTACCGGGTGTATCAAAATTAGAAGCAGGCATGACCACATCCTCTATGAAAATGAAGCCTCCCAAGTTTGATGGAAAAGTGGCATGGAGCACTTACCTTAACCAGTTTGAGGCTGCTGCAAAAGGAAACTTCTGGACAGGAGAAGAAAAAGCTCGGAATTTGAAGTTATGTCTACGAGGTGAGGCCACCGAAGTGTCGCGAACGATACCGGCCGACGCTCAGCATGATTATAGTTCCCTGGTTAGAGCACTTGAAATGCGATATGAGGAAGCACATCTACAACAGGTATACCAGGCGCAACTGAAAGGTTGACGACAACGCACTAATGAGACCCTGCAACAATTTGAAGCCGACATTGCCCGCCTGGTAAATCTGGCCTATCCGTCGGCTCCAGTCGAATTCCGGGAACAAATTTCGGTAAGCGGCTTCATAGATGGCGTGCGTGACAGCGAGACTAGCCAAGCGCTTCGGCTAGCCCGCCACAAAAACATCTCAGAGGCCTTGGCACATGCTTTGGTGCGACCGAAAAACAGAAGCAGTACCAGTAATGCCAACGTAGAACAAATGGCACGGGATATCCAAAACATCCTTTCACGTACTACGACCTCCAAAGATGCGATGGGTGTTCGAAGAAATACACCACTGCGCTGTTGGAACTGCGGAGTTAAGGGGGCATTTGAAACGCCAGTGCCCCAATCCTGTTGATGGTGACAAGCAGGAAAACTCCGAGTAGCCAGCTTTGAGGGGCGAAAGCTGGCTGGGTGCTACAAAGCCCCACCTATTAGGATAAAAGTTAACCGGCTGCCGAATTCAGGAGACAGCTTGGTAGTACCACTAAAGATCTGCGGCCAGGAATGTGACATTGTGGTGGACACTGGTTTTAGTCATACCATCGTGAGGCCGAACATCATAGCCCACTGGAGGATTGTACCACCACCAAACTACATCGTCGAATTGACAAATGGTGAAGAAATTACAGTTACAGGAGAGCACGACGCCTTTATAACCATAGGCTCTAATAAGTTCAAGCACAGAGTCCTTGTGGCCGAAATAACCGACGATGTCATATTAGGACTAGAGTCATGCGTGAACAGCGGTTCAAGATTTTGGGGACAAAGACAGAAGAGATTCTGATGACACGTCCTAACATGGCTGGCAACACTACCCGAACTGTAACCGCTTATGAAGATACCACGGTTCCGGCTAATTCAGAAAAGGTTATCAAGGCCACCTACGATGGACTGAATAGCGAAACAATTATCGTGGAACCCGAAGAAGAATGCGGACTGTATAAAAGAGGTACATTTCCTGCAAAGACGCTGACCACCAAAAGAGGGCGTGTAATATTTGTGCGGATTGCTAACCTAAAGAACTATGATCAAAATTTGAGCAAAGGCGAAAAGATTGGGTTATCCCATGAAGTTCAGGCAGTTATGAGAAATCAGGTTGCACCACAGCATGTTCCACAGACCCTACCAGAGAGTCTGGAGAATATGGTCGAAGAAGCCGCTGCTTACGTAACAATGGAGCAGCAGTACCAACTGCGAAAACTGATTGAGGAAAATCGTGATGTGTTTGCTACGTCTGAATGCGATTTTGGAAGGACAGGTTTAGTACAGCACAGGATAAATACTGGTAATAGCCCTCCGATCAAACAGGCTCCTCGAAGGATACCCCTTGCTAAGCAAGAAGAGGTCTCAGCTATGATGAAGGAAATGGAACAACAGAGAATCATTGAACCATCACAGAGCCCATGGACTTCTCCATTTCTCCTAGTGAAGAAGAAGGATGGTTCTATGAGGTTCTGCGTAGACTATCGACGGTTCAATAACTTCACCAAGAAAGACAGCTACCCTCTCCCCAGAATAGATGACACTTTAGACACTCTATCTGGTTCTAAATGGTTTTCCACGTTGGACTTGAGGAGTGGGTACTGGCAACTCAAAATGCACACTCAAGATAAAGAGAAAACTGCATTGTCTACTGGTACAGGTTTATGGCAATTTAATGTTATGCCATTTGGCCTCTGTAATGCACCAGCAACCTTTGAGAGGCTCATGGAGTCTGTTCTAAGAGGTATGACATGGAAAACCTGTCTAGTACATCTGGATGATCTCATTATTTTGGGAAGAACATTCGAAGATCACTTGAAGAATGTCCGAGAGGTATTCCAGAAGTTACGAGAAGCTAACCTAAAACTAAGCCCAAAGAAATGCTGTTTCTTCAAGAAGGAAGTTAGATATTTGGGGCATGTAATTTCAGAGCACGGAGTTAAAACAGACCCACAAAAGATAGAGGCAATTGAAAAATGGCCGCGACCGAAAGATAAACATGAACTAAGGAGCTTCCTGGGCCTGTGCACTTATTACAGGAGATTCGTCCTAAACTTTGCACACATAGCCAGGCCGCTGCATAGGCTCACAGAGGATGGGAGTAGATAGGCTATGTCGGTTCTGGCCCACTTTCCCCATGTATTTCTTATGGGGGCTAAAACGTGGTCAAAACGTGACCAAATTTCTCCGGCCCGACTTTCTCTGACGCGACCGAAGGTGCCCGAGCTCGCCGACCGTTGACCTTCGCTCTCAACCACGGGGTGCCCGTCATTATCCCTCAGACCGTTGACCTTCGCTCCAGCCGCGACATGTCACGACTCGCAACTAATAAAAACCCTAAATCATAATTAAGCCATGACGTCCCCCTGTCGACCTTTAGCCGCGGCCATGCATGGATTTTTGCTACCACCTCTGCCTGCGTATTTTTGCGTCCGCGACGCCGAGACACGTCGAGACTCGCAACTAATAAAAACCTAACACCTATAGAAAAAATATCAGCTTGCAATATGTACGTGATGTAATTCCGCTGAAAAAAAGTACTTTCTCTTTGTCGGAATAAGCGCCTATGAAACGAGCACGCTGATTTCATCGGTACTGGCGATAAACAATTTGTAGGAAAAGTGTAATAAAGAATAGATATGAGATACATATGAGTGTATACATTTTCTTGACTACATTACCTAAGGATGTATCAAAAATCTATCTTCCTATATTTAGAGACTGCTTCTCAAAGGAAAGTGGACATTACATTTGGGGCATAAATTAACCATTTTTAGTTGAGTTTATAACCATCTAGGTAAGTAAATTTCTTTAATTCCGAGAAAGCCAGGCCCTGTTTTAAATTACTTGACTAAAATATAATAGGTGCAAAGTTCACCAGTTTTTAAAAATATCCCGTCACACGATTATCAGGTTGAAAGACTAGCTGCAAAATCGGATTTTGTACAACGCGTTTCCTGTTTAAAATTTCACCCAGAAAAAAAAAGGTACTAATTCTTACTTATGCCATGTTCACCGTATGATTTTTATACTATTCCGACTTCGAAAACCCAAAGGTATAAGTGTAGCGTGTGGAAAAAGGTGGAATTAAGGGTTTAAAACCCTTAAACGGTCTATATATGGAATAAAATGAGGGCATGCAACATGTTCTTCAATAATGAAAATTAAAACAATGTTCATTTTTGACTGTCCATTATCCTACCAAGAAAAAGCTTATAGCGTCTAAGCGACTATAAAAACGACTCTAAAAACGTCTAAACGACTCTAAAAAACGACTAGACGACTCGTAAAAACGACTAGACGATTCGAAAAACGACTAGACGATTCGGAAAAAACGACTAAACGACTCTGAAAACGACTAAACGATTCTGGAAAACGACTAGACGATTCTGAAAAACGACTAGACGACTTGAAAAAGCGACATACCATTGAATACCATCGAGTACCATGGAATACCATCGAATACCATGAAATACCATCAAAGACCATGGAATACTATCGAAAACCATGGAATACCATAAATGGTCTTGGATATCCCTGTGAAAAAATTTGCCTCGGGGAGAGCATAAAAGGAAATTATCCCTGATCGATGCTGTGATCGAAAGATCGTCTTTGATAATACAATCACTCTCAGTTAAAGACATGTTTTTGTCACTTTAGATTGAACCTAGGAGTTATGGTATCCAACACACCAATGACGGATTAGTCATGGGACAAATACCAGTAACTGTTGAAGATAACGTATTATGTATTGGAGATCAAAATTACCCTTACACCAGGTCTGTCTCAACTGCTTTTGAAGAACAAACCACAAGGTATTAATGAGAGTGACCTAAAAATATACAAACAATTGTTGATTACTAATTTTCGATAGGTTCAACAAATCAGGTTTTAAAAGTATTTGTGTTTAGGTGCCTATGGTTTCATCTGGTATATGTTCCATACAGGATTCGAACCTTAGCCCACATTCCAAAGCCAAACACTCGGCATTTAAGTAAAATTCTAGGAAATGCTTGGCAGTGTGGTAATAATCTCGACGCGCTGTTGTAGCAGGGCTCCGCTGGCTCCCGCAGGCCTCGCCGGTCTCTGTAGACTCAGCAGGTCCCTTTAATGATGTGTACCGCAGGCTCCGATTAAATTAAAAAAATTACTATTAACACTAAAATACCCGGACAATAACCATCATTCCAACGCCAAAACACCCAACAGTAGTATTTCTGCGAATGCATCGCAGCCGGGCGCAAGGTGGATGACTCACATCCGCTAGCCGGAACTTGTCAGGACAGGTTGACGACCTAAAAACAATTCTCTCTACTTAGATAAAAATAGAATGTCCAATAAGATTTTTTTCACACACTTTTATATATAAGCACAGATAACGTAACCATATAAGTATATATTAGAATATTATAAAATATTTAAGCCCCATATAGTTCGAATTTGAATGGGATATTATGTTACATGGGTAATATATCCCAACACTTCGTACACAAACAAAACTCGCTCGTTCTTTACAGTTTTATTACTGTGAATTCGGTACCTACTAAAGCGGCAGACTTGGGATGCCGCAGTAGCAAATACAATATGAAGCGCAGCTCTAATGTATACTAAAAATGTTATTATCAAACTTGAGACGCACACATATTTAAAAATATAAATACCGCCGGATGAATGCAAGGCCAATTTACGGAATATAGCAAAACAATTAGATTATGGACATGGATATTAATTTCTTTAGGTAAAGGTAATAAACATTTGATACTATCGACAGGAGTCTACGCAAAATAATTGTATCAGTATTCAGCAAATAAAAAAGTTATGGGTACCCGTCACCGATGAAAAAGTATACAAAACTGATAAAATGTTCGTGGGATCTTGTATATTAAAATATTTAATCGCGTATCTAAGTTGTTATTTTATTCAT
The DNA here is from genome assembly GCA_963920635.1 of Pseudeuparius sepicola. Classification (NCBI taxonomy): domain Eukaryota; kingdom Metazoa; phylum Arthropoda; class Insecta; order Coleoptera; family Anthribidae; genus Pseudeuparius; species Pseudeuparius sepicola. Next base: position 51,661,015 of record OY987301.1, read on the forward strand.
TGCCCATCCCACAAATTTGGATTTTTAGCTCTTGTAATCGCTCGATCACGATTGAAACTACACTCATAAAATGTTTAAAAAAATGCCCACCCCACGTGATCGCTCGACAAAAACAAAACGTGCAAAGTGGCTACTGCTCGAGGTTTGACCTTTGTCCTTAGGGACACGTGTGACCCAGTTGATGTAGAATCTAAAAAAACCCTGTAAATCATACTTCCATAGCATAGAATCTAAAATCCCCCGGTACAGTACGGATGAAAATTTCAAACCAGGCATAATCAACATGTACGTTCAAAGTAAAAAAAACTTGTCGGTCAACTGTTTAACCCCGAAATTTTGTTGATTTCTAGGAATAAAATGAAATACTGCAATTGTAAGTCCAAAGCTATTTACGCTATCAAATTCGTTTAAAATGCGAATGATAACTTGCCGCATTAAAACCAGGCGTGAAAAATTCAACATACGTCCCTAAGAAGTTCAACCAATTTTACCCTGGAAATACAACATTTTTAATGAATAAAATATCGAACATACAACAACCCCCTTCTAAATATAGTATAAATCATGGTTTTTTTTTTGATAATGTAGAAAGCTAAACTGGAAATTGTTGCTAGAGGTTCTAAAAACCGGGGTGCCAAAAATCAACTATTATTAGAAAATACGCTGATGTCATAATATAGCCGTCGATGTCACCGTTAGCGTGTCCTATGAAAAATGCGTTCTGCTTAATAAGGTGTAAAAAATCCATGACGGGGCTTAGATGAATAAATAAAGTTTGATGTATGTGAAAGTATAGACTAAATTTTCGTATAGCCCGCGTGATCGCTCGAGGTGGCGGTATCCTCTGGACTAGAAAATATCATATCGGCTCAATCTCCAAACATTTTCATTTTGAATTATACGTTTTCATTGATGATAGATCTAGCAAGAAAATTGGACTGGACTCGATATGAGAGACATTAATCTAACTTTCACTAAACTGCACGTACTACTTAGAGGGTTGTAAGCCGTTTTAATAAAAGCACCAGACTTGCTTAAAATTCATGGCTAAACGTTAACATAATGTCATACAAACATGCGGCACGCAAAATATTAAGAATAGATATATGAGCTCAAACATGTTGATCAAAAAAATATATTTATTTCTGGCGATTTAGTTTACCAGTTATCATTTAAAAACAAAACCTGGTCCCAATATTCAGTGAAAATAATAATTGAAAACTTTGTACCTTATAAACCACCACTAAATAGCGAGTCGGAAATAAGTAAAAAAATATATATAAATATATTATTTTGATATTATAGCCGAAACTGAATTTATTGGGGTGAAGATGTAAGGAAATATTTTTAGCTAGGAAAAAGTAATGCAATTATCATAGGTACTGGTTGCAGAACCCGTTGTCAGTTTTGCAAGGATTTTTGATACAAATATAATTGCTAACGTTTAATTTGTTTACCCCATTTACGAAAATGATAACAAAATTGGATCTGACAAGATGTTTTTTCGAAGTATAGTTTTTAAACACAGGGTGCCACCACCGGTTTTACGATATAGGTTTAAAAATGCGACGCAAATACATAAAAAAATACCCTAGAGATAAGAAAACAAAATACAACGCACCAAAAGATTCTTGGTGATGTATAAAAAGAAATCAGGTTACATCTAATGCCCCAGACAGTAGAATAAACATCCCCGAGCGATGAGATATAACCAAACATCATTTTTCCAACGGCACAGTCATTTTCACGGGAAAAACAACCAGTAACCGTTCAAATTCCATAGATAGATACTGCCGTAATCCAAAATTTCACTGAACTACGCGTATCTATTATACTGAAGTAGGTACTGATACACTTCCATCTTTCCAAAGAAAAACAAACACGAAACTCAGACTTTTCATATATTACAACGCCTCGATAGAGTCTTTGTGGCCACGACCGAGAATCTACTGAAGCAAGTGCGACGCATAGGACGTGAAAAGTGCCGAGTTGGTTTTATTAAACAATGAAACTTATACCTACGTATATATATAAAATAAATGAGAAATATGCCAGAGATTTGAAACCTAATTGTGTTGCAAGTTTGAGGTCCAAAAAAATATTGGTTTTAATTTTTTAAGGTGAGAAACACATCTAACAGCCAGTTTGGAAATATACAAGGCAAAAAAAGTAGTGATGTGGCTGCCCCATTTTATGTTTTATACAGGTTGGATTATTTTAGAATAGTTGTTCAATAGACCGAGACATAAACGCTTCCCGTTAGAACAGAATCTGATGAAATGAAAAATTCCATCTGGGTCAAGCTACTAGATAACCAAAATAAAAAATACTGAACGTTATAAAATTTAAAAAATCATATTTTCAACGGATTTTTATCCTCTGAAAATGGCGTAAAATTCAGTTTCACTGGGTCAAGCTAGGTGGTAACTATATAACCAAAATAAAAAAATACTGAACGTTATAAAATTAAAAAAATCATATTTTCATGGGATTTTTGTCCTCTGAAAATGACGCAAATTCAGTTTCAATAAGTTACTAATTGGGGTAATAGAGGAAAAATCTTAAATAGGAATTCTGAGACAACGAGGCTGAGAGTAAATAACATACAAAAATCTTGTGCGTTGACTTTGAACTGAATTTAATAATTAGGTTTAATAACGACAATTTTCTCGATTATCTAGAATCAAAAATATTGCAAGTGACAATTCACTATTTTCTCGACATTATGTAAAGCCTTATTATTGCGTCGTAAATTAAAAGATCCAAAAATATTGGCATCAATTGTTTAGTAAATGTGGTTAAAATATGTCTACTTTATCAACAGTTATTTGTAACAGCTTATTATCTTGGAAGCGTAAACTCTTTGAATTTTTTAGACAAAAAGTTGTAGTTTAATAATGGTCAGTTGGATTCCTTTTTGAATCATGTTTGCGTATTACCTACAAGGATTTACAACCTCCAAACATAGAAATCGCTCATTTTAACCCGATTTAATAAAAATTTCACCAAAAACAATACTTTCAGTCATATAATACACTTCTGATTAATAAAAAAGGCACTATAGTAATAATGAGATTTTCAATGGAATTTTTATAGACTGTTTGCCCATTTTGAGAGTCTGTTTGCTAGCTTTTGGGGGTATTCCTTGATATTTTAGACGGATAAAAATGAATAACATTGGGTTTCCTAACTAAAATACAAAACGCACTGTTGACTTTACTTCCGTGGATAGTAAGCCTATAATACGTATCGAAAACAGAGAAATATTCAGGTCAAGAAAAAGTAGCCTAATTTACAAGTTTGGGAATCAAAAACTACCTTTTGTCTTTTAATTTTGATGAGAAAATACGTCTAATTCGTAAGTCAAATAAATGGGACATCATGAAAGATATACTAATAATTGAACAAATGCTATCTCAGTTCTATAGGCACAAAGGTACTATGGGTAGTAATAGTTTTGGGATCAAAAGACAAGCTTTTAAATTTGTTAAGAAAATACGTCTAATGAAATTGAAAGTAGTAACTAGATTTTGGTTAACATTTCGTTAACGCGTTGATGAATGTTTGATGCAAGTGAAAAGTAGATCGAATTTTCCAAAAAACGGTGACTGACCAAACAAGTTATTATAAAAAGTTGCTCAGGAGACCGATGTAACCTAGAAAACGCCTTTCCTTCGAATAGAAAGTGACATAAATAGTTACAAAATGGGACTTAGACGGATATTCGATGCAAGTGAAAAGTAGGCAGAATTTTTGAAAATCGGGACGGACCAAAAATCATTAAGTTGATCGGGAGGTTGAGATAACCTATGAAACGCCTTTCATTCGAATAGAATCTGACAAAAAAAATCCAAGAAAATTTTAGACGACTGTTTGCAAGTGAAAAGTATACAGATTTTTTTCGAAAACCGGCGACTGACAAAAAAATATACTTATTAGAAAATTTTGCTCGGGAGACCGAGGTAACCTAGAAAACGCCTCTCGTCCGAATATAATCTGAAATAAAATTCCATGATGGGGACTTAGGCGAATGTTTGATGCAAGTGAATAGTATAGACCGAATTCCCGAAAAAAACGCCATTCGTTTGAATATAATAAAAAAATCGAATAAGGAACGGGACTTATTAGACGAATATTTGATGCAAGTGGAAAAGTATAGATAGATTTTTTCGAGTGACTGATAAAAATAGTTAGTTAGATAACATTGATATTTTGTTTGAACAAAATCTGAAAAAAAAAACTGGACGTGACTTAGACGAATGTTTGCAAGTGAAAAAAAAAAACAATAAAATTATTAGAAAAGTTGACCGGAAGGTTTAACCTAGGAAACGCCTTTCATTCGAATAGAATATGACAAAAAAAATCCGAGACGTGATTTAGACGAATGTTTGCAAGTGGAAAAAAAAAACAAAAAAATTATTAGAAAAGTTGATCGGAAGGTTTAACCTAGGAAACGCCTTTCAATCGAATAGAATATGACAAAAAAATCCGAGACGTGACTTAGACGAATGTTTGCAAGTGAAAAAGAAACAAAAAATTATTAGAAAAGTTGATTGGGAGGCCGAGGTAACCTAGGAAACACCTTTCATTCGAATAGAATGTAACAAAAAAAAAATTCCAAGACGTGACTTAGACGAATGTTTGCAAGTGAAAAGCATACAGATTTTTTTTTTCGAAAAACGGCGGCTGACCAAAAATTATTAGAAAAGTTGTTCGGGGCCGTGGTACCTAGGAAACGCCTTTCATTCAAACAAAATGCGACAAAAAAAAATTTAGACATAGATGAATATGAATGCAAGGACGATTGAAGTGATCTATAACCCTAAACAGAAGGGAGAAAATGCCCCTCAATAAGTCGAAATTTGTGTGTTTTCCATATGATTTAATGAGATTTTTACAAATTATTGGAAACTTAATGACGTGAGAAAAATAAAACGTCCATTGTCTGCTCACATTTTAGGAAATTTATCACAATTTATTCTAATTAATAATACCCTTTGTTTATGGAATCCCTAGTTAGCCAATGTGTCATGAGTAAGTATATGACAGGTCAAATACGTATATAATGTAAAGTAAAAATATAGTTAACAAGGCGTTAACGAGCATTGACAACATGTTAACGAACGAGGTGCTAACAACTCGATAACTTAACTTTGACAACTCGTTAACGAAGCGTTGACGAGTGTGGACCCTCCAAATCTTAGGAGATACATTCGCAACCTTACACCGGATCACGCGTCACAAAGATGCTACCTTAAATTAATGCGTTGACAACTCGTTAATCCCAGGAGATACAATCGCAACTTACACCAGATCAAACTCAACTGTGGAATCCTGTGACGTCACAGAGATGCTACCTTACATTTCTTTTAGGTAGATAACCTAACCTAACATTATTGTCGCGGTGTCCAAGAGGTTAGCGACTGGTGAACCGATTGCTATTGAGCAAAACTGACTTAATCCGCCTCTGATACACCTCTCCCAAATCCAAAACTGACTTAATCCGCCTCTGATACACCTCTCCCAAATCCAATTTGTTTTCCGCTAACATCATGAAAACCTAAAAAACTTTCGGTGGTGTTACCTAGATGAACGTATTTGATAATTATTGACAGTTGAGCGCGACATGAGATATCTGTGGTTTCATCTACTTCTATTGAATAACAAATTGTGTTTTGAATTTCCTCATGAATAATTCCAATAACTACAAAATTAATACTGTCTATGAGTTCATTCTGGATTGTTTTTGAAAGTCCGGTGAAAGGAGAACTTGATCCAGCTAAAAAAACCTTAAATGTTTCATCATACTTGCTTAAAAGCTGTGCAAGCTCTCTAAAATTACCGGCATTGGTAGAATGGCTTGTTTCATCGTGGCCTCTAAGCCCCTGTTCTTGCATACCCAGATATAAAATCATATCTATTAATCTTGTAAGTATTTGCCGATTTGCCTTAACTAATTCGTTATGTTTTAAAACACTATGCCGAATCTAAAGCTGTCTTAATATTGTTTCCAAACAATCTGTATTTTAGTTTCGCGTGTACGTGCATTTTGGAATTTTCATGTTTTTGTATCGCCTTGTATATTTCCTTTAAATTATTATATCCGCCTTCAGACCAAGGTGCAATTTTTGTTTGCGAGAACAATATGCAGGGCCGCAGAATAATTTACCTGTCAGCCAATTACACTTTTCATACATATTTGTCGAGAATGATCTATTATGTGACTTTTTATCTAGTTGAATTAAATTTCTTAGGGCCGGACGAGGTTTCGGTAGCTGTTTTGTATATACTTTATCATCATAGCTAAACGTATCGAAGGGGGTGTCTAAAATAAAATTGACAATGTCTACATTACTGCTTACGGCTTCCCTGATTGACGCCATGGTATAATTATAGGTAGTTATAATTTGCAAATTTGCTATCACCACATAGTCCACGGCACACACAGTCACCGTCACCACACCACTCAGTTCAGTAGTCAATAGTCAATACTATAAATTGAAATTACCGATATTACCGATGCCAAACGACCTATACCGACCGGAAATGAAAGGAATACCTAATAACACAATAAAATCACGCTGGGGCCGGCCGCCGGCGATTTCTTAATTCTAATCTCTGACTAGGGTAGGAGCTAGGAACAGGTGGATTTGTCGCGGGAGCGGGAATGGTGGGGGCAGGATCGGGCGGCCGGGCCGGGTCTGGTCTGCCGAGTCGGATAGTCTACCTATTGCCCATTTGTCCATACATACCAACTACCGATTGAGTGCCGATATGGCATATCAACTAAATTGAATCAAAGCATAAATTAGCAATTACAGGACCAGGATCACGAACCACTATAATATAATAACTTATAATATAATATATTATTGTACCTACTTGTACTTACGTATTTTTAGGTAATATTTAAAGTTGTTACCTACCTATACATGATGAAAAATATAAATTTTAATGTATGGCATTTGGCATTAAAATTTAAAATATTGTCCAAGAAATAAAAATAAAGGCAAAGTTTATGAAGTTATTAGTTGCTTGTTTCAAGTTCCTGTAACCTTTAACTAAATGCCAATTGCCAATAATTATTAGGTACATTAAATTTGGAATAAAATCTATACAATGCACACCAGAAATATCTATGCAAATAAATATTTACTAATATTTTTGCGTCTGCATGGAATCTTGGCAGTTTTTAAATTTTTAAGTATCAATGTTTCGCTTCTGGTTCTGGGCTGTGGGCGATTATACCTACGCATTACGGATTGGGGTCGGCCGGCCGGCCTCAGCTGCCTCGCACCCTGTATTGAGCCTAGTGCAACGCTGGTTGCCGCCGCCGCCCGGCCGGGAACTAAAATGACACTTCCGTAAGTTCCGTCCGGCGACGGCGGATAGCCATAGGCGTCCGAATTTAAATTTCGATTCCACCATGGGCGCATTTTTTTTTATATAAATGACATAATGCATTGTGAATTTCTGAACTATGGTTTTTTAAACAGTGATGCATAACGCACGGCACATTATATGATATGATTACATAAACGCGTAGCTACTAGCTACCTAAGTTTGTTTTATAATTTTTATAACGCCAGGGTCGGCCGGGCCGACCCTGCCGCCCCTGACGAGCCGCCACTGGTCTGCACGGTTTTCTAACCTACTCAAAGATTTAGCAGATAAATTTTAAGTTTGGGTATTCTACTTACAGTTTTATAATTTCCGTCACATCTTTGTTGGCCTGAGGCCCCCATTTTCCTTTAGTTTTCATGGTTCTCCCTGTAAAGCTTCCATAACATTGTAGAAAGTTTGCTAGAACTTATGATTTGTGAACTATCATTGGCCAGGAATATTCTAGAGTATTCTCCAGTCTTCCTTTTTAGTATATAAGCCCTGGGAATTGGGCCTGGGGAAGTGTGAAAAGGTTAGAAAGCCATTTGGTGCGAATTTTGGAGCTGAAAGAATATTCTTGGACAGTGACAGTAATCTGCCAAGTTTATTTGTGATTTTTGAAGGCTAAACAATAAAGGTGGTAACAAAGGCAACGATTTTGGACTTTGATTGTTGATATACAGTACAATATAATTTTGATTTGGGGGGGGCGCGCCAAAAAAGAACTTTGCCCCGGGCAAATTTTTACCTTAACACGGCCCTGAGTAGAGAAATGGAAGAGAGAAATAGAAGCCATTTATAAAATAAGTACATACAATCATGTCATTAGAAAATGACCTAGAGGAGAAGTTCATGATAAAAATAATCAACAGGAAGATTACAAAATAAACGCAAACTAATACATATTCTTAGTAATTAAAAAAAATCTTCTATTACCCTCTCTTCTGGCACTTTCCTTTTAAAAATATATTCAGCCAGGTACCCACTAAAATGATATTTACGAGTACCATACCGAGGTATAATTGATTTTACTTCTCTCCATATTCTCTCGATGTTCTGAGTATGGGCACCTACAAAAAATATTCATATTTAAAATTTTGCAATAACATTTTTTTTAAACCATTAGTCATAAATCTTTAGTAAATAGGTAAATAATCCAACCTGTATCTGGATCAACAAAATTTAAAGAATGATTAACAGTTAAATGGTGGTAGCCTTCCTCATTCAGACAGTTATATGATTTCCAGCAGTCAGAAATTTTTACCGTCCCTGGTAGAATAAATTTCTTTATAAAACGTAATAAGGTCTCCTTTCCTCTGTCACGAACCAGGAACCAAACATATCTTTTCTCCGTTCCTTCCGATTCCTCCAAACACCCATTGTCCCTAGATCAAACGTCCTTTGTGAAACTTCCGTCTGCCTATCTTTGCTTCATCTATTTCAACTGTTTTTCCCTCTCCGCCAATCATCCCATCGTTATTTTTCAAACACCATTCTATACAAACCTGGAAGAAAATTTATTACTTTTAGGAACAAATATCAGTACCTATTATGATATATTAAAAATATATTATACGCACTTACCTCTCTGCAATAATAATTACTCCAATCAATTACCGTTCCAAAAGATATCTCTAATTCCCTTTTTAAAAACCTACATTGTGGATGTGGGGTCAATAAAAAATAGCCAACAAATAGGCCTATTTTTTCTATTGCTAATTTACAATCAAAAAGGTATTTTTTCGCGCACTAAGACAAAAACATTGTTTTTTGCCTTTTTTGCTTTTAACAATTTTTCCGCATCTAAATTTTAAATTGGGTTTATTCAACAAAATAGTTTTATCACATTTTCCGCAAACTATGTTTTCCTTCAAAACCCCCAAATTAATTAAAAACGCGATAAAACTATTGATGTCAAAGACGATGTGAAAATACTGTTGCAAGTTCATCCTCTTTTTTTTCTATGTACGAAAAACTCACAGGGAAAACTGCAGGAAAATCAGCAAAAATTAATTAAACAATCGAATTTGCTTCAATTTGAATTCAAAATTTGAAAGTTGGCCTTGGCGCCAAGCAGTGTCACCAAGCAAACATTCAAGACAAAAATATTCAGTGTTCAGTGAAACAGAATTTACGAAGAAGAATAATAAAATGTAAATTCTATACGTAATTTAAAATTTACTATAAAATAATAAAAACACATTGACTGCATGCATTATTATAAACTAAACGCAGGTTTTTCAATAAAATATATTTAATAATAAAATAAATCCATTGGGTTTGTCTATTAAGACATTGATCACTCATGTGCTGCAAAGTCAAAAATGTGGTCAAAAATAATAAAACAGCTGAGAACAATACAAGTACCCCGAATACATCGATTTACAAAGGTGTAACTGGAAAACTAAGCCTCAGCCTCAAATTTCGTTTTGATTTTCGTAATCTACCCCCCCCATATACGGAAGTGTACAAAATTTCATTAAAATCGGTCATGTGTATGTATAATAGAAATTTACCAAAGTGTTATATAAAAGTTGCAAGGTAAGTATCGGGCTTTAGTAGGCTTTCGGAATAACAGGATGTATGGTAAAAATGTAAAAAGTATTTTTTGTTAATAATACCTAAACATCCTGTATATTTTCGGATATTTTATAACAGCTAATTTTTCTGATTGCAGCGATATATAACATGTTGGTATTTGCTTTCCCCTTTAGCAACCTACGTGAACTTAAATTTACAAAAAAAGATTTGAAAAACCCTATGGTTAGCCATGAAATTGAGTTGGATTTTTGTTATGCTAGATTATCCCTTACTTAATTTAGTAAGGCAAAATAATAACAAAATGACAGTAAATGTTACGGAGGGGTAGAAAGGCTACTTTCTTTATCTCTTTTGTGTAAAATTTCGAGTTCAAACTTGAAATTTCGAGTTCATTACATGACATGACACATTTATATAATATTTTTAATTAATGTCCTTTTTAACCCTTTTTTTAATTAATTTTAGCTAGCCTATATTACGCTAAATCCAATAATAGAAGGGTCAGAACTTTTGGAGAAACGCTAGTTAAACGCAAAACAGGCATAAGTTTGGCCGCGTGTAACTATGTTTTAAAGAACTATATCAAAACTATATACGAAAAAATAATTGTATTTTAATTTATTATTACTATAGTTTCAGTTTCCGTTATTACAAGCGCCTATATCTTCATTAAATAAAGGTGATGCTCATTTGCATAAGTCACGAATTTCGACTTTGAACTCGAAGTTCCGACTTCAAAAGTCGAAGTCGAAATTTCGACTTTGAAAGTCGGACTTCGACTTTTAAAGTCGAAATTTCGAGTTCAAAGTCGAAGTTCGACTTTTAAAGTCGAAATTTCTAGTTCAAAGTCGAACTTTGACTTTTAAAGTCGAAACTTCGAGTTCAAAGTCGAAACTTCGAGTCCAAAGTCGGATTTCGACTTTTAAAGTCGAAATTTCGAGTTTAATAAAAAAAATAATGGTGTGGCCCTTCTACGCCTCCGTACAATAAAAATAAAATAATAAAAATAATGGTGTGTCCCATCTACGCTTTACGGAAACGTACAAGAGCTACACCATTATTTTGTTTTTATTGAACTCGAAATTTCGACTTTAAAAGTCGAAATCCTACTTTAAACTCGAAATTCCGACTTTGAACGGAATTTCGTCTTTGAAAGTCGGACTTCGACTTCGAAAGTCAGACTTCGACTTTCCAAGTCGAAGTTCAAAGTCGAAACTTCGAGTTCAAAGTCGAAATTTCGAGTTCAAAGTCGGATTTCGACTTTTAAAGTCAATATTTAGAGTTCAATGTCGGAATTTCGACTTTAAAATTGGAATTTAGACTTCGGTGGAGTTTGAAGATTTTAAAAGTTAACCTGCCAGGAAAAGTTTCGTTCGCTATCACTTATTATCAAATGTTTGGACGATCTTCGGCAAGCTGATGTTGTACAGCTAGATCAATATGCTATCTGCAATAAGGGATTCAAATTATTCATACTTGTTATATTGACACCTTCTCTAAATTTATTTGGTGTAGACCGTTGGAATCCAAGTCTGGTGAATATGTTACAAATGCTCTCATAGACATCGTCAAAAACACTTGCGAGCGACAGATTACAAACTGATCAAGCCAAAGAATTTTAAAATTCTCAATTTCAGAATAGTCCAGGCAAAGAACTATTTAAATTCATTTCTACTCAATCAAACCAAAAATAAAGATATAATTACACAAGTTTACAAATACAGGGGTCAAACAAAATGAATATTCAGTGTCCCCATTATAATTTTAAAAGAAATGGCTCGTGGCATATGGGACAAAATGCTTTGGTAATTGGCAACACCAAACTAGTTTCCAATATCTAATGGAAATTATGTATGGGTCTTTCGGAGGTGTGCAGACCACGACAGGTACCTGTTTCGGGCTTGTTGGCCCTCATCAGGCAGACGTAGCGCACCTCACCGAAAAACCCAGATTACGTTGGCTAAGTGAAATAGGAAATAGTATAATGCGGTGAGCATTTACCATCCAACGCTATCTACCTGGTGCTGCCAAAACCAAAGCAATGTGAGTGTGTATATATCGACCGGTCGATCAACATATAAAAAGAACTCGGCAAAGCGCGCGGTGGAAAAACCAGAAGAAGCATACATCGTTTGATTCATCAGCTAATATATAGAAATCAACAAGGATCGAATCGTGAGTTTCAATCCTCGTGTGCTTACGTCTATAGCCAAACGATGATTAAACAAAATGAATATTTAGTGTCCCCATTATAATTTTAAAAGAAATGGCTCTTGGCATATGGGACAAAATGTTTTGGTAATTGGCAACACCAAACTAGTTTCCAATATCTAATGGAAATTATGTATGGGTCACAGAAACACCCTTCGTGGCACGTGGTGGAAGCCCAGTCTGAAAAGTTATACTTCTACTTTGAAAGTCGGAATTTCGAGTTCAGTAACAACAAAATAATGGTGTGGCCCTTCTATACGCTTCCGTAACGCTTCCATAGGAACAAAATAGTAAAAACTTTTTACAGAAACTAAATTTGCTTCTAACAGACGATTAATTTTAAACTACTTTAAATAAAAGTTTGAACTGAACTTTTACTATCGAAATAATGTGCAATTCAAGTTTAAAAAAAAAAACAGAAATATCCATTCTTTCATTTTTTTAACCTGTAGGTACATTAAAAAAAGTGCACCACTATTTTAATTTTGGTTAAGCTTACCTACTTGTTGCCCATTTACGTTCACAACTATTTTATTTGATTTTTTTGTAAATTATCAATAATGGTATGTAACCTATTATAGTATCTATTTAATTCAGAACATCAACAGCATGATTAATCCTGAAGTATGTGAAAATGAGTAATTTTGTTTAATAATCGTATTAGTAATTTACTCACCATTCCCGAGTAAACCCATCAGTGGCGTAACAAGGGAGGGGGGCTTTGGGTGCTTTAGCTTCCCCCCCAAAGACCTGTCGCGTGGTATTTATTTGTAAATAAAATTTAATTCAAAACAATAGTTTTTTTCGTAAATATTACCGAAGATTTTTTTTAAATGACTAGCCCTCCCCCAACTTTACATTCTGGTTTCGCCAATGAAACCCATATTCCAAAACATAACTTCCGGTTAAAAAATATGTGTTTGGGCGGCTCGAGCCTAGGGTCAAATTCTTTTTCCCGTAACGTTAATTACCCCATTCGTCATCAGAGGTCGTCAATGTCCTAATTGCTTTACGCCGAAAATGGTTCGTTTTATTTATAAAACATGAGGGAAAATGAAAAATAAGCAGACGAGAAGAAGAAATTAAAACACGGGGAGCGGAAGGATACGAAAAGAGGGAAACCATTTGGCAAATTATATTATGTTTTAGCATTGTTTAAAATATGAATTTTATGAAATTCTAATGAGACAAGATCACGAAAACTCTGTGGGTTGAAATGTTCGTGCACTTACGGCTGAAAAATAAATTTTTATTAAAGGCATGGGTAGTAGGTACACGTTCTTCAGACCAGTGGGCTTCCTACTTTTAGGCAATGCTCTCGAATTTAAATTTTGGCGTACTTGCAGAAATTCTACTTTTTCTCAAAATTTTCTTATGCAACCACAATGAAATTTTACATGTTCATATGAACAAAAAGGAGCTGATTCAAAATTTGAACAGAAAAGTGTATGGTGCCATTTAAAAAAACGAAGTTGGTTGCCATAGCAAGGAAATGACTGGCTCCCAAAAAAATTCATTATCACCAAAATATGCAGATAGATCAACTGAAATATTGTAAAGTCTAAAACATTTTTTTATAAAGGTGTATTAAAAAAGTTATATCTATTATTCCATCTAAATTGGGCACCATGTATATTAATTTTGACACTCAAAAGCAAGCCGTGAAATTTCTTCTGGGAAAGACAGTTACGATATCCCCTTATCGGATCTATAGTCGGGGAGCTGAGTGACAGAAAAATGCAACAGTTTTAGGAAGGCTGGTTTTTTTATACAGTGTAGTATTTAGGATGTATAAGAATAGCTTGCCGTCAGTCAGCCAGTTTCGTTAGCGTTAGCGTTTGGCGCAGGGGCGGTTGTAAAAAAAAACAAGTATGTCGCAACTGTTTTAGAAAATCTAAAACTTGGTTTATTTAGTAGCAAAACAACTAAATAACGATGTGGATGTAGTCAGCCTTGAAAATATTGCAACGGGCCGCGTCAGCAGCGCTTCAAACTCATAAAAAATATACAGGGTGTCTCACCACGAACTGCATCGATCGATATCTCAAAAATTAAACATAGAATTTTTTTGAAAATTTGGCAGCTGACCAATGTCAATGAGTACTATTCATTTAAAGTATTTTAAAAATGGCGGTACTTCCGGTTATACCGGAAGTCGATGACAACTTCGTTATTTTAAATGGAACACCCTATATTTTATTGCATTTTTGGATTATACGGAAAATTATAGGTACACTTCATGTATCATGTCGCATACCTAAATTAAACCGTTTTTGAGATATTTGCCATTTTAGAGAAAAAATGACAGATGCAGACCCGTACTTGATTGACATAACCGCTACATATTTCTTAACGCGCTCTTGGCATTTTGCAGTCAAAGGCTTGGTGCAGAGAAATGCCATAAAGAAAGTTTCCGATCTTGTACAGGGCGCTCACAAAAAAATATTCAAATATTAAATCAAAAAATGCCAAAAACTCAAAATTTTCAAATAGAAACCCACATTTTTTTGTTGTAGCCGTATTCAGCACAAAAAATTTGGGCAAGTTTGTGTTTGGTTCCCTATACCTAAATGTTAGCATTTTAGATTTATTTACAAAAAACTAATTTTCCACTTCTTCATCAAGGGGGCGTTTTCTTAAGTTTGATGAATCTAGTTGGCCATGGCTGATTATACGATTGTCAGAGAATGAAGAAATGTCATTTAAAAATTAATAAAGCAAACCTTACAGTCGAAACTCCAGAAACAGTTTATTTGGACTTCTATATACGTTGAGTCCTTTCTTTTATTATCAAATATTAAAATCTAAATCCTTTTTTTTGTCGCTTTATTATTTTATTTTGAAATCTATTTGACAACAACAATCACCCTCGTAAAGGTAAAATATATACAATGTTATCAAATTTAATACTATTTCTTCAACATTTCTCCCCCCTCAGTGAAGGTTCTTCACTACATTTTCTAACTTCTAACTTGACTATCTTCTTCACGGGTCTTTTATATATATATAACACTTTTCGTTTTAATCTCCACTACCCTCGTTGTTCCATCTTTCCCTGGAAATGTTTTAATCACCCTTCCAAGTGTCCAGCATCGTCGTGGTAGATTTGCATCTGCAATTAAAACTATGTCATCCTCTTCTATGGTCTGTCTATTATTTCCGGAAACTCTTCACTAATTATCTGTGCCTTTTTCCACTGTTTTCTCAAGTCTGTGGTTTCTAAATCATCTCCAGGTAAGTAGTCATTTCTGTGACCTACTAGAAAATGTGTAGGAGTTAAACATTCAGGAAAATCTGGATCTACAGGTACGTATGTAAGGGGTCGAGTATTTAAAATCGACTCAACTTCTACTAATGCTGTTTGCAAAGTCTCTTCTTTAGGTGTAGTTTCTTTTAATATGTGTTCTAAAGATTTTTTTATACTTCTTATAAGTCTTTCCCATGCCCCTCCCATATGAGGTGACGCAGGTGGGTTAAAATGCCAATTAATTCGTCGTCTTAACATTTCCTCAGTAATTTTCGCGTGATTTATATTTTTGATGTTGTCAAACAATTCTCTGTTTGCTCCATGAAAATTTGTACCATTGTCAGAATAGAGATTACCAATTTCCCCTCTTCTAGCGATGAATCTTCTTAACGCCATTATAAACGCATCTGTACTCAAGGACGAAGCTATTTCCAGATGAATTGCTCTGATAGTCATGCACGTGAAGATTACCACAAATCTCTTCTCAGTTCGTCTCCCAATGGTAACAAGAATGGGTCCAAAATAGTCAACTCCGGTGTTATAAAAAGGTTTTTTTATTTACCGCTAATCTTGCATCTGGAAGCATTCCTTCTTCTGGAGGACATATTTTTGATCTTTCATTTTTGCGAAACTGACAGTTCAACCAGCAACTTTTGACAGCATTCCGCAAACCTTGGATCCAAAACTTCTTCCGTATTTCATTCATCACTAGTTCATATCCACTGTGGAGTGCTTTTATATGATATTTACGAATTAATAGTTTCGTAACAGGGTGGTGTCCACTTAAAATCATTTCTGTTTGAAAGTAATTCTTTCCTAACTCTTCCTTTCATCCTCAACATTCCATTTTCATCTAGATAAGGCCACAATCTTCTTATTTTACTGCTCCTTGATACTTCCTTATTTTCTTCCAACAAATTAATTTCTTCAAAATACACCTCTTTTTGGCTTGCCAAATACCACATTTTTTCGGCTTTTTCTTCTTCAACTTTCAGATAACTTCTTTTCTTCAGTTTGGTATTTTCGATAAATTTTAAAATAATAGCTGTTTTTCTTACTACTTTGTCAAAATTTGAATATTTTTCAACTTCAAATAATCTCTTCGGTATAACACGGTTATCATTGTTGTAAAAACACTTTTTTTAATTTCCAATACGTCTTGATTCACCTGTCCTTTATATTCATTTTTTGTAATATATTTTTCTATTTCTTCTTTCAAAAAGTTTGGGCCATTCAACCATGTATCCATAGAATAATTTGAATCATTTAAAATTCTTGTTGCTTCATCAGCAACATTATCTTTCGATGACATCCAGTTCCAATAAATTTTGTCTGTCAACTCCAGAATTTCTGCCACTCTGTGGCTTACAAACATTTTAAATTTCACATTTTCAGATTTTATCCAGTGTAATACTATGGATGAATCAGTCCAATAATATTTTTCTTTTATTTTCAAATCAATTTCAGCAGCAATTTTTGTCATTAATCTTGATAACAGAACGGCGGCTTGCAACTCTAACCTCGGTATAGTATTGTTCTTTATAGGAGCCACTCGAGTTTTTGACATTACCAGTGGAGATTTATATCCATTTTTTATTTTAAATCGTATATATACTGCAGCAGCATAAGCCATTTCACTTGCATCGCAAAAACCCTGTAGTGTAACGTTTGTGCTTTCTGCTAATTCTTCTCCATAACATCTAGGTAGCTTTAAATTTTCCACAGTTTTTTTTTAACTGCGCCGTCCATATTTTCCAGCATTCTTGTAAATTCTTTGTAATTTCTTCATCCCATCCTGTTCCTGATCTCCATATTTCTTGCAACAATATTTTTCCTGTTACTAAAATCTTTCCCAAAAATCCCAAAGGGTCGTATATTGACATTACTACTCTTAGTACCTGTCTCTTTGTTGGTATCTTTGTTAAATTTAAAATTCTTTTGTCGACTCTCTCTAAATTTAACGAGAAAACAAATATGTCTTCTTGTGGCATCCACTGTAGGCCAAGTATTCTTTCGATGTTTTTGTTGTCAGTGTGTTCTATTAAATACTTTGATTTGATTGAACACAACTTTTCAGGAATTGTCTTCAGAACTTCTTCAGAGTTGCAGGTAAAATTGAACAGTGGCGTATTCAGGGGGGGGGGCAAAGGGGGCAATTGCCCCCTCCAGAGCTGTAGAGATAAACGAGATTTGTAATATCAAAATTAATAATACCAACAATTATATATTCCTGGCCTAATCTGAAAATGCAGTGAACATCAAACATCTATAATTTGTTATTTGTTTCATCTCGTCTTCTCGAAATTAAAACCTGTGCATGCGCAGTAGATTTGAAGACGCGACGCCGTATATTAGATATGCACACACTCCGTCGGTCGCAGCGCGTAAC
The DNA here is from genome assembly GCA_963920635.1 of Pseudeuparius sepicola. Taxonomy (NCBI): domain Eukaryota; kingdom Metazoa; phylum Arthropoda; class Insecta; order Coleoptera; family Anthribidae; genus Pseudeuparius; species Pseudeuparius sepicola. The sequence continues at coordinate 51,678,786 of OY987301.1, forward strand.
CGTAAATTAGGCAAAACAACCTACTAAACATATTTTGCACAATTACAATGTGCCAGAAAGAACATTTTCAAAACTGAAAATTTTAAAAAATTATATTGAAACAATATTAGTGAAAACCGACTGAATGGGTTAACACTCCTTTATGTCGTGTACCCTGAAATACCTATATCTCCAGAGGAGCTATTTGAGGAGCTCAAAACCAAAAAAAGAATACTTGATTTTGTGATATAGATTTTACTGATTCGAAGAAGAAATTATTTTTGTGTTGTAGAGGGTGTCCGGTAATAACTTAAAAAATTAAAAAGAAAAATGGAAAATATGACGAAAAGTTCATATGAACATCATAGGTCCGCAGATATTTGGTTTTCGAGATGCAGGGTGTTGAAATTAATGAAGTTAATTATACTGTCAAAAAATAAATGTTCAGTTTATTCAAATTTTATTTTGAATTTAATTGCATACGAGTGTCGATATTATGCACCTGCGTCGATGCAGAAATTTGAAAATTTCTCGAGAACGGTCACCTTTGGCGCTATTCACCAAGTCAATCTTTTTTGCTTAGAAAACGTATGGGAAGAGGATACATTCACAAAATGTGGTAAAAGTTTACTGTCAAAAATTAAATTAAATAATGATAGCGTACGCAGCGCCCTCTACGGATTGCACCAAAAATAATACCAAATTATGACTTCTCTTCCGAAAAAAAACCCGGATACCAAATTTTGCAAGAAAATTTTGTCGTCTCAAAAAGTTACTTAAAAAAAATCGAAAATAAAATTTCAATTTCAACACCCTGCATCTCGTAAACCAAACATCTGCGGACCCAATGTTCATATGAACTTTTCATCATATTTTCCATTTTTCTTTTTAATTTTTCAAATTGGTGCATTTATTTCCGGACACCCTGTATTTATTTATTTTAGAAAATATGTTTTGTTCTGTTTTTATTCATTAAAATTATCGTTATTGTTATTTATAACTGATTGCCCCCTCCAGACGTTAATCCTGGATACGCCACTGAAATTAACTGCAAATTTCAAATCCACCTTTCTTGTGTACATGGATCACATCTTGTATGCACTTTATTGCTTCTTCTTCAGTTTTCTTACAATCAAGATAGTCATCTACATAGTGTTTTCTTGTAATGGCTTCATATGCTTCTTCATATTCTTATCGATGTTCTTCTGCGTTTTTATTCTTTATAAATTGAGCCAGACTAGGTGAACAGGTTGCACCAAATATCATGACTTGCATTTCGTATATATCTGGTGTCCCGTTTCTTCTTAAACCTCTCCAGAAAAACCTTTGTGCTGGTCTATCATCTTTTCTGATTTTTACCTGGTGGAACATTTCTTTAATGTCACCCGCAAATGCTATTTTATATCTCCTGAATTTTAACAGAATTTCTATTAGAGGTATTAAAAAATCTGGACCCTGTAATAGTCTAGTATTTAAACTAACTCCATCAGTCTTCATCGCAGCATCAAATACCAGCCTGAACTTTTCTTGTTTTTTTGGGATTTATTACTCCAAAGTGAGGAAGATACCAAATTTTGTTATTTACCCCCGTAGCTTTCTTTGGACTTAGCTTCTTCGCATAGTTTTTAGTTAAATAATCTTCTATTTTGTTGCAATATTTTTCTGCAAATTTAGCATCTTTGTCCATTTTTTTTCCATACAGTATAGACGATTAAGGGCGTTCCTTTGACTATCTGGAAATTCTATAACATCTGTCTTCCAAAGCAATCCAACTTCGTATTTTTCTTTATTTTCACATCTTCTTGCAGTCATTTCCATTATATTAAGGCATCTTACATCTTCTTTTGTTCTCATAATATTAGAATGTTCTGTTTTAGAGCCAAAGTTATCTGAAAAAACAAATGATTTTACTAGTTCATGTAAATTTCCATCGGTTTCCTCATGAGTGCAAATGTGATATACAAAGTCATCTTGTTGACATCTTTTTCCCATCCTAATCGAGTCTTCGATAATATTGGCCCATGGGGTGTAAATTCGATAGTCTTCTTTGGAATTGCAAACTGTGCATTATCTTGACCAATCAATAATTTAGGAAATTTGTTGGTATAAGCTGTCAACTGTCTAATTTCAGAAAATTCTGGGTACTTCTTCAATAATTCTCCGGGATCGACTGTTTGCTTTGGTAGTTCGAGATTATTTATCTAATTATCTAATTTCATCTTATAGTTTGAATAGACTGGCGAAATCTCTATAGACACTCTTACAGAATTTTTGTCTTCTTGTGTTACACCATTCATCTACAGGTCACATATTCCTTCTTCTACTCCAGTTAATTCAAGCTCATCTATTAATTCTTTTTCTATCAGTGACACTGTTGCACCTTCATCGAGAAATGCGTATGTTTGAATTTTTTTGTTTGGGCCGTAGATGTATATTGGTAGAATCTTCAGTAAAACGTTATTTTTCTTTCTATCTATTACAGTGACTTGTTCAAAAATAGTTACATTTTCAGTATTTTCTTCTTTCTTCTTATGAAGAAGAGGATGATGAATCTTTCGGCAGTCTTCTACACCACATATCTTCTTCTTCCTACATATTTTCTTCTGGTGTTTTCCTTTCAAACAACAAAAACATAAATTATTCTTCGTCACTTCTTTCCATCGATCATCTTTACTTTTCTTCAGAAATTCTTCACAATTTTCTATCTCGTGATTTTTTCTGTCACAAATCACGCATTTTTCGGTAAATTTCTTGTCATTTACTGTTAATACCATTTCTTTTCTCTTACTTGCTGAAAATTTCTTGTTTTCTTCAAATCTGTTTACAGGATTGTCCACTATACACACAATCCTTGCTTTTTCTCTCAGCCATTGTGAGAAAATTTTCAAATTTACGTTCTTCATTGCTAATACATGTGCTCCCCATTCCATCTTCATAAAGTAAGGAAGTTTCTTCACTAGTTCATCTAATAAATTTGGATTCATCAGATAGCCATGTGCATTCAGAGTTTCTATTGTTGTTGTCATGTTTGACACATTATTTGAAAAGTGTATAAGACTCTCAGATGATCTACCATCTCTTGAGGCAAAACTTTTTCTAACCTTGTCCATTAGTAATGAGATTATTAATTCATCTCTACCAAACATCATTTTCAAAGTGTCCATTATTTCGTCCACATTTCTTGAAGAAATCAATAAAGGTTTAACTGCATCTCTTGCTTTTCCCCGGAGACACTTTTGTAAACGTGATAGGTTTTCTTCTTCGCTAAATTTACATTTTGAAGTTGAAGACACAAATTGCGAATAAAACAACGCCCAATCTTCTGGTTCTCCATCAAAAATTGGGAGATCTATTTTCTGAGTCTGTCTTATCAAGAAAGTTTCTAGATTATTGTGTTGTTCTACTGGCATATCTACTTTTCTCTCGTATGAATCTTCCAAATCATTTTTTCTTAACCATGAATGTACCTTCTCACAGTATGTATTTTCTTCTAAATCTTCATAATTCATTATTTCTGCATTGCTTCGGCTGCTTTGACTATTTGCTTCACTTAACTTGAGCTTAAGTTCCAGCTCAATGAGTTCCTTTTCTCTTCGCATTTTTTCTTCTTCAAGTCTAGCTATTTTTCTGGCTGCTTCTAACTGCAATTCTAAAACTCTTCTGCTTGTCGTAGTATCTATAGTTCTAGTCCCCTGTTTAGAATTCCCAACTCGACTTCTTCCATTTTCACATCTCGAAGGATTATTTTCATCATCTTTTGGACTTAAGAGAGGCATACTTCCTGCAGATACATTTGCATTTCCAACAGTTACATCTCTATTTCTTCTATCGCTTTGACTGTTCCTATCATTCGCACCAGTTTCCATTTTTTTTAAGTTTCTGTATTTCCACTGCTTATCCTTTTTTGGTTATTCGAAGGACCATATATTTGGACTTCTATATACGTTGAGTCCTTTCTTTTATTATCAAATATTAAAATCTAAATCCTTTTTTTTGTCGCTTTATTATTTTATTTTGAAATCTATTTGACAACAACAATCACCCTCGTAAAGGTAAAATATATAAAATGTTATCAAATTTAATACTATTTCTTCAACACAGTTTATGTTCTCAAAAAGTAACTGTACATGTTTCAAACCACCAAGGGTTCATCTTCAGCAGCGAAATAATTCATTGTGAGTTATACAAAGCTAAAGATAGGTATAAATATGAAAAGTCAACATATACAAAAAAAAGGTTTTAACCTTACCTTCCAAGCACATTTTAAAAAAACTATATTATCAAAAATTCATAAGAAAACTGCAAACGTTTTTTGATAATATAATTTTTTTAAATGTGCTTGGAAGGTAAGGTTAAAAACTTTTTTTTTGTATATGTTGACTTTTCATATTTATACCTATTTTTAGCTTTGTATAACTCACAATGAATTATTTCGCTGCTGAAGATGAACCCTTGGTGGTTTGAAACATGTACAGTTTCTTTTTGAGAATATAAACTGTTTGTGGAGTTTCGACTGTAAGGTTTGCTTTATTAATTTTTATCACATTACTCCACTGTAAGAAGATGGACTATTTTTTCTATTTAAAAAATGTCATTTAGTTTAAAATTATTGTAAACAGTGCCGGCACGGTTAAATTACACAAACGAAGGCTATTCAATATTTCAATTTATTTCAATATTTAAATTTATTTATTATTAAATTTATTTATTAAATACTACAACATATAAAAAAAACAGCCTTTCTAAAACTGTTGAATTTTTTTGTCACTCACCTCTCGGACTACTAGATATACGTAGTCACAGAGCCGCGTCACTTTTTGACGTGTAAATGCATTTATTTCCGCTTCCGGTTTAACCGGAAGTGACATTCACTTTTGTTTTTTAAATGGAACACCCTGTATATTATTTGAGTTTCAGATTCTCCTCGGTGTACTGATACCAACAATGCCTCACAAGTGACATTTTGGCTGACAGAAAGTGGTTTTTCTTTAACTGTTGGATTTGCAATTATTACAATTATTAACAATTAACTTATTTGGATTTGCAATTATTACAAATCCAAATAAGTTAAAGAAAAACCACTTTCTGTCAGGCAAAATGTCACTTGCGAGGCATCGTTGGTTTCAGTACATCGAGGAGAATCCGAAACTCAAATTATATACAGGGTGTTATATTTAAAAGACAAAAGTGAATGTCACTTCCGGTAAAACCGGAAGCGGAAATAAATGAATTTACACGTCAAAAAGTGACAAATTTCAAAATTGTATCTCAAAAAACAAGGGAAAAAGTGGGGTGTACCATGATTCAGTTCCACCCTGTATACATCCCCCTTCTCCACACCTCAGCGAATACCCTCTTCGTCTTGAACGAATTTGTAAACACATTTATTTTAATACTTGAAACGACGTCAGAAGCTGCATGGTGGATGAACCCTGAAAGTGCGGGCGGAATATTATTATAATGAATGTTTCGCGTCGAGGTATTTGATGTAGATAAATACAGGCATTCGATATAGTAATAGCTATTTAACAGTGACGTAACCAGGGGGGGAGGGCTTTGGGGGCTTTAGCCAAAGATCTGCCGCGTGGTATTTATTTCTTAATAAAATTTATTTTAAAACCATAGTTTAGTCCCCCATCTTTACATTCTGGTTACGCCACTGTTATCTATATATCAAGGGCGTAAGGGAAGCTGTTATGGCCGACGCGACGGCGTAAAGATAATAGCGCGTGCCTCTTTATCGTCAGAAAATGTCCATGGGTATTCGGTTTCTCTAAGGAGCAATGACATGTAAATTTGTATTTCAAGCATACAGCAAGGAGTTCCAATTATTTTCTGCTTGTTGATTTCTCATTTTTTCTCATTTCTATCGTATTTCTTCGTTCTCAAAACAGCTTATTTTAGTGTCATTTTTTGAAATATTGTCATCGGAAATTTTCTAGAAATTCAGATCCTACAGGCATTACTTATTACTTATATAATTCTTTGTGTCATAACAGCGCGTTAATTTGCTTAAAATATTAACAAAGGCAACATTATATTATGTGCTAATTTAAACTTCCCCTTTAATTTAATGCGCATTCTAAGTTTACGAAACTACAATATTTTGGAGATGCTCTTGCGGTATGTTGTGTAGCTGGCAACTGTTTGAGCTTTAGCTCCCTTCTCAAAATTTACTTAATTAGTTAGTCGTATTTGCACAGTTTAGAGGATGGATAACTATGTGGATAACTTTATGGCAGAAATAGAACCAAGAATGCAAATAAGTATGAATTTAAATTAACTTTTGTGGAATTTTGGAAACCAAAGTGACGAAACAATTGAGCCCAACATACTTCGTTCAATGGCTGCTACTCATAGTTTATACAAGGTAGGTATGTATTAGAAGTGATTGTGCTTAGACACACTCTAATTACACAGGGTGATTCAATCACGATGTACAAAATTTTAACCACAGTTGGAAAACATATTTTAATACGAATCTGAAATTAAAAAATCTAGTCAACCAAAAAAATGTACTTATGTTTTCAGAAGTTAAAACCCCTTATTATCGGCACTTTCCTAGTCAGCAGGTAAATTCGCCCATCAAGGCTGATACGCAGTTGCCAGTTGCACAACATATCGTAAATTTACTTGTTTTTTTTTTACATTTTCACATAAATCGCAAAAAATGTATTGGGAAAATCCTAAAATATCGATAATTTTAAATTAAAAAAAAAATTCTAACGTGACCATAAAAGCAACATGCTCTAAGTTAGTTTATTAAAAGTTTGACTCGCTTTTTGATTTTCTAATGTCGATCGTTTTCTTCTTTTGTAAAATATCAGTGGAAAGTCAATGTCCAAAAATGTGTTGAGCATCAATTAAAACTGGGAAAGTGAGGACATTCGACTTGGAAGGGAAGGGAGGGGGGGGGTGAGAGAGGCAAGCAGGGGACGAAATGGTGATGAGATATTCCCATAAGATTGTACCGGTAGCAATTTTCTCGTGTAGCAGGTCGATTCTATGTTAGCTGTCGTACATCAAGGTATGGGCGTGTTATTAGGTACGCCGTAACTGCGCGGTGTGCACAAGCGGCAACATAGGATACTGGAGCGCCAAGTTCCTCGGGCACTTTTTTCGCGTTTTCCTCTATAGTAAGCCTCCCCCATACTCTGGTTAAAATTTTTACATGATCACTAAATCAGCCTGTGTACCTGCCTTTCCCTATATAAAAAAGTTGTAGTTTAAATAAATAAAATCACGTCAAAAACCTGGTAATAAATAAAATTACTACTCGTATATATTTTGTATGTCCGCTTGATTTCACACCGAGATATTATGAGAGGTCAAAGCGATTAATATACAATGAACAAAAATTAACAAGAGTAAACTACCTATATATTTTCGAAGATATGAAAAAATTACATAGGGTGACCCAATTTGACCCATTTTAGCGTTTTTGTATTTGAAAACTGACTACATCATTAGGTTAGGGACCATCTGAAACGAGTTTGTATCAAATTTCGTTAAAAATAACAATTATTAAAAAATACTGCCATATAATCAATATTGTTAATTATTTCTGAACCTGACTTCTCCCGTAGAAGGTTCATATTTCGTAGGGTTTGACGAGAGGGGTAGGGTTGCCAGCAATTATTATTTCTACTGTTTAAATACAAAAACTGTAGTTCAAAATATTTCGACAGTTATATTTAAAAAATATATATTTGTATACATGTGTATCGAACTAATTTTTCGCGGTAGCTCTGCCTACTTTGAGTGTCTTTGACCATATAAAAATTATGAGCAAATTAATATCCGCAAAAATTATGAAAAAATCAAAGTTGGCAGTTTAGTCAAAAAATTGAGATCCTAGTGTACACTTTTATTTTAAATAACCTTTATTCATAAGTATTTCATATTTTTTGAACTAAAGGGTAACTTAGTCTTGCCAATTTTTTTAATTAAAGTCAGGAACATTCATGTATATGAATTGATTTAGGTAACATGTTTTCTCCACATCTCGGTTTGAGACTAAAAATCAAGTTGGAGTTGTTCCTAGAATGTCGTGATTCAACTCAAACATTTTTTGTCATTTACATCTATACCGATACTTATCCGGAGAACACACCGTAGGTATGTACGTTGGGGTGATTATTTGATTATAAAAATAGCATACCTTTCTTTCGAATGTATACATAATACCGGTAAAATCAAGCATCTGGTCCGTTCGGAATGACTCGAGTCCAGGTAAAAGATCAATATTTGTTCGAAGCCATTTTAACTCCTGTTGATTCGGCCGTTTTTGTGCGACCATCCGTTGCTGCAAAACAGTTGAGAACTCGGGGTTCCCAATTATTCCTATCAATTTTTTATGAGTGGACCATCCACTAGAAGTCAGAAAATTTAAACTGGGAATTATACCGACGGAAATATCGTAGTGGCATTGGGAGAATCAATATGCGTATTTAAAAATGTTTTATTAGCATGTTATTGTAAATATCAAAGACCCATAAAGTAAGAAGGTTACCTATACAGAGAGAGAGAGATATAGAGAAAGAGAGCATGCCGTCGTCAGAGGAATCCTGTCAGCTTTATTCCTCTGTATGTCGCCCTTGACTACAATAAATTATTGTCAGCATTCCCATGACGTCATCCAGAATGTTCTCCCTCAGCAAGAGGCGACGGGCGAAATTATGCCTTATGAACTTTCTGTTTGGCCGTGTTTCTGGAACAAAATATTTATCTCTGGTCCTGATTCCCCAAGTTATCACTGCCCGATGCACACTGCAAAGGAGTCATTTCAATCGGGTGTGTTCCAGGATTGTATCCGGATGGGCTTTACGTCTATGTAGGTACTGATTGATCCAAAAAGCCTCCCATATTTTCTATACAGGGTGTCCTAGAAGTAAGTGCCAAAATTAATTTTAACCACGTATTTAACTCATCAAAAGCATCAGCTTCATTTAAATAATTTTTTCGAAGACTACATTTTTTCTTTGATTTTTTATCGTTAAAATAATTTGAACGATAAAAAAACAACAAAGTAACGCTTACAAATTGACGATTAACTTTATTCATATTTTTTGCTAGCCTTCGGCCGGCCAGGCATGAGTTATTATTTATAAATAGTTGTGTTTGCACGTGTTCGGAGCGGAGTGCGGGTACGAGAACATTTTTTGACAACACCGGGGCCTTTATTGGAATAATAACGAATTCTATTACCTAGATGACATCAGCTTATAGTAACTGTCTTTAAGGCGCCAGGCCCGTAGGAAGTACCTATATAGAGAACGATAGAGCTGTTCGAGAAAACGGATATTTTTCTAATCGCGGCAGACAACATCGTATTGTAAGTGCCGAAAATTATTGTGGCATTAGTAAGACACGCTTTAATGTAAAAATAAAAGATCATGATCATATGACTGGTATATACAGAGGAGCTTGACATCAAAATTACGATTTAATTTTTTTAACTACACGTAATTCCTGTTATATTTCACAATCTGTCAGGATATGACAGTCATTTCATTATTAGAGCTTTAAATACCGAAATTACTGGAAAAATAAATGTTTTACCTTTAAAGAAATACAAATTTATTTCGTTTACAAAATAGATTAGCTTCCGATTTATAGATTCTTTTCGTTTTATGTCAAATAGTCTTGATACCTTGTCCTCATATTTGAAGAATGAACAAAAAGTAATTGTATGTAGTTATTTCCCAAACGAACAAGAGTTTCAACTTGTTAGTTGCAAGGGTATTTTTCCTTATAATTGTATGAATTCTTGAGAAAAATTACAAGAAACAAATTACCCCATAAACATTCTTTTACCACCAAATTTTTAAAGAACACATTTCACACCAAGATTACTTGCTTGTCAAGTATGGAATGTTTTCAAAATTCAAACTTTGAGAGAATACTCAGAGTTGTATTTAAAAATCGACGTTTTATTATTAGCTGGTATTTTCGAAAATTTCCGTTTCACTTGTTTGAAAACATATTGGACTGTTTACATCATTATACCGCTCCTATATTAGCATACGATTCAATGCTTAAAACCACAGAAGTCAAATTAGAACTTTGACAGATTTTGGTATGATTATGTTTATCGAAAAAGAAATTCTCGGTGGCGTTTCTCAGTGTTCTAACAGATGTAAACAACCTTTACGGCACAGCAATGACAAATTCTTTACCGGTATAAGGAAAATATTTTAGATGTCACAGATGAATGTGATTTTGGTTATATCATTGAAGCAGATATCTCTTACCCCCAGATATTTTTCAAACTCATCGAGATCTACGCCTACTTCCTTAAAAGCTTATACCTACTAGTTGGCACTTAAAAATACCCATGTTGTTAACAACAATTTTTTAGAAAACTCTAATACAAAACATTCAATCAGGTTTAAAAATAGAAAAAAATCATAGGTGTTTAAAATTTTGAAAATCAACATTTTTACGATAATACATATATTTAAATATTGAATTTCGTAAAGGAAGTAAAAATACCTTTGAGAAAAACTTCTGTAAACTCATGAGTAATTCGGTATATGGAAAAACAATTGAGAATGTAAGAAAATATAGAGACATTAAACTAGTTATAAAATGGTCAGGAAGATTTGGGGCTCGGTACTACATTTCCCAGCCAAACTTTCACAGTTGTGAAATTTATGAGAATGATATGGTTATTATTGAAATGAAACGCTTGAAAATTAAATTTAACGAAGCTATTATTGTAGGAATAAGCATGTTGCAAATTTCAAAAGTCTATGTCTATTACTTTAATTGTAACCAAGGACTCTTTAAAGTAAGGGGACCCAGCATTATACTTTCCAAAGTGAGGCCTCTTCTTTCCTCATTCTAATGGTCTCAGTAGTAGGTAGTGGGTCGATTGAGGTAGACAGACAGCCAGACATCCCTATCTCTTTCTAACTCATGTAATTATATACCTATCTCTCTTGGTGGTTAAGTATGGAATCTGCATTACCGACATGGGTCAACAGCTGAAAAAAATACCCTAACCTAAACCATTTTTTTATTATTTTCACCCCCCTACACGCAACAGGTCGATGACCTAAAAGACCGGCATAATATATCCCTGTAACTTACGTTTGCCAGATGATTTTTCCTTCCACGTACCTGACCTATAAAAACAGGTTCAGAACAATTAAATGAAAACACTCGCTTCCCCTCTCTTTCCTTCCCCATACACACCAGTAGAGCTATAGGGATACTGGATCACTTTGGTAACCCTGTCCATCCGCATCTCCCCCGTATAGGGGTGGGGTGGCCTCCACGAGCAGTTGTGCGAAGAAGTCTTCAAGGTCATTGCCGAAGAAGTGGTGACACCTGCGAAGTGTCGCCAGCAGGTTACCTGTGTCACCTCGCCGAAGAAGTCGACAATAACCAGAAGAGGCTGTTGAAAAAATGTGCCATGTCGTGAATGCTGGTGACACGGACAGAGAGAACACCTGGTTAGGTGTGACGAGCCTAGCCTCGCCTTGCCGCGAAGAAGGCGTCGACAATAAGCAGAAGAGGCTGTTGAAAATTATCGTGTTGAAATTTTTTTCAAAAGTCTCATTAAATCAAATGACCAATTATTGGAAGTGCAATAAACATGTTTACTTGAGATAACATTTTTTTCAAAAATCTAATTAACAAATGACGTCAATCCAATTATTGGAAATGCGTTTACTGGATGATTTTTTCAAAAAACTAATTAATATTTTTTATCACGAAGTAGAAATAAAGTACAAAATAATATATTTTGGTCTTGGAAATGTTTTGCATAAACATGTTTACACGAATGAATTAGCGATAAAAGGTTTTTTAGAGATAACAAGTTTTTCAAAAATCTAATAACTACAAAATATTTGAACACGAATATATCGAATTATCATAATTATATATTATATATTTATTTTTATTTTTTTATTTTTTTTTTTATTTTTTTTATTTTTTTATATATATTTTTTTATTTTTTTTATTTTTTTTTTAATTTGCTTACAAGTAGAAATAAAGCAGCACAAAAACTTTTTTTTTCTTTATTAATACACAAATAACATTTATTGCGGTAACAAACCATCTATATAATTGTAAATAATACGAGCAAAATTGATACCACAAGCACATTTAATTAATTCGTGATATCCACAAACAATCTGGCTTTTTTCTAATTTCGGACAGTTTGGATCGGACTCTAAATTAATTACATGTGGTATGATTGAGATAGATATGTGTTGAATGATACACTGCAACAGAAAATCTTTTTTCTCAAAACCATTTAGGTACGTAAATTCTGTCAACGTCTGTTAGTTCTTTTGACAAAATGTCGTACACTTGATCATAATCGATGAATCCACTATCGTAATGAATTTCGATGTGATTGTTGAATAGGTTTTTTGCATTTTTCTTTTCTTCTTGATTTAGCAAGTGTAGCGGTGTTTTTGGTTTAAACACATAATGTTTCATCTCGTAACCATTGTAAATTGCTAGTTCTTTAACTTGAAATTCGGGAGGAGTATGATATCCTTGAAGATCTACGACCATGAACTTCATCTTGCAAAGTTTGAGACAAACTGAATGTTATTAAGCTGAACCTGTGTGTTTAAATACTAAAACGTCTTTCAGTGTGGTTAAATTGTTACTTGTAGTTCTTTGTCGTACATTTCCATAAAGGAATCCAGTCTTTCGGTGCATTCTTTATACATTATCGAATTGGTATCGTATAAAACATTATAGTCAGATTTCAATTTGTTGTGTTGTTGTTTGCATGACTCGAGTAGTGCAGATACGTTGTAGGCTTCTGTGGTGGTAACATTTTCAAATTTTGTGGTTGCCACCATCGTTACGCAATTGATTACTAAGAAAATTAACGAGAATACAAAATTAAAGTAGTTGTTGTTGTTCATTATTCTTCTGTTAGTAACCACAAAGTTTGTTGTCGACACTTCCAACAATACTGAAACTTTCTCATTCGAGGCCTAACATTTAAAGCAAAAAATATACTCTCTGTCTCTCTTTAACATTTTGTACACAGATAAGAAAAATAAGACATTTGTTGAACGACTTGGAGTCTTGGTGATATATAAAAGAAGAATGACATCATTAGAGACTAAAACAGTTTATTTATAGTTATTAATTAAAAAATACATAAATTACATAAATTACATTATTTCTAAGTAGTTGACTAATTTTTACATAATTTTAACTACATTTGTAAGTGGACTATATTTTACTAGTCGATCGTGAAGAATTAAACAGAAAGCTGTTGTATTTGCAGGAACATTTTTGTCCGTTTCAATGATCAAAGTGACTAGCATCTTGAGAGATTTGATTTTTTTTAGCTGTTTGAAGACCTACAATTATGAAGCGAGGTTTTTCCAACTGATTTGTCGCTTTTACGTTCCACGTGTGTCTAGTTGTTACTTGTAGTACGGGATACTCGTGCAATTCCCAACTACGAAACGCAATCTCCAATTCTCGTCCATTTTCAATGTACTTTAATAAACGCAGCTTTTCCACATCGGCTACTTGAACATGCGGCATTTTCCATAAAACTTTAGTTAGTTCAATTTTTGGATTTTCTGTAGCCTTACTAGTAATAATTGCATTATGATCTGTGGAACTTCTAATCAATACCAATTCTTGTCGAACATTTATCAAAATTGTTTTGAAGTCTTCACAGAATCCCAATAACATTTTTAACATGTATACACACGCTAAAATTTCCATCCGAATCGACAATGTCGGGATTGTCTAAGTGTTTCCAGCCGGCACCTTCGTATCTTACCGATTCGCTGTTGGTAAACGATACATAACCCTTCATGCATGAAGTTGTACCTGGATTGCGTACGCGATCTATTGTGATTCCTCCAATTTCATAACGAATCTCATCGAAAAGAAATGCAATACCATTGTTAACAAAATGTAATGTAGTACTAGCTTTGTCCTCGGTATCGGTTAGTTTTCCTTCGATGTATAGGAAACTTTGAGAAGGTAGAGTGTAGATGTCTTGTGTCTGAGTAGGTAGACGAATCTCATCGGATTTATTTAAGGTTGTATTAGCATACGGCGGGTGACTATAAATTTCACAGTTTATAATGGCATTATCCATTAAAACGTGTTCACCCACATTTAAAATGTTAAAACTCATCTTGTTGTTGTTGTTGTTTGTACGAGGTCGCACAAGAACACCTAATGTAAACAATAATTTTTCTTATTCCAGATAAAATTCCAACCTTCAAATTGTACCAAAATTTGAAAAAAGTTTTCTTTTCAGTAGCCGTTTTATAAAATTCTAAAACCCAAAGATTTTAAGAATATCTTGTTTTCTGATGTTGACCTTGGTAACTTTCGATACACTGTTGTTTTTTTCTTGCTACGACTTCTTTTAAAATGGGTTGTGGTGGTGCAAACTGCTGGTTATACCTAAATACCATTGGTATTCAATTGCTTTAAATGTAGTCTTACTGTGACCAGCTCTTCACGCAAATTGATAAGTTTACCGTCTTGATCCACAATTTTAAGAACAATCTCATCGATGTATCTTGTGTTGATGGGTAGGTAGATAACGTTTGAAACTTTTTCCACAATTTTGAAACCGCTCAGAACTGTTGGATAGAGTGTATGCAGAATGTGAACGAGAGAATTATTGTTGTAGGAATTTGTAATTAAATTGCAATCGATACAGATTGAGTTTACTTTTGAAATGTTTATAGGAAAATCGGAAATGTGTTTTTTGTTAGCATTTAATTTTTTCTTTTTAAATACCAGCAGAGGAGCGATAGAATCGGATTTTTCAAAATTAATCGTCTTGTTGCTTTTAATTTCAAATCGTAAAGTATTGACGTTGGTATTCATTTTTAAATAAATGCTTTCATCTTCTTCCTTTAGAATTGTATTAGATACCACTGTAGAATGTTTTTTCTTATACTCGATTTTTCTTCCATTTCTGAAATTTGTTGTAAAATACTTTTTTCAATGTCGGTAATTTCGTAGGAACCCTCGGGTATTTCAAACACATGTTTCCCAATATAAAATTTATTATTGGTGTTATTATCGGTGGGTAAATTTTTGATGACAACACCGAATCTCTAGCAGACAACGTAAAAGTATAGGAACACATTTTTCTGATTGAAGGTTTTAAAGTAAATGAAAGAAAAACTAATTAGACTTATATATTTATTGAGTAAGAAATATAATACATAATTGTCCGCAATTTACAGAGTTAAATTTTTGATACGTAGCATGATTATATAAAATATTACAGGGTCCTGCAGACTGAAAGTACTCTAAGGCTTCCAGAGGTGGTCGGAGATTTCCATAACTGTCAAAGTACCAAAGTCGTTTATCGAATTTTTTGTATGCTGTCCAATGGGTGCCTGGTCCGTCTCGCTCATCCAAATTAATGATACCCGTTTCAAATTTTCTCATTTTCTTTGGTAAACCATCTCTCATATATACTCCTCTAAAATGTGCCCAGTTGTCATCAAACTATGTAAGAAGGATAATAAACTCATCTAAATTCATTAGTCGAGAAGGAGGCAACGCTTTTGCTAGAAGATTTGATCTTCCTGACAATCCATCGCATTCTCCTATGAGTTCGTCAGATTCATTAGCCGATTAAACAGATAATTTTCAAAGTTTTTTCGTTAGTTTGAATTTAGTTCTCGACAAGTGTGCACCATGTTTATTATCGACGTCCAAGGGTTTCAGTATGGAAATGAACACAATTTTTTGTGTAAAGAAATTTCAATTTTAAATAGAAATATGGGAACTGCCGTACACAAGTTTGTAAACTTATCCCTAGATTTGACTTAATTCAAACCGAAAGTACAGTGTCACATGGAGTGGTTAACGAGAAATTTACACGGTTTGTGTTTCGACAGTTATAGCGAAGACTTTTTGGCCTACGAAAACATCGCCGATTTTATAAAGGAACAAGTAAAAGAAGAAAAAGTCGTAGTTAAAGGCCTTCAGAAGAAAAGATGGTTGGAAAATTTTCTACCAAATAACCAAATCACCGATTTACTCGACGATGGATGTCCGACACTGGAGAATTTGAAGCTCGCATTTAAGTCGGACCACTGTTTACAACACGTAAATAATACTTTAAATTGTACTTTGGAAAATGTATAATACTTGTATTATTGGACTGCTTATTGTAAAAGGTTTTAAAATAAATAGACAAATTTATATCAAGTTTTTTATTCTATCAAATTTGAATTACCAAATTTGTGCATATACTTCATCTAATGGTTGTTGGTGTTGTTGTTGTTGTTGGAGAGGTGGTGACAACGGTGACTGCGACGACGATGACATCCCGCTATCTGTTTCTCTCCTTCTACGTTTTTCTTGTTGTTGAGGTTGTTGCTGCTGCTGTTCCTCCTCCTCATCATTAATCTCTTGCAAAGCCGCCGCCGACTCCAAATACGCTCGTTTTACTCCTCCTCCTACACGACTCAAATCGTCGTCTTCCTCATCCAATAAATTGAATTTGTACTTTCTCACTGTAGCCTCCAATATTTTGAATTCTTCATCTTTTTCTATTTTCGCCCTCATGTATCTGACTGGTAAATTTCCGAATTTCTTTTTTAACGTTACTGCCTTCGGACAATACGATAACGAAAGGAAGACTTTGCCCCCTTTCATCTTCAATTCTTTCACACCATATCTAGAACAATAAGCTAAAATTAAATTATGTTCACTAGGATGATTCAAATGAATTAATCGATAGACTGCTCTGCTGCCTATTTATTGAGAGTAAAATTTGATTTGATGTTTATTCTTCTCTTTGCACTTATAATGCCTGCTCCAGTGACATTCAAATGTATCAAGTGTGGCGGTGAAGCAGACCGACCTAACGAAAAGTGTTTTTCTTGTCACACCGAAGAAGTCATCCGAGAATTAGAAAAAGCTAAACACATGCCTAGCAACTATTCACCTGATCATCCATCAAATAAATAAATGGAATTATGGAGAAAAATAAAATAAATAAACTTACTGAAAGAACTGCTTCATAACCACAATCAAATGTTTCACTGGGAAATTCACTCTATCATTGGTAAAAACCACAATCGTCGATGGAACGGTAGCCATTGTGCAGAACGTTTTTGTTGAGAAGAATCTTCGTTGGACACGCAGCAGCAAACACAACTGATGCTCACACCGAAAACGATCTGAGATTATATACAGAAATTCATGTGTTTCCTCCGAGAACTATTTTAAATTAATTGTTTTTATGCACTGACGAATGGGAACACTTCAATGGAGTAGCTGACGTCAATGGTCCCTCTACTATGATTAATTGACGTTTGCATTATTTTATCATCCTGTTTGTGTTCCGAGAACTAAAGATTACGCTTTGTTTCTACTTCGTGATAAAAATTATTAATTAGATTTTTGAAAAAATTATCCAGTAAACATGTTTATCGCATTTCCAATAATTAGATTGACGTCATTTGTTAATTGAAAAAATTGTTATTTCAAATGAAAAAATTGTTATCTCAAGTAAACATGTTTATTGCACTTCTGACGTCATTTTATTTCAGATAAACATCAATAAATTTTAAATTAATTGACGTGTTTTTCGTATTTAATTGCATTATTTATCATCTGTGTTCCGAGAACTAAAGATTACGCTAAACGAATTTTTTTATTATTATAGTATTTAAACACACAGTTAAGTTTGTCGTTTCATCAATATGAGTGGTAACAAGAGCAAGAGCAACAACAGCAGCAGCAGCAGCCCCAACTCTCAACAAGTCCTCGATGAGATCTCCGATGAGGCCGTTAAAAAAGTAGAAATGGTGAGTAGATTAATTAAGACAAAAAACGATTTGCGAACATTTATTAGTCATTTTAAAAAAAATGTTTTTATTCTAAAAAAATCTGTGAAACATAAATTGAATTGTGTGGAAAATTTCTCTAAAGTGGAATCAAATCTTGCAATTCTTAGAACTTATATCCAAAAGTTTAAAACTAAATTAGAGAAAAAAGGTAGGGTTTCGAAAAATAAAAATTTAATTTGGCAAGATGTAGAGTCATGTTTTAACGGTAGAATTAAATCTGGTATCACAAATATCAAAATTAAAGATCCGATGCAATTTCTCGAAAAGGCATTTCGAAGTTTCTCGATTCAAATTAAAAAACAACTAAAAATATGTCTGTTGAAAGTAAATGCTATTTTCTATGGTGTATTTATCAAACCTCAAACTGGTGAAATTTCTATTAAACACTTTGCAACGCAAAATGCCATCATCGATAATAATACTGATTTAAAGGACTGGTACAAATCTTATGTTACAAACAAAATTTTCCTATAAATTTAAAGGACATTCCAAAATTTGAACAATTAAATAGACTAGCAATTAATGTGTTTACTATTAATGAAAAAATCAAGTTCTACCACTGACGATGAGTAAAACAAAATTTTCACCTAAGATAAATTTACTTATGATTTGGTGTAACCAAGAGTGGAGTGATAGTGAGAGTGATTGTGAATACTACAAAGATTATTATCATTTTGCTTACATAAAAGATTTATCTCGTCTGGTTCATAAACAAATTGGTAACGCAAAATACAATAAATGGTTTTGTGAGAGATGTTTCAATAATTTTAGTAGTGAATTTCATTTAAATAAACATATAGAAAATTGTGAAAATTTGGATGATGTTAAAGTAGTTTTACCTACGGAAAAAAATAAAATTATGAAATTTAAAAATTTTGCATACAAACTTACCACATTTGTTATATATGCATATCTTGAGAGTATTCTTATACCTTTTAACGATTACAACAGCAATGCTAATAAATCGGAGAAATATCAAAAACACAAAGCGTTCAGTATTTGTTATTATTTGAAATCAACGTATGATGATTCTTTATCGAAATTTAAACTATATACAGGTCGCAATTGTCAGGATTGGTTTTCACGAGAACTGCAACAAATTGCTATAGAATTACATACAATTTTTAATAATCCTAAACCCATGGACGATTTAACAAGTGAGGAAAGAAACAATTTCGCAACAGCTCATGATTGTCACATATGTGAAAAACCCTTTGGTAACACACTTAATGATAGTAAAAGATCACAATCATTTCACTGGTAAATATAGAGGAGCGGCACACATGATATGCAACCTACAATTTAAAAAATCATATGTTGTTCCAGTTATTTTTCATAACATGTCTGGATACGATTGTCATTTTTTAATTAAATCGCTTAGTACAAAAGTTAAAGGTAAAAGTTTATTACCCTTGAAGAAAGAAAGATATATTTCGTTTACAAAGTATATCGATGGTACGAATATTAGTTTCAGATTTTTAAATTCATTTAGATTCATGCCAAGTAGTTTAAGTAAACTAACATCTTATTTGAATAACGAACAGAAAGTAATAACGAAATCATATTTTTCCAATAAAGAACAATTTGAATTAGTTACAAGAAAAACTGTTGGGAAAAATTGTCGGACACCAGTTTACCATCAAAAAATCATTTTTTTAGTAAAATACACAACGAAGACATTTCTGATGATGATTACGGTCACGCTAACAATGTATGGCAAACTTTCAACATTCAAAATTTACAAGAATATGCAGAATTATATTTAAAAACAGATGTGTTATTACTTGCAGATATTTTTGAAAATTTCAGAGATATGTGTTTCAAAACATACAAATTAGATGCTCTTCATTATTACACAGCTCCGGGTCTTGCATTTGATGCAATGTTGAAAATAACACAAGTAGAATTGGAATTGATTACCGACTATGAAATGTCTTCGTTTATTCAAAAGGGAATTAGAGGGGGAATTTCACAATGTAGCAATAGGTATGGAGAGGCTAATAATAAATATATGGGGAACTTGTATAAACCCGACGTTTGTACATCGCATTTGATGTATTTTGATGTAAATAATCTATATGGAACAGCTATGAGCACCTATCTACCATATGGAGGATTTGAATGGGTCTCATGCGAAGATTTCTATAATGTCATTAACCAACCTGAAAATTGTGATTATGGTTTTGTTCTTGAAGTAGATTTACACTATCCTAGAAAATTATTTAATTTACACAAGGACTTGCCTCTATGTCCTGAACATTTAACTCCACCGACTGCAGCTTCCGATTTCAAGAAATTATTAACTACTTTATATAACAAAAAAAATTATGTTATTCATTACAGAAGTTTGAAACAAGCTATAGATTTGGGAATCGTAGTCACCAAAATTTATCGCTGCTTAAAATTCAAACAAACTTGTTGGATTAAAAAGTATATCGATTTAAACACAGAACTGCGTAAATGTAGTAATAATGAATTTGAGAAAAAAAATTTAAAATTAATGAACAACTTATGGTACGGTAAAACTGTTGAGAACGTAAAAAAATATAGAGATGTAAAATTAGTAAGGAAATGGTCTGGTAAATATGGTGCTCGGTATTACATTTCTTGATCAAATTTTCACAGTTCTCTAATTATCGACAAAGACGTAGTTATAATCGAAATGAAAAGACTTCAAGTTGAATTAAATAAACCTACTTTTGTAGGTATGTGTATACTAGACATTTCAAAAAATTTCCTCTATGATTTTCATTATAATTATATAATGATGAAGTTTGGTGATAAAGCTAAATTACTCTATTGTGACACCGATAGTCTTATTTATCACTTTTTTGTTGACGATATATATCACCATATAAAACAAGATATACACAAATTTGATACATCAGATTACCCTGAAAATAATCAATTTAACATACCCAGAAAAAACAAAAAAGTTTTAGGTTTGATGAAGGATGAAACAAGTGGAAAAATAATGACTCATTTTATTGGATTACGATCTAAAATGTACTACATCAAAATTTTCTCTGAAAATAATTATGAGGTTATTAAAAAAGCAAAAGGTATTCAGAAATCATCTTTGAAAGAAATTACATTTGACGATTACTATAAATGTTTATTTCATAATACACAATTTGAAATTCAACAAAATTCTATAGTTTCCAAAAAACATGACGTCTACACTATATCACAGAAAAAAATTGCTTTAAGTCCTTACGATGACAAAAGAATGGTAAATTATGTGTAGACAGACACTTTACCTTGGGGTTTTAATGACACAACTTAGCATAATCGTTTTTTGTTTTTATTAATCTATTTAACTACTACTACTATGGTGGTGGACCTCAGGATGCGAGAAAAAGAAAGCTGGAAGAAATCATAGAATCACCACATCGTTTCCAAGCAACTGATGCGACGACGAAGACGACAAAGAGAATTCAAACAACTTGGATTCCAAACAGATCTTGGTGGTGTTACCATTGTAAAAAAACTTTTTGTTTTTGCAAGAAGTCCATAGAAAATCATCCTTTACCAATTAACAATTCTTCGACTTTGTTTTGCTACGAATCAATTCCACCTAGTTGAAAATGGTAAGAATTTAAATTTTTTTTTTTTTCAACTTATTATTAATTTAGTTTCTTTTTGTTACAGTTAAACACGCAGGAACCACCAGTGAGACATGCAAGGAAACACGCAGTCACCATCATCCACTACATCGTTTCATGCTTGCAGTTTGCTCAATAAATTATTCTTTATTGTATTTTACGTTTATCAATAAAAAATATTATATTTTATATGTGCTTTATTAATTAATTAGATTTTTTAAAAAATTATCCAGTAAACATGTTTATCGCATTTCCAATAATTGGATTGACGTCATTTGTTAATTAGATTTTTGAAAAAAATGTTATCTCAAGTAAACATGTTTATTGCACTTCCAATAATTGGTCATTTGATTTAATGAGACTTTTTTAAAAAAAATTCAACACGATAATTTTCAACAGCCTCTTCTGGTTATTGTCGACGACTTTGTATATACAACTACAGAATGTGGCAACTGTCAAATGAAATAACTTTATTTTATAGTTGAAATCGATTTCCAGCAATTATTTCCACGAATTTAAGTAATAAGCATGGTAAGTCAGTAGTGCCGATTTTGCTTATTTAAGAATTTGTCGCTAGTTATGTTCCTAGAAACCGCACCGCTAGCACCAGTTCCCACGGTCAGCTTTTAT
This sequence comes from Pseudeuparius sepicola, assembly GCA_963920635.1. Lineage (NCBI taxonomy): Eukaryota > Metazoa > Arthropoda > Insecta > Coleoptera > Anthribidae > Pseudeuparius > Pseudeuparius sepicola. Next base: position 51,700,837 of record OY987301.1, read on the forward strand.
TTTGTATTGTCAGCTTTTAATTGTATAAAAACACTTGTTCCCATGTCATACAGGATTTTCACTGTTTGTACGTTGCCAAATAAAGTTCTGTCTTTTTTAAAAAGATCTTCGCTCAATCTCCCTTCGTAACTCGCTATTGCACCTTGTTACCAGGTTCCTCATTCCATTATTTGTAATTTGTATACTTGAACTTTCTTCCCTTGTTGAATGTATCTACCCAAAGAACTTTCACATATTTTGGGATGGACTAATAAGATTAGGACTAGTAGTTCTAATGATGTAGTTTTCTCGGTGCTCATTATAATTTTTTTGTGATTTTATTTCTCTCCCAAGGTAGGTAAGTACCTCAAAAACTTAAAATAAACTTGTAGTCGTAGATAAAAACTATTTAAAAAAAGACCTGACTGAACTACCTACTTATACGAAATGCCCACGTAATGGGAATTGTAGGATTACTAAAGGTGATACAGGAAAAATCTGGTTGCAATAAAATTATTGGGACTACTACTACAGGCGGCCGCATTACCTTTAATTGACACATCTGAGTATCTGGAAGATACAAAACTTAAAAATTTTGAATTATGATGGGAAATCTTTTGCCTCCTTTAGAATCTATGACACTGGCATGTCACATAAAACCTGATGGCAGTTGGACCCTGACATACAGTGTGTCCCAGGATAAGTGAAACGAGAGGTGTAAAAGACCAACAATTTTCGAGTTTGGATTTGGCCATCTGGGGTCCATGCCTGCTTGTCTAGAAAATAATTTTCACCATATTTTTAATTTTGAAAAATAAAGTAGGCCCTGACAGAAACGATTTAAATATTTTCTGTGGAGGTTAAGATATCAAAAAATTTTATTAGAAAAAGTTGCTTAGAATTGAAAACTATGACCCTGTGTCAATTTTCCAAATAATTGGCCTACTTTGATTTTTGTCCACTTTATTTCCTATAAGTAGGTAAACTATCCTTGTCGTTTAAAATATCGAAAAATTTCATTAGAAAAAGTTATTCATAATAAAAAAGAATGCAAGACTGCGAAATTTGGACTCAATCAGCCTACTATGATTTGTTTGAAATAATGTCAAATAATCAAAGTAGGCCAATTATTTTGAAAATTGACACAGGGTCATAGTTTTCAATTCTAAGTAACTTTTTCTAATGAAATTTTTCGATATTTTAAACGACAAGGATAGTTGTTCACCTACCTAGAAAATAAAATTGACGAGAATCAAAGTAGGCCAATTATTTTGAAAATTAGATAGGGACATAATTTTCAATTCTCAGCAACTTTTTCTAATGCAATTTTTTTATATCTTGTCGAGAAAGGGCACTTAACCTACACAGAAAATAAATAAATCGTTATCCTGTCAGGGCTTACTTTATTTTTCAAAATTAAAAATACGGTGAAAATTATTTTCTAGGCAAGCAGGCCTGGACCCCAAATGGCAAAATACAAACTCGAAAATTTTTTATCTTTTACAACTCTCGTTTAACTTATCCTGGGACAAACTGTATAACATAACCTTGTATCAGCCCCCTTGTGGTCTCCTTGGAATCAAAAGAAAACAAACTTCCCATCAAGGCTTCACTTTTCCTATGTGATAGACTGTGACATGCTGGGTCCCCTTATTTTAAAGAGTCCCTGATTATAACTATATAAAAAGTAAGTTCGGCCCAAACGCAAAACTGTTGTATACTGATACAGACAGCTTAATTTACCAGTTTTTGTTGAATGAACATATTCAGACTACGCACTCAAGAATATTTATAATATTCCACAGGTTAACGCAAAAGTTTGGGGCTTATGAAAGATGAGAATGCAGGAAATATCATGAAACATTTTGTTGGGGTGAGATCTAAAATGTGCTTTTTAAAAATACTTTCAACTGTTAATGTGTCCCATAATCTGGGTACATTCCATATGAATCTGATTAATTATTTTTATTTAATAAAAATACCTAATGCAATTAGGAGTTCATATACCCCCAACCCACTATTAATCTCCACCAACAAAATTGAATTTTTAAATAAAATAATACAGAGCTTCCTCAGTTTTGTATACGATGTGTAACAGTATAGACTAACATGTGGATGTGTTATACGAAATATCCTGAAGTACATGATCTACAAAGCGGTGTTGAAAAGTTAAGACAATTTTTTTCCAACTTAAAATTTGATGCTGAACATGAGGCGATATATGGAGGTGGTAAATTTGTACCAGAAGAAGAGTGTATCGAGCGTGCAGAAAGGTATGGAAGTGCTCTGGAATTGTGTGAAGAATTTTTGGAAGATAGGGATATAAAAAGTTTTGCTTTGGGGCTCAAAAAATTGGATTTGGATAGTAATTTAAAGGAAATAGGAAGATATATATCAATTGAAGACATAGCCAGCGTTTTGGACATTAACACGCTTATAGATATATTTTATGGCAGTGATAGTGATGGTGATAGTGACTAGTGTAACAGATACTCTCATTCATTGTATTTTTATGAAATCTACAAATTTTCTAGTTTTAAAACTAAGTAGATAATAAAGTGTAAAATGTCTGAATGCGCAAACATTGATTATTCATCAGGAAGAAAGAGAAAATGTTTGGTTAAGTTCGAAGACAATTACTCACAATTTATAAAAAAAATACAAAAGTAGAGAAGCAGCTTGATTTATATCAAGCTCAACCCCAGTTGGATGAGGAATATCAAGCCTTAGAAAAACGCTTTGCAGATTTAGATGAAGAAACCTCTATATTCAATGCAATTATTTTTGAATACAACTATAGAATTTTTAGAGAAAATTTATACTATTAAATTGTGTACTTAGATAGTGGATTATTATTTTATACCTGTAAAATAAAATAAAATATATGATGTAATAAAAGATTTAGTCTAAAAAAAATTATTTTTATTTTTCATAATAAGTATAATTATATTATGCAAGTTGATTCTTGTCAATCCATGTGTTATTAGTACTATCCATCCCCAACCATTTAACAGAGAGTTTATTTCCCTTTTTCTTACAATTTTTTCAATTAAATATACATCAGGATATTTCACTTTTTGAAGTTCTTTTTCATAAAATCCTCCTTTTATTTCAACACCTTTTTCATCTTCTAACAAATATGTAGTTGGATTGGTGAGATTTATCCTTTTCACTTAAATATTTCGTTTGACCAGTTTGGTGTATATTCCTTTTTAAAAGCTTCCCTATGTTTACTGATGCGCACATAGTCACCAGGTGAAAATAATGTTCTGATATTAAAGGTTTTTTGGTAAATATATACCTCTTTCAATATTGATTTTTCATTGTTTTTATTAACGCTCTTAGGTTTAAATGATGTTTATAGGTTTGTTTAAAAGAAGCCTTATTACGTCCCAAAAACCTATACAACCTAAACAAACCTATAAATTGATTCTCCCAAATGGATACGTTAATGCAATTAAATGATGTTGTTCTATATTTTGTATTATTATATTTATCGACGATTTCTTGTAATACGGGTATCCATTTATAGTTCCCTTGTAAACTAAATTGTTTCCACATGGAATTTTTCAGAGTACGATTAACCCGTTCTACAACACTTGCTTTCATATTCGAAAATGAACTGTAATGGTTTATTTGAAATTCCGTCATAAGTTTGCCAAATTCTTTATTATAAAATTCTTTTCCCATATCAGTTTGAAGATTTTTAGGTGATGTTTTAGCCTGAATTAGTACATTTTTCATAGCTGTAGCAACATCTTTCCCACTTTTAGATTTTACTGGTTGTACCCATACATATTTAGAGAATACATTGATTACAACTAAAATATATATATATATTACCTTTATTAAATTTAGAATAAGGAAGCATTTCAACCAAATCAGCTTGCCACAGGTCTTTAAGACCTTTAACAATTACACGTCTTCTCTGATAATGTACTCGTGCTGGTATATGAAGTTCTACAACAACTTGTTTTTTAAGGTCCGACATTATTCTATATCTATTGAACACTTTATCAATAATTCACCATAAAAGCTCTTCAAAGGTTTTGTACCCGTTGATTGGAATGACATTTTATCTTTTAGATGTAATTGTGTTCCGACAGGATTTGAAATTTTCTGATCATTTATTAACAAAATTATGCTGCTGGGAAATTCAGCACTTATAATATTACATTCTTTAAGAGGAAAAATATAGCTCTCCCTCTGATCTTGCAACAAAGCGTAGTTTTTAGTGTTTTTGTTAAAATCACCGATAAATGGTAAAACTAAATTATAGTATAATTTAACGTTCTTTATATCTACTACATTGTCAAGTTTATTTGAAGATGTTGATGATTCATCCAAAGATTGATATCCTTTTTTAAATATGTGCGCTCCAAATTTATCGATTGTCATTATCACTTGAATGTTCAATACATACTAAGAAGATTTAGATTCAACATTACACTTATTGAATAATTTTTGCCTCGCGAAGTTCCTCGACAATAGACATCATTTCATTATGGTGACCAGTATGACCAGCGATTTGAGATGCCAGAAGTAATTTTAGTCTTTCGAAAATTTCATTGGGATCATTACAATATACGTAATCTAACTTTTTGTTAGATAGACTCGTCATACCTCCTTCTTTCTTTGATCGTGTAATCGATCTTGTAGTTGGTCGCGGCAGTGAACTAGCAGACATTGATCTTTCTCTGAGCACAGATGGTTCTACTAATGTTCATAATACTTCATTTTTTAAAATATTCTTTTTAACGAGCCATTTTCGCACAATTGTTATATATTTGGAATTCAAAGAGCCCTGTACTTGTTCGGCAGGATCATTGTTTCGTCTATATGTCGAAGTTTTATCCAAAATATCCATATAATTATCCAAGTCTACATTTGTATACCCCAGAGGGTTTTGTTTAAACAATAAATCGTAAAGTCCAGGTGTACCTTCATACAATCGTTTCATATCAGGTTGAAGTGTATTTTTCCTAAATATTTGAATATCTTTTCCAACAAAATCAACTAAAGCGTTTCCTATCGAAAATTTGCCTGTAGGTATATCATGTTTTATACCATATACGTAATCATAATCTGTAGAGGTTCCTCGTGTCTGTCCATCAATGTAGGTTCGTGGAAGAAGATTAAATTCTTCAAGCCATAATTGATAACCAGGTTGTCTCGATAAATCCTCAAAATATTGTCGGCTTTGTTCAACAGCATCATTAATGGTCTTATCGGTCACGGTGTCTTGACCAGTTGATTCAAAGGGGTCTCCTTGTTCAGGGATAAAACTATCTTCCAAAAACGACAATCCACCGAAAGGTAATAATGGTTGTAACCGTTTATGAACCAGTAAAGAGCTTCGTGGAGATGAAGAAGGGATTCCTCTAAAACTTTCCGCTTGTTGTTCAACTTTGGGTTCAATTTTAGGTCCAATTTTAGGTTCTTGTTTGATATTCGAAAGCTTCCAAACGCCTCTGAGTTTGTGACTTATCTGAACGTAAAGAACGATATTTCTGCTTTAAAATTTCACGAGTTTTTACCAAATCTTTTGCTAGTTGTTCATCCATCTTCGAAGTGATATAATGTACTGTTTACTGCTACAGATTAATGGGATTATATATGAGAAAAAAATTTATCGAAGCCTTTTCTATAGCGCCCATTATTTAATGCAATATCTTTATCAATCACAATAAATCCATATTCATCATTCCAACACAAGGGAACATAAATTCTTAAACTGATGAAATGTCATATCTACATTACCATGATCATCATATATATGTTTTAAATTCGTATTATCTTGTTGAAATATTATTAATAAATTTGCATTATCTCTTAATAGTTGTTTGGGAATTGCAGTATAAGTCTGGCATAAATAAAAACAATCAGTACATTTATGACGCCCAAAACAAAAGTAATTTCTTATAACGCTTTGACTACAACACACCACATCATCAAATATTATTAGAGAATTTAATTTTATATCGTTTGGCGACACTATTTCATCTTCATTTTCACTTTCAAAGTATCCAATTTTTCTAAGAGGTTTGAAGAGTTCACGTAGGTATTGATATTTTGACTGATTTAGAGATTTTGAATAAATATATATATATATTTTCAAAGCGTAAACCATGAGGTTCTTCTATTAGACTAATCATAACATTTGTCTTGCCACAACCGGAGGGTCCGATAATTAAAGCCCGCTTACAATTTCCTGGGAATAAATTTCCGTGTTTCCGGAATGTAGCTATTTCCAAATCATGGTTTTTTAACAGGAAGAGAAAAATTTTGTTTAACGATCTTCATGCTCACACTTTATATACTAATCAAAACACAACCCATGTTTACATATTTAAGCGATTTCATATAAAATATTCGTCAGTTATATAAGTATGTCCTCCTATGATGGTTTGGTTAGTTCCAAAAGATTATTCGGTAAGAAAGGTTCCGGACTTCTTAATAAATTCATAAATAAGTTGCCGGTGGAACTGCACTTGCCGTCATACAATTTTTGCGGTCCTGGGACCAAACTCAAAAAGAGGTTATTAAGGGGGATCGCGGCATTAACCCTTTAGACGAAGCTTGTAAAGAACACGATATAGCATACTCAAAGTTTGAAGATTTAGAAAATCGACATCAAGCAGACAAACTATTAGAACAAAAAGCTATAGAAAGAATTAAATCAGGTAAAATAGGAGAGCGGATAGCTGCTGTAGGTGTTGCGGGTGCAATGAAGGTAAAAAGAAAATTAGGAATGGGTTTACGAAATAAAAAGAGGAAAACTAAAATAGGAAAAGCTATATCGTTTAATGATGCTGTAAAAACAGCAAGAAATGTAATTATTGGAACAAAACATAGAGACATTAAAAAAGTTGCAACATCAGCTTTAACAGCATTAAAGCGAAAACGTATAATAGGACGCATAATAAAATTCACAACATATCAAGGGGCTTACTACCCCTAATTCCTCTGTTCGCGGGTCTGTCAGCACTAGGAGCACTAACTGGAGGAGCGGCTGGAATTGCAAAAGCGGTCAACGATGCAAAAGCAGCAAGGGATACGCTAGAAGAAGCAAAGAGACATAACAGAGCCATTGAACAATTAAAAGTTGGAAAAGGACTTTATTTAAAACCTTACAAACAAGGTTGCGGTCTTTACTTAAAACCATATAAAAAAAAACTGCTAAAAAGACTACCACACCGCCCACTCATCAATATTGATTTGTTAAAATATGTAGAAATATTAAAAATTCCCTATTTTCGAAATGTGTTTATGCGTAACCAATTACCGAAAAAAAATAAAAAAAATACGAATCAGGCATTATAAATTTAGATGATGATCGGGGAGACGGTACTCACTGGACATGTTATATAAAAAAAGGAAAAGATATTAATTATTTCGATAGTTACGGGAATTTGAGACCCCCTCTAGAAGTTATAAAATATTTCTTTCGCGATGGTAATAATAATATAACATACAATTATGACCGATTTCAAAAATATAATTCTAATAATTGCGGACATTTGGTTTTAAAATTTCTTTATAAGAATTCGACACGGTGCTAAGTAAGTTTGAAAAGAGTTGGTTGTACAAGTAGTATCATGTCTTTCACATTAGTCTTATCAGGTACGACAAATGTATTGTCAGCTAATTTCTACCCACCAATTTATTTAGATGATGGTGAGTACGTTGTTGGTTTAATAAATTTTGAAACATTTAACGCAATTCCTAATATCGACGAAAGAAATAATAAATTTACTTGTGGACATGTAACAATAACTATACCCTCCGGTGCATATGAGTTAGATGATATAAATAAATTTGTACGTGAGGAATTAGAAACTATTGATTCTGTTCTGAGAGTTACGAAGCGGGTGATCTTTATTGAATACAAGTAGGAAGTGTTTGCTCTTAGTCTATGGCCCATATATAATACCTCTGCTGGGCTTACATTGTATTTCCTTATCTTATGCTGCATATACAAGTTTCTATGCTACCTAAACAATATACAGCACATAACTCCTCCCCTCTTAGAAGGGCGTAAAAACCTAAAGGTTTTCACGACCTAAATTATTATTTCGTTTTCATTTTCTTTGATAATGGTTTTTGGTTTAAAATATTTCATTTGAATAATAGGTCGTAAATACCTGTACAAAAGGTAAAATATGACAACTGATATGATTACATAAATTAAAATTGTCCAGACACTAATTTTATGATAATATACAGGGGTTGATAATAAGTTTTCATTTTCTATTTTCTGATTTTCAATTTCCTTTATAATGCTATTAACTTTTTCAGTATGCAAGGTATTTAAACTTACTGGTGGAATGTTTCGTAGCTTTAGCGTTTTTTCACTGCCAAATTTTAATTTTGGTAATGGAATTATTTGAAAGTTATTTCTTTGATTTTTATATGATTTTATAGTGATATCGTCTAGGGTTAATAAACATTGCATTTCTAGTTCTACCAAATATGTTCCTTTCATAAGTATATTATTTTTGTTATTTTCACATTCTTTAAAAGCTAATGTTTCTTTAGGAACTATAATAATCCATTTATTGATTTCAACATATTTAACTTGAATTTCCGTTATATTGACAGGAATCTGATTAAAGGTGTTATTGTGTTTATATCTTAGCAATTCAATTTCGCAAGGGAAATTTGAAGAAAAACTTTCTGTATTTATATTAGTACATAAATATTCGTTATTTAATATTTTCTTACAAGGATTTGTTGAGAATCCATAAGATTTCTCATTATACAATAAGTAGTTAGAAGTTGGATAAATTACTTTAAATAGGTTTTCATGTGGCGTGGGTAAAGGGAACATATGGAATAAACTATAGGCTTTCTTTTCAGCTAAAGGTACTTCGATTATAAATATGATTTCTTCAAATTTTACATAACTTTTAATTTCCAAAATTTCTTCAAAGATTAATGTGTTCTCTGCTACAGGCTCAAAGGGCAGTTTTTCATTTTTTATTTTCGAAGCAACATTTTTGATTTCTTTTATTAATAATTTCGGGTGAATAATAGCATTATGAAAGTTATTTAATTTTGCAAAAGATATAGCAACCTCAATTTCATCTAGGATATCGTATATGTTCTGATACGTTAAATAGATTTGTGTTAAAATAGTGTGTGTTTGTATCTTAAAAGACATATGAATTGCATCCAACTGATATTCTCTCATTATACTTATTATTTCATTTATTTTTGTTTCCAGGATTTGTTGGTTATGAGAAATATTTTTGGAGATACTTTGAAAGGTTTTAATAGAGTCGGACAATAAAGTTAATTGTTTCTGCATGGCTATTTTCAAGTTATTCTAATTTTGTTTTAACGTTAAAATTTCTGTGTCATATCTTTCGGCGTCTTCTTGATCAAGGTTTCCTGTTATACTTTTAACTATGCTGCCTAAACCATTTATTAAACCGCGTTTATTCCGATGATTTAATGAGATTGAAGGAGTTATTTGAAATATTTGTTGTTCAATTTTCTTCTATATTATTTATTAAAACAAAAGAATTATAGTATTCATTATTCAATTCAGAGGTGTTCCGTAATGTAGCGATTAAATTTTTATATTTTAGGGATATATTTTTAAATTCCTTGATTATACTACTAATATTGAATATTTGTACAAAAATGATTTATAATTCTTTGAGCATTTCCTAACTTGAAGGGTAGTATACCTGGATTTTCATTCAGGATGTGGAACTGGGAATCGACTCGGGTGGAGCATCCAAGGATAAAGTAGGTCCATCTGTAATAAGTGGCCTTTTAAGTTCTTTTATATGTATAATTTCATGTTTAGTGGGATCGCCTATTTTCTCGATTTTTACTTTATTATTTTCTATCATTTCGATTATTTTATAGGGACCACAAAATTTCTTTTTACTTTTGTTTCTAGAACTTGGAGAAAACTTTTTATAGACGGTTTGATTGAGTTTAAATTCGGTTTCATCGCCTTTTTTATTATGTTTCTCAAGCATTCTTATTTTTTGTGTTTCAGTATTTTGTAAAGCGGTTTCATATAATGTATCCAATTTTTCTTTATGGGAACTGACATAGTCTGTATAAAAAGTTGTAGATATTAAGTCAAAAGGATCTCGGGAGTTCGTATGACCTAAAACTAGTTCATGTGGTGAAAATTTGGTTGTGTTATGAGTAGTGCTATTATAAGCAATTATTGCATATGGGATTATTTCTGAGATTGGTTTTGATTTTTCCTTTTGTCTTAGAATTCGCAAATGTTCAATTAAAGTAGAATGAGAGAGTTAGATTCATGGTGACCTGTTGTCGTAAAGTGGATATTAATTTTTTGTGTTTTTAGAAGCTCTTTTAAAAGATCGTTATTAAATTCTGTTCCTTTATCTGTAACTATATTTTCGGGACAGCCGAAAAATGAAAAGAATAATATTAATTTATCGCATACAGATTTAGCGTTTTTGTCGTAAAGAAAAGCTTGTCCAAATTTGGAAAATTTATCAAATATAGTGAGAAAATTTTGATTCTCGAAAATAAAAGTATCCATATGTAGGATTTGAAAAGGTTTTGTAGGCGTTTCTGTTTTTACTAGAGGTACATACGATTTTTGTCTACTATATTTTAAAGTTTGACACGTTACACAGTCATTAATAAATTTTGTTACATTATCCTTTAAATGGGGCCAATAATAATTTGACTTTACTCTTTCATAAGTTTCTGAAATACCACGATGGTTTCATGTTGGTGTAATAAAAGTAATTTTTTATCTTCTTCACTGGATACATTATTTAGTAATTTTGTACAGCGTATTAATTTTAACTTTCTACAATTTTTTAGATATACGTTATTGAATATATTAAATAAATCTTCTTCATAGAAATATAGATATGCTTGTTGTTTTCCTGAAAAATATTCTTTAATAAAATTTGAGATAATTTGTGGATTTTTAGGAATTTCGCAATGATTTATATTATGACTTTCAAATTTTTCAAAGGTAACTTTAATTCTTTCAAGGGGATTCTTTTTAATTAAATATTGATATGTTTTATTATTAATCATTTCGTCTAGTATAGGGATTCCGTCATTTTCAGTTTCGGTGTTAGTTGTATGAACAGTATAAGATTTTTGTATGTTAGGAGGTCTTATTTGGATGTCAGAAATTATTTTTATTTTTCGTGAAGTCTCTGGAATAGGGTTTTCAGGTGGTTTGTCTTCGTCTAGTTCTGGATTTTCACAAATATTTTTTAAATAGTCAAAAATTTCTTTATTTACTTCGCCCGGGTTATTAATTGTTGATTGATTTTCGTAAATATGGAGTTGTATTCGCGATAGTGCATCTGCGTTTAAATTTTGTGAGCCCCTTTTTATATAATATGATTTCAAAGTCAAATTCTTCTAAGCGTAGTCGCCAGCGTACTAATTTTGAATTGGGTTCTTTTAGGTTGAAAAGCCATACGAGGGGTCTGTGATCAGTATAGATATAAAATTTACGTCCGAATAGGTAAGGCCGAAAATATTTACATGCATAGACTATACCTAATAATTCTTTCTCGATAGTGGAATATTTTATTTCGGATTCATTTAGGGTCCTAGATGCAGTCAAAATAAAAGGTTTTGAAAAGTCGGGGTAAATTAATATAGGGTGATTAATTAATAAATTCTTACTGTGTTCAAAAGCTTGCATAAATTCAGGTGTGTGCTCTATTTTCGCGTCTTTCTTTACACACTTCGTCATGGGTTTTGTAATTTTAGCGAAGTCTTTGATAAAGCGTCTGTAGTAACCGAGTAAGCCGAGAAAGGATTTAATTTCTTTACACGTTCGTGGGACGGGAAAAATTTTTACTGCTGCTATTTTGCTTGGATCGGGTTTAATACCATCTGTTGTAACCAGGTGACCTAAATATTGGACTTCCTTTCGAATCGAATTTTGAATCTTGCATTTCGAAGTCTGGTAAAAATTTCGCGGAGTCTAGAGATGTGTTCTTGGAGGGATGTACTAAAAATAATAATATCGTCTAAATAGACAAAGCATATTTCATTTTGTAAGCCTCTTAATATGTTATTCATAACCCTTTGGAAGGCACTAGGGCTATTTTTAAGACCAAAAGGCATTCGTAGTAACTCATAGTGCCCGGTATCAGTACTAAATGCAGTTTTTGGAATATCGGAAGGGTTCATTTCGATTTGGTGAAATCCATTCGCAAAATCAAGTGTAGTAAAATAACAACTGCGTCCTAGTTTATCTAAAATTTCAGTAATATTCGGGAGAGGGTATTTATCGTCAATTGTTTTTTGATTTAATTTTCTATAATCAATAACCATACGCCATTTGGTTTTTCCAGATGCGTCTTGCTTTTTAGGAACTATCCAGATTGGTGATGACCACGGGGAGTTTGAGTCTCGAATAATATTTTGAGCTAATAGTTTTGAAATTTGGGATTTAACTTCCTCACGATGTACTTCTGGGTATCGATAACTTTTTGTAAAAATAGGAGAATCATTAGTTAAATTTATATGGTGTTTAATTTGGTTTGTAAAAGTTAAAGGAATGTCCTCGCAATAAAAAATATCTTTGAATTCTAGGCAAAGTTTTCGAATTTGGTTGCGCTCTTCAGAATTGCAGTGTTGTAGACGTAAGTTTTTTAGATTTTCTTTTAATTTGTTCTCCAAGTGTATTTCTAAATTTTGGTAACTATCAGATTCATAATCGGAATTTTCTATAAAATTTACTTCGTTAGGGTCGACAGGTTCGACTTCAAAGGGTTCAAAAATATCAAGTTGAATTGGGTTATCCGTAGGGTTTAAAATTGTAGTTAAAGCAAAATTATCTTCTATATTTACTAAACAATGGGGAATTTCCATTTCATCCAATTGTGTGTAATTTAGAATACCTATGCCAGATTGTATATTAACAGGGATTTTAATTTTTTGTATTGTTCTTGGCGGTATAACTTCTGTTGTGGGTTTTAAAATTGAGTTCGGTTGTGGTAAATATTCTTCGGTATTTTCGCGTTTGGTGATTCTAGAGCTTTTTGACTAAATCGAATATCAGCATTTAATTGTTTTATTAGGTCTAGTCCAATTAATCCGTCAAATTTATCTGAAAAGTCGAAAATAAAATATTTATGATATCCTTCAGTGTTGAAAGTTGGAAATAAGGGTAAAATTGCTATTTGATCATGAAAAGAAGTAGCATGTGCGGTTTGCACCAAAAATATCTCATTTTGAATGTAATTTTGAAAATATGTATGCGCTAATTTTTGATTAATAAATGAACGTGTACTACCAGTATCTATTAGAAATTTTGCATCGAGTTCGGGTAAATATATATATATATACAAGGTTTATTGAAAGATTGTTTAAAACTATCACTTCATATTGTTGGTCTGTCCAGTATTGGGAAAATCCAAAGGGATATCGGGATTAGTCTGGATATTAGTTTCAAAATTTTGAATTTCTTCGTTTTGGGTGTCGGGTTGTAAATAGTCTAAATTATTGTAAAATTCGCTCATGTCAAAAGAAGTATCTTCTTCGGGAGTTTGTTCATAAGGGTTGTTATAAGTTTGTTCATTAGGTTGGTTTATGTTTGCGGTAGGGAATGATTCCATGAAATTGCTAAATAATCGAGTTTGATAAGGTTTTTTCTGTTGAGTTACATAAGTGGTTGTGTCCATTGGTTCGGGCTTAAAAGTATTTTTTGTTACAGTACTTTGCTGTGGAATTTTTTGATTTTGGAACATTGAAGGTCTCATTTGAAAGGTTGGTTTTTGGAAATTAGGTTGACTATTTTGAAAGGGTGGTCTTTGAAAATTTGGTTGGTTATTTTGGAAAACTGGTCTTTGTAAGCTTGATTGATTTGTTTGGAAATTATTTTGAAAAGGGGGCCTATACATAATTTGTGGAGAGTATGGTTGTACAAAACTTGATGTACTTGGTAAGGATCGAAATTGTGGTGGTGGTGGAATTATATTATGATTAGCTGGTAAAAAGCTAGGTGTATAGGTAGGTAATCTTGGTGGGAAAAATTTTGGTTTTTGGGTATTTATGTACTGTAGGTTGGTTGTTTCAGATTTTGATTCTGAGATGTTTTAAAATATACGAAATTTTCTTCTTCGACCACAAATTACATTGCTTGCTCGAGAGAATTTGGATTTTTTAACCTTACTACCAGTTGCATGTTATAGGGTAAACCATTTATAAATGTTTTTAACGCAAATTCATCGTAATGTGTAATTTTTACCAATTTAACGTTATCGTCTCGTTCAGAAGCATTCAATTTTGCAAAAAGTAAACTTCTCACATCTTGAATTCTCATACCAAATTGAGTGGGTGTTTCATTTTTGAATGGCTTTAAATTGATTAAGTCTTGAATGATGCAATCGATAGATCTTTGATCTGCGAAAGTCGAAATTAGGGAGGTTTTTACTAAATTCCATGTATTTAGTTCTGATCGCGAAGCAATCAAATCTGCTGCTCGATCTCTGAGTTTTCCTAAGATAGTGTCGAAAATACAAATATTAATTGGATCGTTTAAATTTTGTAAATTTTGAAAAGCCTTAATAAAATTTTCACAAGAATTTACGAGACGTTGCAAAAGTCTGGGATTTCCGTCAAATAAAGGGATATTGTCCGCCTGATATCTTAATAGATTATAATTAATTGCAGGTGCTCCGTTTGGCATTTTATTTAAAAATGACAAAAATGTGGAAATTGGGAAAATACAAAAAATACAGGAACAAACTGAAAATTGTGCAAATATACAAAGCAAAGAAAAACTTGCAGTTGTAAGAAAATCGAAGTCTTCATGTGATTTATCTTCTTCGTTGTCTTCTTTTTCTGTCTTCTTAATCCTAAGGTCCTTAACTTAGCCTCTGGCAGTGCCGATGTGTGGATGCCAAAGGGGTGGAAACAGTGCCGATGGGTGGTGACAGTGCCGATGTGTGGATGTCGTCCCCTGTGACGTTCCTCCTTGTCTTCTCAACAACCTTGGGCCAACTCCTCGGGGTGTGGAACCAGGTGTCCGTCCGCGACAGTGCCGATTTTTGGATAACGCGGCGGATCGCGAGATTCCGTTTTGGTTCTTTCTTGTGACTAAATCGTTGAAACGAACCGAAGGTGCCGAATTTTGGACTTCGTGTCACGAAAAAAATCCTACCGACTGCGCCAGTTACGAAGCGGGTTGACGCAAAGTCGTTTTTAAAAAGAACTGATCTTTATTGAATACAAGTAGGAAGTGTTTGCTCTTAGTCTATGGCCCGTATATAATACCTCTGCTGGGCTTACATTGTATTTCCTTATCTTATGCTGCATATACAAGTTTCTATGCTACCTAAACAATATACAGCACATAACTTGAGAATTTCATCTAATAATAACACACTTCATACCATTATTGAAAATGGGAAACCGATTCAATTTGATGATGGATCAATCGGAAAAATTTTAGGTTTTAAGAACGGTATTCTAGAACCAGGAAAACATGTGTCGGATTATTCAGCAGAAATAATTAAAGTGAATGCTATATGTATCGACTGCAGCATAGCGGCAGGTTCATACTATAATGGTACACCGGTCCATATTGTTCATCAATTTTTTCCTAGCGTAGGACCAGGTTTTAAAATTATAGAAACACCTCAGAATATTATTTATTTTCCTGTCAATGTAAAAATTATAAGTAATGTCAATATTCAAATACTCGACCGAGACGGAGATTTAGTTAATTATATCAGTGGGGAAACAGTTACGATAAGACTGCACGTGAAAAAAATTTCAGAATAATGGTTGTAAGATATAATCTACATACTAAACAAGCTTGGATACACCTCGCGCCACCATCTTGAGGGGTGCTGAAACCGCGGCAGACTTACAAACGCCTACGCGCAATACTGCATTTATTAAAGTTGTTTCACAAATAACAATTTTCCCCAACAAATCCCCCAATAAATCGTACAGTTTATTGGTATAAATCGTAGAATTTTTTGTTTTCAATTTAATGGTAGGTATAAATTACAAAATTGGCGAAGAAATTAAAATATTGAGATGACGATTTACAGATTAAATTATTCCAAAATTCCAGAGCTGTTAACACAAAGCATTCTGCTGTTTGCGGCAACTTGTGGCTAATTTCGAGATTTTTCTATTTTACTGTATAGAGGTTTTTTTTAACGAATTTTGATATTAAATTTTGAATTTCTACTGGGAGGGAATTTTTTATCATTTATTTTACTTTGACGGGGCTTATCTTAATTCAAATGTTGTATCAGTTTCGATAGAACTAAGGTGAGTGCCATGGAAAACCCAAGTCGTTTGTATATCGCTAATAATAATAAACTTGTTAACCTCCAAACAATTCTGAAAATAAAAAATTGTTAAATTCCCTTATACATTCCAAAGACAATGCAGGTTGTTCCAAATTTTTATCTTTAATAATAAAAAAAAGTTACACCTCTTTCGAAAAATAATTGAAATATTGACCGTTCGGATTGCTTTCTGTCTATAATAATACACTAACTTCAGAATTTTTGCGCTTACCATCGATGAAATAAAAAATATTTTTCAAAAACTATTCTTTCTACGGCCGTTTTCTTCCTTTTGATATGTGGGGTCAAACAAAAAAAAATCCCATGTCTCTACCTGCTCTAATAATAAAAAAGTTATTCACTTCCAAAAAATCCTTGGTGGCCATGAAAAAAATTTGGTTCAATCCCTTTTTACATTCTCAACACAACGCAAGTTATTGTCTTAATTTCTATCTTCACTAATAAAAATATGTTAGATTTTTTTGTAATGTCATGGGATGTTTTGTTGATCGACATTTAAAAATCGCACACTTTTAATTGGAGATTAGCGGTACTTATATCAAACAAGTCTGAAATAAAAATATAGTTTAAAAAACTAAAAAAAAAACACGCTTACGCTTAGCAAACTGAACTAAAAAGTAAAAAATAATAATAGCAAACCGAATTTTATTGTAAAAAAAGAAGCGTGGGGTGCATGATATCAATTGTTATAAATATTTCATTAGTAGCTATTGATAAAAGTAGAGTTATCATAAAAAAATATATATAATAAAAAAAGCACCCCGCACGCTTCTTTTTTACAATAAAATTCGGTTTGCTATTATTATTTTTTACTTTTTAGTTCGGTTTGCTAAGCGTAAACGTGTTTTTTTAGTTTTTTAAACTATGTTTTTATTTCAGACTTGTTTTGAGTTGAATAAATTTTTTATAATTGGGGATATATGTAAATGAATAAGTGCAAAAAAATTCAGGAGGTGATTGCCTTTTTAAAAATAAGGGAGGGTTCTCGTATAAAATTTTTCGATTTGGCGTTTCCCTGCAAAGTTATTCGGGTCACAGGGTGACCCAAAAGATTTTTTTTATTTATATCTCTAAATAATCAAGTTGCACAGCTGAAACTTTGCACTGTTATGTTTTTGGCGATGGAGAATAAGCTGAAGGTGTCAGTTTTTATGTATCTCATAGAGGGCGCCGCTTGTGCTGTTCTGTGATCGTGCTTTTACTCCTAACTTTTTTGAGGTTATGTCTTGAAGGTTCGTCATTTTAGTGCAACTTTTCATTTTGCAACTAAAATGTACTCTTTTTCATAACGATAGAATCAACCGTTTGCGTTGAAATTGGCAAAACGTGCCCCAAAACACCCGTTAACTTCATCATTAGAAACATAAAATTTTTATCTACCGCTTTCAAACGTTACAGATTGGGCAAAACACCATTGGTTTTCTTGAAATAGGGTGTTCAAATTTTGTTAAATTCAATCCTTTCCATTTTGAAGGCTAATAAGTTTTGGTACATTGTTCATAGGAATTTTTTTCTCAGTTTAAATGGTACAGTCTATCTGTAACGTTTGAAAGCGGTAGATAAAAATTTTATGTTTTTAATGTTGAAGTTAACAGGTGTTTTGGGGCACATTTTGCCAATTTCAACGCAAAGGATTGATTTTATTGTTATGAAACAAGAGTACAATTTAGTTGCAAAATGAAAAGGTGCACTAAAATGACGAATCTCCAAGACCAAAAACATAACCTCAAAAAAGTTGCGAGTAAAAGCACGATCAAAGAACAGCACAAGTGGCACTGACACCTTCAACTTATTCTCCATTTCAGTTCTGCAACTTGATTATTTTGAGATATAAATAAAAAAAATACTTTTGGGTCACCTTGTAGACCCGAATAACTTGGCAAGGAAAGCCCAAATCGAAAAATTTTATTTATTTTATACTATTTATTTACACCCTGTATATTTAATAAATGGAGTATTGCGCGTAGGGGTTTGTAAGTCTGCCGCGGTTTCAGCGAGGCGACTACTCGGCGCCCGTCAAGTTGGTGGCACTCCGAGGTCTGTGCTTGTTTTGAGTTGAATAAATATTTTATAATTGGAGATAAATGGAGTATTGCGCGTAGGCGTTTGTAAGTCTGGCGCGGTTTCAGCGAGGCGACTACTCGGCGCCCCTCAAGTTGGTGGCGCTCCGAGGTCTGTGCTTGTTCTTCTGTGACCATTAAATTTCCATTGATGCAATGTGAATTACACATAATTTCAAATAGAAAATTGAATTGAATACTTATTTTTTGTATCTATGGCGAATGCGCTGAGATAGTTAAAAGAAACATTAAATTAATTACGTGAACGATATCTAGTCTTACTTTTCTGTGTAATTTCATTTGGAGTATTTTGTATATTCCATCATTAGTGTTAAATTTTTCGTAAATAAATAATACTTCCAGGACCTCTTCACTGCAGTTTATTTTAAATAAAGTACACATTGCATCAGTTCGATAACTTCTCGACAATCATAGGGTAAATACTTCTGCAGCTGTGGTCCATATCTGAGTGTACTAAAAAGGAAATTATATTTAGGTGATTATTCACAACTACTGAGCCAAGCTTGTAGCTTTCCATTAATCCGCCTCGCCGATAAGGTGCTTTCAGTTTTTCGTTTAAACACGTATAGACAACAATAACAAACTTTGAGGTTATGGTTGGTTGGCCGAAGGATTGAGGCCTGTCATTTCTGGCAGTTCCGTCTAGCTGTCATTTCTGGCAGTTCCGTCTAGCTGTCATTTCTGGCATTCAATATTTGCGTTCACTTTTAATACAGAAAAACAGAAACTAAGAAATTGTCTGCATGTCTCGTCAATCTCTGTCGCTACTTCGGGAGATGTACATGACCCAGGGGCCGCTGTACTTTACGGTTAAACGTTTGAGGTCCTTAAAATAAGATAGAAACTGACGGTGGTGTTTCGTAGCCATAAGACTAACTAATCAAAACTACCCCACAACTTTCCCGCCAGGGGTTCTTTTGAGCACACATTGACTGTATTATAGGCGAAGACTTCCAAAGCAAGAAGAGGGCTAGTGCGAGCGTTCTTCACACCTGAAACAAAATTTATGTATTGAGATATAATTCTGCGACAATTAAGCAGATATTTAACGTAACATAACCCATATCGACAGAAACAGGTTCGAAATATGTATATGTGCTATTTTAAACGGCAAAAACATATCTAGAAATATCCACTTACGACAAAGTTTTCCGTCGGGTTAGACTTGCCAAAACCCATGTAAAAGGACATTGTCTAAGAAACCCTTTTTTCGGCACAAGCATCGATCAAGTTTAAACGGCAAATTGATACCCCTCAGTCTTCCGCATATATTCTTTTAACGGTGCATTGTCCTCGCTTCGTTTCGCAGGATTATTAGACGGCAACAAAGACCCCAGAGTACCTAAAAATCTGAAATAGGTGAAGCAAATCGTATCTAAAAATGCTCTCCATACAACAACTCAGTTCTCCATTATTCCTGTTAAGCCGGAAAGCGACACATCACCACTAGAGGGACAAGGGCACGGCCATAAGTTCATTCTAACACGGGTTTCTGAACGATGATAAAAATGCCGTCATCAGCACAGACCCAAACGAAATTCCAAAGATAACGGTATAGAAAATAGAGTGGGTTGTACCTCACGTCATCGTTGATATAGAAAGGGAATTATATTTTACAAAGCTAATTAATAAAGGAGATGAAGTTTTTATTGCATTTAGAAGTTGGGAACTTATAGAATATCCGGAGTTACTGAAAACTACCAGACATAATTGGCCTGTAAAAACTTCAACAAAAGTTGAAACACCGCGTCACGTGATTGTTGCATTTCAAACAAACAAAAGGGGAAATGTTACTGCCGATATGAGTAAATTTGATAATTGTAACCTTAGAAATATTAGAGTGTTTTTGAATTCAGATAAATATCCATACTCTGACATGTACTTGGATTTCGAAAATAATAAGTATGCCTATCTCTATGAAATGTTCTCGTCATTCGGAAAATCTTATTACGATGGATCGGTGGAACCTGTTTTCTCGCCTAAAACATTTAAAGAAATTGCACCTATTGCATACATAAATTGTATGTATCAGAAAGATGCTGTCGAAGTAGGACCTATTGTAATGAGAGTAGAATTTGAAACAAGTAAAGATATACCTGACAAAACATCAGCTTATTGTTTAATACTACATGATAAACTATTTGCTTACAACCCACTGACAAAAATTGTGCGACAAATTTGAAGTGCGCATGTGTCAAATTTAATAATAAAAAGTTAGTTATCTAAAATTTTCCATTACTTTACAATGCTCCTTCAAGAGAGGATTGAACAATTTCAGAGAGATTTAAAAAAATTAAAAAGTTATATTGACTATTATCAAAAGAAAAAAGAAGTTTTTAAGGAATTTTCTAATTTAAAAATATGAGTGTGGTAGTCGATGTGCAAGGAGTTAAAGTTGAAAACAATAAATTTATTGTTAAAGAATTTGCTGCCTATGATGGTAAAAAAATTTCACATTATGTGTTTAAACCGCCATTTCAAATGAACCTCTTACCTACTTACCTTCATAAACAAGCAGTTTGGCTCACAGAAAACCATAATGGAATTAGGTGGATGGATGGTTTTATTCCTCTAAACAAATTTTCCAACATTGTTCAACACATTACCGACAAGAGTGGTCGAGTATACATTAAAGGAAGCGAAAAAGCTGAATATATTAGAAAATACTCATCAAGACCCGTCATCGAGCTTGATAAACAACCACCCTTAAAACATCAAGAACCAACCTGTTTTTTACATTCGAAAGAAAAATGTATGTGTGCAAATGTTTTTTACTTGTATAATATTTTTTTAATGAAAGAATAAAAAAATTAATAATCAGTTCTAGTATATTATTTACCACCCCTGAAATCAAATACAACATATCTATAAAACTATTTATTTGCAATACATGTTTTTAAAACGAGTTTCATATATTCAGTTTATAATAATTATTATAAGTCAAACGAACACTGTCTATTTTATAAGTAAACACTGGATATCCGGTATTATTAAAATTTGACACTTTCATAGGATGATAACAATCACTTTTTTCAGTTTTGTTGTCACTCAAGCATAAATATCCTTCTTTAACTCGAGGCAAATAGTTTATAAACAGATTGCTGCCCACTAAGGCTGTTAATATTATTAATGACGTCATTTTCAACTTTATCACTTGAAAGCTTAGGATCAACTAAATCCTAAAACGATTTAGAGGTGGTTTTATGTCAGAAATAAAACAACTCACAGGTTAAATATTTTATTAATATAGTAGTAGTATATAAAGTAGTAGCATATAAAAGTATAAAGTGGTACATTTAAAAATATACAAACACAATGTTAATAAAATCCCTTAAATGGAGCAAAAAATACAATCAGTATAATAAAACATACACAAATAGTAGAAAAATTAGTGGTACTGGGTGCAGGGTTTGTATTACTCCTATACATGCTGGCTAAACGAAGTGCTTGTATAAAATCACAAGATTTATTATATTTGAAATGTTCCATCAATGGAGAATCTTCCATTTCCCACTTGTATATTTCCACATCACAATAAACACATTGACATGAATCTAAGCATCCTGTAAAATGAAAACCAGCTCCGGCTAAATCTATCGGATTTACTTTTCCTTTCCAGTTTTTGAAAGTTAACAATCTCTCTTCGAAATTTTTCAAATTACAAGACTGACTTACAGGCTCACCATCGAACTGTATTCGGTTTGCCATGTTGAAATCAACTAAGCGATAAGCTGATTCTACCTTTATATAAGAATTGCTATTTTTTACTTTTCTTGGGTTTTGGTTCATGGTAGTCTTCTAAAAACTCACCAATTTTTATCAAGTTATCTAAATTAGTATCGAGGTCTTCGAGAGTTAAATCACAACCGTTTTTAATTAACCGATCCATTATTTTTTCAACTTTAGGGTTTTCATAATCAGAAATATCTCTATGCCCCCATGCTAGAGTTTTTAGAGTACTAGGGATATGATACCGTTTATCATCATCAGATGATAGTGCTAACTTATTTATAACTTTAGTAAACATATTGTGTAAATGCGATTTAAAAATATACATGTTACAATACACAACTTCCTTGTAATGGGAAAAATCCAGTTGTTTTCTAACCGTATTTTTCTTAATACCTTTAGCTTTTTTCAGAATATCATCTTTCGTTTTTACACAATATGATTTAGCTGCAGTACCATAAAAAGATTCTATTGGTTCGCCAGCCATTTCATCCTTAAATTTACCCACAACTGATAAGTTTTGAGGAATATTATAAACATTGTTTAGAGCATAATTCGAGGTATCGAAAATATCTAAATTTTCTCTTATATCATTGTAAAAGTTTTCTGTTGTTACTTCTAAAATAAAAGAGTCAGTGTCCATATACAATAGAGAAACATTGTCTCCATACTTTGGTTTAAGGTAGTTGTAGTAGAAATTATACATCACCATTTTAGAAAGATCTAGAATGGTGAAACCAACATAAATTGGTTTATTATACATTATACATACTTTTTGTAATGGAACAGCGATTAAATTTTCAGAAAATATAGATAAATCTTTAAACTGTGGTTTTGCTATTAGTTTTTCTGCACAATTACTATTTTTGTTAGGCTACCAATGAGACAAGAGGCGAATATCAACTCTTTTGTCCACATTTTCCATGGTTTTTCCATAAATACTGTTTGTTAACAATTTTACTTGATTTTTTTCGAACATAGATTTTGCAACATTTCTTATATTTGTATTATTATCAATATATTTTCTTAACCATGGTGATTGACTAAATTTAATAGCTCTATGAATTTTGGTTAATTTGAGACCGAATTTTAGACATTGCTGCAAATATAAATAGTGTATAATATAATTATACTTATTATTTAAATTTGGTATTAGTTTCGAACATTTGGAATTTGGGGGTATAAAGTTTTCAGGACAAAAGGGGAGCTCGTTATGCAAATTGTGAAGATTTTCAGGATATTCTAAATCTACTTCGAAAACATAACCTATAGGTGATGTATCGGAAAGTGAAAAAATATCGATTTGTTCAATTTCATCTTGGGAAAGCCAAACAAAATCTTTATGCACAATGCCTGGGATGTATTTGGGAGCCAATTTTGCCAAATATGCATTAGCAGCATTAGATAGAGTGAAATTCTTTTTCCAAACATAATCTCCTACATGAAAAGACATAGGGCGCTTCCTTAAATTGTAATATCTAGAGTTTTTCTCGTGAGCACGTCTGAGCTTAAGTCTGACATCAGAAAATACCTTAGGTAACTCTTGCAAATCATCTACCAGTTGGTTTTTTGCTTCTATTACAGGAATGTTATTGGCATTTTCTGAGATTTTACCATACTAGTCACCTGAAAGTGGGATATTTCTACCGAAAACTAAAAATGCTGGTGAGCAGTCAGTTATTTCGTGTTTAGCTAAGCGGATAGCTTGTTCAATCTGATGTATATTTGAATCCCAGGTTTTATGATTCTCATGAATGTAAGACTTTAAAGCTGTCATTATGACACGATTTACCCTTTCAGTATGATTTATTTGCGGATGGTAACGAGCATTATAAAATATATTTTGCACCCTATATTCCTCCATGAGAGTCTTGAACTCTTTGCTAATAAATTGGCTTCCATTGTCGCAACAAAATATCTGGGGAACTCCATACAGTAAAAAGGCTTGATTCTCTATAAATTTTATAACTGGACTACAAGTGGCTTTAAATAAAGGTTGTATAAGGACAAATTTAGTGAACCAATCGATTATTACCAGTAAATATTGATTGCCATTTTTAGATCGTGGGTAAGGACCCAATAAATCGGCTGATATCATTTGAAAAGGGAAGTTTATATTTCGATAGGATCCCATAAGACCTAGTTGTGAAATATTTGGGCTCTTATTAGCTCCACAAATCGAACATTTTTGACATATCTAACAACATCTCTACGCATGTTAGGCCAATAGTAAAGTTCCCTAATTCGTGCTAAAGTTTTTGACACTCCAAAATGTCCGGCAGTAGTGCTGTCATGATATATTGAAAAAAATTGTTTTCTATTTGAAGTCGGTACTACCACTTTCCATTCTGAAATATTAGTAATGGATGGTATTCTATCAAAAACATGTTTATACAACAAATTATTCTTTACCATGAGAGTAGGATAGTCATCTGGACTTGTTAGAACTTTTTGATAAAGAGAAGAATACCATTTACATGGCTTAAATTCTGCAACATCCAGGACTGATATTCTGTTAAGAGAGGTGTTGTTCTGGAAAGAGCATCCGCAACTACCATTGTAGAACCCTTCCGATGCTGTATTTCAAAGTCAAATTGAGATAGTTTGAGTGCCCACCGAGCTAATCTACCGGCTGGATTAGATAAATTCATGAACCAGACAAGAGAAGCGTGATCTGTCTCGACTACAAAATAAGTACCCTCTACGTAACCTCTAAATTTCTCTATGCCGAATAAAACCCCCAAACATTCCCTCTCGGTAACTGAATATTTACGTTGACATTTAGTATTAGTTTTACTCGCAAAAGCTATGGGATGTCCGGCTCCGTCGATCTTTTGATAAAGAACGGCACCCGGTCCAGTATCACTTGCATCTGGTTGGATTATGAATTGTTTCTCAAAACATGGTGTCGCCAAAACTGGACTATTAGTTAAAGAGTATTTAATTTTATTAAAAGCTTCTTCAGCCTCAGAAGTCCACTTAATAGTTTTTCCTTTTTTACGACCGTGCAATAAATCGGTGATTGGAGAAGCTAGACTACTAAAATTTTTAATAAAACGACGATAGTAACTAATAAGACCAATTAAACGTTTTATTTCAGTAGTGGTCTTCGGAGCTGGATAGTTGACAATTGCCTCTACCTTTTCTGGACTAGTTCTTAGACCTTCCCTATCAACAATAAACCCTAAATATTTTAGTGAAGACCGGCAAAATTCACATTTGTCTAAATTGATAGTTAAGTTAGCTTGTTTTAGTCTATTAAATATTTTATCCAAAATCTCAATGTGTTTTTCAAAAGTCGGTGTTGCTACAATAATATCGTCGAGATAAACAAATGCAAAAGGTTCCAAACTAGGGTCAATAACTCTATCCATCGATTTCCTTATTAAGGTGGGTCTGCATAGTCTGTGGTGAATTAGAAAGTCCAAATGGCATAACCCTGAATTGAAAGCTTCCTCGACCCTGTACAGCAAAAGCAGTTTTAATTTTTGATTCGTGGTCCAGTGGAATCTGATAAAACGCCTTCCTTAAATCAATGGACGTAATAAATCTAGCATCGCGAAGTTTATTTAAAATGTTATCCATAAGAGGAAGTGGATAAGTATCTTTAACTGTTACTTGATTTAATCTGCGACCATCGAAACATACTCTATATTCTCCTGATTTTTTGGTAACCAGCCACAAAGGACTGGACCAGGGCGATTGTGAGGGCTCAATAATTTTAAGTTTAAGCATCTCATCGATTTCCTTATCAAGGTGGGTCTGCATAGCGGGTGATAGAGGATATTGGCGAACTTTAAACGGTTTAGCATTTCCAGTGTCTATATTGTGAGATATTAATGACGTTAAGCCCAAGGTACCTTTAGTGGAAATTGATTTAAACAAGTCGACTACATGGTCAAGAACAGTTTGTTGTGTCTGTGATAGATCGTGCACCGAGTGTATTTTACATGAAACGTTCGTAGACTCAATAAAAGCTATATGCGACGAAGATTGAGAAGGAATGGTATATGAAAAGTTTCCATAATCAACAGATAACCTAAATAATTTTAAAAAATCCATCCCTAAAATAAAATCGTGTTGTATCTGTGGTATAATTAACACTTTCATTGTCTTGGTGTAATTCTTTAGCGTCAAAGGAAGATAGCAATAACCATAAATTTTTGAAGAAGTTCCATCAGGATATAAAACAATGATTGACGGATGCGGATAAATTTTAATTTTATATTTTTCTAATAAAGGTAATGCAGATGGACCAAGAATTGTAGAATTTGAGCCTCCGTCTACGAGTGCTAAAATTGTCTCATGAAAAATGGACACCGGTAACATCTATTGTCATCAGATCTCTTAACAAAAATAGGTCTTACGAAAACAAATTTTTGACCAACAAACTTAGCCACTACATCAAGCCATTCATTCCATTCAGTACGAGAAAAGCGGACAGAAGTAGAGGAGTGTAGGGAGGAATCGGGAGATATTAGTTTCTTGGTTGGCGTTCCCTGTTTGGAGTTGTTGTTCTGGTGGTTGGTGTTCCTCCAATGACAGTCATTTGACGGCCACTGGTGCCCTGCATGTTTTTTGAACTTCAATTGGAACAAGTCGGTCTAGTACCATCTTTTTTTTCACAACCATAACAAAATTTTGTTCTTGGAGCACTACATTGTGGATAAGTGTGACCCGCTTTGTTACAATTCCAGCAAACAAACGACACAGCATTTACATGGATCCATCTGGGCGAATCATGAATAGCTAAACAACTCAAATCAGGTTCCAACAAACCAGTATTGCGAGTAGGTGGGGCCTTATAACGTTCCGACCACGAATATGATTCCTCCAAGCGCTTGCATTGAGTGGTAAGCTCAGAGATTGTCCTTACGTCTAATAAAGCAGATGAGCATGATATTGCGGTAATAAATTACGCCTGATCTGATTCACAATAGTAACTTCATCAGGGGGACTACTTAATCGTTTAAAAAGAGCTTCGACTGAAGAAATAAAAATTGTTACTCGTTCCCGAGCGCCTTGTGTGCGATTCTTTATTTCATTAAGCAAGTCTTGATCGTAATGGTAAGGTTAAGAAGTTTTCCTTTAATTTCTGACATAAGTCACGCCAATCACGAACTCGGTCTTTATTATTTACATACCATGTCCACGCATGCCCTTGGAAAAGATCACATGCGGCACAGAACAAATCAGCCTCTGACGCACCCCTAGCTTGACGTAAAAGCTCCACCCTCTCTAAAAATGCGATAAGAGATTCCTTTTCGTTACCAGAGTAGTGTACATTCCATTTACAAATATTAACAAGAGGTTTGGACAAATTTGCACCCCATTTTTCTCTCACAGGAGTGGAAACTCTATCAGCAGGAGGTTCAAAGTCTAAAAATTTTAAAGCAAATTCCCCCTCAAGGTCTAGTAAACTAGTTTGTGCATCTTTCAGTTGTTGTTGTTCAACCTCATTTTCTGGATTCATACGAGAAATTCGGTGGGACAGATGTTGTAGCCTAGTCTCTAATCTTCGGCATTCATAGTCGCCTTTGATTCCAGAAAAAGCTTTAATTTTACTCGAAATATCATTAAAAGAATCTAAATGCTGTTTAAGATCATCAGAAAATTTCAAAGGATTAGCAATAGTCAAAAAACTGCGATTTGATCGCTCCTGCTGAAGGATTCCTCTTAATCGTGTACGTCTAACCTCAACAGTACCTGAAAAGTCTACTCCCCTAATTCGTAGTTCGTAAGTTAGCTCGCCATCTTTTAAATGTTTTGGCTCCATATTAGACATACAAAATTATCTTGATAGAAAGATACTCAACAAGGTCGGCAAAAATCAGTATTTAAAAAACAAAAAAAAATCGACAAAAGCGTGAAAGCAGTTCCAAATAATTCAATACAATAATTCCATGTAAGATCAAAAATCGAATAGCAATTTCACGGTTATAGATATACAAAACCTGGTTGTCCATATACAAAACCAAACATATTATATTATGACTTAATTATTAAAAATACAAAATCAAATTCAGCTGAATTTAGGACTTGCAATAAATTGCCAGTCGTTAACTGTAGTTATTATGAAATTTAATTCGAAACTACTTATTGAAACTTGGAAATTATTTATAAAATTATGCCTGAATATTAATATTTTTTGTTAAGTGGACTCTCTAGTATTTACGAATTTATTGCGAAATTATTGACGAAATTTGATCGGGTAGTATTTTGCCAGGGGTGAAAATGACGTCAAATAAATATAATAGTAAAAAGGAAATCTACTGGTCAGGAGAACGAAAGTCTTAGGTAGCTGTCTTTTTTTTTATAGGTACCAAAAAAGGTTATAACTGACAAGTTATACAAAAAAACAGCAACCTCGAGAGAAAATGGCCGCAGGTGAGGTGGTACTGAATAAAAAATTACAATTTACGAAAATATGAAATATAAAATAAAGAAACCACACTCACCTAGGCGATTTTCCTCCTCTAGTAGGCTTTGCTCGATTCCTGGCTAACAGAACTCCTATCTGTTATCTTAGTCAGCTTGTGGCAACGTCAGTTTGCAATGGCGGCGTCCACTCCGCCGTGAAATAAAAAGGAAAACTAAATTAGTCACCCCAACTAGGCACTACAATCAAAATACTCCACCAAAAACAATTAACCCGTACTACTGATCAATTTTGCGAATATTATCGACCAAAATGCTAAAGGCAAAACGAGAAAGAAATTCAGAAACGGCGATTGCCACTAGAGAGTACCGATCAATTCGAGAGTGAAAAATGATAAGGCCTGAGGCACGCTACGTCATTCGATTCATTCCATAAAACCCTGGTACATAAAAAAGTGCAGCCAATCAGAATCGAGCTGCCGGAGTCAATTGACGGTTTATTTCAAATGATTCTCCTTACTTGTACAGTAAATAATAACAAAGCAAATGCTATTATATTTAAAGCAATTTAACATACTTACTTCGATTCAATCTGTTCGCAAATATTTACATAATAAATTCCACTGACTGTTCTAACAAATAATAATGAAAACGTCGATATTTTCTGCGGGTTGCGCTACCTACTACAAGAAGTCGGTGGCGGTACGCTCGCGAAATTAATTTGTTTATAATTCGAAATATCAATAATTTAACAAGAAGTTGTAAGCTGTACCATCTTATAATAGGTGTGCATTCTTAGTTTATGCCTGTCTGGATTGAAATAAAAACGTTGTAGCGGGTTTCTTGGAATTTACAAAAAAATCCGTTACAAAGGGTACTTTGGATTTCTAAAAATCAAACGTTTGGGGATCAACACGGCTTAAAAAATTTGCGCTACTAGGTACATAGAGTAGGTATGTATAGAGAAACAAACATTTATTTAAACATTTTTATTTATTGGATCACTAATAACATTCATAGCTACTAAGGTGTTTATATATATATATATATATCTGTTTCTTCCCCCTTTTGTAGAGCATTCCTATACATATCGACGATATCATTCGGATTGGTATTTTTATCCCATTTAAGCATTGGCTTAATGTTGGAAGTTGTTGGAGACTTCATTAAATGCAACTCTCTTAAAAATCTGGTTGGAGTTTTATTTCTAGATGGAAATAACTTTGATATAATGTTGATATATTTCCACGTTTTGCTAGGGTTTAGTCGTAATGCATTCCCATATCGTCTTTTGTGAGCATTAGTAATAATCAACAATTCTTTATATATTTTTAGGTCAGTGTCATTAAAACCTTGTGGTTTGTTCTTCAATAGAAGTTAAGACAGACCTGGTGTAAGGGTAATTTTTTCATCTCCAATACATAATACGTTATCTTCAACGGTAACTGGTATTTGTCCCACGACTAATCCGTCATTGGTGTGTTGGATACCATAACGCCAGGTTCAATCTCAAGTGACAAAGACATGTCTTTAACTAAGAGTGATGATAATTATCAAAGGCTTATATATCTTTCGATCACAGAGCATCGATCACGGTATCGATAACTTCCTTTTATGCTCGCCCCGAGGCAAATTTTTCATAGGGGTATCCAAGACCATTTATGGTATTCCGTGGTTTTCGATAGTATCCCATGGTCTTTGATGGTATTTCATGGTATTCGATGGTATTCCATGGTATTCGATGGTATTCCATGGCATTCGATGGCGTTCCATGGCCTTTGATGGTATTCCATGGTTTGTCGCTTTTCGAGTCGCTTCGAGTCGCTTTTCGAGTAGTCTAGTCGTTTTTCATGGTCGCTTCGAGTCGCTTCTTCCTTTGACCGTTCGACTTTTTGAAGCAATTCCATGGCATAATTCACTCACCATATACCTTTAAAATTCCTTTTTTGCTTAAATTTGGCACCTTGCAGAAAGTAACTCCCGGTATATTTTTGATTAAAATTTTGTATCGATGACGTCAAAACCTATAGACGTGGTGCCCCATTGTTAAAATGCCCTTTATTTTGACTCCAAGATTAAATATATCCATACTACTCTAACAACATGCTTCAAACAAAGACAGAAAGTCAACCATCAACCAACTGTACATGATTCCCGGTTGTAGTTCCTCCCGAATCACACTTAGATATCGCATGTTTTTTCTTATTTGGGGCGCCGGAAGCATCGGAACCTGACCTGAAGACTCGGGGGATGGTCTAACGACGCCAGCCTCCGAGCCCACAGTCGAAATAAGTTCGCTACGGCTGGACAAAAAGGGGCAATTTCTGACAATCTCGCGACATTTTCGGAATAATTTAATGGAGCGCTTAGATTGTGATTAGTTCTGGGCGTCAAGCGTTTATCAAAACAAACCTGTCTATAGGTTCTGACGTCATTGTTTGGTATACTGGATGTTCCGATACCCACCGTGATGTCAGATTTTAAATAAAAAAACATATTAAGCATATGTGCTTATTTTAGTGAGTTCTACCTTTTGTTTTCGGCTCTGCTTTTAGATGTCACTCACCCTGTATAGATTTTTCGAATTTTGGTATATGATTATCTGGAACTTCTTAATGTTAATTTCCATAAGTTTCTGTGCCAGGTAAGAGAGTGTAAGACTGAAAAACAATATGAATATTTTAAAGATTACTTTTTATTTTTATTGTTCCTCGTCCTTCATTTTAATTTGATTGATGCGTTCTAAACATATGCCACCTGGAGGACTAAAATTCTACTAACAATTCTTGTATAAATGGACAGAAAAGTTCTTAAGCAGTAATCTGTTATGCGAATATACTTGCGGGTTTGCACTGTTTTATGAAATGTGTTTTAATTAATAGATGTCGCTATATTTCAATTTTATCGTTATAATTCTCTCTGAGAGTGGGGAGGGATAGTTTTTGACAGGCAAAATTGATCATAATTTGGTAACATGATGACAATATTTTAATTAATCTCAAAAATGATAAATCATGGTCAACTAAAGAATAATTCCAATGCGCGTATTAAAACGAGTACTTTAACATGAGGAAGCCTGTACTTTAATTGTTGACAAAAACATGAAATAAGCCGGACAAATTTGTTTTTCGCAGCGAATAAAATCTGTTATGATCCCAAGTGAAAGTGCCAAAAATCTGTTAAAAAGACGTCAAAACTAAACTTTGAAGAGGATTTTAGTGTAGTATGTATATTTTGATATCATTTTGAAGGAAAAACTGAGAATTGGAACATAAGTCGAAGAAAGTGGTCGGTACCTATATTATTATAGGATTAAAATGTTGACAAAAACATGAAATAAACCGGACAAATTTGTTTTTCACAGCGAATAAAATCTGTTATGATCCCAAGTGAAAGTGCCAAAAATCTGTTAAAAAGACGTCAAAACTAAAATTTGAAGAGGATTTTAGTGTAGTATGTATATTTTGATATCATTTTGAAGGAAAAACTGAGAATTGGAACATAAGTCGAAGAAAGTGGTCGGTATACTACTGTAGATTAAAAAATTTCCATTGGCAGCAGCCTTTAAAATAACAAAGATATTAGAATACCCTGTCAAAATATTTAAATGATATCAATTATTTCTAGGTGAATATAGCTCGTGTAACGGAAAAGATTGCGGTGACTGAATGTTTTTAAAATAGTTTGGACTCTGAGGGTATGTTATTATAAGATAAAGATGCAACAAAAATTTAAAAATATATTTGGCAGCTTTTAGCTAGCATACATAAAAATATTTGTAGACCCCAATTAACTTTTCCAACGTTGTTTTTATTATAGGGTGGGAGATTCGAACGCGAATTGGGAAGTCAAAGTGCTAGGAAGCGGGTACAGCGGGATAATTTTTTGACTGGTAATTTTATACCATCATTTTTAGTCAAAATTTCTAATGATCTGAAAAAAAATTAAAAATATCGAGTACTCTCTGTTTTAAAAATCCAAACGTGGTATATCCACATAAGATATATCAGTAGAAAAAAATGTGTTTTCAACGTACATAAGATTTCAACAATTTTTTGGTTTTCATGCGAAATATTTTCTTTTTGTAGAGTTGCATTTTTCGATCTAGCTGACGCATCAGATTGACGACCTAAGAAATTGGAGCATAGATTTTTTACCTCGATTGATTAGATCCGGTGTTAGATCTGTTCTTGAAATCTTGCATAGTTGCATTTTGATCTCGCACGATCGTGCGATATGCAATTTTTGCATTTTCTCTTTCATAAAAAGCAATCGCTGTCCAGTCGGCCCGTCAGTTTGTCGTCTGTTACTCTGACCTTTTAGTAGGTAAGGCGTCACTTTGGGCGCGCCCCCCTCCACTTTCCTCCTAGGCCCCGCCCCCTTTCCTGGCGGCCAATCGTAGCGGTCTAACCTACCTCTGACGTCATGGCGCCAAATTCAAACCGTGGGAGATAATGGTCCATCATCTCGAGCATCTCATCTCGTGGTCCAGCATCTCCAGCATCTCATCTCGTGCTCTGACGTCATGGCGCGAAATTCTGAAAATAAAAAATCCGCCAGGGTTCGAACCTGCGACCAGCGGTTTACAAAATCGACGCTCTAACCAACTGAGCCATCGACGCATTTGAAAATGATACTTTAAAATGGTGTAAACTAGATTCTTGGTGACGTCACAGAATTAAGAATAAATACAAGGTGCCTTGAAAGCAACTGACAAAAATTATATACAGGACGCGTTAAATCAAGGGAAAGTCAAAAGGGCCTTAAGAATTTCATCAGATTTTTTCTCGTACAGAGGTGGACCACAAAAATATACAAGGTAGGTAAAAACAGTTGATATGTCAAAAAAAATCAAATATAGGGTGAGACAAAAATAAAAAAGGCCTATTTATATCACGTGACGTGTCAGACTTAAGAATAAGTAAAATACAGGGTGAATCAGAAACTAAAGCCAAAAGGACCTTAATAATTTATCGTCACAGATTTTTTCAATTAGCATAAGTACAGGGTGGACAACAAAAATATACAATGTGTGACAAAAAAAACGACATGAATCAGCACGTTGCGTCTCAGACTTAAGAATAAGTTAAATACAGGGTGTCTCAAAATTCACATTTGTACAGGGTAGAACAAAAACTAAAGATAAAACGGCTTTAATCTAAAGTCAAAAGGACCTTAATCGTTGTGTGACAGATTTTTCTCGTACAGTGGTGGACAACAAAAATATAGAATCTGGCATAAGAAAGCCAAAAGGACCTTAATAATATCTAGGTACGGGGTGTGACAAAAGCCAAAAAGGTCTAATTTCACGTGGCGACGCAGATTTAATGTCTCAAAATTCATGTACAGGCAGGGGTAATCTAAAAGGTCCTTAATCGATGCGAGATTTTTCCCAAATAGGTGGACAACAAAAATATACAGGGTGGGCAAAACAGCTGATAAAAGAATCATGTACAGGGTGTGACAAATGCCAAAAAGACCTAATTTCATCACAAGGCGTATCATAATTATTAAGAACCAGTAAAATCCAGGGTGTCGCAAAATTCATATTTATACAGGACAAAAATCAAAGCAAAAACGACGTTAATCTAAAGCTAAAAGGACCTTAATCATTGCGTCGCAGATTTTCTCAAATAGTACAGGGTCGGACAACAAAAATATTCAAGGTGGCATGAGAAAGCCAAAAGACCTTATCACCTGGCGTCTCAGAATTAAGAATAAGTAAAATACAGGGTATCTCAAAATTCAGGATAGTGTACTATGGGTATTTGTCCTAATGATAAGATTATTTTTTATATATATAGATTTGCCCGTGTTAGAATTTTTGAAGATATAAAACATAAATAATATTGTGGTTATAAAAATAATTTTTGTATTTTTAACCACACATTTTTTGGGGTTTTCACCGCGTTTTGACGTTTACGTGGTGGCATTTGGCATTCATATAGACGACGAAAACCAATACCAAAACGGTCTTAGGCGCCTCAAGCAAAAAATATTCTATTCCTATAAGATTCAAAACAATTTTATGTTAAATCTACCAGCGCGAGACAATCTACGTAATAAATCTCCTGATGTCAAAACGGCCTTCTAAACACAGACGATTTTCAGCTTAATGACCTGAAGGTGAATAAAAAATTCGATGTAGGTACAGCGTGCAACAAAAACCAAAAAGACGTACTCCACGCGAAATTCCACAGCTACCAAAAATAGCATTTTTCCTAAGACGACATGTAGACTTACTCAAAAAGTATATTTAAAGAGAGGCAAAACTTTTCGCGAAATTAGTTTGTTATAAAAATTGGAATTATAAATGCATCGTAAAACAAGCTACGAAAACGTTGGCCCGCCAACACCGGCCACTGGTATTTGTCATCATTTTTCCAACATACAAGGCAAATATTGCATCGTCAGCGAAATCAAAAATAAAAACGTAGGTTGCGGGCATCGACACAGGCGGATATCTACGTCTGGTAAATTATAAATTCCACACTTTTAAAATTAATAATTTCAGAAATAAGTAAAATGCGGCACCAGGATTCGAACCTACGACCACTGGAGAGACAAAAACTAAAAGGGCCTTAATAGTTTCAGCACGTGACCTCGTGGAACTAAGAATATAGGGTGTACCAAAATTCATGTAATTACAGGGTGTGACAAAAAAAAAATGAAAGCCAAAATGTCCTTAATAATTTAACCTTGTGACATCGCTGAATTAATGGACCGTCTGTATAAAAATTCATATACCGAGACAAAAACGAAAACGAAAAACAAATGGATCGCGGCGTGACATTACAAAATTTTTCTCAGATGACGTAGACACACAGAAATTACAGATATACATATGAACTCAAAATATACTTGCAAAAAAAAAACGGGGCTACTAACGCAAGAACAAAGTATATGCTAAACCCTCAGTCTCAAAACGACCTACAACCTTGACGAAAAAATCGTGGGTAAAAATATCTCTTTTTAGGTATAAATTAATTTTAGAAAAATGGGTCCAAATAAAATTACTACTACAAAACGACCGGCAAAAAATCGTAAAATTGGTCACGATATTATGTAGGGTCATAAATCTTAATTCGTAGTAACAGAGTGTACAAAGTACCCAACAACAGTTATAATATTATAAAAAATAATATACAGTGTACGTCAGAACACAGCGCAAACGGAAAGCTAAAAGGGCCTTAATAATTTCATCACACCCCAGAATCTTTTTCAGACTGCATAAGTACAGGGTGGACAACAAAATACATGGGTGTGACAAAAGCCAAAAAAGACCTAACTTCATCACGTGGCGTATCATAATTAATAAGGGAAATACAGGGTGTCTCAAAGAAAACTGTCAAAAATGTATATGTGTATGGATAAAAACATAAGAAAATTACATATCAACACGTGACGTCACTGAATTTTTCAAACTGCATACAGGCCGGCCAAAAATCAATAAAATGTATATCAAAAATGTATATACAGTGGGAATAAAAACACATACAAAAATTCCGAACTATGGTATCTGACCAAATAACTGAACTACCAAAGCCAACGCGAGCAAAAATTACTCATTTAGAAAAATAGATCCGAACAAAATTAATTATTGACGTCCTCTGCTGTATGCTACAAACCGGCCGACACAAACCGTAAAAATTGGGCAAAATATGCATACTTAATTCGTAGTAAGACAAGACTTTGAATATTTTTTCGTAATAATTACCTACACACGAGCCTGAAATATAATCTATAATCTTCAAATAAACACACAAAATATGACATAAAAATAAAACATCACGTGAAGTCGCAGAATTAATGTATTCGTCGTATAAGAATTCAACATTTCGCTATTTGTTCTAATAATACAAGAATTTTTAAACTAAAACGCAGGGACGGATGGCGTACTAAACCCCCATCAAAACGGTCTGTGAGATGGACAAAAAAAACGAAAACTTGATTTTTAAAAATGGCTCTTTTACCGGTGTTGTATCAAGTATAAATTAATTTCAGAAAAATTCGTACTCAAAGTACTTAACAATAGAAGCGAATATTTTTCGTTATACCTCTAAACGATAAAAAATTGCATTCTTTCGTGTTTTTCGGGGTGTTTTAATAATTCACTCACATAGTCTGCTAATTGATTCCTGAAATAACAATCTTCTAAGTCGTTTGGTCGGCGCACCGATTTTCTGGTTATTAGCATTAATATTTTGCAAAAATTATTATTCAGGGTGCGTATAGAAACACGACGCAATAGGAAAGCCAAAAGGACCGTCGTACTCGTCTCCACAATCACGCAGAATTGCAAAGATTTAGAAAATTTCCCCTTGATGCAGGTGCAAATAAAAATACGTAGGTACTTCTGTACATATTTTGCTTATTTTGTAAATATTTAGTATTAGAAACAAATTCAGTATTTGTTTGACATTTAAAGGTGTGAGTTGAAATAAACTTAAAATTACCTATTATTTTGATTTTGAAGGTAAACATTTATAAATTTACTTGCACAATTTTCACTTGTTTTGTTAATAAATGACAAGTATGTAAATATATCTAGTTGGATTAAAGAAAATCTATCTTTTATTTTGATTAGAATCTCAGTTCTGAAAATAACTTTGATTTTCATTTTTGTAAATTTTCAATTTTTACAAATTAGCACATAAAAATAGTGCGAAGTCAAGTGTGATACAAATTTAAAAAATTATCTTTCTTTTTCTTCTGTGTCTATGCAGATGGCGCCCACAGCCTTTTGAGTTAAAAATACCCTTTAATTACCTGAACCACCCCTTTTATCCTACTCCAACAAACCCCGAGCAGTCCGGCCATATAACGTCACAAATCAAGGCTTGTACATCAAAATTTTTAATTAATAACTAAGTTATATTTTCTCTTAGGTAATTAATAAAAAAGGAACATTTAAGCCACTCACCAACATCTGATTCTAATAAAAATAAATTAATTAAATCAAAACCTTTTATTATTATTACAATTCTCGAGAATTATGTATTAACAATAAATATTAGTTAGTTCATAATTTTATTTTAAATGCAACATACTTTTATCAAAATACGAATTATTGACAAATTCCCTTTGTGCAAGCGAGACCGGTATCGCACACAGAGGGCGGTGAGGTTCCAATAAGAATAAAGCACGTTCCTCCTTTTTCTAGAAAAAAAAGATTATGCTCAAATCGCGAAATAACCATTTTGTAATACTGGTCGAAAAAAATACAAAAAAAGTTAAATTTCTTTTTTTTGACTAGGTGGCTGTGACTTTAAATCTGACATCCACCTTTGATTCCAAACAACTTTTGTAAGTAACTTTTTACCATATTTTAAAAAATAAGGGTACCTACTTTACTCTTGAGTTATTTTGACATTTTGGATCTACCCAAAACGATATATTTTAATTTTGATAATGTGCGTTTTGAGTTTGAAATGATGCACTAACTTTTATCGAGAATACAATTTTCTGAGAAATTAATAATAAAAAAGTTTTCCATTTGTGGCCAACTTTCTGCCGGTCACTGTATTATATGTACGGGTCTCCCAAACTCGACGCCCCAGGGTTATTATAGGCAAACAAAAACAGCCAGTAAAAATTTGACTTGTTGGTTTCTTGTAAGGCCAATCAAGCTTGCCTTTGGACCAAAAAGATAGTTTTTAGGAATTTGGGAAATATTATGACGTCATCAAAGACATTTGAAAGAGCACGTTTTTCTGATAAACGTTCGTAAATATTTTTTTGATATCTTGTTTCATTAAAAAGTTATATGCGTGTTATTTGTAAAAATATGAAAAAAGATGCCATGGTATTTTTTTAATGAAAATCGAGTTTTTTTTTACAGAAACAATTGATAGATGCTCGGACAGATATATTGTGGAAAAAGTATTAGGTACAATTTTATTATTAGTTATAAAATATAACAGTATGAACGCCTTTTTAAGAAAACTGTTGTTATAAACACTTATTATGTATTATATTAAAAACCTAACAATTTTAGCGAAAAACAAAAACTAACAATATCTATATTAATAAATGCTAAGTAGGTCCTTACTTATAAATTATTTTCATTTTAATAAACATAAGTAGACGGCGTCTAACTTTTGTCTTAGTGACCTTTCTTACTACATCTGATGTTATTTGCCGACAGGGATCTTCTATTTTATCTATTAAATGATCAATATACCGAGATGGAGTTTTGTAAACAATGTTTTTCAGAAATTGCCATAAATGGAAATCTAATGGTGTTAAGTATGGCGACTTTCCTGGCCATTTTATGGGACCATTTATTCCAATCCATTTGTTTCCAAACTAATCATTTACAAATTCTTTTACAATGTTGGCTTTGTATGGTGGAGCTCCGTCGTGTTAAAACCACATGGTTTTTCTTAACTGCAATGGTACATTTTCAAGGTATGTTATTCCAGTTAAAACTCTTTCGTAAAAATTAGGTCCAATTAAATGATGACCATTTATGCCACATCGTACATTAATGCCAAAGTGTCCCTGATTCCGAATTCGATTGACAATATGAGGATTTTCAGTGGACCAATAATTCGTTTTTATGGTTAGGTAAGCCGTTACTATAATGACAAAACGACTTTCGTCTGTCCAAAGTGTATGTCTGAAAATAAGTCGATGCACAAAATATGTCGATACCAGACGGAGGTAATAGTTTTATCATTCCCAAAAAATAATGTTGGTTAAGGCGGAACTCGCAGTGTAATAAAGTAGCAATCCTTTGGACCCGTTCTTCCCGTTATTTTCCAACCGATTTTGATGATATTTTTTTCATTGTGTTCAGAAAAGTAATAGCAAGAGATTGATGGTTTTACTTTTTTGATATTCTTATTTATTTATTCAAAAATATTATTTCTAGGCCGAAAATCAAGATTCTAAAACCATCAATCGATCGGTACAACGTTTCTAAACACTTTCTTTTTCTTAAATCGGCAAAAAAGTGAAAAATGACACTAAAAAATGGGATTTAGTGAAATTTTCTATCGCGCGCCACGGTTGTTCCGTGTACTAATGTCACTCTTTGTTTCCGACGTTTCTACTGGTCGGATATCAGTGCTAGAATTTGGCAGAATTGACAGTTGATACTGTCGCCTGTTTGTCTCGACGTATTTTAAATTTTTATCAATAAGTTTCACTTTTAAAACCTTCCAAAGTGTTCTGGAAAGGAAACGGAAGTCATCCGTCGTCCATATTTCAAAAAAGTTTATAAATAAATCCGGCGAAAAGAATCGGGCGGCTTCCCATTTTACCACTTGTCAGGTGTGCATCACGTGAGGTTAAGTTCCGAATTATTCATTCGAATTTTCCGCTGGGAAATCTATTTTCGGAATTTAATACTCATCTTTGCGAGCAGCTTAAGTGGTTTGGTGTATCGTGTATTTTTGGGTTTACTGTGCTAATAAGTTTTCTGGTTTTTTTTTTTTCATGTGTGATCACCACGTTTCTACGAACCTCGTAGACAAGTCGTGGAGAGTTTTTTCCCACATCTATCAGGTTCAATCAGCGACCAACAGCGTGAGGACCACAGGGAGTTACAGAAGGCAGTATTCCGGGTGAGTTAGCTATTTAGATTACTGATTTTATCTGTATCCGACACTTGTCGACTTCGCTGTAGCCAACTCATTCGGAATGTGTTTCCCTTGTTCTGTGGACTTCACGTGATGGGTCGTAGCCAACTTTTGGTTATTTAAATTATATTAGGTTTATATTAGGTCACGTTTTTGCACAGAATCACTCTATGCTCCACACGTAAGTTGTTCGACGTGGGGTAGACTTCACGACACGTTTTCTTATTTTACATAGCTTACAGGGCTATTGTTTTTGGTATTTTGCCAAGATGTGAAATTGGGAAAGTCGGTAGAACTTTTGTATTTTATTAATGTTACCTTTTATTTTGTAAATATCGTATAGTAAATTTATAAGTCAAGTGTAGTCGAGATAATTGATCGTTTTGTATAGTCATTTTTAATCTATTTCACAGCCAATTTCAAGGTTCTATAATTCAAAGTTACATGCTTTAATCTATCTTGGGGTTGTTAATTAAGGTTTGCCACATGTAACTGCAAAATCTGTACAGATTCAATTATATTATTATTCAAGTATTATATATTTTTGGAATGTTAATTTTTTGCTCTATTAAAAAATGCAAAAATATACAGGGTGTTCCATTTCAAAAATAATATTTTTTATCGGTAACTCTTAAACCATTGACTAGAAAAAAATGTAGTATCAGCATTGGATTCTACGTAAAAAGTGCTTTAAGAATGTTTTTACAGAAACACAAAATTTTCAACCCGAAAAAAGTTACGGCCACTTTTCGAAAACGCACATTTTCGAGAAACGCCTTGTAACTCAAGAACGGTGACAGATATCGATTTGCGGTTTTCGTCATTAAGTTTATCATAAAAAATGAGCCTCAGACACCGATATCAGTTTTCGTCTATCTCCGTCAAAAACAGGAGTTTCCCTTTAAAAGTGTCCAATTTGGCCCACCCTGTACATAAAAATAGAATAAAATTGTATAACGAGTAAAGAAAAAAAAATAGCCATTGAAATGTATATTTTTTTAATTTTCCAGGGGAAGATGTAATTTAATAAATATACAGGGTTAACTATCACTTAGTACAAAAAATTCTATGGCAGATAAAGAACAATTAGGCTTGCCAAAATAAATTTTCAAAAATTTTCTAACATTTGACTTAAGCCTAAAATAATTTTTTTCAAATTGTATAAAACACCTCAAAAAACGCCGCCTATGGGGCGCGTCACGTTTCTTAAAATTTTGCCTATGTCAATGGTAGTGACAGGTAGTGAAATAGCGCAGCGTTGCCACGTCCATCAATTTATCCGAGGATTCACCACACAATTTCGATTTCCTGTTGGAAACGATTACTTTCTAAGGAACATATACAGCGTGTCCATTTACTATTCCCTTCTTCGATTGTGGCTATACTTTTAAGGATAAAAAAAATCCGTTCGGGGGATCCAAATAAGGGAAGATGGAGCACATTTTAAAATTAGTTTGGTTTATACAGGGTGTTCCAAAAAAGTGTGGCGACAAAAAAATAATTTTTTTTAAATGGAACGACCCGATTTTTTTTATCGCAAATGAAGCCTATCAAAGTATAGTATACATCCCTAAATTATTTCCGCTTCCATCTGCGGCGTTTCCAAGTTATAATTTTTTTAAGGTATTTTTTGCTAAATACCAACCCTTCATTAATATTGCTATATTTTTCTTGCGGCTTGATTTTTGCTTTTGAAACTTTGGTTGTGGATTTACACTTAACCATTTTATTAATGACTAAGAACAAAGTTGAAAATTTTTGTACAGGATGTTTCACTTTTTTCCGCCAAAACTCCGACATTTTCAAACTTAATTTACTTTTTTTTTTTCAAATGGAACACCCTATATCTAACATTTCTATTGGATAGAGCATTCATTCAGCTTTAATTTGATACCTAATACAGTACCTCTATCTCTAGCAGTTTTTTTCAAAAATCCAGTATAAACAGAAAATTTGCAACTTTTTTACTTATTACATACATGCAAATTACTCGAGAATCAAACTTGTACTTATTTAAAAAGCTGCATATCAAAAAAGCGTTAGTACCAGTTACAATCTGTAGTTTATCATATTTTTGTATACCTACTACATCTGCAATAGAATATTAAATTACAAAAAGTTAAAAGGTTTAGGAGAACTCATAGGTGGCCATGGTTTTGTTTCTAGTTTGACATTTAGTAAATATTTCATTTGCTGCTTGTATTCTGTGTTCGTTGTTTAATTTCAAACAGCAAAAAGTTGTCACAAAATGAATTATTGTAAACAAGACTTGATAAGTATGATTTACGTAATTGGTGAATGTTTTGGAAATTGTTTTTTGGCCATCTCGAGTTTATGCCCAAAAATTCCCAGATAGAAGGCATCCTGATACCAATATCCTAACCAAACATCAAATTTTCTGAGTACAGCTCTGTCGTCACCTGTCATTTTAAGGGCCTTCAGAAATTTTAGGGATATGCAACATAAATCTAGTGTCCAGTTAAAGAAAGATTTTAGTATAGGCATATTTTTATAAAAAATTCTGACTACGCCACTGAACTGGACATCCCTTAAAATGAATTTGTACCAATTGTTAATAATATCGAACAACAAAAATTACAGAAATAAATGAAATTCACCATTTAACTACCTATTTTACCTGCCCCATCAACTTGCATGTAGCAATCAAAGTTTTAGGAACGTGACGTCACGACCTTTGAAAATTGTCCACGATTGTTATTGTGGGTTGCCTACCCTATAGCACCTGATTGAACGGTCTTGCAACCTAGCCCAAAGAAAGATAGAAGCAGAAGAAGAAGAAGATACCTTGTTCTGTTGTTTTATGTGTAGTTGAAAGTTGAACTTTACCCTAACCTAACTTATTCTTAAAAATAAAACCAAATTCCAACAAAATATTTATCATAAACAAGGCTCAATTTTAGAACTGTACTTCTGGAATAATAAAAATTGGGCGCTTAAAACAGTCGGCAATGAAATGTATAAGGTATACCCTGCTATGCTGCGATGGCACCTAGTAAACACGGCAGTTTTTGCAAAGGACACTATTATTATGATGGTTATGCATAACTTGTAAATAATACACCCCAAAAATTATTGTGGAAACAGCTAAGGTTTCTTCAAATTTATTGATGGAAATTTCTCGTATTAATATGATATTGCAAGCTTGGAGATAAGACAAGTTATCTCCGTTTCTTTAAATTTGCCGGTGTTTATTAATTTGCCTTTCATTTAGGTAGTCCCCTAAGAATTCAATTTAAAAAATATAATATATAATTACAGGGTCTGAGTAATAGACAAGGTTTGCAATAATTTTATTTTTAAAACCGAAATAAAATGAACCCAGCGAATAGATTATCGCTTCGAGAGAATTTATTAAAACTTAT
This sequence comes from Pseudeuparius sepicola, assembly GCA_963920635.1. Lineage (NCBI taxonomy): Eukaryota > Metazoa > Arthropoda > Insecta > Coleoptera > Anthribidae > Pseudeuparius > Pseudeuparius sepicola. Next base: position 51,744,282 of record OY987301.1, read on the forward strand.
CACATATTTTTTAAAACAAAAGTTTATTTTAATATTCTTTTTATTAATGAATATTTTGTATGGAAGAAAATATTTCAATTTGGGTTTATTGTTTACTTTTTTTGGATACACAGCAGTGTTTAGCAAGAGAATAGCTATTTCTATTATCAGGGAGGAAAGTGTATTGTCCCCGTGTTTTGTTTCAGGGAGTTAAATACATTCTTTCGGATAGGATGGAGAGGGTCTAAAACGCTATTTTCGAAAGGGGTCGCTATTTATTCTGTGCTTATAGTAGTTACTGTGACAACAGAAAGAAAAATACTTTCCTCCTTAGGGACGGAAATACATACTTTTGGATAGGTTGCAGAGATTCGGAAGAAATCCTAGAAAATATATCTAACTTAAACAAACAAAAAAATATTGTCAAAAATTACATGAGGGTTTACCAGACACATGGGTCTCGTAATGTTAGAATTAACTGGTACTACCTACCAGTCAGGGGTGTGTGCGGTAACCTAAAAATTGCCATAGCACTGGAAACCACTACCACAGTGGGCGTGTTTATAGACTTAAAATTTGGTGTAATATGTAATCTTTAATTGCTTTTGGACAAATTTGCTCTACGCGGGGTGAAAATGAGATGAAAATAATTATGTAACAGCATTTTTCTACTCCTATGCTAGTAACATACCTATTAAGTGACGGTTTAGGTTATGAGTAAGTCTATTGTGTAAGAGATCATTATTTTAAAGATAAAATAACTTACTTCTTCTTCTTTTTTTTAACATGTAAACACTATTATTCTTTGACGACGAGGAAGGGATTCAAAGCTCACCTATGCCATAGAAGGCTCTCCAATGCCATAGAAGGCTCACCAATGCCATAGAAGGCTCACCAATGCCATAGAAGGCTCGCAAAGGCCATAGAAGGCTCACCATCGCCATGCAAGGCTTCTCGTTGCCATATAAGGCTCACCAATGCCATAGTAGGCTCACCTATGCCATAGTAGGCTCACCTATGCCATACAAGGCTCGCCAGGGCCATAGAAGGCTCATTGTTACTGAAAGGGGCCTTCCTTTATTTTCTAGGCTCGTTAAATAAGGCTATCACTTTCAAAGCTACTAATTTATTCGCCCAACAACAATATACCACTTTAATACATTAATTCACGGGCCTTTATGCCCTATGCATATCAAATATTTGGTTAACAGTAACCTGCCCCGTTGCACTCACTTCTTATCAAGTGTTACAATATTCTATAATTAACTTACAATAATTAATTAGTCGGGTCCGGACCTCTTGGAGATTAGTCGAACTATAACACGACCCAATCCAACTATCAAAATGCAAAAATACGAACTGAATCGCAGTTTACATTCGCAATATCCGCGTCACTGCCGATTCTTTTCTCCTTTGTTTCAGTCCCGCACAAAAAGCATGCCTTCGTAACGGTTACCGAGATCGTTTTTTACACCGCGCACGCTACACTCACAACATATTCCCTACAATTGTTACGAACACTGACACGTAATGACTGACACGTAATAAAAAAAATTACGTATCTGTTCTTAATTAAAACGCAATTATCACGGGTGCCTTGTTAGCGCGGCATCCGCGTCACCATAGCAACTAACCAACAAACTAATTGTTGCTTGTCAGATGATCAGAAGTATAGTTTATCTATCATAATAGTTTTTCTTTCGTCGAAGAAAAATTATAATACAAAACTCGAGTTGTAAGCTTATTACATACTCGTGGAATTACAGCACTCGCCGCTGCGCGGCTCGTGCGCAAGTTTTCCACTCATACGTAGATAATAAGCTGTTTACAACTCTCGCTATGTAATATACTATTAATTTGTAGCCAAAGACATTAGTACCTACATAATCGTTACTAGAGAGCATTTTTTACAATTTTCTAAAGTGGGGGTGGTTGTGAGGGGTAGGGGCGAATTTGAAAATAGGTAGCAAGCGATATATCGTTTTCTGTATTTTAGGGGGCAAGGAATTCAGTTTTAGCATTCTTCCTAAAATTCTAAAAAGTAAAAATATGTTGATCTATTCTAGGATTTCTGTGCAGTGTTGAAGTTTACTCTGAAATAATCGATTTAAAAAGTGATGAGGAAGTAGAGATTTCATTGGCAGCGGTTTTTTGAAATTCTTCTGCTTGCTTCCAATTTTAGACATAACATTATTATGCTAATTAGGAAGACTAAGTCTGTATGAAACATCTATTTAAATTTTGATAATTTTCTCATTGGATAAGTAGGCATAGATTGAAATAGATGAATGTCATATTCTATTCAACCTAACCTATATCTTTGACCTAGTCATATAAGCGAGAGGTATAGTAGATGAGCCTGCCCTCGTACGTGTACATACATTGTCATAAACTCCTGCCTGAAATAAAGTTTATGCAGTCGGCTATACCTAATACTTATATGAATGTCAAACAAAAATTTAAGGTAACATAAGCTACGTCGGCAGAAGCAAATCACAAAAGATGGGTCTAGCTTTGCCTCTGCTTCATCTCAACATGTTGGAACCGCCTTTCAGGGTCTGTGAACTCACCTTTTCGCAGATAACTCGTATGGATCTGCTTTAAACGACAAAGGATAATATAAGTAATGCTTTTGCTGCACGCTTTCATTTAAACGGAGCTTCACCAAAGGCACCCGTAGGTATTGGGGCTAAAAATAGCAATGAATCTACAAGAACACCTGGAAATTTAAATGTAAAGACACAAAATATCTAAAAAATATCAAGGGTAAACAAACCTTTCCTATGACAAAATGCAATGGCAGGGACTGCATCGTCAAGGGCAAAAGCCTACTTAAGTTCTCTTGGCCCGGTTTTAAAGCTTTTCTGGCCTAGCTTTCCCGAATAAAAGAAGGAAATAGAGGACGTCGGGAGCATTGTATACAATCAAGTAATAATTTGGTTAGGTACAGTAAAAGCAATAACCCATCGCCATCGCCCTATTACCTGTTCGCCGCGAGAATACTAAAAACCTAAGTAAAAGCCCAAACTGCCAGAAAATTAAAGAAAATCTCGAAAAAGCAAACAAAGCGAAACTCACCCATTTTCTTTTGCGGATACCACCTTGTCAAATATGTTAAATGGGGCCCAACTTTAAACGGTAATTAATCCATGGTAGGTCACTATGGATCTTCTTTCTCAATTTTAAATTAATCTAGGTATATTAAATGAAGAATGCAGTCTACTTCATAGTTTCTCTGAACGATCTTATCTGGTGTGTGAACAATTTCGTAAAAGTTGGGATCCATTAAACATATTTGACAAGTACACTCTCTGTATTCTGGTCTTCTCTGTGCGGATACCTCGATCGATTTCTAGGGACTTTACTTTTACTTGATCGGCGCGGCGCGCCAATTTCCACTCCCTTCCCGACGCGTACCAGATCGGAAAATGGCTCAAAAGGCGGAACGGCTTTTCCGCTTCTGGCGCTCTTCAATAGCGATGTGGCACTTATTTTTTGCGGCCCCAGCCGAAATTTGGACTTAAAATATCGAAAACTGCGCCCGCTAGCCGTGACCAAAGGAAAGCGTTACATACATACTACATTTTTTGAGAAGCGGGTGCGACTGTAAATACCTAGGAGGTCCGGCAGGACCGGACTATGCGTTTATAACAAGCATGTTAGGGACGTAGGAATCAAAAATCGATAAATATTTATTTTTTATACCAATTTTATTTAGGATTTGATATTTTTTGTTATACCTACGTGTTGTTTTGTACATACTCACACAATAGACTTTGGTAACATTGCTGATAATAATTGGTGTTTGTTTTGTGTTAATATGCCAAAGAGTATAATATCAAATATTTATCCATAGAGACGGAGAAATATATATTTTTTGTTTCGTTTAGGATTTGATATTTTTTGTTGCCACAATAAATCAGTGTGTGACGTCATTAACTGGTTGCGATGCATATATGCCAATGTTTTACCCATGGACAACAGAAAATTCCTGGGGATTTTGTGAAGAATTGTCATCTGACAGCAATCGGGGTATACAAATGCTTCCTGGGTTTAGTTCATATATAGTTTAGTTCATATATAAACATGGTCCCCTCGGCTTCTTGCTACGTAGGCTTGTGAGCTTAAAAACTGTGAATTTGTCAAATGAGGTTTGGCAAATTACAAAATAGTGTTGACCAGAAACTTGTGCCAGATTTGTAGGTATACGATATTTCGAAAAACACATTAATTTGTATGATCAATCAAGACTTTACAAGAGAAAAGAGAACATATATAAATACTGGATTTAAAAATATGGGTGGCGGAAATATTATCGAAACACAAAATGTCGAAAAAACAACAAATTTAAGATACAAAAAAATAAAATACATTATGTCGAAAACAATTTGTCGAATGAAAAAATATCTAATCGCAAAATGGAATGCCAAAAATTTTAACAAAAAAATTAAAACCGACTTCAAAAATTTGCCCGCATGAACACCACTAAAAATTAAAAAAATATATGGAATTTAGGTAAATCTATTTAGATATGAATACTTCATTATCCTACATACATCATAACTTACTGTCACCGACTCTAAAGATAACTCAATTTAGAAAGGGAAAAATATTCCGACTTCAAAAATTTAACAAATTGCCAGATAAATTAAAAAGTGAAAGAAATTTGAAAAATTTTAAAACATTATTAAAAAAGTATTACCACTACCACTACCACTACCACTACCACTACCACTACCACTACCACTACCACTACCACTACCACTACCACTACCACTACCACTACCACTACCACTACCACTACCACTACCACTACCACCACCACCACCACCACCACCACCACCACCACCACCACCACCACCACCACCACCACCACCACCACCACCACCACCACCACCACCACCACCACCACCACCACCACCACCACCACCACCACCACCACCACCACCACCACCACCACCACCACCACCACCACCACCACCACCACCACCACCACCACCACCACCACCACCACCACCACCACCACCACCACCACCACCACCACCACCACCACCACCACCACCACCACCACCACCACCACCACCACCACAACCACTACCACTACCACTACCACTACCACTACCACTACCACTACCACTACCACTACCACTACCACTACCACTACCACTACCACTACCACTACCACTACCACTACCACTACCACTACCACTACAACTACAACTACAACTACAACTACCACTACCACTACAACTACAACTACCACTACCACTACAACTACAACTACTACTACTACTAAACAAACTTTATAAGATATTATGTCAATCTGTTCGGACTGATTTTAAATCGGGGAGGGGGAAGGAGAGGAAATAGGTGGATGAAAATTGGCTTTAACGGTTTGACCGCAAGTGAGCATCACCGTTTTTTGGGCATCCTGTCTCCTGGAAAGATATACAGGGTGTCCAACAAAAATGGCATAACTATGCCCTCCTAGCGGCTAGAGAAAAACTGGTATCAGATTAATAATTCTCATTACAAAAAACATAAAATTGCAAGTTTTCAACTAAAGAATTTAGGCATGAATATTTAAGAAATATGTCAAATAATTTTTCAACTTTAACACCCTGTAGATCGGACAGGAGCGACATTTGGTTGAGGCATGTTTGGCTTAATCGCTACATATTGGTTGGTTACCTCTATCCTCCATTAAGTTATGTCCCATTATTAACGATTCACCCTGTATAATATTACTCTGTCTTCCAATGTTTTTTCGTCTAGGCATTTACAAAAACAGAATCGATAGTAATTTATTCTGTGCTTATGTGTGTTTATTGTTACTTGTATTAATACACTTTTTCGGTAACTCTTGAAATAAAAAAGTTACAAACTGAAGAAGTTTCGACAATTTTCTTGTTTTTAAAAAATATCTTAGAATGTGTTTTTACACAAAGCTAACCTATCAAAAAGGTTCTGCGAAAATGTTGTTAAGATATTTAATAGAGGCCCCCCATCAATAGACTATAGCAAATTCCACTGAAATTATTCAAGCAATTTAATTCAGTTTTATCGAAAACTTTTTAACGTTATTCCAGTTGCAAAGAAGTAGACGATTTACACGTACCTGTTTATTATTTTCACATTGAATTGCTACATCCTGGTTTCATTTAATAATAAGTAGGTAATGTGTTTAGTTTTGATTACCAATACACTTCGAATCTACCTAATCATTAGCATTTAAGCTATAATTTCTTAATTTAACAATAAGAACAAGTTGTTAATTCAGGTTAAGTTGTCTACAATTCGTCATGTTCTACCAGTCCTTTAAAAAAATTTACTTCCTGGGGACTGAAAATGGGAAACAAAGTTTTTAGATTACATTCCACAGGTAGGTATGTATATAAAACTATGATTTTTTTATCATTTAAGATATCATTAGTTTTTTATGATGGATAACGCGCTTTTCCGTGTGGTGTCCACCTTTGTTGTCGGTATGTTGACTATCGGAATATAGGGTGGTCCACAAATTATTTTCTTTTATGTTGTGGGTATGGGGATTAACGGTAAAACACAGCAGATAATTTAACAAGTACAGACCTCGGAGCGCCACCAACTTGAGGAATGCCCAGTTGTGGCAATGCTGAAACCACGGCAGGCTTACAAGCGCATATACACAATACTCCATTTATTAAAGCCTGTTTTACAAATTACAATTTTCGTCCAACAAATCCCCCAATAAATCTTACCATTTATTTTTCTGAAAACTTTATTTATTGAATTATGGCAATATTTCCCAAACTAATGAAGCTGCTGAACTGAAATTTGGCACTGCTGTGTTCTTGGTATGGAGAACAAGCTGAAAATGTCAATTTCTCCGTATCTCACAGAGTGTGCCACCTGCGCTGTTTTTGGATCGTGCTTTTACTCGTAAATTTTTTGAGGTTATCTTTTTGGTCCTGCAGGTCCATCATTTTAGTGTATCTTTTCATTCTGCAAGAAAAAGGTACTCTTGTTTCATAACGATCAAAACACCTGTTGACTTCAATATTCGAAACATAAAATTTTCACCTACCGCTTTCAAATGTTACAGATCAACTGTACATTCAAAATGATGAAAAAATGGCAAAACACCATTGGTTTTCTTAAAATAGGGTGTCCAAATTTTGTCAAATTCGATCCTTTCCATTTTGAAAGTGAATAATTTTTGGTACATTGTACTTTAAATAGTAGAGTTGATCTGTAACACTTGAAAGCGTTAGGTGAAAATTTTATGTTTAGAATATTGAAGTCAACAGGTGTTTTGAGGCACGTTTTGGCAATTTCAACGCAAATGGTTGATTTGATCGTTATTAAACGAGAGTACATTTTTCTTGCAGAATGAAAAGATGCACTAAAGAGGACCAAAAAGATAACCTCAAAAAAGTTACGAGCAAAAGCACGATCCAAAAACAGCGCAAGTGGCGCCCTCTGTGAGGTACGGCGAAATTGGCATTTTCAGCTTATTCTCCATTGCCAAAAACAGAGCAGTGCCAAATTTCAGTTCAGAAGCTTGATTAGTTTGGGAGATATTGCCATAATTCAATTTAAAAAAAAAAAAGAGTTACAACGCCCGGTATCTCAGTAACTATTGAGATCTAACCCGTAGTTGTTAAGCTCTATCGTAATATTTTGACGTCCCCTACCTTGTCTTGTGAAATTGCCCCAAACTTACCGGACACCCTGTATATTGATAAAACAGCTGAGTATTTAATTCAAATTACAAATAAACATAAAAAATTTACCTAAAAATACAAAGTAAAAGCAACTAGGTACAAAATCGTTTACTTTTGGTTAGCTCATCAGTCAATGGGAGCTTGGTGCTCTTTTTGATCTGGACCTTACGCCAGGTTCTGACAGCTGGGGCTTCTAATTTCTGTCGGGACTCCCGGGCAGCATCTACTAGTGCACATTGTTGGTTGTCTGCAGACTCTTCTTAATGCAAGTGGGATCCACCTTTTATAGAGGTCTACATCTCCCAAGAAATTCGCGATTAGTCGCGTATATCACATGCGCTAAAGTGTCTTTCCATGTTATGCAGTTCTAAGAGCGCAATACGTCCGGTGTGACTCACAGTAAACTATAGCGTTCTCGCGAGATACCTGTCTGAGAACCTTTAGACTTTGTAAGGAATATTTTTATTGAAAAGATATAAAATTATCTGGGCACCTCAGGGGCATCTCATCCGCTACATTGTCATGATGGCTGATTGGATTAGCTAGAACCAACAACCTCTCCATCAAACAATCTTGTAGATACTGGAAGATACAACACATGGAGAACCGGTTGCATGAAAAAGTAAACGTTTATAATTACGGTAATTTAAAGAAACATGTACAGAAAACAAGAAATGAAACAAATCATTTTTCTTAAATACCCACTTTGCATGTTGTGTAAAATCTCTTGATTTACATAACAATCCTCTTCAAAACATTTTATATTCGCGTTTTATTTAACGATTAAATGACATCCAACTTGTTCCCCGGTCGAACGACTCTTTTTGCCCAGCATAATATCACGTGATAATTATGACGGATTATGTTCAAGGCCAACTACAACTATCAGTTTCGAAAGTAAACGTCGATTCTCTAAATAATTATAGGGTTCTAATTGGAAGCAGGCAAATAAAATATACGTTCGGCTGAACTCCATGTCGAGATAGGCAATCGATGATTATGACATCGCGTGGGTGGAACGCTTTCGTGTAGAATCTAATCACAACTAATGCCCGGAATTTGTTCTTGTTTGCGGTTTCGGCTTTCATAATCAGGAAAGTCGGCCATATACCTATGCAAATCGGGTTTTTGGCAGTTCATTATTCAGGTAGGTAAATTTGTGACGGAAATAGTATTAGTATGCCCGGGGTAATAGAAAATATATGGGTTTAGGGAAGTTCCGAATTCAACCAGTTCGTAAACTCTCCAGCAAGTATAAAATTATTTTCATCTGAAAGGGTGTCCTTTCTGAACTGTTGCTAAATTGCATTGGTGATAAAGTTCTTTATTTGATCAATCCAGCTGATGACTTTATACCAGAGCAATATCATTGTAGTATTATAGAAAGACCTAATGTTGAAATATAATTTTTTGTGTCTAAACGCGTGGAAGCATCTATGCTAGAAATAAAACACTTTCTCTGTGATTGCCTAAATTTTAGGTATGAGCATAGTCTGGTTCGGCTTTGCATGCTTTCATCATAGCATAGCCGAACCAAACTCCTATAACAGTTGCCTTCGTTACCTGATACGACCTCGGTCTGCAATCATATTTCTCAAAACTTTAACCAAATTTTCAAGTTGTCAACGTTGCCGGCACGCTGGAAATGTCAAGTTGCGCTGTCTGTCAATAGATAGCACTACCAAAGAAAACGGTCGGCTTTTATATTTCAGCCATAGCCATAGCAATTGCGAACTAGTAGATAACTGCCACAATTTTAAAATTCACTGCTGGTGAAATTTAATTTTAGAATTTCTTTGAGCCAATGACATTGGCGATTACCTGAGTACTAAGTAATTCAGAACCAGTTCGGAACCGCCCGAATGATACTTTGCTTCATCGATTGCAAAAATATATTATCATCTTCATGACATACCTATTTAATTTTAGGTAAAATCATGGGAGAATTCTCCACCACTATATTGCTAATTTAATGTTCCCCAGCATCAAGGAACTGTCAAGTAAAAATGAGATATGATTATATGAGGAATTCTCTAGAGCGACCGGGACATTACATCACGTGACGTCGTAATCAACAATATGGCATGGCATGGCATTTCATTCAGGCGTTTACTTGGCGCGCTCGCATGTTTGCTTTTTTCCCGGTGGTAGTGCAATTCCATAAATTCAAGCCGGCACGGCTATCGAAGTTGGTTATATGACTCGATATTATAACACTTGAAATAAAACACATATTTAAAACATTTATATACAATTGTTTACAAGAAATTAGTAACTGAAAGTTGTTAGCAATTAAGGTCTGTGAGATCTAATACAAAAAACTTAGGTTATATCAAAAGTTGTCGAATTTAATGATTACAAAGTTAAAGTCGAAATAAATTTGTTACGAGAAGATGAAGAATGTCCGAAATGATAACACTGCCACGAAACTCGTCCTAAGAGCTCAAAAATTCAAAGTTCTACACGATTTTATCTTGTACTGGGAACGTTTCAACAGAGAAACACCTTATATGAGTATACGTGTGGTCCTAGATTGAGTTCGTTGCAGTTTCCGATGAAGTTCCAAGTCACGTTGAGACAAGAACTGCGATCGAGCTTAACAGTCTAACAGCTAACAGATAGTGGCGTTGATGTTGCTAGCTCAGATTCTCAGGTCTTGCCAAGTCAGCTGCCCCAGTCTCAGCTGGTGGTCTGCAGATTGTAGGAACGTGTGCGCACGTGTCAATCAACTGGTGTTTTCTCGTGACGATAGTGCATAAAATAAATTCAAGTGAATTAGGCAGTGCTAAAACCTTCTACGTATACAGTCAGGGACACTGTGATATAGTCACCAAGAGTAAAGGACCGTTGTTTTTGACAATATCGAAAAATATTATCAAGGATTGAGAAAATAGTCAATTTTCTTTCAGTGGAGCAAGAGGGTAAAATTAAAACAAAGTAAAAATGTTGGGGGTTCCAAATTTGAGATTTCAGCAATTTATGTTGAATTTTTTTTAACAAGGCGGGCAGGTCATTTGTTTGTGCCGCTCCACAATGAATTGTTTTTATTCTAAAGTATTATTGCAAACTGAACGAGTTAATTTTGTTATTTTGTATATTATATATTTATTTTTCCGCGTATATATTCATACAAGTGACAGTCTCTGATTGGCCGCCTTCCACCAGGAAGAAGCGGCTACCCGAAGAGCTTGCGCTTGCGCGGGAGTAGTGCCTAGCAAAGAAGGACATATACCGAGCCGGCTCGCGATCGCACCCGCACGAACCTCCGCGCCGAGACATACCAATAAATTGGCCGCTTGATTACCACATTTTCGGGATAGTGTACACATCTGGACGCAACCTCCAAAGTCGCAGAGTCGTCAGGGACATCTAGTGAACAATCTAAAGACGCCATTCAATCAGCAGAAAAGGTAGGCCAAAGAAAAAAGGGATTGTCACGTGTCGCAACACAGACCAAAATTAGGTGTAGCAAACTCAAAAATACAGTCCGCTCTCATAACAACCTCTCGTTTCCAACCATTTGATATTTGCAGAATTTATACAATAATCAATTTCTTCAATGCTATTACGTCAATTTATTGCTAACAATATGGAAAATTTACTTAAACAAGCAATAATGTTATTAAAATTTACAAAAATAAATTTCACGCAAATTTATTGCCTCAAACTTCTACACGAATTTCAACTCTTCTAATAAAATTTCTATACACATTTTGTATTTCGTGTAGAGGGATATTTGCAATTGTATCCCTTATTCTGTTTTTTAAAGTGTCCGCATCATTATCAAGCGGTTCAACATAAACTTTGTGTTTTAGATTGCCCCACAAACAAAAGTCCATTACGGTTAGATCAGGACTTCTAGGAGGCTATAAAACAGGACCTAATCGTCCAATCCATCGATCTTCAAAATGATGCTCCAACCATTCTCTAACCATAATTGTGGAATGAGATGGATGACCATCTTGTTGAAAATAAGCCCTCTCTCGGTCTGCTAAAGGCATATCGTTTAGGTAGTTCAAGAAAAATGCACTTAGTAACTCCAAATAAGTATGCTGGTTCAAGTTTCCCTCTATAAAATAGGGTCCAACTATTCCAAAATAAGAAACGGCACACCAAACGTTAACTTTTTTTGAATACTTGTCGTCTACAATTAACCCGAAAATTAGAATTTTCAGTATCCACAATTTTGAGAGCTAACTATTCCATTCGTGGAAAAAGTCGGCTCGTCCAAAAAAATAATGTAGTGGGATAAATTTCTATTCTCGAGATGGTGCCCGCTTATCCATAAACAAAATTCCAATCTTTTAAAAGCATCCCCTTCTTCTAGTGTATGGACAAACTTCGGTTTATAAGGAAATATTTTGTTTTTTTAACACTCTTTGCAAACGAGATTTACTAACGTTTCCAATTTGTAAAGTTATTTTTCTTAAAGAAGTCTTTGGGTCATCACCAATTCTACAACATTGATTTCTTCTTCGTTTGTAACGAAAATTTTTTTGGTTAAAACTCAGTTACTACGTTTTTAAATAATTATTAACAAATCGCAAATTCGAACCTTAATTCAGTCGAATATCAGTTCTCTCAACTTGTTTTGCGATATCGATTTTCAGTGTGACGTAGTGAATCCGTTTTTAATAATAATTCAAGGTACGTACCAGTTCAATAGGGTACACTGATTCAAGCTTGGTAGGAACAGTTTGGTTCAGTCATGTATCTATTGCGGTCAGTGCTCGGATTCGAGCACGGCAATAGATTATACTGGTATAGAGGCAAGCGTCTCCGCGGTGACCAACGAACTGTAGACGCGCCGAAGAGAGAGACGGAAGATTTAGTCGGCCAAGATTATTAGGAGCATTGGCGCTTATCATCGTATTTCTGCAATTCTCTTGTATGTTAGGGTTTGGAACAATGAATAACATATTTTCAGTATTTTCTAATATAGGTAACCACTTTACTAAATACTTACATTGCGAAGAATAATTAAAAATTATTATATTCATCTACGTAGGTAAATTTAAAAATACGAGCATACATCGACAATTAGTTCAAATATTCTTAACTTTTCGTTGTTATAGATAGGTACCTATATTATATGATATACTATAGTGGATCGAGTCTTTATGTTACCAATTAAAATCTATCTAAAACTTATTTTTCCAGGTTAGTTTGTCTCTGCACAACCTAAAAAGCATATTTACTATTATTTTTAGTGCCCTGTGTACCGATGTGATATGAACTCGTTTAAAAGCTAAACCGGATTAAAGTAGAAAATAATCATAGAGAAATGAATTTTGATTTTATTGTCATTTTCTCTTGCTATTTTCTGTTTTAATCCGGTTTAACTTTTAAATGAGTCTAAACCACATATACAGGGTGTTTCTAAATTGCACCAAAATATTTTACAGGGTAATTCTCCCGTTAAAATTAAGGGGGGTCTTTCATATAAATTTTTACTCAAAACCCCTCCCCCTCCCAGTTCCACCCCTCCAAATATGCGGGGGTAAAATATTGTTTTTATTTATTTTCTCCACTATGGAAAGAGGTAAAAAGTTGAAATTTGGTGGACCAGTTGCACTCATGGAAGACATTTTGTGACATTTTTTCAACACTAAAGTGTGAGTGGATGGGGATGAAAAACCCAACCCCTAAATTATTTTTCGCCACAATTTTTTAACGTGTCAAAATTTCAAAACCAAAAAATTGATTTGTAATGGACAAATGCGTTTAAAAACTTTTTAAACTCTTGTCTTTTTGTCCTAAACTTGACAGATTTTTCAAAAAAAAAACTTGTTGACACCCGCGCGACTTAACGCTTGGTTAATAATAATTTTTTTATGAATCAGATAATCTAGTAGGTTAATGTCAAACATCTAATTACTATTCTTAGATGTCATAACTAATTTGTGTTGTGTCCCTTATAACAAAAAAATGGTGAACTTCACAAATGAAGAAATGCGGGATATGCATTTTGTTATGGGCTCATGCGAAACTATTAAAAATACTCCCGGAATATTTCAAAGAATTCGGAATTCTATGGCCCGAAGAATAGAGTCGTGCATTTTAGCAGACGGGAAACATTTCGAGCATTTGTTGTTATTTTTAGAATTCATATTAAGTTGTTATTTTTGATAACTACCTACTTGTAAAATTATTATTATTATTACAAAGAATTACTACTTATTATTAATACTATGTTTTCCTTTCACTAAAATTATGTCAAATTTAGAACCAAAACAAAAGATACCTAAACGTTTTTAAACGCAGTAATTAGATGTTTGACATTAGCCTAAGATTACCTGATTCATAAAAGACTTTTTAACCATGCGTAAGTGGCGTGGGTGTCCACAAGTTTTATTTTTTCTGAAAAATCTGTCAAGTTTAGGACAAAAAAGACAAGAATTGAAAATGTTTTTTAACGCATTTGTCATTGTAAACCATTTTTTTTTGTTTTGAAATTTGACACGTTAAAAAATTCTGGCAAAAAATAATTTAGGGGTTGGTTTTTTCATCCCCATCCACTTATACTATAGGGTTGAAAAAATGTCACAAAATGTCATTCCATGAGTGCAACTGGTCCACCAAATTTCAACTTTCTACCTCTTTCCATAGTGGAGAAAAAAATAAAAACAATTTTTTACCCTCGAATATTTGGAGGGGTGTAACTCGGAGGGCGAGGGGTTCTGAGGAAAAATTTCTTTGAAAGACCCCCCCCCCTTAAATTTAACGGGAGAATCACCCTGTACAATATTTTGGTACAATTTAGAAACACCCTGTATAATAGGTGCATTTAGGTACAATTTACACGTTCGTCACTAAAAATTTGCTATAGCAATTGCGATTTTATTATTAACACTTAATTAAAAAAACAAGTACATATAGTTATAGGGAATATCTGTAACCATGACGAGAAACTAGTACCGTGTCTGCAAATTATTTATTACAAAAGTGTCCACTTATGCAGTATGAAATTAAATTATGTTTTTTGAAGCTAAGCTTCTTTTCTTTTGTATACGCTACAATTTCTTTGTTGTTTCGTTTCTTGTTTATAATATTGTTTAACTTTCATAATCATATAATTATAAACAATTTTAGAGAGCACATCTGCCCGATGTGTTTGGCAGCTAAATTCTATGCAGTATTTGTTTTCCTTAAATAATATAATTTCATCAAGAGTTCTGCTCATTAACACCTATTCTATTTTAATTAAAAATTTAGCCACCATAATATTGGGGTACGAAACAATGTACCCCCATTACTCGCGCACCCGAAATATTATGAAAACACTACCAACTCCGCGGACCACAGCTCGGCCGGCTCGACTAAATTCTCTGTCTCTCTCTAAGGCTGATCTACAACTCGACGGACAGCGGCTGCCGCGCGGCGATGACGCGGCCTACCCACCAGTTTATTTATCGCCGTGGATTCGAGTAATCTGTTCGGTTAACAACTGACTGGGTCTGGTTCTGCGACCCGGTAACATTTTTATGGTTCAAAATTCGATATTCTGTCTGAGCGCTGACGTCATTAGTAATTTGAGTATATTGTGAAAAATTTTCAAAAAGGAGCGTCTAGACGTCGTCTTTGTCCTCTGTCTGATTTGGTCTTCGAAAGCGAGAGGTTGAGGTGTCAAAGAAAAGTAGCATCGGGTGCATTGGTTTTCCGGAATTTAATCCAACTTTATCGCCGCCCCGATCCTATTTTTCGGTAATCTTGTGTGCTTGTTTGTTATATATTGTTTTAGTGCAAAGAATTTTAAGTTTATTTTTGTATTTTCATGTGGATCACCAAATTTTGCGAGTTTGGAATTTTCGAGGACGTCGAATGGGACGGCCATTTTGGGGTTAAGGAACGCGTGTACCAGTTGCGGCCGACTGCGTTTCGTTTTTGGTACTCGGGGAGCAAAGGCACCGGACAGGACAGAGCAAAAAAGACAGGTGAGTTATTGAGAAATTATTTCATTATAATTTTTTGGTCAATCCATATTTGTATGACTCACCTGTGCCTGTTCTTTTTGCACGCTTCTTTCTTGATCACGGTCTAGAAATAAGCGTTGCTGCCTTGTCCTGATCTGTGCTGCTCTATTCAGTTTGGGGTGCCTATTTTGTCGGTGATCACATGGTTTTTTAGCACACAAGGTTCGATTACCTGACCGAGTTTTTGTTTTTGTTGTAACATTTCATAGTTTCATTATTAGTCAAAGACCAAGCCAGAATTATTTCGGGTTTATTCACTTAATATTTTTGCAAATTTAAGTCATTTTAAAGGTATCGTGACCTCACTTACTTGATTTTTTTGTCGTTTGCAAACTTGTAAGATTTTATTATTAACTTAAACGGCAAATATTTCATTATTTCTCTTTGGCCCGCTATTAGTCAAACCAAGTTTGTATATTTTTTTAAATTTTCATTTAATATAACGGGGGGGGGGGTGTATTCATGAATATACTTTAAGGTATCTATGGGATTTAAATTTAACTAAAACTTGTATTTTGGATTATATAGTTTTCTATAAATTTTAATCTGTCCTCTGAATTTCTTTTGTAAATAAGCAGTATACAGTATACAGAGAAGGCTTTAGCACTGCCTAATTCACTTATTTCATGCACGATCGTCTCGAGCAAACACCAGTCGACTGACACGGCGAACACGTTCCTACAATCTGCAGACCACCAGCTGATACTGGGACAGCTGACTTGGCAAAAACCCTGAGATTCAGCTGCCAACATCAACGCCACTACCACAGCTGTCAGACAGTAGTTAAGCTTTTTCGCAGTTCTAGTCGCAACGTGGAACTTCATCGACAACTTCTAACAACTCAGCCGAAGACTTACACGTCACATCAAAAGAAGACTCATTCATGTTAAGGCGCGTATACATCTGGTACGAGGCAAGGCGAGGCAAAACGGATGCCTCTACTGTGGACGTATTAGCCGAGGCGCGGCAAACTGCTTCGGTTCCGAGGCTGTTCGGAACCCATCCGACGCGAGTCGGTACTTCAAAGAGAATTTGTTTTGATGTGG
The DNA here is from genome assembly GCA_963920635.1 of Pseudeuparius sepicola. NCBI lineage: Eukaryota > Metazoa > Arthropoda > Insecta > Coleoptera > Anthribidae > Pseudeuparius > Pseudeuparius sepicola. Next base: position 51,760,986 of record OY987301.1, read on the forward strand.
ACGGAGTTTAGTGCTTATTTGCCTCGTTTGTGCTCGCCGCTTCGTGTTTTTCGGTATTAAATTGTATTATCCCGAATCGCTTTTAACAAAAATACGAAGTCGTTATTTGCCATTCTAGTAAAGTTTCGAAAATGGTCACTGTCATCTTCTATCATGTCATTTAAAAATGCTTTTCCGCGAGTGAGCAGTCTATTGTGGAATATTCTACTTGTCCAGCAACTTCTCTTCTTTCCTTCCTTTTTTTTCAATAAACTGGCCATGACGATATATGCAGCACTTACACGCCATTGAATATAAGAAATACGCCCCCTATAGGCTCAATGCTAAACTAGTCTATGGGCCATGCCAACAATGAACAACAACAAAGAACAACGCAGTGTAGACCCGGTGGCTTGCACCGTTCACATGGTGACGATGGCCCATATATTAGTTCGCATAACCCCATTGGGGCCTTGGCATCTTAAATTCAGTCGCGTATAGCCACTATGATGTCGTCGTCTCCTGCCATGTTTCTACACAACGATTTTTTATTATTTCAAATGAACATGCGACGCACGGACGGATAGCTGCCGCGTTTGTTGCCTCGGCCGACTCTGAAAAAAGCTGCCGATGATACAAACGAAGCATTCGTTACGCCTCACTTTGCCTCGAACGAGTTCGTCCTCAGATTTATACGCGCCTTAAAGTGTTTCCTTAGTTAAAGCGTTCCAGTTTTAAGATCGTACGTACAAAAGACTAGACCTTGGTTTTGTGACGTTCACTCGTCTCGAGCAGTGTTAAGTTGTTTTCAGACTTTCCTAATTATCTCGCTGCAAGTCATTCTGATTTCATTTTAACACTTACAGTGTTCCATTTAAAATAAAGTAATTCTGACGGACACTGTTATTGTAAAACATTTCTAATTTTTTTATTGTTAACAAATTTTAGATCTTTCTTTATACACAATTATTCTAAAGTTGTTCACTCGATAAACACCCTTTGTAACTGTTTTAAATCTGTGTTTTATTTCAAGTATCATATATACCTACGAGTCATATAACCAACTTCGATAGCCAGGCCGAAGTTGTTGTTATACGTTAACGGCTGTTACCGTTTTCTTTGTTAAAACAGAACCAGTGTTTCGAGAGTTAATATGGTAGTCCCAAATAAAATATTACCTAATTATGACTTGGACAAAAAATGCTAAACATTATTTGGTTGTCATAGCCACAGCCACCAGCGATAAACTGCTCTATTATTCACGCATTAACCCCCTGTGGATTCCAAATGACATCCTTGATAATATTTTTCGATATTGTCAAGAACAACAGTCCTTTACTCTTGGTGGCTAACAAAATTTTTCTAAATTTTTCGAAATACTGAACACCCTGTATAAAAAAACAATAATATTTTAACAGTTTTGGGCGTTTTGGAACAGGCAGGTGGTTTTATAAGGAGTGACTTTTTGTCGTAAACCCACGAATAAAAAAACTTTTCAGTCTTCTGGATATCAGAGCGGGACACGCTGTATATATCAGTCGTTAAAAGGTGAAAGCTTACAGGAGCTATCAAATTATGGATTTTAGACCGAAGAGTTGGATTGTTATATAAGAATTTGACAGTGAGGATTTAATAACACGAACAATAATAGGTACGATATTTTGTGGAGGAATGTATTTTGAACATCGAATTGATAAGTACTATGGAAGTCGCACAGATATGGCTTTCATTGTTGTTTGGGGCAGCCAACTCTTATTATGTTTCCTCTAATTGGGGTTGGTAACTATTATGGACAAAAGAGAACGAAATGGTAAACCAAAAGTGGGTGGCCAATAACTTTCCAAGCTTGCGGTGGTTTTCGGAATTTTGCCCAGTTAACTCACGCGGTGGAGTGGCGTGGGTCAATAATAAATGACACACAAAGTATCAGCTTCTTATATAATGTAGCGCCACCCGTTTTCTATCTCTACGAAAACCACCTTATGTCAAAGGTTTTACCTTAAAACGGGAAATAACACACCGAGCTATGGAAGTATCAGCTAATATATTAAACACTTAAATATGTCTAAAAGAAATTGCGGCAGGTAACAAAAGCGGGTTTTGACAAAGTTATCTTTGGGTTTTGACTAGTTCTTGTTAGTGATTAACCCTCCTAGGTACAAAGCTATTTATTGTGCTATTTTCTTATAGCTACAAGATAAGTAACAAGGATTGCTTAAGCAAGGATCACCCCGTGTATAGCGCTATATCCGGTTCACACGAGAGGAATAATAGTAAACTATGTGTAAATATTGGGTACCAAAATATGGAAAAGGGAAGCTAAAGCACTATAATTTCTACAGCATGGCAAATAATAATTAATAGGTAAACCTGGCTAGGTACTAGTTTGGTATAAACGACAAGCATAAAATTTATAGAATTAATAATAGACAAGCACCTCAAAATAGGCTAACCAAAAGTCATGTATCTGAATAAGCGGTAACTAGATATGAACGTCTAGTTACAAGCAGTGCGTGCGCGCGGGAAGTATAATAAGCTAGACAGACTTGCCGCACTCCAGCGATGGATGTCGTTGTTACGTAATCACAGGCGTGGGCATCATACTACAAGGTTCTCAGTAATCACTCTACGTTGGACCGGCAAGGAAAGCGGATGGGACAGCTCTACACTATTGACGATTGATGCTTCGTCGGTCGGTTACGTAAGCCTCGGGAATCGCAAGCGTGGGATGGGTTGCGGGGGCAGCAAAACCAGGAGTAAAAAGGCCTAAAACATATGTCGCATTTCTTAGCTAACTACCAGGTTGGGCTGGAAGGGCTACAGGGCAAATATAATTCAGCTTACCGTGGGTGGAGTGGCCTTTGATGTTAGGTTAACATATTATTTGGTTGTAGTGGTGGGTAATCTGGGAACTACGGGTGAATCCTCCTTGGAAATCCGACATAACGTCGACGGGCACTCACAAATGAAGCAAACAAACGCCCACGAAAAGGATAGATTCCCAAATCAAATCGGCAAAAACTAAGCCTACTAAGTATCGGCAACCTCAGCCATCGGCAACGGACAGGAAGCAAATGGCCGTTTTTCAGGAGTGTCACATGTCAACTTTTCGATAGAAAGCGTCAATATCAGCCCTGGTCAAGTGATCGGTTCACAAAGCATAATTCTGTTAGACTCAGCGCACGGAACATCCGAACGTACTATTCAGTGCCGTACATCGATAGTGACTAAATCCCTTGAATCTATTTGAGGTATCGAACGGTGGCAGAACAAATCACGGATAGGTTAGGAGTTTATTTAGATGTTTAGGCTTTCGGTTAGCTAAGAAACTGAGAAGATAATAAAATGATCTGCAAGTCGCGATGAAAATAACTTGCGAGGACTTACGACAAGTGCATTCTAGTTCAGAAACCGCTTACGAAACGCCAAAAAGATACGGTAGGTGCGTGATATATGAAGCAATGTCAATTTATTTGGTTGATTGAAATGGGGTCTACTAACAGTCCTTAACAATAACAAACGCTACTCTTTATTAGGTATTGATTTCGCAACTGCGGGCCACCAAGTACAGGCTGCGGCACTATCAAACACCCAAACCTCGAGAGCTTGCCTAAAACTTCACTCGAGATACTCATCTACGGACATACAGCAATCATACCTTATGTTGCGCAATACCGAAAAAGGGAGAATCATATCGTGGATCGGAAGGAGCTGCAACGGGTTGGGTAAGTAATGGTGACGAATAGTTGGTCACTATAAAATTATCTCATCATTTTATTTTCAGGTAACGGAAGAGACTTAACTGAAAGAAGCACAAAGAAATCATTCATTGCATAACAATTGTAGATATTGTTGGAATATGGTAGAATTAAGTAGAAACTGTTACTTAACCTAAACTGTTTTATTTCTCTAAGTAGATCTATCATTTAGTAGTAGTCCCAGAGCATTCGCCCAGATTTTAAATAACTGGAGGAACTTAGGAAAAATTGTAACACGTTACACTCTAGAGAGAGATAGGTTTCTAATGGCAATAAGTAAGAAAAGGACGCGTAATGGACGTGTCAGCTGATTCAGGCAAAGGAGGTATATAGGGTTGTTGCATATTAATGAAGTATTTAATGGGCATGTTCCGTAATTATCTTTATTCCGAAATTCGGGGCTTGTTTGTAGGAATGAGAATTTTTCTGTATAACCACAATTATGTAAATATTGCACAGAAAAAAGTAGTAAATTAATTTTAAAAAATTTACATGGAAATTTTATGTACCTGGAAGTAAATGGAGACAAATAAAATACAAATTCCAAAATAAAAGTTTATTTAAAAAAAGGCGACAAAATATCTAGGATAAGGTGTACATTTTCAACTTTAATTACTTATCTTAACTGATTTATTAATTTTAAAATTCAATTTAATAGGAAAAGCATCTAAGATAGGTAGCTTTTACATATTTTTATATAATTTTTAATGTTTAGGCATCTAACGAAAAGAATTACAAATAAGTACCTTATTAAAGGGACCAGAAATTAAAGATTAATTCCATCTTTGACTACGAAGAGCTAGGTTCATTAGTACATTATTTTCCCAGTGTTTCCCTTGATAGAGTTTCTATCATGACTTGAAAAATAAAAAACTGTAGTAATTACGTTTTTTAAGTTTGGGCTGCCCAAAATTCTCTATGAAATCGCTCTCAATAAAATGTTGACTACAAATGCAAGTAAATACTTGTAGACAGTACAATTGTTTTTATTGCTGCAATCCACTTGTCTCTAATATCACATCATCTCTTGGAAAACTGCAAAGTTATTATCAAAGATTTTTAAGACTTAAGAATGAAAAGAAACCCTACTATTCTTATTCTTTCCGCCTCGTTTGGTACATCCAAATACACAACAGCAGTTGACCATCTTTTTTGCTATTTACAATTACAACAGAGAGAATATAGCCACATAGCTAAATTAAATTTTCTTTCTGATCTAAAAATAATATTAAACCAAATATCAACTAAGAAAAGTCAACGCCGTTTTATACGAAACTGCCACCACGACACGAACTCAAATCAAATATAAATAATACAATAATTGTCTATATTGGGGCTTGGGACAGAAGGAAAATGACGTTGACAACGGAACTCGTTTGAAGCACAGTACACAAAAATATAAAGTCAGGACAAACACCTCTTTTGTGTTATGTGGTTTTTGCCGGAATCAGCTGATTTATTTACTATTTCACTTACTCAAGTTTGGCTGCCAGTTTCTCTCTCTACCCTCCTTCCATCTACTTGTCAATTCAATGATTTTGAAAAAGATTTTGAATTAAAACTCAGGATAGTAACCTGCGCTGCTTGCTTGTATTTTATATGCTTAGAACCCTGTAAAGGCAAACCAAATAACTAATAAATATTATGCTAGCTTGTCTGTAAATTTCCTCTATCACTTTGGGGTAGGTATATTTGGCTATTGGCCATTAGGTGGCGCTGTCAGTTCTGAAACCACAGATATTCAAGGCAATTTGAATGTGTTCCCAGGATTTGTTTTTTCTATTACCTATAAAAAAAACTGTCCACCTCCGGTAAATGTTAAAATACCAAAAGTTAAAGATGTTAAGAGGCCATTTTGTGGCCTGAACTTTACGTAGGTACAAGCTGGCAGCATTAGAGCAATTGGTTAAAGCTATTCTTTATTAGTGTGAATACCTAGTCTGGTGCCAGGTTATTCTAGAATTATTGTGGTGTTTGTGTCCATTTTAATTTGTATATTTTCCAGTGTTATACCTGTCCAAAAATATCTATCAGTAAAACCTCTCATTTCGCCCGAACTAGTCTGCTTTTTGTCTACGGCCCTCGGATTTTTTTCTGAACCTACAAACATCCTTTAAATTTTTGGGGAAACAGTTTTCTGATGTGATGATAAATACAACATGGTCTGATTTTTCAATGTCAATCCATTTTTTCTTTTTTGATACCCAAAAATGGGCGAACAGTAATTAGTGCATTGGATTTCCCTCGGCCGACACAAAACACAAAACTAAGTACAAAAAGAGCAAACACGCACCAAAATGCACTATTGCTATTTTGAAAATGCCACCATTAACTTGAATGACAACTTACTAAATCTGCTCATAAGCGATCCACGAAGAAGCGCGAATAATCGGGGATTATTGCGTATTCGAACGGCAGCATCTTCAATTCGCGCACGTAGCTCTTGCTCACTGTCAATTTCAGTGCCTTACATCTTACCGCTAAAGTCTAGTCGGCAATTGTGACTCCTCGTCACCACTTACTGGTCCGCTTAATCCGTCCGACCGCCGATAGATGGCACCGCGGACTACATCTAACTGCCGGGCCCCAGTCCGCGGGCAATAAGAGGTCGGCCGGTCGATGCAGTGGCGCACCCAAAAAAATATGATTGGAGGGGGGCTAACTCGAGGCTGTAGCCAGACAGAAACTTCAGGCATGTGTACTGCAACGACTTTCCAGTCAGGGCAGTACACATTTGAGAAGTGAGAGGTAGGTACCTAAAGAGCGGCATTTTGTCGGTGGGGAGAGAAGGGGGGGGGGGGGTAAAAAATGGAATTTAATTTTCGTTATTACAAATCGCGCCGCTGGTGAAAATTTGTGGAATTTTCAAGGTCAAATATAATATGAACATACAATTTGACGCCAAAGGTAATTTTTTTTGCTAATTTATTTTGCTAAACTAACCTAATCATTTGTGCATTAAGTAAGAATACTTTTTAACTGACAAAAATCCAGTAATTATCAAAAACAACACTGAACACCTTTTTGTGATGTGGAAGTAAAAATAAAAGTTAGTGCACATAGTTCCCTATAAATTATCATATTGTTTCAAAGGGCCACATTATGTCTATAATTTTTGCAACATTTTATAACATTTTCTGGCCAGTGTAGGTAAATTGAAATTTGTTTGAAGGTCGAGCAATAGAGATTATTGTTTTTTAAGCGGGCAATAAAAAGTGTACTTAGGAGGTGTCTGCACACTAAAATGCGCCGCAAGCAAAATTAAGTATAATAAATAAAAAATCATCATATCTTTTTTGCTTCGTTTTTTTCTCAATGGAGCAGCGGCTTATCTACGGCTTTGGTGAGGTGACCGGTGAACTTGTGGCTCAGACAGGGCAAACATTCTGCCAGGCAGATTCAAAGAAATTTCCAAACTGTTTTTCATAAAGGCAGGTATATTAGAATATAACAAAAAAAACTTATATATTAGCCAGTCAGTGCGCAAAAATTGCCGAGGGTCGCACAGCGAACAGTATATCTATGATACCACCCTCGAGATTTTTTAAAATATGAAAGGTCTGGGGGGGGCGAGGCCCCTTGCCCCCCTCCCCCTGGGTGCGCCACTGGGTCGATGTCTACCGCCGATGACCGATTAGAATCCAACGCAGGTCACCGGGACCAGGAGTTATTGAATTTCCTTTTGGTTTTGTAAATAATTATTAGTTTAAGTTTATTAATTGTACATAGTTTTGGAGGTAAAATATTGGCTAACTGTTGGTTTCATTTCACCCTCCTGCACAACATCCCTGACTCGAACAACTGTGGATCAATAAAACTACTCCTGGCGCCCGAGCAAAAACGCCAAAAAGAGGCCAAACAATATCTGAAGGCCCAAACTAGTGATGGGAATAATCGGGATATTTTAGAAATATCTAGTGATCGATAATCGAAATAATAATTCGAGATATTAATCGAAGTATATGTTATATAGATTTTTATATTTATGTCTCGGTCGGTTCGAGGTTCGGTTATCCCATTTCGAATATTTATTTTTATTGATATCATTTTTTTAAATTTTTGGAGAATGAACCGGGATTTTACCTACTATACTCGCAACTTGCAACAAAATACAAAAGCCAACGGTCTGCAATCTCCAGCGTTTTCTAGATCTTGTAACGGAATTTTTTGGTTAAAGACTCCGTTACCACGTTTTTTTAAATAATTAACAACCCTTGCACACAGTTTTGAGTATTTTGTACTGAAATCGCAAATTCGAACTTTAATTCAGTCGAATATCAGTTCTCTAAATTTGTTTTGTGATATCGATTTCCCATGTGACGTAGTGAATCCGTTTTTAAATAATCCAAGGTACGTGAATTTTAGAGTACACTGTAACACATGTGGTGGGTCGTTCGGCTCGGTTCGCCTGGATCTAGGTTAGCGCTTAGATTCTGGTGGTCTGTTCGGATACCCTAACTGGGTTTGTTCCACTAATCAGGTTGGTTCGGTCATGGATCTGTGGAGGTCAGCGCTTGGATTCAAGTAATCTATTAGGGTACACTGGCTAGGTTGGTTCCAAAAACCAGTGACGTCTAGCCGTGTACGCAGAATTTTAATTCAACGATCCTAACCGTATTATTCTGTGAGACGCTATAAAACCAAGTGGCGGCTGCTACTAGCTCTCTCTATCTTTCCGATCTCCAAGGGGCAAGTGTCTGTCAGGTATCAAAATAACATCAGGTGGTTTTCCAAGATTCTTTATCTAACTTTTTCGCCTGCCTGATGCTATTTTTCGATTATTTTATGTGCGTTTGTTGTGTAGATTAATTTGTTGAACCCGATTAACGGTATATTTTTCTTGATTTCATGTGAGTTGCCGGCCATTCAGTTTTTTGGAGTTTTCGAGGTCGAGGAGTTACCGACCATTTTGTAAGTCAAGGCGACGCGGACGCGTGTTCGTGGGAATCTTGCATTTCCATTTTCTTGGAACGAGGCACAGGACAGGAGCGGAGCACACTTTGCAGGTGAGTTTTTCGAGAAGATTTTCTTTAGATATTTTTTTGGTAAATTCCAAAATTGAAAACTCACCTGTGGCTCTCTCCATTGCCCGACTATTTCTTGGGTAGAGTTAATCTCTACGCTTCTCTAGCACCTAATATCCCAGGAAATAGACGTGGTTATCTTCGCCCTGACTTGTGCAGTTCAAGTTAGTTTCAGTTGTGTTTCAGTATTTTTGGCGGTAAAATTCACGAGTCGACGCACATAATAAGTTTATACCTGACGGAGGGCCCCTGTTTTTGTAATATCTTTCTCGTTCTGAAATAATTCTGGTCAAGATTAATAACGTAAATTTTTTTATCAGATCACCGCGAGCAGTATATTTTCATAGCTGATTTTGGCTAATAATTGTCGTTACAGTTTCTTGCAAATTTAAGTCATTTCGAAGGTATCGTGACCTCACTTAGTTGAATTTTTTTGTCGTTCGCAAACTTGCAATATTTTCTTATTAATCTAAACGGCAAATATTTCTTTATTCCTCTTTGTCTCGCAGTTATTCCAGCCAAGTTTGTATTTTCTAATTTTCATTTAATATAATGGGGGAAAGATATTCATGAATATCGTTGAGGGTTAATATATGGGATTTAACTTGTATTTTTGGATTTGTATAGTTCTTTATAAACTTTAAGTCAATTAATATTATCTGAATTTCTTTTGTCAATAAACAGTATACTGTATATGTAGAAGGTTTTAGCACTGTCTAATCCGTCTGAAATTTTTTCATGCCAACTGCATACGGAACACGGGATACCTGAACAAGTCGTTCAATCCTGGGAACGTTTGGTAGACCATCAGCTGACACAGTAGCGGCTGAACTTGGCAAACACCCTGAGAATTTTGAGCTAGGTGCATCTACGCCACCGTCATAGCTGTCAGACTGTTAGGCTGGGTCGCCATCGAACAGGACTTTGTCGAAAACCACATCGGAAGTTTGGTCGAGGCGTGCTCTCCTGTAACTGGAATTTCTTCACCATTTGCCAATTCGACGATGTAGTTTGATGGTGGTGCAATCCTGCAGTGGGCTATGATGTTCGGCCCCACGATGGTATGACTAGAACCAGTGTCCACCACAATGTCACAGTCCCGGCCGCAGATCTTTCCTGGTACTACCAAGTTGTCTCCTGAATTCGGCAGCCGGTTAACATTTATCCTAATAAGCGGGGCTAGGTAGCACCCAGCCAGCTTTCGCCCCTCAAAGCTGGCTATTTGGAGTTTTCCTGCTTCTCACCATCAACGGGATTGGGGCACTGGCGTTTCAAATGCCCCTCAACTCCACAGTTCCAACAGCGCAGTGGTGTATTTCTTCGAACACCCATTCCGTCTTTGGAAGTCGTAGCACGTGAAAGGATGTTCTGGATATCCCGTACCATTTGTTCTACTGCCTCGGTTTTGTGGTCACACCTGCCTTAACCTCACTTGTCTACATGCTGCCTGCGTGGCGGCTTCAAATTCCAAAGCATGCGCCAAGGCCTCCGAGACATTTGTGGCGGGCTAGCCGAAGTGCTTGGCTAGTTTCGCTGTCACGCACGCCATCTATAAAGCCGCTTGCCGAAATTTGTTCCCGGAATTCAACTGGGGCCTATGGATAGTCCAAATTTACCAAGCGGGCAATGTCCGCTTCAAATTGTTGCAAGGTCTCATCGGTGCGTTGTCGTCTACCTTTTAGTTGCGCCTGGTATACCTGTTGCACATGGGCTTCTCCATATCGCATTTCGAGGGCTCTAACCAGGGAACTATAATCATGCTGAGCTTCGGCCGGTATCGTTCGCAATACTTCGGTGGCCTCACCCCGTAGACATAACTTCAAATTCCGAGCTTTCTCTTCTCCTGTCCAAAAGTTTCCTGCCTCAAACTGGTTAAGATAAGTGCTCCATGCCAATTTTCCATCAAACTTAGGGGCTTCATTTTAATAGAGGATGTGGGCGTGCCTTCTTCTAATTTTGATACTCCCTGTAGAGACAGCTGATTCATTCTCGCCTCCAACTGTTTCATTCTTCCTTCACTGCTGTCAAATCTCGTTTTTATTTTATCAAGTTCGGTTTGTACCTCCATCTTAATTTCTGTCTTCATTTGGGTTATTTCTGCTTCAACAACCTCTTCAAAGTTGATAATTTTCTTCTGTAATTCCATTTGAATCTCTTCTAATTTCATGTTGGTTTCATCACGTCTAGTTTTAATCTCTACTTTAAGGTTGCTCACCAGCTTTTCTTGCTTCAAGTTTCTTTCTTCTTCATTATTTTTGAATTCGTTCTTCATTTCTTCTTCGTTCTTCTTTAATTCATTCTTCATTTCTTCTTGAAGATTCTTCATTAATTACTCTTGTTTATTTTCTCTTTCTTCATGTTTCTTGTCCATTTCATCAAATTTCTTTATAAACATTTCCATTGCGGTTTGTTTTCTGGTTGTGGGCATTCACCTCGGGGTCCTCTTAAAATCCCGCTTCTGACACCAAATGTACAGTCGCGGACAGTTGGTATCGAACGACCTGAAGAGGTTTCTCGTGGCTATCGTTACAGGGCGCGCGGAGACGGCAACATCGCGCTGGAGTCTGCAGCCGGCCGGTCTGCTAAAAATAGAACCATAAAATGCAAATTACAGCCTCTAGCCTCTCACAGCAAAGGAACAAAATTCGAGGAAAATGCAACTTTGTGCTGGTAATAATTCCAACCCCAGTGTTGGTATTTAATATTTCGTACTATTTTATCATGTTACTATACCGTCTAGTATTTATGATAATGAAATAAAAAAATAATAAATATCAAGGCTGAGATTAGAATCAACACCACAATAAAAGTTGCTTTTTCTCGAGTTTCCTTCCTTTGCTGCCAGCACCCTGTATTAATTAGGAATATGAAATTAGGTAAATCCATAGTCAATTTGAGCCACAATAGAATTCCGAAGAATTTCTCAAAAACAATAATTTAATATACAGGGTGTCTACTTTTAAACATATGCAAATTAATAAAATCTTTATTTTTGGAGATAATCCCTGAACATTCTTTGTGTGAAAGGCCTTCAAAAATCGCTTCTTTTAGCCTTCCTATCATTTTCAAAAGGCAAATCCAGGTCCGGCTACGATTTTTGAGTGTTTTTTTATTTAAAATCTACCAATACAGCGTTAATCAGGATCCCCCTAAAACCCCTTTATATACCAAATTTGAACAAAGAATTTAGAGAGAGATCTATTCTACAGGATGTCAAGGTTCAGCAAAATAGGAAATTTACAGGCATTTGGCGAGTCAAGTGTGCCATGGAATCCCGTCAAAATAGTTTAATTGTCAACAGAACCACTCAAAGTGTTGGTGTGCAAAGATTCAATACAGGGTATTTTTCTCTGCCCCATCTGAAAATGCTGAATTTTTATGACTTGACTCGCCAGAGATGCCTGAAGAGGTTTCTTTAAATTTCCTATTTTGCTCAATTTTGACATCCTGTAGAATAGAACTCTCTCTATATTTTTTGTTCAAATTTGGTATATAAAGGGTTTTCGACTGTCCTGATTGACGCTGTGGTGTCAGATTTTAAATAAAAAAATGGCTAAATGGTTTTTGTGAAAATCGGGGGAATAAAAAAATCGTAGCCGGCCCTGGATTTGCAATTTGAAAATGGCAGGATTGCTAAAATAAGCGGCTTTTGAAGTCCTTTCGGACAAAAAACAGATCAAGCGATTATCTCAAAAATTAAAGATTTCAAGGATTTGTATAATATGTTTAAAAGTAGATATGGGGGCTCTTAATATTAATTAGAAAATGTATGGCACAAAATTAATGGATTATCGGATTACCTGAGTTGAAATATTTTAGCATAGATATTTATATCTTTTTAAATAGGTATTTATTAATTATACCTACCTGCACTTAATATAACTAAATTTAGGGGATTAACTTAATAATTGTAATATTGAATTGGATGTAGATTTTGAAAATATCGATTATACCTGCTCCTAGCCCTTTGTATAAATACTAAGGTGGGTGGGCTAAAATTATTTAGTCAGTATCCTAATTCGAGAGAGTAACTAACAGTGTTCGTTATGCCTCGTTTGAGTGAATCCGTCAAGCACCGTATCATCGCCAAACTAGAAAATGGTTGGGCTATTTCCCGACTGGCCGAAGAATTTGGTGTATCTAAAAGCACCATTTTCAATATAAAGAAGAAATATGACGAAACCGGAAGCGTGGAAAACATACATAGAGGAGGAAATGTGAAAATTACGTCTGACCAACAAGATGAGCAACTAGCTAATTTTTGCCTTGCAAATCCGTTTAAATCCGCCGTTGAAGCAGTATCTGCAACACAATTTCCAGCAAGTGTTAGAACTGCCCGAAGGAGATTAGATGCAGCCAATCTGAAATCTCGCACGGCCAGCAACAAAATTCAGCTGACCGAGGCTAATAAGGAAGTCAGGTTGCAGATATGCCGAGAGTTTCAGCGTTTACCGCCACATTATTGGGAGAAGGTAATATTTAGCGACGAAAAGATCTTTCAAAGCCATTACAATGGCAAAGTGCGAGTATATAGACCTTCGGTGAGTTCAAGATATGACGAAAGATTTGTGTCACCCAGGAAAAGGAGTGGGCATTTTTCCGTCAACATATGGGCCTGGATAAGCTACCGTGGACCTGGCATTTGTTGGAGAATCGACGACCGCTTCACAGCAGCTCGCTATTGCGAGATACTCGAAGGCGGATTGTTACCAACTGCAACGGAAATGTATCCCGATGGCTTCGTTTTCCAGCATGATAACGCTCCTGTGCATACAGCAAGAATAGTTCGCGAATGGTTCACCGAAAACAACGTAGAAAAGTTGCAATGGCCGGCGAAGAGTCCTGACTTGAATCCCATTGAGAATGTGTGGGGCAGAATGGCGCGGACAATGGAGAACTTCGTACCCGAAAATAGGGAGGCACTTTGGCAGAAGATTCAACAAACGTGGGATGAAGTCGTAACCCATGATCTCTGCTGCCAACTCATAGATTCGATGAGCAGGAGAGTTCAGAAAGTCATCCTATCCCAAGGTGGGTATACTAAATATTAATATACATATAATATAATAATGGAAAATGCATTTGATTTCTTGCCTTTATTTAATTATGTTATAGTCATAAAGATTTTAATGGGTTTATAGTTTTTTCGGATTCTTCCTGTGTCGGTGGTTCTAATAAAACTTCGTAATCATTATATCCAGCTTGTGGAAGTCCTCAATCACCTGAAATTATTTTATTTTATCCAGGTAATCACATTGAGGTCCAGGGAGGTGTGTAAAGCTTGACACGTGTCCCTGCTGTGTGTCTTCTGATGTTATTGATAAAGGTATGCAATTTAAATAATAGAGAGTTATTGCAGAAATAAATAACGTCGCGCTCTTTTTTGACGTTATTTTGACATTTGAGCATGCGCAGTCGTAGTTTGACATAAGGTCGTCCATAATAAGGTTATTTTCCTTTATTTTTGTTTATTGTGTATACCATAATATACGTTATTTTTACCTTATTTGTCACAATTCTTAAAATAAATTCTGATTTGTCAGAAAACGCTAGTGTTCTGTGAAAGTAGGACTTAACCTAAAATGTTCGTTGCTTGTTTGCGTTTGCACCTTGTTTGTTTTCATTAGTCTTTCACCTTGGTGTTCCGTGGTTATTTGGCTGTTTTCCCAGTTTTTTCCGGAGCAAAATTATAAAAGCACATAATATTCTAGTGAAAGTGTAGAAATACAAAACAATAAAGTAAACGTAAACAAGCCCTTAATTTGGATACATAAATTACGACTTGCAATAACTATTGTCAGAATCATAAATAACGTATGAGAGTATTCAAATAAGGTCGTCTTAAATACTGCTTAATGCCAAAAACAGTTTCTGCAATAACTCTCTATTAAGTTACAAGGGTAATTTTATGTCTGTGACCCCCTAATCTCATTTATCTGTTGAAGGGCATTTTATGAGAAACAATGGAGCATTGCAGCACCACGAAAACCAATTTATTAAAACTTCTGACCAATTTCTTCAAAAATAAGAAAAAATAAATAAAAGGGACACCCCTTTTATTTTATAATCATTTATGTTTAGGACTACGAGACCTAACAACTAAATGTTGGAACAAATACTTATTTTGCAAAGAAAAGAATAATTTATGAAAATCCTTTTAATTAACTTTTTTAATTCTAGGGTTATTAGCTAAATATATTTTTAGTGTTACTACATATTTTTTTATTATAACATAAAAATACATTTTTGTTGCAACGCAAAATATTTATTAACTTAATGTCTAAAACCGCTGACAACTATACTTAGTGTAATTGGAAATGAAAGAAGGCCATAAATATTGATTGAGAAGGAAAATTCGACCATTTCAGTGGCGTGCTCTTTTGCTAAAAATCTGATGAGGATAAATACGCAAATTAATATTCGGGCGAGTTATGTAGTATTTTATGACGGACTCTCGAGCCTCTGATAAAGAATTTGCATTTATATTTATAATAAGCCATAAACCTTCCTTTCATTTCCAAATACACTATGTATATACAGTATGTCCACAGAAGAGGTGTTGAATAGGAACACTTTCTTATCTTTAATTTTACCGCAAAAAGTTACTCTTGATAAAAACTTTGCTAACATTTCTTATGTGGAAATAAGTTGCTAGGAAAAGTTGTTCAAAAGTAAAGGATACTCTATACTACCAATTTTAGAAACAATTGGCACACTTTGATTTATTTGAAAAACATTTTTCGCTTTGGCCCTATCACTGCATTAAATATATTTTTTTTATGTAAGTAAGCTTATATAAGCATAATAAATATGGCAATTTTAGACGGCTAGGTGATGTTAAAAAATAAATCGGCATCCATAACCAACTTTTCACGCAATACAAAAAAAAACTCAAGTCGACAAAAATGTGAAAACAAAACTATCAATTTATTTAATTTTTTTTTGATCAAACAAGATCTTTAATATGAGAAAATTTGTCTTTAATTTGAATAACTGTTGATGTTTTTAATTGCTATTTCGACTTCACACTTTAAACAAATTAGCGGGAAAACTAGTACAAATTGTATGAAAATTTTCTTTTGTCAATGTTCTTGCGTGATCTAATTGCCGCTAATCTCCAATTAAAATTTTCCCTCGACTTTCAAAATAAATTGATTGTTTTCAGATTCTTGTTGATTTAAGTTTTTTTTGGTATTGCGCGAAAAGTTGGCCATGGATACCGACTTCTTTTTTTAACATTAACCAACTATCTAAAATTTACACGTTTTTGTTTCTTACGATTTTTCAGTAGGGAGCCAAATAACTACTTTAATAAACTAAAACAATGGCCTTTAATAACTAAAACAATGGCCTCAACAGAGCCGAAGAGCCTGTGTAATTTTCAGAAACTATCTGAGCACCCAGTTGCATAAAGCTTCTCAGTGCCATCAATTTTCAATATAAAAGTTTTCTTCGGTATCTTAAAATAAATAGGTATGTTACGGCTATTTAATAATTTTGCTCAATTGGAGGTTTTTTTATATTGCGCGACAAGTTGACCATGGATGTTGATTACTTTTTCAGGGCCACTTAGCTGTCCAAAATTGTCACCTTTTTGTTTCTCATGTTTTTTTTGTAGGGCGCAAAATAAGCGAGGAAATCGCGGTGGTAGTTTAAAAAATCATACTGTATACTTGTGAACTGTTTTAATAAATAGTTTAATACTGATTCCTTAATTTTTTTTAACCCTTTCGGTGACATCGGCTTAATCGCTTGCAAAGAATTCTCGGAACAAGACACCCGTTCGAACCATCCGATGCCGAAGGCGCGCGCTGTTGCCGTCTCCGCGCGCCCTGTAACGATAGCCACGAGAAATCTCTTCAGGTCGTTCGATACCAACTGTCCGCGACTGTACTGTATTTCAACAATCACAGACCAAACTCGTAGCCTTGGTTACCAACTTTATTGTTTAGCCTTCAAAAATCACAAATAACCCAACAAACATTTTGTTTTGGCAAATAAATGGCCTTTATCGTGTCCCCATTTATTCATGCGATGGCCCTTTAATTTTTTTCCCTGATGGCCCCTACATGGGTAGGTTCACACCTGCCGACATGGGGCCGCAGATCATTTGCCATAAGTCTCCCAGCAAAGGGCCATAATATCCCCATAATAAGATTATTTCAGGCAAATTCTTGGGCCAATATCATTTCCCCATTGCTTTTATTGATGGCCCATTGTCAGAGAATTAATATTGGGCCATTTATATGGCGAGTTCTAAGGGCCAAAACTTCCCCATCATCAAATTCACTATGGGGATGTGATGGCCATTTGCCTGTTGGGAGTTATTCGGCTAGGCCTATAAAACCACTAGTTAATTTTTCGACAGGATTTATTAAAAATAATAAAAAATAAACATATTCTGTAGGTAAAAAATATAAACTTATATTATTATTTGGTTAGATTCTGCGGTGTACCGCCCTTTATCACAGTTACTCTGGAAAAAAAATTAAAATAGGTTAAGTGGTCATGCTTGATAATTACGGGAAATGGATCACCTCGAATAATTTTTTTATTTTCGAAGCTAGACAAAAATGAAGACAGTTTTAAGGAAAATTAAGTGCTATTTAGACATACTTTTGGATAAACAGTTGTGAACTGAGATACACAAGGTCATTCTTTAATATTGCAAAGAGACAGATTCTTTGCTTAAAAATAAACAAGAAATTTCCTATAAAGGTGTACCTACCTGACCGCAACGCCGAGCCGGACATTTGGGCGCGGCCACTTGGGCGCGGCTGTTTGGGCGCGGCCATTTGGCGCGGGGACACTTGGGCGCGAGGACACGTGGGCGCGGTCGGTGCCTTTTGGGCGCGAGGACGTTTGGGCGCGTTTGTTAACACAAAAATTAGATCGTCTAATTATTAATAATAGTAATAAATGGTACAGGTAGAGACATAATATGAACTTTTTTCAGGTAGGTACACTTAATGATATGCTAATATTCAAAGGTTCGTGTTTACCTTCAATAAAACCAATGAATGTGCAATTGTGCAACGATACCAATATAACAAGGGTTTAAACGAATAAACTTTTTACAGGTACACTTAATGATATTATGCTAATATTCAAAGGGTCATGTTGACCCTCAATAAAACCACTGGATGTGCAACGATACCAATAATAACAAGGGTTTAAATAACTATAATCATTTGTCTTCACAGTTATTAGCTGCTACCTAACAATTGGCCTTAAATACCGAAAATTACATTAACTCGCTCAGTTTGTGTTTGACATCAGTGCTACTAATAGGCCTACGACTGTTGATAGTGCTTAGTTTTGTTGTTTCCCAAATTAAAAATGGAAGTAGTTTCGACACGAGGCAAGCCTATGCACACTAGTAACGGCTATTGCTATGTCTTTGACAAATTTAGTGCGTGTGGAACTAAAAAATTTTGGCGCTGTAAACTTAAAAATCAAGGTTGCAAATCTCGTATTCATACCTTAGATGGGCTTATTGTGAATCAACTACATAACCATTCACATGATAGCAATGCGGTGAATTTAGAACAGAAGGTTGTCTGTACTGCAATGAAAACTCGTGCTGCTGAAACCATGGAACCAACATCGCAAATCATTAATTTGTGTCTTAATGAAGCAAACTTGTCGCAGGCAGCACAAGCAAGTCTACCAGCATCTAATGCTTTAAAAAAATGATTCGCAGAAAAAGAAGAGATATCCTAGTTGCACCTCCAACTCCATTACGAGTGGAAGATCTTGTCATCCCTGATGAATTTAAGTCATACAATGCACGTGGAAGAACAGAGAAGTTTTTGTTGGCCGACAGCGGAGCAGAACCTCAACGAATATTGATATTTGGCCGAGAAAAAAACATAGATGAGGTAAGCATTTTCTATGCACTGTATAACTTAGACTACCTATTGACATATTGTACCGGGCAGTAGCGTGCCGTGGGTAAAAGGGCGGGAGGGGAGAGCTATTTTAAGGGCGCCAAAAAAGTCGTTATTTAAGTATATTATAAGTATATTATTTTTTCATTACATAATTTTATATTCAAATATTTCTTTCTTTCCAGATTTTGCTACATTCCGACCACTGGTTCATCGCCGGAACATTTTCCATTGCTCCGCCATTGTTCTATCAGGTGTATGTGATAATGGCTAAAAGATTTGGTGGCGTTCGTCCCGTAGTTTATGCACTTCTCCCAAATAAACAATCGGGAACCTATACAAAAATGATCGATCTTCTGAAAAGTCTTCAGCCGAACCTACGCCCTAAAAGAATTTCCTGCGATTTTGAATTGGCGGCCATCAACGCCTTCAAAGGAGCGTTTCCAGATGCAGAAATAATGGGGTGTTTCTTTCACCTGACAAAGAACATGCGAAAACATTTGGGCGAATTAAATCTTCTTGGAAGATATAATAATGACGCAGATTTTGCTGTTGAGGCGCGCATGGTAACATCCTTGGCTTTTTTGCCGACGGACCATTTGGACGAAGCTATCGACGAACTGTCAAACGTGTTGCCCCCAGAGCTAGAACCTCTTTTACAATGGTTTGAGGATTCATACATAGGGCGTCCAAATAGGAGGGGAAACGGACGCCGCCAAGCTCTATTTCCTCCAGAGCTGTGGTCGGTACATGATCGGGTATTGACAAATACTGACAGAACTAACAACCACGCAGAGGCCGCACACAGGAGGCTACAAACAGAGATGTCGATGAACCATCCAACCATTTGTAAATTCATCAACAGCCTAAGAACTGCCCAACGGGGGAGAGATGTTGTCTATGAGCATTTACTTGCGGGAAACGAGCCTACTGGCGCCCAAGTGTCCCGCGCCCAAGTGTCCCGGCGCCCAAGTGTCCCCGCGCCCAACCGGCCGAGCCCAAACGGCCGCGCCCAAACAGCCGCGCTCAAATGTCCTAGACCGTCGACAACGTTTCGTTGCCGACATACAGGAAGTTTTTTTTCATTATTACTTCTGATTAAATAAGGGAAATCAAAGACAATTTCTAGATGGGATTTTCTTTGAAATGTAATGACATTCAACCTGCCAATATAATAAAAGACTTTTAAAACATTAACAGTTATCAGGAGTAAATTAGTGAAAAAAAATTAGAGCCCTGTACCTCAGTAACGAAACGTTTCCGGATATATGTTGAAAAGAATTTTTTTGTTTAGTTTTAAGCAAAGAATCTTCCTTTAAAATTTTTTTGCAATATTGAGGAATCACCCTGTATACACAGAACTTTAATAATTATTCAAAATGAAACAGTGTTTATTATGTATTTTATTTTTGAAATTTACAAGGTTTTCCGATTTTGGCAATATACAGGGTGTTTAAAAAAGACGCGGCAATATAATTTAAGGGGATGATTTGCCAGGTCATATTTTGAAAAAAAGTTCCTATAAACATACGTCCGGAAATACAGAGTGTTATTTTTTTTAATTAATCAATAATTAAAATATCCTTATTATTATTGATTTTTAAACACATCTAGTATGTTAGTGAATAAAACAGTTATTTTTAGTCGACTTGTTTCAAAATATTCCAAGAACGTTTGAAAATGTTTTTGTGGACCAGCAAAAAATTGTTTTATGTATCTTTTATCTCGTAAACGAAGCAAGATACGAAGAAAATTCAAGACAAAAAAATGTATTTTTAGTTGCTTTATCTCAAAAAAATATTGAAATTTTGTTAAAGCCAGTGGCATACATTTCGTTGTCAATAAATTTGGTTAAAAAGTCCCACCCGACGCCACTGGACTTAATAATTTAAATTAATTAGGGCCAAATCAGCCCATTATTACTACAAACAACGCTACCAAATTTCAAAAAAAATCGGTCAAAGGACATTTTTTTAATTATTAATTAATTAAAAAATAATAATTAACACCCTATATCTTGGAACAATACGTTTCCGGGCCTATCTAGAGTGTAAAGGAAAACAAAGCACATGGTTTCAATACAACTCAGCTGTATGTGGTAAATTATTGACAATTTTCTTTGTTTGGGGCAGAACAAAATATTATCACATTTAGAAAATTTTATATTAATGAATATTTTCAATTGTTATTTCTAGGCACTTTTAGTGTACCTTCGCTATGGTAATGCATGTAACTGCTAGGAGGAAAAAAATGGAAGACAGAGCAAGACCAAAACATAGGATAATAAGGGTTGCTGCGAGGGAAAACAAAGGTGACCGATTTTTCGCGATCTGATTAATACTTACTTTCTTCTGATTATTTCAGCCAGAGCGACACAAATGAACCATTAGTAGAGTAAAAGTGCACTAAGAAGTTTTCTATTTAAGTATACTTTTAAATAAATAATAATTAAAGAATTATCTAATATCATTTTCGTTTTATTTCATTTTTGGTGATCTGTTAAAAAAGATCAATTTAAAAGACATGCTTTTATCTGATGTGTATTGTTCCTTATTGATGGCTTCCTTAACAGTGGCTTTTCTTTTTTCCCTACCCTACCGCCTCCTCGGTCACAGGCTGTTCTAAACCATATTTTAATAATAACTTCCACCTCTGCGGAAGTAGCATCTTTGCAGAATGGGTTTCGTCAAGTCACACCTGTAATATATTCTTGATGTGAAACTTAAAAATAAAAACCATACTTCATACTTCTAGAACCTTTTCAAATGTTTAGACTTAGGCAGCAGTGGGACATCAATGGGGAACTTGAAGATTTTTTTTATTTATTTAATATATTTGCCTATCTATAGAAAGAGCTCATACCAAATATCAGCCCCGAAATCGCAATATTTAATTTCATTTAAAACGACACGAAAAGTGCGGGAATGGTCGTGACGACACGCCACTCGATCAATCGGAAGGCAGTGACAGGAGTGACAGCTAAACAGAATTAGAGAAGGGAGAATGGAAATTGAACGGTAAAATAAACAGTTCGGCGACCAATTTCCAGAGGGCTCTGATGTAGGTCTTGGTACGTGGGCATTTCATTCGCTGTCAGAAACGTGACACTTTGCTGCTCAGGACAAAAAACTGCGCCTACGCATCTCGCAATGTAAATAACTATTTAATACAGCACACACTTTTCAAACGTTATCAACAATATCAAGACTGAGATAGACTATAATAAGACGGATAGACAAGGATATGATGTTCTCGTTTCTCTTTCTAAACAAAATGTGCGTGGTGCTGTAGTTTTTATACATGAGCTGCCCATATTAGTTTATACATTATACATGGTATATATAGATATATTAATTTCTACTCAATCGCAATAGTTTTGCTTCACTAGAAAAAATTCTTACCCAAAATTAATTTGCAGATATTGTCAAAACTTCTGAAACTAGTTTTATCATTTCTCCCTGACCAGTTTACTTGTAGCGCTAGGTCATGCTGTAGAATTTTGGGCAATAGACGGCGAACAGTTTAGGATATATCTCTCCCTCCCACAACTGCAAGCAATGAGCACTAAAAAGCACATGGTCTAATCTACTGTAGAATGCATACAAATAAATATTACCAATTCGTAAAATATCGTCTCCTCCTTTAATTTTTCGTTTAGTTTTGCCAAATCATCACCGACTTTGCTTGTAAATCAAGACCAAAACTGCTAGTATCTGGTTGTATAATTTCTTTCAACTTTGTCCTGAGTCAATTGAACTAAATGCTGAAGAGTTTCTGTCAAAAATTCAATTTTTCTACTATTTGCTTTTATAAGTGCTGAAACAATTTTTTTCAACAATAAATCATGCGATGCAAAAATTAAATTTTTCTACTATTTGCTTTTATAAGCAAAATAAATAAATACATACAGTGTGTCCCCAGATGGGGTAGCGCACTCTTGTAAATGACAAAAAAATTTCGAGTTCAAATTTGACCTTTTGGGGTTCAGGCCTGCTTGGTTTGAAACTAATTTCTGACATAATTTTACTTTCGAAAAATGAAGTATGCCTTGGAAATTTTGATAAAAGTATTTTTTTACATCAGTAAAGTGCTCTTTTTGTAGGTTTCACGTCAAAATATTATTAAGAGTACTTGTTCAAAACAAGCAGGCCTGAATCCCATAAAAGGTCAAATTTGAACTCGAAATTTTTTTGTCATTTACAAGAGTGCGGCACCCCATAGGGACACCCTGTATATATATATATGTACCTTCAAGTCGAAGAATGGCCTTAAACATGGCCATGAAGGTATAGGCAGGTTCGGATTCTTGAGTATTACCTTCATTAATTAATGTTTTGTCCAGCGAAGTCTCGAGTGAAGTATTGATACGTGACTTCAATGACTTCTCTTTCTTTTTTGTAATACTTGGTACTGAAGGCAAACTTTCTCCATCAGTATCAGATGAAAAATCTGCAAACCCAACAAGGTCACTTTTTGGGAAATGTTTTCTTTGTGAAATGACCTCCTCTTCATCTGACATATATTTGAAATTTCTTTTCACTTTCCTTTTACCTCCTTCTGATGAATGCCCCGATGAAGATATATTTGAATCGTGTTCTAAATCCTTAAGTTTTGCTAAAGCTTTTTGATAATCATCTACAAAAAATATAATGCACAAATAAAGATGAAAAACTGAACAGAAAACTATTTATTAATAATAGTCATGCTTAGTGGTTACCATAGATTTTTAATTTCTTCCAGGTAGGTTTTAAAAAATATCAGAACAAAAAATTTGCGAAAAAAAAAAGAAAATGACAAAATGACTGAGTATTATACTTCACCTTTTTCAACTCATAATGAAATAGGTACTTACTAGTTCTGTATTTTATATTAATTTTTCAAATTATTGTGTTACTTCCAACAGTACCGCAGTATATCGCTACTGTAAATATTGAAGCTGTTTTTATTGTGCCAGGACTTAAATTCTTAACTTTGCATAGTATAGGCCAAAAAGACAAATTTCTGCTTTTGTGCAAGGGCAATCCATCTATACCGAAATCTAAACACATATCTGTACATCTTTCAAATTTGTTAAAAAAAATCTTTCTGTCATTCCAAAATAGTAAAATTCGCCCTGCCCCATCTTTTCAACTTTCAAAATCGGTGTTTTTAAAATAGTTCTTGCACATGTCATGTCGGCAAACCTCTAACATCTGATTTAGTTTTGAACCAAACCAAAAGCTCGTCGAAAGCTGTATGCGTGATATTATTGCGCAACGCCCAACTCCTTAAAAATGTCTCCGAATTCTGGGCCTTCGAATTTAATTCTGATTCATGCATATTGCCTGACGTATTGCTTTCTTCGCTAAAAGATGGTGAGTCGCTTTCGGCTCCCGAAAGTATCAACATACTACCACCCACCCCTACATCACCCTCTATATTTCTTTTGACCTCTTCACCCCTTCGGAATATTTAAATTAGGCAGTGGATTTTCCTCGACATCCACATCCTGTACTTGAAATCTGTACTTGAAATTAATGGAACATTCACTTCCATCATTTTCACCTAAAAGATGTTTTTATGAAACCCTATACACCTTCAATGTACTCCATATTACCGATAATCTCCTTTTTACTTCTTTTTATCGAACTTCCTATATTGCATTTTTCACATTGGCGTAGCTATGGGGGGGCTGGGGGGGGGCTAAGCCCCTCCTGGTATAAAAATAGCCACCCCTGACAAATTCTAGCGTTTATTTTTATAATTTTTTTGACATTATTGGTTTACATTAAAAACCTTACTAAGCTGATTTAATTTTGTTGCGCGTTCGTGTTATTGCGTATAGTAATAGTAATAGACACTGACCAAAACACTAACAAAATAAAACAAACTAAACAGCGGCAACACTGAACACTGGCAACACTGCCGTCACGCATTCACCACGCACCCGACCCGGTCAGTCCGCCACACGCCACACTCACAGAATTAGCATCACTCAGGGACTCTTTAAAATAAGGGGACCCAGCATTTCACAGTCTATCACATAGAAAAAGTGGAGCCTTGAGGGGAAGTTTGTTTTCTGTAGACTCCAAGGAGACCACATAAGTGGGCTGGTACAAGGTTATGTTATATGTCAGTGTGTCCAACTGCCATCAGGTTTTATGTGATAAGATAGTGCCACAGATTCTAAAGGAGGCAAAAAATTTCCCATCATAATTCACAATTTTTAAGTTTTCTAACTTCCAGATACTCAGATGTGACAATTAAAGAATTTAAACTATACAATAAATTTGTTTTATTTGACAGTTGCCATATTCTGTATTTGTAGACACAACATTGTCAATTCTAATTTTTAGAAATCATGGAAACCATTATTAATTGTTACTAACAATCAAAGTACCGGTTTTATTAATAGATTCTCCAATAAAATGGCATACTTGGCATCACTGATACCACTAGAATGTGAAAAGAATAGGCCTTACTTTAAAGAGTCCCTGGCATCACTGCGAACCTGGACGGCTGGACGTGACTGCTTACTGTGTTGATATCATTATGTAATACTGCGAAGACGCCAATATACATCTATATTTTTACTTATGCAGTATCAGTATACAGGGTGAGTTTTTTCGATGCCCACTATGGGGATCTCGGAAACTAGCAGAGCTAGAACAAAGGTTCAATGGGGAAAGAATTGCAGTTTTGAATGCTCAATCTAATGCCCCTTTTGAATTTTTAAAAAAGTTCATGGCTCACTATATATTTTGAAAAGAGTGATTTTTTTGTTATTTCATCAGATCTCTCTAGCTCCGTTATTTCTGATTATACAAAAAAACTGGTAGAGACAAAAATTGTAGATAATTTTGGGCTTAAAAGGATAATCTAAACCAATTTTTTATGTTGTTTGTGATTTTTTAGATATGACATAAACTTTCGTTTTTTTAAATGTAAATCATAGTTGGCTGTGGCCTTATAAAATCGCACATTTTTTGAGCTTTACATCCTTGTTTATACAGAGACGTATAAATAAGGATCCGAGCAATATCCCACGATACACAGAAAACGGTATGCCCTCGTGCAGGTGCTGTGACGTAAACGGAGACGCTTATTCGACAAAATCATGGCTTACTTTTATTTTTAAACGGAAATTTGAGTCGTTTTATAGTGACTTAGGTAAACACATATACAATACACCAAAGTGTTTATATGCGGCGCTCCAGCGCTTTTGCGGGTTACTGAGTCTCATCTCCTTGAGGGGCTTAAGCCCCCCCGGAGAAAAAAGGCTAGCTACGCCTATGATTTTTCACCACTTCCCATTAGTCCCGATCTGTACTCGCCGCTAGCTTGAAAATCCAAATCGCTTAATTTAAAATATTCATTAAATTCTCGATTCATTTTTCGGTAGCTGTAGCTACTTTTACTTCTTTTGCGCGTATCTAACAATGAGTTGGACATTTTTAATTGCCTGTAATAATAAGATAATGGTAATTAAAATAAAAACTTACGGATAAAGGATAAAACATGAACTGAATAATACCTACTACACTATGACCTACATTTTACGAAAATTACATGCTAAACAGTATCTATACCTACAGATAGGTACACAGGCCAGAAAACAAAAATGTTTTGGAACGATTTGGTGTGTTCATTTGAATTTTTATTAATATGTTTTTAGTCTTTAATTAGGTTCAGTATATAACACTTAAGCTATGATATAACCTATCAAAAAGTAAATAAGAAAAATTCTCTGGAGGGGCGACACATTTGGTCTCAGCATTTTACTTACTTTTCTTTGTCGACTCCTTGCGTCAATGGCTGCGACTGCTGGTGCATTTTGTACACTTCACCGAATAAAACAGTGAGGAATAATAATTACTTCCCTCAATCAAGGATAAAACGCATAAAATAAAATAGGTTAGGACAGGCCGCGGACGCAGTACACCAGAGAAGCTATTATGGAAAATACTTTTGCGACTAAGGAATGTGCGTAGGCGCATTTAGATAGTGGCAATATTTTTGAGAAATAATTGACTTCAATCGATATCTTCGATTGTATTATAGAAATCTTAATACTTTATAGTTTTGATAATGACTAATGCGCATGTGCCCTTTCCGTAGATATGCCGTGCAATCGAGACAGGAATTTCATAAAATAATGTAAATCGACGGAAGAACGTTGGCGAAATTACAAAAGGCCACTGGTGTCTCAAATTCGGCGATATAATATTGGCGAAAATGCAATGGGCCACTGGTGTTTTAAATATCAACAATATAACGTCGGCGGAAATGCAATGGGCCACTACTGTTATTTGTATTGACGGCACAATTATAACAAAAATGCAATGGGCCAGAAACAATTTGCCGTGACCATCACTTTCCCGGCAAAGTCGTCAATGGGCCGGACTTTTGCCTGCAATTAATTGTATGTTTGTTGGGAAACTTGTCAGATTACTGTCACTGTCCAAGAATATTCTTTCTGCTCCAAAATTCGCACAAAATCGCTTTCTAACCTTTCACTTCCCTTAGGCCCAATTCCCAGGGATTATATATTCAAAAGGAAGACTGGAGAATAATCTAGAATATTCTTGGCCAATGATAGTTCACAAATCAAAGTTCTAGCAAACTTTCCAGAAAGTTATGGAAGCTCTACAGGGAAAACAATAAAAACTAAAGGAAAATGGTGCCCGGGGGCCTCAGGCCAACAAAGATGTGACGGAAAATGCCTCTAAATTAATTAAAAAATTATAAAACTGTAAGTAGAATACCCAAACTTAAAATTTATCTGCTAAATCTTTGAGTAGGTTAGAAAACCGTGCAGACATATTCATTGAAAGCTGATATAACATCTTTGGAGGCATTTTTTGTTACAATATTTTTTTAAACGTTAACAGTATTGTTTAAACGTTAACAGTATTGTTATTGTATTTTCTGAGAAAATCCACAATGTTACAAATTTTGTTGTATTATGTTTCATCTACAAAACTGTCAGTATGACAATAATTAATATCGCGAGCGGAGAAAAAGTTAAATTTTGCTATGGCAATAATTACTTTCTCTGCTGCCCGTGGCCGGAGAAAAAGTGTTACTTTTTCTCCTACGGTGAAGCATAAAATGGCGCGTTTCTCGGACGTTTGAAAAAAAAAAAAATTTTTAAACTATAGTAATGTGCCCTTTTTGTATTTTTTAAAAAGCAAACGCTCTAAAACTAAGTGGTAGGGAGATCTGAATTTTGTATACGGACATAATTTTCAATTCTGAACAGCTTTTTTTAATATCATTTTCTAGTATCTTTTACTAAAGAGCAAGTTTCCGCACTTTTCTAATAAAAAATACCAAAAATCAAATTGGCCAATTGGACTTTTGAAATTTTGCATACTTAAAAGGTAATTTTCTGTTATACGCACATATGACCGATTTTAACGAAATTTGGTACACTTACGTATATTCAGGCGTAGATTACGAACGTCAAAACGAAATTTGGGGCTGAGGCTTAGTTTTCGAGTTACACCTTTGCATTCGGAACAACTTTTCTTAATAAAATTTTATAGTAGCTCCTACAGAAGGGCTACTTTACTTGTGTAAAGAAATGAGTTTTTTGGAAATTTCCAAGGCATACTTGATTTTCCTAAACCGAAATTACGCCACAAATTAGTTTCAATCCAAGCAGGGCTCGAAAATTGTTTTTCTTTTACAAGAGTGACACACTGTATGTGACACAGTTATATAGTTGCAATTTTGAAAAGACGTAGAAGTAGTAAGACTATGAGAGCATGACGCCAAACCTGTCTCAACAAGTTTGGCGTCATACTCTCATAGGGGTTTTCGGTTGGCGTCATACTCTCATAGGGGTTGTGGCGTCATGCTCTCATAGGGTTTGGGGGAGGGTGGGGGCCACCCATACTCTGGGGTGGGGAGGTCCCTACATTATATAGGCAAGGTTCAGCGAATATTGTCAACAAACTCAACATGTCCTTCTTAAACAATTTAAATAAGAACTTGCTGCAGAAAAATCTGGTGAACGTTCGAGATTTGGAAGTAAATGAAAAGTTTGAGATTCAGAGTTTTAAGAGAATAAATACTAAGTATGGTGAAAAGGTGGTTGTGGAATTTGAAGACTTCAAGATGATTCTACCGCAGAGGTTTACGGATAAATTAACTCAAGAACGTATAGATGAGTTGAATGGGGACAACAAAAGGTACTTTTTAACAAGCTTGGGACCTGTTGGTATAACGACTAATATTATATTTTCTGAAGAATGAACGTGAGTCTACGTCGCCATATCGAAGAATTGGAAAAGCTGAAAAACATGATTATTATGTACGAGTTAAATAAAAAGTTTAAAAGTGTAAAATTGTGAAAATAAAATATTATTTGTTTGTATGTTTTTTATTACAATATTTTTCATGTTTGTGGTCGAGGCCTATAAAAGTGGTAGTTGTGGAGAAGATTCGTCAATCATGTCGCTGCTGTTCACCCTGCATGGATTTACTTCAACACTATCTATTGACTTTAATATTCCTATACATTTAGAACCAGATGTTGAGTATGGTTTGGCACTCCTAGGATTACACACATATAACAGCATACCCAATATAGATGTTGGTGTCAACAAATTTTATTATATAAACGCTGATGGATATCGCAATTGTTTAGTGATTCCCACAGGGTCGTATGAAATTGAGGCTCTAGAAGCGTACATAGTTCGCGCTTTAAGAAAAGAGGAATCTGATCAGAAAAATCCAATTTCAATAAAGGCTAATAATAGCACCTTACAGTGCGAAATTTACAGTGATAAATATACAGTAGATTTTCGACCAACAGACTCTATTGCTCATGTGTTAGGGTTTTCTCCTAGTCTATTAGAGTCTGGTCAATTACATACTTCTGATATATCTGTAAACATCGTGAAGGTCAGAACTATACATATAGATTGTAACGTAACATCTGGAGCATACTATAAAAATCAACCAACTCATACGATTTACGAGTTTGCAGTTAGCAGTGATCCTGGTTACGCCATAGACGAGTCTCCGAAAAATTTGGTGTATATGCCAGTTGCAAATCGTGAGATTCATAATTTAACGTTAACTATTCTCGATCAGAACTTTCAGCCTGTAAATTTTAGAGGTGAGGAAATAATTGTGCGGTTGGAGTTGAAGCGTGTATAAAATTTTTTGAGTTCGATCAGAAACAAAATGGTTTTGGTTTTTGGTGACAGATATCAACCGTATAAAAGGCAATCACAACGCTGTAAAAACTCACTAGTAAAGATTTCACGGAAGGGTGCAGGTCGGCTCTCGTTGGAAAATCGGCAATTTTTAAAAGCACTTGGCTATGTCCCTAACACCTCAAGTGTTTAATGTGCATCGCACTCCCAAATATGATGAATCTATCCAACGTTTAGAGAAGCGCACCTATTACCCATTTGTAAAGTCAGTCAGGAATAATGATATTGTGGAAATAACCATTAATCAGGGTGATGCATGGTTATTGATGTACGATGCTTCAATTTTTGTCAAAGGTGCAGTGACTAAGAAAACTGGTGCCGGAGATTGTAAACTATCCAACAATGCGGGGGCATTTCTCTTCGATTCTATTTCTTACGAACTAAATGGTAAAGAAGTGGAGGTAGTGAGAAACCCGGGAATTGTAAGCACAATCAGATCGTATCTTTGCTATACTACTAGTGACGAAAAATATATGTCAACAGCGAGCTGGGCTGGGGTCGATAAATCTTTCGCTGTCAACAATGATGGAACATTCAATGTAAGAATACCGCTAAAACATCTGTTTGGAATATTGCTGCAACCCCGCTTCCTGCCATAACTGCAGAAATAACAATTTCCAACATTGAATTAAAAGTTAAACATATTCAGCCGAATGATATGATTAGATTGGATCTCCTTAAATCTATAAAAGTTGATCGTCCAATTATAATTGCGTTCCGTAAGTGGGAGTTACACGAATTGCCAAATCTTACTGTAAACTCCCGAAGAGAAATATGGGCTGTAAAGTCATCTGCAGCAGTGTCAACTCCTCGGTACGTCATCGTGGGATTTCAGACTAATCGCAATGAGAATTCAAAAAAAAATCCCACGGCATTTGATCACATAGATACGACAGATGTGAGATTAATTGTAAACGGTGAATATTTTCCATTCGAACGTCAGAGGTTGAATTTTGATGGTAACGACTTTCTGGAGGCCTATCACAGTTATGTGGAATTTTATTCAAGTTATATGAATGTGGGGGAGAGTCGACCGCTACTTAGCTATGCAGATTACAAAGATAATGCAACCTTGTTTGTCATTGACTGTTCTCGCCGGAGTGAATCTATAAAATTAAACACAGTTGACGTTAAGCTGGACATAGAAAACAGCAGTGGGTTTCCTGATAGAACTCGAGCCTACTGCATAATTATTCATGACTGCGCAATGGAATATTTACCTTTAAGTGAAACTGTACGAGATTTAATGTAGATCCTCATATATAAAAGAACATTTATCGAGACATTTCAGTTATAATCAAGATGTTGCTGAGATTGGGTCACATTATATTGTTCTCACTAATAAATAATGTGTTCTATATTTACAACCCTGAAGATGCTAAGGTATCTATTTGCGACCAGGATAAAAAATGTTTCCCATTTAAGACGGTAGTTGAAAAAATTTTGGTAGCAAGCCTACCTAAAAATGCTACACAATTTAAACTTCGAGCCGTACAAAATCATACGATTGCTGAAAGTGTGTGGAGGGAGATCCCACCTTCCACCACGCCCACAATGGTCACACCCAGAGAACTCAGTCAAGAACAACATATAAAAGACCTCACATTTGTACCACTAATTTACTACATTACTATATGTTCTTCATTGCTAGTAGCAAAATTATTTATTGAAATAGTAAGAATATTACTGAGTGAGAGATGGAGTATAATTACGAGAGTCTTCTAAGAACGTTTGAAAACTGGTCAAGCCTCCTATCCCCAGAAAAGCTTGCCCGAGCGGGATTTTTTTATACGAATTATGAAGACGTTGTCCAGTGTCCATTTTGCAATATCGAAGGATATAAATGGGAAAAGGATGATGATCCATGGCAAGATCATGCTAGCTGGAGTCCTAATTGTTCATTCATTAAGGGGGAAATCAAACCTGTGGACATTCCACCCGAAAAAGCCATTCGGAGCACGAATCCCCAAACTACAATCGAGTTTTCATGTAAAGTTTGCTACTGCAAAGACATAGAAGTCTTGATGGTTCCATGTGGACATTTGGTGTGCTGTATGAGTTGTGCAGACTTCATGGAGAAATGCCCACTGTGCAGAAGTCTTGTGCAGCAGAAGATTCGAGCTTACCTCCCTTGAAAATGTATTAATCTATATCACTGTAGGAAATAAATATTCTTAATTGAAAAACTGTTTATTATTTACATCCTGATATGTATATATGAGGCAAGCACGTGATATATTATTAGATGTTTATAAGATGCGCATCGAACCACATCAGTTATCTCTACCAATCGAAAATTTAGATTTTGTTCGGAGTGAGAAATCTAAACATGGAGTACTCTTGCCAAACTCTATTAGAGCTATATTTTGCGGTCCTAGCGGTTGTGGCAAAACAAACAGTCTACTTAGTTTAATATTCAACGAGAATGGATTGAAATTTAAGAACATCTACCTTTACAGTAAATCCCTTTACCAACCTAAATATCAGTTACTACAAGATGTTCTTAAAAAAGCTAAATGTGTTGGTTATTTTCCATTTAGTTCAAACGATGACGTCATTGCACCGTCGGAGGCTAGAGAAAATTCAGTCTTTATTTTTGATGACGTGTCTTGTGACAAACAGGATAAAATTAGAGAATTTTATTCCATGGGTCGCCATAAAAGTATAGATGTTGCATATCTGTGCCAGACATATTCAAAAATACCTAAACAATTAATACGAGACAATTGTAATGTAATCGTTTTATTTAAACAAGATGAGGTAAACCTTAAACATATTTATGACGAACACGTGTCACCAGACATCTCATACGGAGGTTTCAAGAATCTATGCTCACTCTGCTGGAATGATACCAATTTTGGAACTCTGGTTATTGTTAAAGATTTCAATATGAATGAGGGTCGATATAGAATAGGGTTTGATAGGTATATAAAGTTATGATAAGCACAATACGCTTATTATTAATCGAGATGTTGATGCAAGAACAGATTCAAGAAGCGCAGCGCGCAAAGAAAATCAGTGAACTAGCTCGAACGATTAGAAAAAAATATACAGCCTTAAAAATAGGTAAATTTGAGGAGGATGAAACATTACAAAAAATTTTCAAACCTGTGACAAACTCTCTAGCAAGTCTACAAGTTAAGGATGAATTAAAACCGGAAGTAAAACCGGAACTAAAACCGAAAGTCGAATCATTTATGGAAAAGTGGCGCAACACTTTGAAAAGTCCAATTGCACTTTTAGGAGAAATGAATGAAACTTTAAATGATGTTGAGAAAGGAATTGACAAAGTGTACGGCCATTTTGATAACGTATATCCTAAAGTGGCTATATCATGCGTAACTGAATTTATGGATAAATCGCCTAAAATCGATTGGAAATATGGTCCTAAGTATGACAAAACCAAATCAGTATGGAGTCTAGGAAATAAACAAATCGATTTTGAAAAAGTGTCTGGCGATATAATCATCAACAAAACTTGATTCGCAGGCACTGATGGTCTCTACCAACTAATTTTCTATGATAATCCAAAAAGTACTGAGGATGATTTGAAAAGTTACAAAGATATTTTAAATCTCACTGGTGCTCACCTTACTTCAAAGGGACGATTAAAATCTAGCAACAAAATTAAGTACTCTAATATTATTAAACCTCTTATGAAGGGGCCGGTGGCTACCTCCACGCCTGCGAAGGGTTCTGGCATGCATCTTAAGTATAACACAAAACCTGTGGAATATGTTTTCTGGGATAATCCTAATGAACTTGTAGACAGGTTAAGGTTACTAATAGCATCAAAAGATGCCGGAAATACTTCACACGAAAACGAAATCATCGCCATAATTAATGAGATGAAGGAAGCGAAAATTATTCTCTAACGTTATTTACAAGATGTCTTTAAACAAGTTCGGACGTGTTTCAAGATCTAGGATTAGTCCTTACTCATTGAATTATGAGGGGATTTCAAAACCCGCAGACTGTGCAAAGTTAGTTATCCGATTAGCAGCAATGATGTCGTCACAAAGCAATATGCCGATGAAAATATCAATGCAACATTGAAAACGTTTAACGCGACTCTCGAACAACATAATAATTATATTGAGAGTACGGTTAAAGATGCTTTGGAAAAGGAGATTGATGAAATACGAAAATTTGCTAAAATCGTTGAAGAGTGTTATTTGAAAATAGTTGGTGAACAGGCCCAGCCAAACCCCAAATTGTTAGATACATTTAGAGAAGTCTCATAATTTATAGTTCATTCAAGTTAGTTAAAATATGTCCTTAAACAAGTTCGGACGTGCTTCGAGACCGAAGGGCAGGTCTTGTCCACCTATTTACACATTAAATTTGAATCTAGAGGGAAACTATGATTGTAACAATCGTAGACTGAGCAACGTTAAGACCCCGATCGACGGTAGTGATGCCAGCACAAAACAATATATCGATGAAGGGATAATTCATGCATTACAATATTTTTACACAAATCTTAAACAGCATACTGATGAATGTGATCTACATATTCGCAACACAATGATCGAAAATTTTCAAGATAAGATTGATGAATTGAGAGAATTGACTAAAACTGTAGAAGATTATTATTTAAAATTAACTGGTAAGCGTATGCAATCCTTACTGTCTCTCAGACTGGCAGAGATCCTTAATGGTGATGCATAGTCATGCACAGTAAAGAAAAAATTCAAGTAGTTAAGGAATTACATAAACCAGCTCGAAAAAATTATCCACGTCGTCGAACTATTATTAAAGGTTTAGACGATTTGTGGCAAGCCGATCTCGCTCAGCTGGATCAGTATGCTAGTCACAATCATGGTTTCAAATTCATACTTGTCGTAATCGACTGCTTCTCTAAATTTGTTTGGTGTCGACCGCTCAAATCCAAGTCTGCGGAAGATGTTACCAACACCTTCGCTGACATCCTATCGGGAAGTCGAAAGCCTCGCAACCTGCAAACTGATCAGGGCAAAGAGTTTTATAACTCAAGATTTCAAAATTTGATGCGAAAATTCAAAATTAATCATTACAGCACCTTTAGCAGCACGAAAGCCTCCATGGCTGAGAGAGTAATACGAACTCTAAAAGAGCGATTATTTAAGTATTTTAGTCTAAATGGTAAATTTAAATGGGATGATTATTTGCCTACGCTAGTTGTCGATTATAATAATAGAAAACATAGAGTGATTCAAATGAAACCCAACCAAGTTAATAAAACCAATGAACAATATCTGCTTAAAAAAGTGTATAGTCACGTGAAGATTTTCAAAGGTAGTAAATTGAAGGTTGGCGATATTGTGAGAATAAGTAAAATGAAACACATATTTGCTAAAGGATATACACCTAATTGGACTACAGAATTGTTTAAAATAAGTAAAGTACAAATAACCAATCCTCCCACATATCTTCTAGAAGATTTAAGTGGGAGATCTATAAAGGGTGGGTTTTACCGTGAAGAATTGCAAAAAACTGCAAATTCTGATATTTATCTGGTTGAAAAAGTGCTTCGTAGAAAAAGAGGGAGAGTATTGGTGCGATGGCTAGGGTTTGATAAGACCCACGATTCTTGGATAGACGAGTCAAACGTTGTGTAGTGCTACAAACGATAACATGGTTGACAGCGGCTATGAAACTGATAGTGGTAGCGATTATGAAGAAGTAAACAATGTGGACGAAGATTCTATGCTTTTATCATCTTGTTTCACATTGCCTACATATAGTATTGCTAATGGATTGAGTATTATGAGATATTTCAAACCTCAAGTAAATATCCAATCAACAGTGCGTCGAAATGTGATTTCACTGGATCATTTGGAATGGAAAGAATTAGTGAATCATTTGAGCAACTTCACCAGCAATCTGGGTACACCTATGTTTATCAGATTTGATTCTAATATAATGTTAAGAACAATGTTGACTGCAGATGGAAATCAACGAGTGTAGCTTGCAAAAAATGGTGTTTGCCAATGGTTTTCAATATCGGAGGTTTTCGAGCTATTAAATATCGAACCATACATAACCTTAAGGATAAACTTTTTGCTTAATTTTAAACTGTATGATTTTTACCTCAATTTTTTAGATAAGGCTAATGAACTATTAGTACGTAGCAACTATGCCATAAATGTAATGGAAATTGTATTCTTAATGTGTAATGCTGTGTTTAGCATGGAAACACATTGCATTTTTGAACTGTACTGTTATTATAAGCAATTCCTGTTAGCAGACTTGTATAGAAGAAGATTGGAATAAAACAATGATTACAAATTGTGTTTTTATTTAAATATACTTTTATTCTGGTCTAACCCTTGGATTCACAATGACAATTGGCGGCTGGTTGTTGATTGTCTTGAAATATTCCCCCCAATTTATTTCAGGCACAGTACTCAACTGGAGGCGGCACTTCACCAAGTGATTCTGGAGTCGAGTTCGCTTCACCATATGGTTGGCAACGTATGGGCAGGGAACCAAATCTGACACAAACTGGATTGGTTGGTTGTACATGCTGATGCTGTTGTCGATGTTGCGGGTTATCAGACTGAAGAATGATGGGGATTTCTCAGTTATATACAATCTAGGGATGGTAGGGGTGCGTCCGCAAGGAGGCGGCTGGTGGGGGATGGGGTGTGGCTAGGACGTTAGTAGGGGTGGATACATTTTCAGTTGAAGGGGGAGTAAAACACTATTTGCAAAATATATATTTTTTTATTCATCAACTTTACACACATCTTTATGACCCCAAGGGATAGTTGAAATACTATCAACTAGAAAACGCTTATCATCAAATGGATTTAAACCAATCCTAGTCTGACTTATGCTAAAAACGTTATGAGCAAATGAGCGTATAGAACGCTGATTTACAATTTTTTCGCTCTTATTAAATAAACAATCGAAATAGTCTTGATATGTTATTTGCTTCGCTATAACGGAACCCCTGACACCTTTTGATTTTTTAACACACATATTTTTTCCTTGAACTTTATAAGTATACATTTTAGATCTAAGACCAATGAAATGTGTCAAGATACTGCCGTTTAATTCATCCTTCATTAAGCCGGGCACTTTCTTATTTACGAGTGTAATTCCATATGGATTATCTGCGGGATAGTCACTGGTATCAAACCGATGGATATGTTTCTTAATTACGTCTTCGAACATATTTTCACAACGTACTTCGTACACTAGACTATCAGTATCAGTATATAATAATAAGCAGTTATCAGAAAATGTTTTCAACATAAAATCATAGTGGAATTCGTATACACAGGTTTTGGATATGTCTAGGATAGACATTCCAACGTACAGAGGTTTATCAAACATAATATTAGTCTTATTTAATTCAACACTTATTAAGTTCTCATCAAAAATTACACTACGTCTAAAACGCGGGCTAGAAATAAAATTTTTCGCACCATATCTACCATCCCATTTCCTTAATAGTTTAACAATTCTATGCTTTCTAACGTTCTGCATTGTTTTACCGTAGATTGCATTATTCATAAGCTTCATTATAGTTTTTTCAAAATCCAACGTTGTCACAGTTCTTAAATGAGTATTGAGCTGTATATAGGGAGCTAACCAGGTAGACTGTTTAAATTTCAAAACTCTATTAACTTTTTTCAAAATTAAGCCATGTTGTAAAGCTTGCTTAAGCGCTCTATAATGAATCACATAATTGTTCTTATCATAGAAAGTGGTCATGAGCTTTTTTATTTTGGAACCTGGAGGTTTGCAGTGTTCAGGTGCGAACGGAAGGTCTTTATGGAGGTTATGAAGATGATCAGGATATGACAAATCAACTTCTAAAATATATCCATCATCAGCATCATCAGCAACCTTTGTGACATCGATATCAGACACCCACTCAAATCCTCCGTAAGGAAGAGGTTCACACATCGCCCAGCCATAAAGGTTATTAACATCAGCATAAAGAATATATTTTGACGGCATATTAACATCATAATTTTCCATATATTTGTTGTTGGCCTGAGAAAAGCGGTGGCTCACCTGGCTAACCCCACCTCGAACGCCCCTTTCGAAAAACATTAAGATATCACTGTCTTGGAAGGTTTCTAATTTACATTTCGTATATTTAAGCATGCAATCCCAACTGTATCCAGGTAAAGTATAGTACCAGGCCGGATCTAAACCATAATTTCGAAGACAAGTGGTTCTAAACTGCTCAAATATATCAGTCAACAAAAGTACGTCACTTTTCAAATATAGATCAGAATACCCACCCAAAGTCTTTATACCAAACCTCTCCCAAACTAATTGAGCATGATTGTAATCTTTTTCATCGATATTATAATCATTTAATTTGTTATAGAAATTTTGAATAGGTGGTAATGAGGTTTCTTGCAATTTTTCCATTGAATCGATGTAATCATAGCAAAAAACACCTTTCCTAGTTAGCAACTCAAAATTTTCAGAAGGAAATTCATTTCTAGTATTTTCAAAAGTATTTAGAGATGCTGTGAGTTTGTCGAGAGAGAAGGCTAAGAACTTGAAAGAATCAATAAACCGAAATTTAATATTTGTTTCATTATCAAATATTGTAAAGCTAATATATTTTTCATTATTTA
Source organism: Pseudeuparius sepicola (assembly GCA_963920635.1). Classification (NCBI taxonomy): domain Eukaryota; kingdom Metazoa; phylum Arthropoda; class Insecta; order Coleoptera; family Anthribidae; genus Pseudeuparius; species Pseudeuparius sepicola. Next base: position 51,799,432 of record OY987301.1, read on the forward strand.
CAGGAAGTAGTGTGACATGATTCCGTTTGGCAAGTTCTCGTATTATAAAGTGACTGTCATATCCACTAAGATTGTGAAAAATTATGGGGACTAAGAATGAGTTCTGGTAATTTAAATTGCATGCTTGATGTGCATATCCGCGAAATATAGAGGTCAGATGGCAGTGGTCGCGAACAATCATGTCATTAACATTAAATTTTTTCTCGCAAATGTGACAATTAGGAGTGGCATCTTTAAGGCTTATAGTTTCATCCATAGGTTCAACATGTTTCAATTTGCTGGATACAAACTTAGCAATTCGCTCCATTTGACTAGCAAACCATACCATACAATCGACTCCGCGATAACCTTTGTAGAAAGAGAGTGAGTTATCAAAGGAGCACTTGAAATAATATCCAGCACTGAATGCTTCATGTTTTTGATATTTGTCAGTTTTCAGTGTATCATTAGAATCTCCACATGGTTTTAGAATTGCTTCAAAATCTGCATACAAAACGAATGGAGTGCGTTCTTTATGAACAAAATTTTTAAATTCGATAAACTTCTCTTTCGGAAACTCGATTTTACAGTTATTTATTTGCTCGCAATAAACTGTATGCTTCTCTAATTTAGTGTCAGATGTAAAGTAATTTAGGCATCTTTCACATATAAATTTTCGACCATTATGTTTGCTTGACTGTTTCGAAATCAGTCTAGATAAATCTTTAATCCAACAATAATGATATTTTATATCGATATTCGAATCATCTACAGGTGGAACGTCAAAATCGCTAGTTTTCAAATAATAATGGTTTTGAATTAGAAGTAGATTTACATGACGGGCCATTTTATTTTTAGTTAATCGAGCTGGGGAAGTGATAAATTTACGCGGAGCCTCACATACCAGCTCCAAAATATACACATTCACAGAAATGTCATTCATCTGTTCGAATTTCGATATTTGAGGTATTTTCATTGGTAAATCGATACCATCTAATTTTAATAACTGATTGTAAAGCGGGTATGAATTAGTGCGATCAGCATGGTTTTTAGAGTTAATCGGATAGAGTGCGGAAATAACGCTCCAAAAAAAGCAAGCTTCATCATCGTTTTTTACATTGATACACGAACGTTTTTTAGAAATTTCCACAGGGAGTGGTAGATATGAAGCCCCGTTCCCAATCTCATATTTATTGACGTTAATATTTAAACTTAATATTTTACGTAACCTCCAACCAGACCCATGTTGATGATAATCTTCAATCTTTTTTATGAGTGCATCAACAACATTATCTTGAAACCACCGCTTTAAATCAACCCCCTGATCAATTGTAGAGTTTTTCGTATTGAAACATTTAATATCGGTTATCATACCACCTTCAGATATTTTAGTAAATTCACCATTAAATATGACATTTAACTTGACAATGTGAAAAGCATTTAATATTCGAGTTATACGATATTTAAAGAGGATAAATGCATCATCAAAAAACTGCCATATGTCAATATGTCTCATATTCACTATCAAACCTGTGCGAATTCGATTCTGGAACGCTGCCTGAACGTCCAACCATTTAACTCGTACACTTCTATTGTGACGTTTTCCGGCACCAGTTTTGTTCAACGTTTTGAAGTATAGTTGAAGTCTTTTCAAATGTTGCAAATTGGCATGCAACTTGGATATAGTACCATGGTTAAAGTTACATCGAAGCGCTGAGTAATGTTGTCGTATTGTCAATTTTAAATGTTGTTGCCAACGTTGCGATACTTGTGAATGTACAGCTGAACTACCACCATTTAGCGTATTAAACGCTTTCTCACAAACTTTGACAGTTTTGTCACTGACTGCAGATATTTCACTTTCTACAACCATCTTGCAGCGAAGCACTGAAGCAGTATGTCAAGCATCTGCGGCACCGCAACCTATATACTATAAGCAGAGTATATAAAACAACCAGCAGTATTACTTCCCATGGCGGGAAAATTCTGCGCACCTGTTCGCGCAGCCGCCATTTGGGAATAGATTCTGTCAAATGGATGCAGTGTCGGAGCGTTTGAGCAGTTCTTATTTGGTTGTATGAGAGATATTACCGTGCCGTGGAATGTGCATTTTTGTAAATTGTGCTAGTATCTTAAATAAAGAATCTCAGGAAGGAGTCAAAGCTGCTTGTGCTTACCACACACTATTTACTAATACTACTCTGTATTTCTGAATTGATTTTCTCGGATACGCCTCTGACTTCTATCTCCCCAATATGGCCGACTTCTATTCCCCCAATATGGCTGACTTCTGTTCCCCCAATATGATCAACTGCTGGTTGTTTTATATGTTCTGCTATAAGAAAGAGCAATCCGACAATGATGCGTCGCACACCGACAGAGAAATGCTGTGAATAAGTGTCAACCTGAGGGAACTTTCTAATTAAGAGTAATAACGCAGACTTCTGCGATTTGTTATAGATTATCGAGAATTGAAAAAATAGTCTTAGCATTTTCATAATTCATATTTGCACAGCACTAAGTTAATTTCTAGATATTGGTGTTCGACAAATAGACGGAGATATTTTAGAGGGTGATTCCTTGTTAAAAATATGAACAAATATTAAAGTTACAAAAACGGCAGTGGCGTACATTTTTTTTCTCCCAATAATATTCGCTAAGGTGCTCCCCGGGACGCCACTGGACTTAATAATTTTAATCAACATATTTGACTAAATTAGACTCTTAATACAACAAACATTGCCAAATTTCAACAGAATTGATATTTTTTAAGATATTAATAATTTTTTAAATTTATCATCCTGTAACTTGAAAACTCTACATTTGCGGACCCATATTTATAGATTTTTTTTTCATATTTTTTAACAAGGAATCACCCTCTAAAATATCTCCGTTTATTTTTCGAACACCCAGTATTTGTAGATATTTTTAAATAATCGGCATTTTCTGACCATCACTTGAATTGATCGAATTCGAAGTTGTCTGCACTACAGATTTTAAAATAGTGGGAAAACTATGATATTCGGAGAATTTAAAATTTAAGTTGGTAATATTGACGTCTAATACGGTTTCCACTTGATTTGCACAGGTTACACCACTGTAATTATCCAAATTGCAAAAATGTTATCAACATAAGAATATCTGCACTATTGATCAGATTTTATAACGGCGGGAAAGTTTTAAGTTTAAAAATTTAAGTTGGCAGTATTGGCATACAATATGGCTTCCACTTTGCATCTTCAACCAACGCTCTTCACGCCTCTCGGTGTTGCCAGATCAGACTCCTCCCCGTCTCCAATACTGAGGCGAGAAGGAATTAACACAACAAAAGTTCATATGTTTTATTTGATTTTTCAAATTTATACAATTTAAAACAACGTTGTAAATACAAGACATAAAGGTAATTGTAGCAATTTTTATATTTATTTGAATATAATGTATAGCATGATTCAACTTTTATTACCAAAACTTAAAATAAGTAGATTTTTCTTATAAAACATAATTATTTATCTACACTTATATACAATTTAAAACGAGAATGCAAATAGGTAATAATTTTTACATTAATTTTACATCGATTGTACTGATTTATACAGGGTGGTCCAACATTTAGTAACAAAACAATAGAAAACGTAAAAGTAGAGACGTAGAGCGACAATTGTTTCAAGTTTTCTTTTCCTAAAGGAAGCCAGTTTAGACGCTCATACAATACTATAAAAATATCCATCTACTTATACCAGTGCCGTAGAGAGTAGGATTATATTTTTTAATAACAAAATAATACCCGCTGGAAAAGTAATATTTTTTTGCTTCACTAAATTTCGAAATAAATTCTAAAAAACATTCTTTACTTTTTTGAAAATGTACCGTTTTGAAAAAATTCAGTGCGTTTTAATTTCTAGCAGAGGAAACTCAAAGTAGGTCTAGGCTTTAGACATTTTGCACAGCAGTTTTCAATTCCGAACGACTTTTCTTAAGACTGAGATCAAAAATCATATTTTTTAATAACAAAATGGTACCTGCTGGAAAAGTAATATTTTTTGTCTTCACTAAATTTGTCAAAAAAAAATCTAAAAAAACATTCTTGACTTTTTCGAAAAATGTACAGTTTTGAAAAATTCAGTTTCCTGAATTTCTATTTTTAGCAGAAGAAAATCAAAGTAGTTCTAGGCTTTAGACAATAACATTTTGAAGTAAACCTACATAAAAAAATAGTTTTAATTCCCAGGACGTGATTTTTTGAATCTAGAAAACCTTTTTGTACACTTTACGGTAAAATGTTATTAAGGAAAGTTTAAAAACTCAATAGGTCGGTGCGTAAATGATTTTCTAAAAATACTTGAAAAATTGATTCGCTGTATATTGAAAACTGTTAGACATATTTGTAAGAAAAAATCTACTTTAACGTTCTTAAAGTTTTGTTACTAAAAATTGTCTCAATACAATTATTACTGATACAGAAATGACAATAAAATTCACTAAAAACCTACATAGTATTTACAATGCTTCACAATAACCATACCTTCGCACATACTCGGAAAAAAACGTCAGCTCCACCCGAGGGCAGTGTAGCGGTTTTCCATTCCTCTCGATGTGTCTGTCGCACTGCCTTCCTCGCACCCTTTCGTAAAAAACGGGATGCTTTTTTACCAGAACGTCAAACTTTGGACACCCCATATTCTCGATATTGTATCCAAGATGTCCATATCCAGCCGCATGCAACAGGTCCTTCTCCACACGTCCTCCTTTAAAAGCAATCTTCTGAACCCCGGAAAGCGAACCCAGAAGTTGGAACTCTGCCACAACGCTGTCCTGTGCTTGATCCATTGGCCTATCATAAAATTCGAGGCCGTGAATGTTCTTCGTCACCCATCTCGCACTGCAGGCATCCTTGGCGCTTAGATTCCTGAAGTCACCAACGCGGAAATATTTTGAGGTGACATCTCCGGTCTCCATATTGAAAATTCCCAATTCTTTAATTAAGAATTTGCCATTGACTTGAAAACCGTCGGCATCCACTATGTACTTCACAAACACCATTCTTGAATTGTATGGAAAAATTATTTTCAGAACTAACGATGAATCTACTGGGGGCGTTATATTCAATAGATGTACGGAGGGATGATGGTGGGAGGGTGGTAGGGACTCATTTCTAACATCCAGGAAAATGCCGGATATCTGACAACGTTGTGCTCGGGCGTACGGAGGGGTTTGATTGGAGCTTACGGCGAAGCGTCTCGTTGATTGGATAACTCGATGATGGTGGGAGTCTGGTGGTACTCATCTGCAGTACCGTTGATCTGACAACGTTGACGGGCGTACCAGGGTTTCATTGGCAGGGGGGTTGTCTCGTTGAATGTGGGCGGATCTGATGATAGCGGAGCATATCTACAGACGATAGTTTGCTTATTTACTTTCACGTCAGTTCGCTGCTTGATCGAACCTAGTGAATCCTGTGATTTTAGTGCTTCGCTGCTGTTTCATGATGAGCCGTTTCTTTAGTAACAATACCTTGGTGGCTGTAAGTATTACTATTTTTTTAACCTTGATTTGAAACTTATTTTTAATAAACAAATTTAGCAGAACAGTATAATTTTAGTCATACTTTAAGCGTAGCAAAGTTAAATAAAATTCAACCTAATTTGTTTTGTCAAAATGTTTACTAAGTGCTATTGTGGTTCAGAAACAGGTGTTTTTTCTTTTGTATTTCCTTTTAATTTTTTAGATAAATTGATTCATGCGAGCACAGTTTTTAAGGGAAATTATTTTCTGTTAAATGTTGTAATAATGTCAATTTTAATGCTATGACTAAATTATTACTGAAACGAAATTTATAGCTTATTACTAAAAGTTTTAGAAACCTAGCTGAAATGTTTCAATTATTGTTAACATATTAATCCTTTAAAAATCGAATTTTTAACGAATTTTGAATTTTTTTTTGGTCGAGAACAAAATTTTCCTCGCAAAATTACAACGCCTGTCAGATGATTGGTAATGTGGTTTAAAGAACTTTTCGAATAAAAATATCTGCGTTGACGCTTTGTTTTTAATATATGGAGTGTTAATTTTATCAAACATAGAAAACGATACCCTTGACCATGTGAAAAATCATTTGCTTCACGCTCTTCTGCTAGATTCCAAAACCTTCTATAGCCTTTTTGATAGAAATTGATTCATGAGAGCATCGGATGAGTTTTAAGAGAATTATTTTCTGTTACATATCGTAATAATGGCAATTTTAATATTATGACAAAATTATTACTAAAACAAAATTTATAGCTTATTACTGAAAGTTTTAGAAACCTTGCTGAACTGTTTTAATTAATGTTAACATATTAATTCTTTAAAAATCGAATTTTGAACAAATTTTAAATTTATTTGGTTGAGAACAAAATTTTCCTCGCAAAATTACAACGCTTGTCAGATGATAGGTAATGTTGTTTAAAGAACTTTTGAATAAAAATACGTGCGCTTTGTTTTTAATATATGGATTGTTATTTTTTTAACAAACATGTGAAAAATCATTTGTTTCACGGTCCTCTGCTAGATTATAGTTTCAAAACCTTCTATAGCCTTTTTGTTGAAAAATGTTTTCTATTTTACAAGTTAGGGGGACACTGCAGTAAATTTGAAAGAGATGTTTTCTGTTTAGAATTGAGTGTGGAATCATTTAAAAAATCTGTTGGTGTAAAAGCTCTTTACGGAAAGCTTACCCACAAGCATGCCTCTGACGCTTTAAAAAATCCTGTATTACTTTTTAATAACGCCTTACGATGTTATCTTCCCTACCTCGCATTTTGTAGTTTCATAATTAAAAAAAAAATCATAAGTTAATTGTAACATTCTGTATATTAAAAACAAAGCGCACATATTTTTATTCAAAAGGTTATAAAACTACATTTCCTATATCCTCTGTCAAGCCTTGTCGATGAATTTTGTGGACACCCTGTACATTTCTTTCAATATTCCTAAAATTTCCAAAGAAAACAGTTTAGTCTTCAAAAGTAAATTTACATAAAATAATATTTGTGTTCATTGTAAAATATATTATTCTGCTTACAATTCCCATTTTCTGAATAGTAAAAGAGGCCAGTATAGGGTTTCCAAATTGTAAATCTTACCTAAGGTGCTAAAATAATATTTTTGGGAACAATGGAATATCATTTAGTATTGTATAGAAATGAGAAAGTAATGTTAGGATTGTAAAATAATATCATTAAGTATATTGTATGGAAATGCCCATGTCGTAAAATTGATTATTCTGATACTTCCAAAAGGTAGGATCGTAAAATAATATCATTGAGTATATTGTATGGGAATGTCCAAATCGTAAAATTCTGCTAATTCTAGATGTCGAGATCGTAAAATAATATCATTAGTATATTATTGTTTGGAAATTTCCAAGCAATACCATTTATTCTGCAAAAATTTCTATATTAAGACATTTTAATTTATTTAACGTACGCGATGATCTTTTTCATCTGTGTAAATTTTAAGTTTAATTTGGAGTCAATTTTCTTTACAGCTGTGTCTCCAGCAACCCATTTAGTTTTTTCATTGTTTTCTCTGTAGAGTTTAGGTTTTCTAGAATTTTTTCCAGAATATTATGATTTGTAGAACTATATTAACATTTAAAATTTTGACTTCATAATATCATTGATTTGTAAAATTTGAGCTCAACTTTTTAAATATAAAATAATACACAAAAAATGAATTTTAGCAAAATTATCTATTATTTACTTTCAGCCAACTCAGTTAACACTGAACGAGGCAGAAACCATTGACGCAGTGTCTGCAATCCTTAGCCCCTCTGTAAGTTTTGGATTAATAATTTATATTCTCAAAAAAAAAAAATGTTTCATTAAATAGTTAACAACCACTGAACTTCTGGAGACGTTAGAGGATGAGACGTACGTGCCAACTAAACTTGATTCCCGTGCTGTAAGTTAACATCATCAATCAATATGTTATTTTTTTCAAATAATGTCTCCTCACAGCTACGCGAAATGTCTCTAGGCCAAGGCTACCCTGGGTACAGTACTGGCTTACCATCGAGCCATAATACTCAGGTCGCAAACGTTTCTGTAAGTTATTATTATTATAGTATTATCGACTTGTTATTGCTTTCTTCTCACAGCCACACGCGTCTGCCAAGGCAGAATCGTGGTTGCCAACAACGGGTCCATACAATGGACCATACATGGGTTTATACACGGACCCATATACTGGGCCATACCCGGCTCCATACGTTTCTGTAAGTTAACACACCATTAAATCACTAGGCAAATATTATTATCGACTTATTATTATTATTATTATTCCGACTTAGCCAAAAGGCATTCGCACTCCCTCTACGGGGAACATTCACTCAGATCCCGGGCATCCCGGATACCAAAAGGATCTGGCTCGGACGAGACCCTTGCCATGTAATCGGGCCTTAGGTGACATTGATGTTGTTGGACGATCCTGCATTCCCCATGAATTTCCTGACGGTTCGGGCTGTCGCAAGTAGTACCGATTTCTGCATGGACCTGTAAAGACTATCAGTTAGATTCAGCTCCTTGATGTTTCTCAGCAAACTTTTTGGTATAACACCAGTTGTTGACATGATGATTGGAATCGTCTGGACGTTCTCCATTTCCCATTGCCTTCTAATTCGTTCTTCTAAGTCTCTGTACTTCGCGATCTTCTCGACTTGCTTCCCACGCAGGTTGTTGTTGTTCGGGATGGCCACATCAATCAGAGTTGTCTTCCTAGAAATTTTATCAACTATTATAAGGTCCGGTCTGTTATGGGCAACTCGTTGATCAGTCAGAACTGTACGATCCCAGTACATCTTGTAGTTGCTGTTCTCAAGAACAGGCTCAGGTGTGTAGTTGTAATATGGGACCCTCTCTGCCTGCACAAGCAGCAGCTTTTCCGCCAGTTCCTGGTGCAAGATCTTGGCAACCGAATCGTGTCGTTCCTTATATTCCGTTGATGCGAACATCTGACATCCTCCTGTTATGTGCTGGATTGTTTCTGAAGTTGGGCACCCGTATCTGCATCTGTCATCCACTACCGATGCATCTCCTACAATGAATTTTAGGTAGTTGCGAGTTGGTATAACCTGATCTTGTATGGCCAGTAAGAAGCCTTCTGTCTCTGGGAACATTCGTCCCGAGGTCAGCCAATAGTACGACGCTAACTTGTCGACATGTTCCTGGTTAACCTCATTAGGATGCCTCCCGTGCAGCGGCTTCTCTAACCACCTCTGTAGTTTATCGTTGTCGGTTCGGTGGTGATTGTGATGCTCGTGTTCCGTCAGACGTAGCGGTGTTGAGACGTCTGCTCCGCATATAGCTTTATGTAGTGTGGAGCTGTTGGCCTGTTTGTGGAAATAATTACGCAGATTTAGTATTTGTTGGTCCAATTGCTTGCTGAGGTCTGCCAATCCTCTTCCTCCTTGTTGACGTGGCAGGGTTGTTCTTTCTACGGCGCTACGGGGATGATGTTTATGAGCTTTTGTCAGTAGTGTCCTAACTTTTCGTTGCAAGTTGTTGATGTCGTGTTGGTCCAATTCCCTATTCCGAAGGAATAGCTTAGTACAGAGCACGCATACGTGTTTAGGGCCTTAAACAAATTATTGCTGTTAAGATCAGTTCGCACTACTTGTCTTACTCTCTTGATGAATTCATTAGTTAAATCGGTCTTCATTGTTCGATGATCTATCCTTTGAGCTTGCTTCATCCCGAGGTACTTGTATGTATCTCCCACGCTCATTGCTTCGATCTCCTGTCCGTCCTGCATCTCGTGTGCGCCTTGTTCGAGCTTTCCTCGGACGATATTAAGGGTGCGGCACTTGTCCAGTCCAAACTGCATTCCGATGTCCCTGGAGAACTCCTCTACAATTTTAAGCATTTGCGTTAGTTGGTTCTTGGTTGCGGCCATCAGTTTTAAATCATCCATATATAATAGGTGATTCAACCTGAACGCTTCTGATCTGTTGCTTTTGATAGCGAAGCCATATTTCGTAGAGTTCAACCGGTGTGATAGAGGGTTCATCGCCATGCAGAACCACAGTGGACTGAGTGAATCTCCTTGGAAAATCCCTCTTCGGATGTTGATTGTGTCGGTCTCGATGTTACTGCTTGCGGTTCTGAGTTGTATCTTAGTGCGCCAGGTTGTCATAACGTGTTCTAAAAAGGAAACTGTATGATGATCTATTTTGTACAGCTTTAAGATACCTGTGAGCCAGTCGTGAGGTACGGAATCAAATGCTTTTTTGTAGTCCACATAAGCCATGTAGAGGTTTCGTTGCCTGGAATGAGCCTGGTTGCAGATGACAGAGTCTATGGTGAGTTGCTCTTTGCATCCCATTGCGCCCTTCGCGCAGCCCTTCTGCGGCATTGCCATGATGTTGTTCCGCTCACAGTGAGCATATATTCGCTGCGTAAGGCAAGATGTGATTATCTTGTACAGCGTAGGCAAGCAGGTTATTGGGCGGTACTTGGCAGGATTATCCGTATTCCGCTGGTCTTTTGGTAACAAGTAGGTTGCACCCTGTGTAAGAAACAATGGCATTTTCAGAGGATCGAGCAAGACTTCATTAATTAAGGCAGTTATTTGTTCATGCGTGCACCACAACTTCTTAATCCAGTAATTTTGGAGATGATCTGGACCTGGTGCCTTCCAGTTGTGGGAATTCTTTATGACATTGGAGACCTCATCGGTTGTGAATTGCTCATGTTGCATCTGGCTATAGTTCCGGCCCATCTCGCGTTCTTCACTGATCCAGCTTGCACTGACATTGTATGGACCTGGTGTGGCAAGTTGATTTCTCCAGAAACCGTCGACCTGTTCTCTGGTAGGGTAAGTCGCATTTGTGGCATCGGCGCTAGAATTCAAAGTACGGTAGAAAACTTTTTCTGATCGTTCAAAAAGTTTGTTGTCTCGTTTCCTGTTGTTACTAGCCTTGTATCTCCTCAGACGCCCTGCGAAAACAGAAAGTTTTTGTTTTAATGTATCAAGACATTGTTGAGCAGTGATGTTCGCGGGGTCACGCTGAGAATGCATTTGGGTGCGGCTCATTATTGCCTGCACCGCCCTCTGGATCTTTCTAGTTCTAACTCCTCTGATATATTCCGTTACTTGTCCTATGTCTTTACGGAGACTCTCGATCTTCCGGTTTAGTCGCATCTCCCATTGAGCCATTCGTGGTTCTGGTCTTGCACGATTTAACTCTTGAGCCGTCCGGATCTTGGCTCCCATTGCAGTGATGATGGCCGTTGCGGCACAGTAGATTAACATGTGCATATGTTCTAATGTTGGTGTTACTGAAACATAGTTGGGTAAAATTCTGGTGTTCATAATATCGAGCATGATTGCAAGCTTCCTGGAAGAGTTCAATCTTGGTAGCGGTGGTCTGCTCAGTGGGTCTGTGCCTTCGTATCGCAATACCGCCCTTTTCAGCTGTGTGTCTAGGCTTTCAAAGTGTTCTCCGTTAACTGATTCCCGATTCTCAGTTGTTCGTCCCGTCGTCTCGGCTTTTTGTTGTGGTCCAGGCACTTGAATTTTCCGATTCTCAGTTGTTCGCTCTGCCGTTCCGGCTTCTTGTTGTGGTCCAGGCAGTTGAATTTCCCCATTGTTGTTGTCTATGTCTATGTGTTCGCCATGGATCTCTAGCTCAACTTCCCGTTTTATAGCGTTAAGTCGCGTTTCTGGAATTCGGTTATTTCTTAGAATAGTTCGATACTGATCTGACACTCTTTGTTCAGACACTTGCATGTGTGGAAACTCCCTGCAGAACTCGGCATGCAGTTGTTGTCGGTAGCCGATCATCTCTTGTCCTAAGTTTGTCACCCTGTAAAAAATACGCATTATCGATTCATTCATGGACCCAGTCCATTTCATGCGTCGTCGTTGTAATCCCGCCTGAGTGAACGCTGGCTGAAGTTCCCGCGCAGCACCTTCGGTGGGTGGAACCCTAGTTCTCGTTTGGCTCCCATGTTGTAGATGTTCGTGTTGTTATTATTATTATTATTATTATTATTATTATTATTATATTATTATCGACTTATTATTATTATTATTTTTATTATTTTTATTATTATTATATCGACTTAGCCAAAAGGCATTCGCACTCCCTCTACGGGGAACATTCACTCAGATCCCGGGCATCCCGGATACCAAAAGGATCTGGCTCGGACGAGACCCTTGCCATGTTATCGGGCCCTAGGTGACATTGATGTTCTTGGACGATCCTGCATTCCCCATGAATTTCCTGACGGTTCGGGCTGTCGCAAGTAGTACCGCTTTCTGCATGGACCTGTAAAGACTATCAGTTAGATTCAGCTCCTTGATGTTTCTCAGCAAACTTTTTGGTATAACACCAGTTGTTGACATGATGATTGGAATCGTCTGGACGTTCTCCATTTCCCATTGCCTTCTAATTCGTTCTTCTAAGTCTCTGTACTTCGCGATCTTCTCGACTTGCTTCACACGCAGGTTGTTGTTCGGGATGGCCACATCAATCAGAGTTGTCTTCCTAGAAATTTTATCAACTATTATAAGGTCCGGTCTGTTATGGGCAACTCGTTGATCAGTCAGAACTGTACGATCCCAGTACATCTTGTAGTTGCTGTTCTCAAGAACAGGCTCAGGTGTGTAGTTGTAATATGGGACCCTTTCTGTCTGCACAAGCAGCAGCTTTTCCGCCAGTTCCCGGTGCAAGATCTTGGCAACCGAATCGTGTCGTTCCTTATATTCCGTTGATGCGAACATCTGACATCCTCCTGTTATGTGCTGGATTGTTTCTGAAGTTGGGCACCCGTATCTGCATCTGTCATCCACTACCGATGCATCTCCTACAATGAATTTTAGGTAGTTGCGAGTTGGTATAACCTGATCTTGTATGGCCAGTAGGAAGCCTTCCGTCTCGGGGAACATTCGTCCCGAGGTCAGCCAATAGTTCGACGCTAACTTGTCGACATGTTCCTGGTTAACCTCATTAGGATGTCTCCCGTGCAGCGGCTTCCCCAACCACCTCTGTAGTTTATCGTTGTCGGTTCGGTGGTGATTTTGACGCTCGTGTTCCGTCAGACGTAGCGGTGTTGAGACGTCTGCTCCGCATATAGCCCTATGTAGTGTGGAGCTGTTGGCCTGCCTGTAGAAAAAATTACGCAGATTTAATATTTGTTGGTCCAATTGCTTGCTGAGATCTGCCAATCCTCTTCCTCCTAGTTGACGTGGCAGAGTTGTTCTTTCTACGGCGCTACGGGGATGATGTTTATGAGCTTTTGTCAGTAGTGTCCTAACTTTTCGTTGCAGGTTGTTGATGTCCGTGTTGGTCCAATTCACTATTCCGAACGAATAGCTGAGTACAGAGCACGCATACGTGTTCAGGGCCTTAAACAAATTCCTGCTGTTAAGATCAGTTCGCACTACTTGTCTTACTCTCTTGATGAATTCATTCATTAAATCAGTCTTCATTGTTCGATGGTCTATCCTTTGAGCTTGTTTCATCCCGAGATACTTGTATGTATCTCCCTTGCTCATTGTTTCGATCTCCTGGCCGTCCTGCATCTCGTGTGCGCTTTGTTCGAGCTTTCCCCGGATGATATTAAGGGTGCGGCACTTGTCCAGTCCAAACAGCATTCCGATGTCCCTGGAGAACTCCTCTACAATTTTAAGCATTTGCGTTAGTTGGTTTTTGGTTGCGGCGATCAGTTTTAAATCATCCATATATAATAGGTGATTCAACTTGATCGCTTCTGCGTTGTTGCTTTTGATAGCGAAGCCATATTTTGTAGAGTTCAACCGATGTGATAGAGGGTTCATCGCCATGCAGAACCACAGTGGACTGAGTGAATCTCCTTGGAAAATCCCTCTTCGGATGTTGATTGTGTCGGTCTCGATGTTACTGTCTGCGGTTCTGAGTTGTATCTTAGTGCGCCAGGTTGTCATAACGTGTTCTAAAAAGGAAACTGTATGATGATCTATTTTATACAGCTTTAAGATACCTGTGAGCCAGTCGTGAGGTACGGAATCAAATGCTTTTTTGTAGTCCACATAAGCCATGTGGAGGTTTCGTTGCTTGGAATGAGCCTGGTTGCAGATGACAGAGTCTATGATGAGTTGCTCTTTGCATCCCATTGCGCCCTTCGAGCAGCCCTTCTGCTGCATTGCAATGATGTTGTTCCGCTCGCAGTGAGCATATATTCGCTGCGTAAGGCAAGATGTGATTATCTTGTAAAGCGTAGGCAAGCAGGTTATTGGGCGGTACTTGGCAGGGTTATCCGTATTCCGCTGGTCTTTTGGTAACAGGTAAGTTGCACCCTGTGTAAGAAACAATGGCATTTTCAGAGGATCGAGCAAGACTTCATTAATTAAGGTAGTTATTTGTTCATGCGTGCACCACAACTTCTTAATCCAATAATTTTGGAGATGATCTGGACCTGGTGCCTTCCAGTTGTGGGAATTCTTGATGACATCGGAGACCTCAGCGGTTGTGAATTGCTCGTGTTGCATCTGGCTATAGTTCCGGCCCATCTCGCGTTCTTCGCTGATCCAGCTTGCACTGACATTGTATGGACCTGGTGTGGCAAGTTGATTTCTCCAGAAACCGTCGACCTGTTCTCTGCTAGGGTAACTCGCATTTGTGGCATCGGCGCTAGAATTAAAAGCACGGTAGAAACCCTTTTCTGATCGTTCAAAGAGTTTATTGTCTCGTTTCCTGTTGTTACTAGCCTTGTATCTCCTCAGACGCCCTGCGAAAACAGAAAGTTTTTGTTTTAATGTGTCAAGACATTGTTGAGCAGTGATGTTCGCGGGGTCATGCCGAGAATGCATTTGGGTGCGGCTCATTACTGCCTGCACCGCCCTCTGGATCCTTCTAGTTCTAACTCCTCTGATATATTCCGTCACTTGTCCTATGTCCTTACGGAGACTCTCGATCTTCCGATTTAGTCGCATTTCCCATTGAGCCATTCGTGGTTCTGGTCTTGCACGATTCAACTCTTGGGCCGTTCGGATCTTGGCACCCATTACAGTGATGACTGCCGTTGCGGCACAGTAGATTAACATGTGCATACGTTCTAATGTTGGTGTCACTGAAACATAGCTTGGTAAAATTCTTGTGTTCATAAGATCGAGCACGATCGCAAGTTTCCTGGAAGAATTTAATCTTGGTAGCGGTGGCCTGCTAAGTGGGTCTGTGCCTTCGTATCGCAATACTGCCTGTCTCATATGTGTGTCCAAGCCTTCAAAATGTTCTTCGTTAACCCGTTCCAGACTCTCGGTTGTTGGTTCTACCGTTTCGGCTTCTAGTTGTTGTCCAGGCTCTTGAAGTTCCCCATTGTTGTTGTTGTCATCTATGTCTATGTGTTCGCCGTGGATCTCTAGCTCAACTTCCCGTTTGATAGCGTTAAGTCGCGTTTCTGGAATTCGGTTATTTCTTAGAATAGTTCGATACTGATCTGACACTCTTTGTTCAGACACTTGCATGTGTGGAAACTCCCTGCAGAACTCGGCATGCAGTTGTTGTCGGTAGCCGATAATCTCTTGTCCTAAGTTTGTCACCCTGTAGAAAATACGCATAATCGATTCATTCATGGACACAGTCCATTTCATGCGTCGTCGTTGTAATCCCGCCTCTGTGAACGCTGGCTGAAGTTCCCGCGCAGCACCTTCGGTGGGTGGAACCCTAGTTCTCGTTTGGCTCCCATGTTGTAGATGTTCGTGTTGTTGTTGGGCTGTAGCTGTTTGTGCAACAGGGGCCCGCCTCATCAGCGCCCTGTCACCGACGTCCCGCTCGCTGTCATGCCCAGCGCCGGCTCCAGACATGCCCTGGCGATCCCCAGGCAGCGGCCCTATGACAATCATCCTATCATTCTCCATTCCATAGTTTTCTCCCGTAACGTGGGAGTGACGGCCCTCGGTCGCCTTTTACGACTCGCGGAGCCACGATAGGAGTATTCTAACCCGCTACCCATACGGGTCAACTAGGATAACGCGGGATCGTTACTCCCGAGGATCTGCCCCTGTCACCGGCCAAACCCCTCCTTGCGTTAACTGGGAAACACGGGATCGTTACACCCGAGGATCTGCCCCTCTCACAGGCTAGACCCATCCCTGTGTAACTGGGAGTCGCGGGATTGTCACCCCCGAGGATCAGCCCCCGTCACCGGCTAGACCCCTCCCTGCGCAACTGGATATCGCGGGATTGTCACACCCGTAGGTCTGCCCCTGTCACAGGCCAAGCCTCTCCATGCGTAACTGGGAATCGCGGGATCGTTACACCCGTGAATCTGCCCCTCTCACAGGCCAGACTCATCCCTGCGTAACTGGGGAGCGCGGGATTGTCACACCCGTGGATCTGCCTCTCTCACAAGTCAGATCCCCCCTGCGTATTATTATTATTATTATTATTATTATTATCTCGACTTAGCCAAAAGGCATTCGCACTCCCTCTACGGGGAACATTCACTCAGATCCCGGGCATCCCGGATACCAAAAGGATCTGGCTCGGACGAGACCCTTGCCATGTTATCGGGCCCTAGGTGACATTGATGTTGTTGGACGATCCTGCATTCCCCATGAATTTCCTGACGGTTCGGGCTGTCGCAAGTAGTACCGCTTTCTGCATGGACCTGTAAAGACTATCAGTTAGATTCAGCTCCTTGATGTTTCTCAGCAAACTTTTTGGTATAACACCAGTTGTTGACACGATGATTGGAATCGTCTGGACGTTCTCCATTTCCCATTGCCTTCTAATTCGTTCTTCTAAGTCTCTGTACTTCGCGATCTTCTCGACTTGCTTCACACGCAGGTTGTTGTTGTTCGGGATGGCCACATCAATCAGAGTTGTCTTCCTAGAAATTTTATCAACTATTATAAGGTCCGGTCTGTTATGGGCAACTCGTTGATCAGTCAGAACTGTACGATCCCAGTACATCTTGTAGTTGCTGTTCTCAAGAACAGGCTCAGGTGTGTAGTTGTAATATGGGACCCTTTCTGTCTGCACAAGCAGCAGCTTTTCCGCCAGTTCCCGGTGCAAGATCTTGGCAACCGAATCGTGTCGTTCCTTATATTCCGTTGATGCGAACATCTGACATCCTCCTGTTATGTGCTGGATTGTTTCTGAAGTTGGGCACCCGTATCTGCATCTGTCATCCACTACCGATGCATCTCCTACAATGAATTTTAGGTAGTTGCGAGTTGGTATAACCTGATCTTGTATGGCCAGTAGGAAGCCTTCCGTCTCGGGGAACATTCGTCCCGAGGTCAGCCAATAGTTCGACGCTAACTTGTCGACATGTTCCTGGTTAACCTCATTAGGATGTCTCCCGTGCAGCGGCTTCCCCAACCACCTCTGTAGTTTATCGTTGTCGGTTCGGTGGTGATTTTGACGCTCGTGTTCCGTCAGACGTAGCGGTGTTGAGACGTCTGCTCCGCATATAGCCCTATGTAGTGTGGAGCTGTTGGCCTGCCTGTAGAAATAATTACGCAGATTTAATATTTGTTGGTCCAATTGCTTGCTGAGATCTGCCAATCCTCTTCCTCCTAGTTGACGTGGCAGAGTTGTTCTTTCTACGGCGCTACGGGGATGATGTTTATGAGCTTTTGTCAGTAGTGTCCTAACTTTTCGTTGCAGGTTGTTGATGTCCGTGTTGGTCCAATTCACTATTCCGAACGAATAGCTGAGTACAGAGCACGCATACGTGTTCAGGGCCTTAAACAAATTCCTGCTGTTAAGATCAGTTCGCACTACTTGTCTTACTCTCTTGATGAATTCATTCGTTAAATCAGTCTTCATTGTTCGATGGTCTATCCTTTGAGCTTGTTTCATCCCGAGATACTTGTATGTATCTCCCTTGCTCATTGCTTCGATCTCCTGGCCGTCATGCATCTCGTGTGCGCTTTGTTCGAGCTTTCCCCGGATGATATTAAGGGTGCGGCACTTGTCCAGTCCAAACAGCATTCCGATGTCCCTGGAGAACTCCTCTACAATTTTAAGCATTTGCGTTAGT
Organism: Pseudeuparius sepicola; assembly: GCA_963920635.1. NCBI lineage: Eukaryota > Metazoa > Arthropoda > Insecta > Coleoptera > Anthribidae > Pseudeuparius > Pseudeuparius sepicola. The sequence continues at coordinate 51,817,419 of OY987301.1, forward strand.
TGGTTTTTGGTTGCGGCGATCAGTTTTAAATCATCCATATATAATAGGTGATTCAACTTGATCGCTTCTGCGTTGTTGCTTTTGATAGCGAAGCCATATTTTGTAGAGTTCAACCGATGTGATAGAGGGTTCATCGCCATGCAGAACCACAGTGGACTGAGTGAATCTCCTTGGAAAATCCCTCTTCGGATGTTGATTGTGTCGGTCTCGATGTTACTGTCTGCGGTTCTGAGTTGTATCTTAGTGCGCCAGGTTGTCATAACGTGTTCTAAAAAGGAAACTGTATGATGATCTATTTTATACAGCTTTAAGATACCTGTGAGCCAGTCGTGAGGTACGGAATCAAATGCTTTTTTGTAGTCCACATAAGCCATGTGGAGGCCTCGTTGCTTGGAATGAGCCTGGTTGCAGATGACAGAGTCTATGATGAGTTGCTCTTTGCATCCCATTGCGCCCTTCGAGCAGCCCTTCTGCTGCATTGCAATGATGTTGTTCCGCTCGCAGTGAGCATATATTCGCTGCGTAAGGCAAGATGTGATTATCTTGTAAAGCGTAGGCAAGCAGGTTATTGGGCGGTACTTGGCAGGGTTATCCGTATTCCGCTGGTCTTTTGGTAACAGGTAAGTTGCACCCTGTGTAAGAAACAATGGCATTTTCAGAGGATCGAGCAAGACTTCGTTAATTAAGGTAGTTATTTGTTCATGCGTGCACCACAACTTCTTAATCCAATAATTTTGGAGATGATCTGGACCTGGTGCCTTCCAGTTGTGGGAATTCTTGATGACATCGGAGACCTCAGCGGTTGTGAATTGCTCGTGTTGCATCTGGCTATAGTTCCGGCCCATCTCGCGTTCTTCGCTGATCCAGCTTGCACTGACATTGTATGGACCTGGTGTGGCAAGTTGACTTCTCCAGAAACCGTCGACCTGTTCTCTGCTAGGGTAACTCGCATTTGTGGCATCGGCGCTAGAACTAAAAGCACGGTAGAAACCCTTTTCTGATCGTTCAAAGAGTTTGTTGCCTCGTTTCCTGCTGTTACTAGCCTTGTATCTCCTCAGACGCCCTGCGAAAACAGAAAGTTTTTGTTTTAATGTGTCAAGACATTGTTGAGCAGTGATGTTCGCGGGGTCATGCCGAGAATGCATTTGGGTGCGGCTCATTACTGCCTGCACCGCCCTCTGGATCCTTCTAGTTCTAACTCCTCTGATATATTCCGTCACTTGTCCTATGTCTTTACGGAGACTCTCGATCTTCCGATTTAGTCGCATTTCCCATTGAGCCATTCGTGGTTCTGGTCTTGCACGATTCAACTCTTGGGCCGTTCGGATCTTGGCACCCATTACAGTGATGACTGCCGTTGCGGCACAGTAGATTAACATGTGCATACGTTCTAATGTTGGTGCCACTGAAACATAGCTTGGTAAAATTCTTGTGTTCATAAGATCGAGCACGATCGCAAGTTTCCTGGAAGAATTTAATCTTGGTAGCGGTGGCCTGCTAAGTGGGTCTGTGCCTTCGTATCGCAATACTGCCTGTCTCATATGTGTGTCCAAGCCTTCAAAATGTTCTTCGTTAACCGATTCCAGCCTCTCGGTTGTTGGTTCTACCGTTTCGGCTTCTAGTTGTTGTCCAGGCTCTTGAAGTTCCCCATTGTTGTTGTTGTCATCTATGTCTATGTGTTCGCCGTGGATCTCTAGCTCAACTTCCCGTTTGATAGCGTTAAGTCGCGTTTCTGGAATTCGGTTATTTCTTAGAATAGTTCGATACTGATCTGACACTCTTTGTTCAGACACTTGCATGTGTGGAAACTCCCTGCAGAACTCGGCATGCAGTTGTTGTCGGTAGCCGATAATCTCTTGTCCTAAGTTTGTCACCCTGTAAAAAATACGCATAATCGATTCATTCATGGACACAGTCCATTTCATGCGTCGTCGTTGTAATCCCGCCTCTGTGAACGCTGGCTGAAGTTCCCGCGCAGCACCTTCGGTGGGTGGAACCCTAGTTCTCGTTTGGCTCCCATGTTGTAGATGTTCGTGTTGTTGTTGGGCTGTAGCTGTTTGTGCAACAGGGGCCCGCCTCATCAGCGCCCTGTCACCGACGTCCCGCTCGCTGTCATGCCCAGCGCCGGCTCCAGACATGCCCTGGCGATCCCCAGGCAGCGGCCCTATGACAATCATCCTATCATTCTCCATTCCATAGTTTTCTCCCGTAACGTGGGAGTGACGGCCCTCGGTCGCCTTTTACGACTCGCGGAGCCACGATAGGAGTATTCTAACCCGCTACCCATACGGGTCAACTAGGATAACGCGGGATCGTTACTCCCGAGGATCTGCCCCTGTCACCGGCCAAACCCCTCCTTGCGTTAACTGGGAAACACGGGATCGTTACACCCGAGGATCTGCCCCTCTCACAGGCTAGACCCATCCCTGTGTAACTGGGAGTCGCGGGATTGTCACCCCCGAGGATCAGCCCCCGTCACCGGCTAGACCCCTCCCTGCGCAACTGGATATCGCGGGATTGTCACACCCGTAGGTCTGCCCCTGTCACAGGCCAAGCCTCTCCATGCGTAACTGGGAATCGCGGGATCGTTACACCCGTGAATCTGCCCCTCTCACAGGCCAGACTCATCCCTGCGTATTATTATTATTATTATTATTATTATTATTATTATTATTATTATTGCTTTCTTATCACAGACACACGCTTCTGCGAACTCTGGGTTGACAAGACCCCAGGGGCCATACACTGGTCCATATACAAACGTTTCTGTAAGTTAACACGTAAAAATCACTATTCAAATATTATTATCGACTTATTATTATTGTTATTATTATTGCTTCCTTCTCACAGCCCCACGCTGCTGCTGCACATACCCCAGTGCCTCAACCGCGCCGCAGTCCCAGCGGAGATTCGGTGGTGTCACAATCCGCTTCCTCTAAAAGGAAGAGGAATGAGGGTGATGTGACAGACGCACCATCACCGAAGAGGATAGGGGGAGGTCCCGGGGGGAAAAATATATCCTTATTAGAGACTTTGAAAGGATTGGTAATTATTATCATTATCATTATTATTATTATTATTATTATTATATTATTATTATTATTATTATTATTAATAATGTTTCCTTCTCACAGCTACAGGAACAATCTGAAAGCGATTCAGTGGGGTCACAATCACCCCAACCCTCAGTGGGGTCACAATCGCCCCAACCCGAGGCTTCTTCGAGAGATGCGGGCTGTTCAGTGGGGCCACAATCGTCCCAACCCGCGGCTTCTTCAAGGGACGCGGGCGTGACGATAAACCCCGAAAGTTCCGCAGCTCTCGGAAGGAGTGCTAGGGTCGAAGAGGGACTAGATGAGATGCATGCGGGACTAGACCGAAAAATTGGGGCTCTTGAAGCGCAACTTGGAGACACTAATAGGGTGATTAGAAGTTTAGACGATGAAATAGCAAAATTACTACGAAGAAAACAACGAGAGGTGAACAGTGAAGAGTTACTAAAAAGAGATATTAATGACTTTAAAAATATAAAAAGACAATTGTCCATTTGGTATTCTTAGTCTTTAAAATTTACAAGTTTTTGGGCTATTGTCGCATGTAATTCTTCATCCAATCCTTATATATTATATACAGGGTACTTGTACACATATATAAGGATTGGTTAAAGGATTACATGCAACAATAGATCAAAAACTTGCGAATGCTAAAGCTTAAGTATGTCGGGTCAATAATCTTTTTATGTCTTCAAGGTCATTGTAGTCTTTTTGTAATACCGCACCCATATATTCCTCACGTTGTTTACTTCTTTTTAACTCTACTATTTCGGCATCTATACATCTCACCACCCTAGCATTTTCATCAAGTTTTGCTTCAATATTCGCAAGTTTTTGTTCTATTGTTGCATGTAATCCTTCAACCTTATATATTATATACAGGGTGTTTACTTTATCTTGTACACTATAGGGATCTTTAAAACCGTATTAAACCGTATTAATTTTTGATGTAATCAGTGGACATGTTCAAAACATAAGAGTATAAATTTCGTAATGTTGCTTAAAATATTTTCGAAATCTTCAGTTTTCAAAACGTGGTGAGCTATCTCTTTCTTTTCAGATCCCTGAAGCTCATAAAAAGCGCAGCTTTTTCCTAATTTAACCAACTCTGTATCCCTAACGGTTTCAAAGATGCCTATAGTCTACAAAGTAAAGTAAACACCCTGTATATGATATATATTATATAAAATGTATATATTTAGATATAAGTGTGATTTAGGTTTTGTATATAAGTGTATATAATAGGAATAAGTATTTTTTTTAATTGAACATAATGTATATATTTCTCTGTATATACTTCTCTGTATATATTTCTCTGTATATATTTCTCTGTACATATCTCTGTAACTATTTTTAGTTTAATATAAAGCGTATATATTTTTCCGTTTTAATTTTATGCTAAAAATACCTATTTATCTGACAAGAATAAAATATTCCATATACAACAATGGTTGTAGGAAACAAATATAAAAGCAGTTATACTGTCTGGCTTATCGTCGAGTTAAGGATTTTGTACAACATTCGGGCGACAGAAAACGACATAATAGCACTAGTGCATGTCAACAGTAAAATTTGAAACATCTCGTTTAATTATGAATACAATAATTGTGAGTTACTTTAAATACATAGTAAAGATAATGAGGAGAGGATTATTGGGGAAAGAAAAACACACTTCATATTTTCAGATTTTATTTCTTTACGAGAAATTTTGTTTCTCTAGTAAAAACATCAAACAAAGATGACCACAGTTTACTTGGTTAAAGTTTTGATATGAATCGTTATTGTATACTACTTCAATGTCTCTCCCCAAGTATCTAATGAGTTCTCTTGGTGGTTTCAAATTGCCAAAGCTGTCAAAATATTCACATATTTTTCCTGTTTTCCGGTAGGCTACCCAATGAGATCCAGAATTTCGCTGAATATCCAAATTCAAAATGGCCGTTTCGTTTTTTCGAGGCTTTTTAGGTAGGGTATCTCTCATATATACACCTCTAAAGAATGGAATGTCTTTAGCGAATTTTAAAAGGTCTAGATTGGTTAAAGGTCTATTGGGTAGCTTCAAAAGTTTTTTTTCTTTAAAAATAATCCCAGACCGCCACGCTTGTTTTTACGCAAATAAAGTCCTGAACCAACGGACTCCATAGCTTGCTTTCGATTTGCCATCAGCTTTTTTGCATTATTTACGTCGATTATAGTTTTTGCTACACTGCTCGCTCCCCCCGCCAATGAACCGAGAGCAGACAGAGCACCTAGTATAGGCAAAAGAGGCAGATATCCTCCTGACCTTTCTTGAAACGGAATTATCCTGGGTATTTTTAGTTTAGCCTTTCCACCAGCTTTTTTTATGTGTACACGTGCTGCCTTAACTGCCGCTAACGATGATTTTTTTAAATTTTTTAAGTCGCTCAACTGTTTGGTTGTAAAGGATTTTTTTAGAGCTTTATCCACCTTCTTTACTATGTCTCTTCTAAACGAAAATGGTCGTTTCGTACCCATTCCCAACTTCCTTTTAACCTTCATTGCGTTTGTAATAAGCCACCCAACTGTTTTTTCACCAAATTTGGAATCTTTTGATTTCACTCGGTCCCAAGCACGATTTTCCAGTTCCAAATCAGCCTTGTGTCGTTCTTCTAGAGATTTGCTTTTACTGTAAGCAATGTCATGAATTCTACAGGCTGAATCAACTTTATTTATACCTGAATCACCTCTAGAAAGCCGTTTTTCTAATTTAGTGCCAGGACCGCAGTACTGATAGCCAGGAATGTGTAACTCTATCGGCAATTTGTCAATTAATGTGTTGAGCACTCCGCTCCCTTTAACAATCAACATTAGATTGTTCAAGTTTGTTCAATCACCCCCCTTATATAGAAAAAAACAACACACAAACAAATAATATTTTTATTTTCGCAGTTTTACACTTTTAACTCATGTTTTCCCAGTTCCAGCATATGGCCTCACAGTTCTTCAGAAAATATAATATTAGTCGTTTTACCAACAGGTCCCAAGCTTGTTAAAAAGTACCTTTTGTTGTCCCCATTCAACTCATCTATTCGGTCTTGAGTTAATTCATCCGTAAACCTCTGCGGCAGAATCGTCTTGAAGTCTGCAAATTCCACAACCACCTTTTCACCATACTTAGTATTTATTCTCTTAAAACTCTGAATCTCAAACTTTTCATTTACTTCCAAATCTCGAACGTTCACCAGATTTTTCTGCAGCAAGTTCTTATTTAAATTGTTTAAGAAGGACATGTTGAGTTTGTTGACAATATTCGCTGAACCTTGCCTATATAATGTAGGGACCTCCCCACCCCAGAGTATGGGTGGCCCCCACCCTCCCCCAAACCCTATGAGAGCATGACGCCACAACCCCTATGAGAGTATGACGCCAACCGAAAACCCCTATGAGAGTATGACGCCAAACTTGTTGAGACAGGTTTGGCGTCATGCTCTCATAGTCTTACTACTCGTAGATTTCGAAAACAAAACAAACGGGGCCTTTCGTTTAAAGAAAATGTATCTAAGTTCATATTTATTTTAATCCTTTTGACATTTGAAGTACATAGACTACGTTTATCTCGACTTGTTTGATCCGATTGAGAGGGGTTTGAATTCACTGGAGCGGACTCAAATAGACGGCGTAAACCCTACAGATTGAAATTCAATCAGATTTAAATTTTCTACTCAAGCCGCTATTTCCAAACAGAAGTTGGCCAGAATGTGCACCAACCTACTGTGGAATAAGTATAATAAGTTAATGTCCCTATAGTCCGGCAGCGGAACCGGTTTTTTTGCCTGAAGTGCGAAATTTTGGACGAAGTTCTTTTTTTAACGGATTCTTGCAGATTTGTATGTCTATTAACCATATCCGACTGATGACATGCTGGCGTCATTGAGCAATTTGATATACAGGGTATCTCAAATATTAGACAGTAAATATTAGATAATATATGGAATATCTACTCTAAATCTTACTATTAGCTGTAAAATTGTTGTTATTATTATATTATTGTATAAATTAATTTCGTTACAGTTATCATTAATATACAAGGTGTTTTAAAAACATGTGTTATGAATTTAAAATATTAATGAATTTCTCTGTATTAGAACATTTCCTAAGTTAAAAAACTAATAAAATTATAAAAATGGGTATGTTTAGAGATAAAGCTACATGACAGGTACAGGGCGTCTTAAATTTGATGCTCTGTTCTCTCTGCAGCCACATGAGCATTTTGTATAAACTTAAAGTTGTACATTAAATTATGTAATTTTTCCTAACAATTATTGTATGTAATTATAGGTACACTTCGCCACCAATATGGGCATTACTACAATAAAGAAATTACGATTTTTTACTTTAGTGTAATTTAATGTAGGTACTTAATTTAATGGCATTCGCTACTCGGAATATTATAATATCCAGAAATGAGATGAGAATTATGGGGAAGGACTAAGAGCAATTAGGCCTATGTATAAAACGCTTTTATTGGTTGTTAAATATTTATTTCCTGTGTTATATTACTAGCCCCTCATCCCCTTTCCAAAACTCACCTTCTCAGTTTGCGTTTACTCTATTTTAATTTTAGTGCTTAAGAAGAATGCTTTTTTAATTTGTTATATTTATATTAAGGAACAAAAAAAACGCGCTTTTTCTAAGGCTCTAAATAAATTGCCTCATTATAATAATAATAATAATTCTCACTCTCACAATACTCCAAACTAGGAGTACCCCAGAATCAACCACATGCTTGTGCGGGGGAGGGGGGCAATTACTATTATTTTGTCTTCGTGCATTGTATGTTCGATTTTAATTGAGAAATGTAAGTCATTGTGTATAATATCATTTTCGCAACCGGTGCGGGAATGTTATTGACATTGTGCACAGGTTGCCACAGCAAACTGTGCGGGAGTGTCATTGCGCAATGCAGATTTAAGAGAAGTAGTTGGAGGCCTTGGAAAACAGCTCGCGTCTAAAGTCTATCCAAGTTACAGCGGCAGTAGATATAAACAAAGTCACATGACACATGACCGCCTTGTGATCGATTACCAGGGTTGGACTAATATGAGATTCCAAGTGGCTTGTAATTCTGAACTAATTCTTTTACAAGTTCTAAAATTTGTGTTTCTACCTTTCGTGGATCTTTATAAATTTCCTTAAATTAAGTAGCAAAATAAATTTACAGAATATACTGCTCGCGATCCGATCTAAAATATGCAGGAGACTTGACGGAGGGAAGAGTCGGCCCTGCATTATGCTCGCCGCGTAAACACTTGATATTTTATGACGGCCAGACCAATAAGAGAATAGGTCACGTGGTGGCCAATGTTTTGATCCACTGCCTTTGTAACTTGGATAGACTTTAGTTGTCATCCCCTTTCCAAAACTCACCTTCTCAGTTTGCGTTTACTCTATTTTAATTTTAGTGCTTAAGAAGAATGCTTTTTTAATTTGTTATATTTATATTAAGGAACAAAAAAAACGCGCTTTTTCTAAGGCTCTAAATAAATTGCCTCATTATAATAATAATAATAATTCTCACTCTCACAATACTCCAAACTAGGAGTACCCCAGAATCAACCACATGCTTGTGCGGGGGAGGGGGGCAATTACTATTATTTTGTCTTCGTGCATTGTATGTTCGATTTTAATTGAGAAATGTAAGTCATTGTGTATAATATCATTTTCGCAACCGGTGCGGGAATGTTATTGACATTGTGCACAGGTTGCCACAGCAAACTGTGCGGGAGTGTCATTGCGCAATGCAGATTTAAGAGAAGTAGTTGGAGGCCTTGGAAAACAGCTCGCGTCTAAAGTCTATCCAAGTTACAGCGGCAGTAGATATAAACAAAGTCACATGACACATGACCGCCTTGTGATCGATTACCAGGGTTGGACTAATATGAGATTCCAAGTGGCTTGTAATTCTGAACTAATTCTTTTACAAGTTCTAAAATTTGTGTTTCTACCTTTCGTGGATCTTTATAAATTTCCTTAAATTAAGTAGCAAAATAAATTTACAGAATATACTGCTCGCGATCCGATCTAAAATATGCAGGAGACTTGACGGAGGGAAGAGTCGGCCCTGCATTATGCTCGCCGCGTAAACACTTGATATTTTATGACGGCCAGACCAATAAGAGAATAGGTCACGTGGTGGCCAATGTTTTGATCCACTGCCTTTGTAACTTGGATAGACTTTAGTTGTTTATTTAAAGAGCCTTATCGTGTCTTGTGGCACAACTATAATAGGGTTTTATTTCTCAGATACTAGAACTCCAACTGTAAAAAAGCAGCGGCATTCAGAAGTGACAAACTTTAATTTTGGAGATCAAGGTTTGTACTGTGGACAAAAGTGAGATTTAGAAAAAATAAAAAAAAATTCAATGATGGCCATCGTTCAGAGTCGTGGAAGACAAGAATACGAAAAAGCAATGAAGGAAGCTATTTTACAAACATGTGTGGAACAGAATGATACCTGGGCTGCTGATGTTCGATTACGATGGGTTGCTGTTACAGTGAATAGTAATGAGTCACCTAAAAAACAGACACTTTGTATACCAGGGGGTCCATTTAAAGGTGGTTAGTGGGTATTATTGAGAGTACAGTGTGTACAAAATTTGAGGGCGATCAGTTAACGGTTCTGAAGTTAAGAAAATGTGCCTTCGTGGAGCCCCTTTGAGGGATCATAGCTCCACATGGGGCCGCTTCACTAAATCTTCATAATTTCTCGAGATGAATCTGTAATCGCACCCTGTATATTAAAAGGCTTATAAAAAGCACGTAGAGCAGAAAAAGTTGTCTTTCGTTTTTTATAGCTGTTTTAATAAATCAATTAAAAAATAAGAACGATACCCGCCAGGTTCATTTTCGAAAAAATAAACATCAAAAGTGCAAAATTTAAAGTTTCAAGGTCGAATACTTTACAAACGCTTGAAACAAACATATTACATGTATACATTTATGGCCGCGGTGGCGTCGCTCGTACCGGCGCTGACTTTTTAGACTGCATGTTTTTCTGCCTTCGATCGATCTTGGTTCGAGGCAGGCACATGCACATGTCTTTAAAGAAAAACATCGCTATGGCCAAGAGCGCTGGACAAATGTGTGTTCACGGTATTGCTCCTAAATAGCTTTATCCGTGTGATTCACTAATTGTCCTACACTCACTGGGATTACTACGGTTTTCTAGGGTTTTCCGTAGTACTTGAGCGAATGCTATCCTAGTTCTATCGGCCCTAGCCGCAAATGGCAACGAAGACAAAATAATAGTAATTGCCCCCCTCCCCCCGCACAAGCATGTGGTTGCTTCTGGGGTACTCCTAGTTTGGAGCATTGTGAGGGTGAGAATTATTATTATTATTATATCGACTTAGCCAAAAGGCATTCGCACTCCCTCTACGGGGAACATTCACTCAGATCCCGGGTATCCCGGATACCATAAGGATCTGGCTCGGACGAGACCCTTGCCATGTTATCGGGCCTTAGGCGACATTGATGTTGTCGGACGTTCCTGCATTCCCCATGAATTTCCTGACGGTTCGGGCTGTCGCAAGTAGTACCGCTTTCTGCATGGACTTGTAAAGACTATCAGTTAGATTCAGCTCCTTGATGTTTCTCAGCAAACTTTTAGGTATAACACCAGTTGTTGACATGATGATTGGAATCGTCTGGACGTTCTCCATTTCCCATTGCCTTCTAATTCGTTCTTCTAAGTCTCTGTACTTCGCGATCTTCTCGACTTGCTTCACACGCAGGTTGTTGTTGTTCGGGATGGCCACATCAATCAGAGTTGTCTTCCTAGAAATTTTATCAACTATTATAAGGTCCGGTCTGTTATGGGCAACTCGTTGATCAGTCAGAACTGTACGATCCCAGTACATCTTGTAGTTGCTGTTCTCAAGAACAGGCTCAGGTGTGTAGTTGTAATATGGGACCCTCTCTGCCTGCACAAGCAGCAGCTTTTCCGCCAGTTCCTGGTGCAAGATCTTGGCAACCGAATCGTGTCGTTCCTTATATTCCGTTGATGCGAACATCTGACATCCTCCTGTTATGTGCTGGATTGTTTCTGAAGTTGGGCACCCGTATCTGCATCTGTCATCCACTACCGATGCATCTCCTACAATGAATTTTAGGTAGTTGCGAGTTGGTATAACCTGATCTTGTATGGCCAGTAGGAAGCCTTCCGTCTCGGGGAACATTCGTCCCGAGGTCAGCCAATAGTTCGACGCTAACTTGTCGACATGTTCCTGGTTAACCTCATTAGGATGCCTCCCGTGCAGCGGCTTCCCCAGCCACCTCTGTAGTTTATCGTTGTCGGTTCGGTGGTGATTTTGACGCTCGTGTTCCGTCAGACGTAGCGGTGTTGAGACGTCTGCTCCGCATATAGCCCTATGTAGTGTGGAGCTGTTGGCCTGCCTGTAGAAATAATTACGCAGATTTAATATTTGTTGGTCCAATTGCTTGCTGAGATCTGCCAATCCTCTTCCTCCTAGTTGACGTGGCAGAGTTGTTCTTTCTACGGCGCTACGGGGATGATGTTTATGAGCTTTTGTCAGTAGTGTCCTAACTTTTCGTTGCAGGTTGTTGATGTCCGTGTTGGTCCAATTCACTATTCCGAACGAATAGCTGAGTACAGAGCACGCATACGTGTTCAGGGCCTTAAACAAATTCCTGCTGTTAAGATCAGTTCGCACTACTTGTCTTACTCTCTTGATGAATTCATTCGTTAAATCAGTCTTCATTGTTCGATGGTCTATCCTTTGAGCTTGTTTCATCCCGAGATACTTGTATGTATCTCCCTTGCTCATTGCTTCGATCTCCTGGCCGTCCTGCATCTCGTGTGCGCTTTGTTCGAGCTTTCCCCGGATGATATTAAGGGTGCGGCACTTGTCCAGTCCAAACAGCATTCCGATGTCCCTGGAGAACTCCTCTACACTTTTAAGCATTTGCGTTAGTTGGTTTTTGGTTGCTGCGATCAGTTTTAAATCATCCATATATAATAGGTGATTCAACTTGATCGCTTCTGCGTTGTTGCTTTTGATAGCGAAGCCATATTTTGTAGAGTTCAACCGATGTGATAGAGGGTTCATCGCCATGCAGAACCACAGTGGACTGAGTGAATCTCCTTGGAAAATCCCTCTTCGGATGTTGATTGTGTCGGTCTCGATGTTACTGTCTGCGGTTCTGAGTTGTATCTTAGTGCGCCAGGTTGTCATAACGTGTTCTAAAAAGGAAACTGTATGATGATCTATTTTATACAGCTTTAAGATACCTGTGAGCCAGTCGTGAGGTACGGAATCAAATGCTTTTTTGTAGTCCACATAAGCCATGTGGAGGTTTCGTTGCTTGGAATGAGCCTGGTTGCAGATGACAGAGTCTATGATGAGTTGCTCTTTGCATCCCATTGCGCCCTTCGAGCAGCCCTTCTGCTGCATTGCAATGATGTTGTTCCGCTCGCAGTGAGCATATATTCGCTGCGTAAGGCAAGATGTGATTATCTTGTACAGCGTAGGCAAGCAGGTTATTGGGCGGTACTTGGCAGGGTTATCCGTATTCCGCTGGTCTTTTGGTAACAGGTAGGTTGCACCCTGTGTAAGAAACAATGGCATTTTCAGAGGATCGAGCAAGACTTCATTAATTAAGGTAGTTATCTGTTCATGCGTGCACCACAACTTCTTAATCCAATAGTTTTGGAGATGATCTGGACCTGGTGCCTTCCAGTTGTGGGAATTCTTGATGACATCGGAGACCTCAGCGGTTGTGAATTGCTCGTGTTGCATCTGGCTATAGTTCCGGCCCATCTCGCGTTCTTCGATGATCCAGCTTGCACTGACATTGTATGGACCTGGTGTGGCAAGTTGATTTCTCCAGAAACCGTCGACCTGTTCTCTGCTAGGGTAACTCGCATTTGTGGCATCGGCGCTAGAATTAAAAGCACGGTAGAAACCCTTTTCTGATCGTTCAAAGAGTTTGTTGTCTCGTTTCCTGTTGTTACTAGCCTTGTATCTCCTCAGACGCCCTGCGAAAACAGAAAGTTTTTGTTTTAATGTGTCAAGACATTGTTGAGCAGTGATGTTCGCGGGGTCATGCCGAGAATGCATTTGGGTGCGGCTCATTATTGCCTGCACCGCCCTCTGGATCCTTCTAGTTCTAACTCCTCTGATATATTCCGTCACTTGTCCTATGTCTTTACGGAGACTCTCGATCTTCCGATTTAGTCGCATTTCCCATTGAGCCATTCGTGGTTCTGGTCTTGCACGATTCAACTCTTGGGCCGTTCGGATCTTGGCACCCATTACAGTGGTGACTGCCGTTGCGGCACAGTAGATTAACATGTGCATACGTTCTAATGTTGGTGTCACTGAAACATAGTTTGGTAAAATTCGTGTGTTCATAAGATCGAGCACGATCGCAAGTTTCCTGGAAGAATTTAATCTTGGTAGCGGTGGCCTGCTCAGTGGGTCTGTGCCTGCGTATCGCAATACTGCCTGTCTCATATGTGCGTTTAAGCCCTCAAAATGTTCTTCGTTAACCGATTCCAGACTCTCGGCTTCTAGTTGTTGTCCAGGGGCTTGAAGTTCCCCATTGTTGTTGTTGTCATCTATGTCTATGTGTTCGCCGTGGATCTCTAGCTCAACTTCCCGTTTGATAGCGTTAAGTCGCGTTTCTGGAATTCGGTTATTTCTTAGAATAGTTCGATACTGATCTGACACTCTTTGTTCAGACACTTGCATGTGTGGAAACTCCCTGCAGAACTCGGCATGCAGTTGTTGTCGGTAGCCGATCATCTCTTGTCCTAAGTTTGTCACCCTGTAAAAAATACGCATAATCGATTCATTCATGGACACAGTCCATTTCATGCGTCGTCGTTGTAATCCCGCCTCTGTGAACGCTGACTGAAGTTCCCGCGCAGCACCTTCGGTGGGTGGAACCCTAGTTCTCGTTTGGCTCCCATGTTGTAGATGTTCGTGTTGTTGTTGGGCTGTTTATTATTATTATTATTATTATTATTATTATTATTATACATCATTGAAACTGTGACAATGAGCAGATTTCAAATATCTAAAAATATGAAGGGTATTCGATTTAAAGAAATAAAAGTTTGATTTGGCAACGCTTTTCTGAACAACCTGTATAAAAATAAATAAACGCTAAAAAAGCTTGTTTTTTTGTATCTGAAACTTTTTTCCTAACCTCAAACATATATAAAATAAGGGAGTGTAAAAATATACGTGATCACATTAAAAGGACTCCTTGTATCTCAAATTGCTCAAGGATGACAGTTTGTCGTCACTTGGATATCAAAACTAGGAGTCCTAGAGATGTCAAATCCGTTTTGAAAAAAACTTCGTCCCATATTTTTGGGTTTACCCCCGTGGCTGCCGGACTACTAGAGAGGACTGAAAACCATAGGATTCAATACTGATGATGTAAACGTAGAATTATAAATGATTTTAATAACTCAATCGGATCCATTTCAATCCGATCGAGTTGTCACGAGATAAACGTAGTCATATTCCAAAAGCTCGCAAAAAGTTATTAATTTTTATGTAAAACTTTTTTGCGAGAACAAAAATAAAGAAAGGGGTGAGTCATATCATTGGAAAACCTCCTGCAAAATAATAGTGCTCGTAATGAACTACATAGGTGACCAAGAGATAATGAAAAACGTTTGATCCCAGACTGCCTCTATTTGCCTCATTTAAGTACAATAAAAGCAATAAAAATCTATAGAAATTGAGACGAAAAAGAATTATTCATAACAAGCTGCCTTTGAAGTGGTTATATATGTTTTAAAAAAAAAACTATGCAGTTTCCGATAAACGTCTAAAAGCACTTTTTTCATAGTATTACCATAGAAATTTACTGTTTGTAAGAAAAATATCTATTCTGCTTAAACTATACCTAGCACCTAGCATACCATAGGTATTATGTTATCCATGTAGCACATTTATCTTAAGAGTTATCAAGAAAACACTTTTTAAAAAATGCTAACTTTAACGCCCTGTACAATGAAAACCAGTAATTTTGAAAACGTAAAGAAACAAAATGCGACCATTTTGGTCAGCTAGGCAATGCCCAAAAATAAATTAGCATCCATGGCCTACTTATTGAGCAATTCCAAAAAACCTTTTATCGAAAAAAATATTAATGATCGTAGAACGTTTATTTCAAAAATTGATTGCACGAAGGAGCTTCATGCAACCGACGGCAGAGATAGTTTCAGAAAATCATACAGGGTCTTTCTGCTCTCTTGAGGCCACAAAAAACAACTTAGGTAGGTAGATGCCGCTGAAAAAGGAATCGAAATCCATAACCAACTTGATGCGTAAAAATTCGTGTCCTCAAGAGAGCAAGATTTTCTAAGCTGTCGGTTGCATGAAGGTCCTCCGCGCAATCAATTTTCAATCTGAACTTTTTATTTATCTCTTAAAATAAACTTTCTACGACCATTAATATTTTTTGTCGATTTGGTTTTTTTTTGAGTTGCTCAATAAGGTGGCCATGGATACCAATATATTAATTTTTGGGCGTTGCCTAGCTGATCAAAATTGTCACATTTTGTTTCTTTACGTTTTTTTTTTAAGACCCAAAATAACCGAGAAAATCGCTGTAACCATCCTAAAAAAAATCATCCAAAGAAAAAGCACCTTGAAGCGAATTTCCAATACATCTTTTTTTAAAGTCGTAATTCATTTTTCTAAACCACATTTTACAGGCATTTGTATTTATTTTTTTCTTAATTCGTTTTTTTTTACTTATGTTCAATTTAAACCAAACCACCAAAGAAATAAACAAAATAAAAGAAATAATTGGTTTTGCCGGGGATTGAAGTACGAACGCGCGCGCCGCCTCATTTTCTTGTTTATAGCGAAATGAAATCGGCGATATTATGCTCCAAACACATTTATTTTTGATGCCAAACTCCCCGCTTGCGGCGTTGCCAAACTTAGAGTCTGGAATTGTCGTATGAACGCCACATGGATCTGGGATCGCGTTACACAGATTTCGGGGCGTCCTCTGCACGGCGCTCACGCGAACTAAATCTGTGTATAATTGCATAAAAAACCGAAATTACTAAACAATCCCAGACCCCGGAGTCGGGTAAAATTTGGCTTGGGATTGTCGGTAGAATATGGCAAGTTGGGCCTGTGTAACACACACACACACACACACACACACACACACACACACACACACACACCCACACCCACACCCACACCCACACACACACCCACACCCACACACACACACACACACACACCCACACCCACACACACACACACACACACACACACACACACACACACACACACACACACACACACACACACACACACTCATGGGAAAAGAATATAAAGACAAAGGGAAGATCAAATTCTGCAATTCTTGCAGTAAGCAAGTTTTAACAATACTCAAAAGGAATATGATATGTTCTAGTAATCATTCTAGAACAATATACAATGGAAAATGATATCTTTGTAGTAAGCATCTTGAACAATAGAGAATGAGAACATAATATCCAACAGTAAACAGAATCAAGGGTAAAAACAAGGTTATGATCAAGGTGATGCTTGAGGTCGGATATAACACCTTCCCCCTTATATTAAAAATTTGTGTTAACAAATTTTGACATTAAATTAGGCATATGTTTTAGTATTAGAATTTAGTTCAATTTCTTCTTCTTCGCGAGGTTCGTCCAATCTATACGAAGGTCTTCTTTTGACAGTAACAAATTTTCTTAAATTTTGAAAAACGCGATTTCGTGTTCTAGGAGGTTGTGGAGGATCGTCTCCGTTATTAGTAGTAATAATGCCTATTTTAATGTTCCTAGACTTTTTACATTTAAAATAAAAGTACACAATAATTAAAAGTATGATTAAAGCAATGGATAGATATGTCAATATTGGCGTATACTTATTTACAGTTGGTTCGTTAATAATATTATCAAGATCCTTTGCATATTCGTCTAATTTATGCTTTGCGACATTTAAATCGTCATAATTAAATTTATTTAGTTGTAAAGGTTTTAAGTCAGGATATTTTAGTTTATTTGGAGTTTCTTTGCAACATTCAAATGGTATATTAATTGGGTGAAATTTATAGGTTTGATTAGATTTATTTAAATTTTTCGTTTGAATTTTAGTACTTCCAATATAAGCAATGCATTCAGATTTTAACGTTAAAATTGAAGTTTTGTCTAGCATTATAGTCAAAGGATTTTGATTTTTGCACTTAATAGTTATAGGAAATATTTCACTTAAAATTATTAACCATTGATTCTCTTGAATCAATTGTACATTGTAACTTTCAATTGAAATTGTGACTATGTCACAAGTATTAGGTAAATGGGTTTTTACCTCTAATAATTGAGCTTCACATCTCGAATGTGAGTCAATAGGAGTAGGATATAAATCTTTGCACATTATTAAATCAAATGCTAGTTCTTTACAATTTTTTATATCATAGAGAATTACATAGAGAGTTGGGTCATCGCTTTTTGCTACAAATTTAGTATCAGTGGATACCATGTGATAAAATCCAGTTTTATTGTCGAAAATTGGAATAGGATAAATTCTATAAAGAGTATACCATTGACGTTCTACTAAAGGAATGTCTAATATAAAAACAAGTCTATTTTCTGTTTGAAAAACCTTTAGTTCTATAAAATCAAGATAAGTTGCAACATTTAGAAGTTGAAGAGTTAAGGGCAAATTATTTTTGTTTAAAGTTTGAGCGATTATTTGCAAATGATGAACTAGGTCTTCAGGAGTTATAACTGACGTGTGAATGATATGTAGTTTTGCAAAAGTAATAGAGTTTAGAATGTCATTTAAATTGCTTTCGATAAAGGTATAGGATTCTAGGAGTCTTTCGGCCATCTCTAAAACTTGTAATTTTGCAGTGTAATAATTAAAATCATCAGAAATGTTATAAATGTAATTTTCGATTTGTTTTATGTTATTATTAAAAGTAATTTCATCAATTTGTAATTTGTTGATAGAGTCGTTAAAGTTTTTGATAACTGAAGTAGTTACTAAAATTTGTTTTTTCATTAATTTTTCTAATTCGTGTTCGTCTCTGTTAATTTTGTCGATACAATCGTTATAATACTGTCCGTCTGAAGCGTCTAAATTTCCGGTAATAAATTTCCAAACTGACCCTAAACCATTAATTAAACCTCTTTTATATCTTCTTACATCAATAGCTAATTCTTCAAATTTGAGCGCAATGTTTTCGGAAAGTTGATTTAGTAAAGTGAGATGTGACTTAACTTCGCTTAGAAAGGCGGCCATTCGTACGTCTTTTGGTTGAATTATAAATTGCATATTTTCTAAAATTTTATTATTATTTTCGAATGTTGTTTTTAGAGATGAAATGTCTTTATATACCAATAAACTCCACTTGTCATTAGAAATTTTGAGTCCGGATTGCTCTTGATAGAACACGCCTATGGTGTTATTAATTGGTCGCAGTGTATATTGTGCCATAGCGGTAGCGAACAAAGAAAATCTGTAACGAAGTTTCAGAATTAGGAACTTGGTTCGATATAACAAATTATTTTAATATCAGTATTTTTGAAAATATATTTGATCATAGGGAGAACTGTGTCCCAATCTAATTTGTCTAATCCACAAGCTAACTTGGGTATAGCTATAATTTTATCTTTTTCATCAGTGCTCTCGAGACAATTTGTTCGTAATTCCTTCAAGCAATTAAATAAATTAGCATAAGTTGGTTTATAATAGAAAAATTCTTTAGTTATTAAATAATAAATATTTCTTGTCGGAAGTTGAAGTACTGCTATTTCACCAATTGACTTATTTTGATTTTTTAGTTCATCTACGTGTCCAAATTTATTCTTAAATTCTTTTGCAATTCCTGCATTCATTTCTAAATCTTTAGATACACAGTGAGCTAATGAAATATTTTCAGGGGCATCAAATAAGTTGCCCAGTTCAATGGAAACGTTATTATTTTCAATAGGGATTTTTCGATCTAGAGTATAAAAGAATTCTTTAACCGTTAGTTCTTCTTCCTGTAATTCGTGACATTTCTTTAGCATATCAAAATTCATTTTTGTAGTTTGGTTAGTAATTGGGTTATGTAGCAAAGCTGAATTCGTATAAATCTCTTTAATTTTATAGGGTCCATTAAATTTATTAGCTAGTTTATTTTTTATTTGGGACTCCTTGACATAAACCTTTTCTCCTACGCGAAATTGTCGCTGCTCTGAAACGTGTGTATCAAATCGCTGTTTCGCCTTTTGTTTGCGCATATCCGTACGCTTTCTTGCCACTTCATAATAATGCTTTATTTTATTGTTTAAATCGCGAACGTACTTAGAGATTAATTCTTGCTGATTATACAAAACTTCTGGAGGTCGAGACGAGGTGTGACCAAATAGCAATTCGTAAGGAGTAAAGCCGTGTGTTTTATTTATAGAATTGTTATATGCTATACAAGCGTAAGGAAGCATTTGAAATGGGTGTTCGTTAGGATTTTCTGTACTACATGCGCGTATCATTTCAGTTAAGGTGGCATGAAATCTTTCTAAGGAGCCATTTGATTGCGGATGACTAACACTAGAGAAAGTTAATTTTATATTTTAATTAATTAATTAATTGATTATTAAATTCTTTACCTACATCGCAATGGATTCTTAAGGGAGTTCCAAAATGTTGAAAATAGAGTAAAAGAGCGTCTACTACAGATCTCGCTGTTTTATTAGGAAGTGCATAAGCTTGGGTAAATTTTGTTAGTTCGTCTCTTATGGTAAGGATATTATTTTTTACTGGGATTTCTAGGATGTCGATATTTATTCTTTCGAAAGGAGTTTTAGGAGTTTCGGTAATAACTAAGGGACTGTCCAAGTTTTGTCTACAAATTTTTGTCTTTTGGCAGATTTCGCACTGTCGAATAAAGGTTTCAACGTCTTTAGTTAGTCCTGTCCAATTATATTTTTGTTTAATACGTCTAATTGTTTCGTTTATTCCTCGATGTAAGTTTGTCTTGCCTGAATGAAATTGATCTATTATTATAGGTATTTGGTCTTCGTCTGGTATAGTCACAATGTTCTGACAAATTGTTAGTTGGAAATTTTTATCTGAGAACAAAAAATTAAACATTTCTAAAATTGGAAAATCTGGATTGTTTTCAATGTAATAAGTTTTATTTTCTTCGAATATATCTTTACTGTAATAAAGAGATATGAAGAGTACTTGTATTGCGGTTTCAAAATTAAAAGGAACAGGAATTATATAATATTTTCTTTTAGCTACGGTTTGACTGGAAAGAACATTTGCTTTATTATAGTTAAAATCAGGATTTAGCTCAAGTAAATCATCAATAACTTTTTCGTGAAGGTCTGTTAATTTGTCTTGTTGAAAAATTAGTACAATGTCCTTGTGTGTTTTGTCTAAAAGTTGATTATTTGTATATTGGATTTTAGAATAATCGATCATTGAAGTCGTCTTGTATAGATCAAAAAATCTGTCAAATTCATTACAGATTATAGCAATTTCGTCAGTCTCATTATTGTCAATAGGCGGGTCAATGTCTTGAGGATTATCATGGGAAGTAGATGGTTCGTCTAGGGAAGTATGAAAGGAAACAGCTTCTTTTATATGATTGATTTTGATTCGAGATAATGCGTCGGCATTTCGATTAATTTTTCCAGGTTTATAAATTATTTGATAATTATATTCTTCTAATTTAAGTCGCCAACGTGCTAAACGACTACCGGGATCTTTTATTGAGAAAAGCCAGGTTAAAGGTCTATGATCTGTAACCAATAAGAATTTTCGTCCGAAAAGATAAGGTCTATAGTTTTTTACGGCAGCAATTATTGCCAAAAGTTCTTTCTCTATAACGCTATATTTCATTTCTGCTGGACTTAAGGTTCTTGAAAAGTATGCTATGGGAAGATCATTTCCAACAGGTCCTTGCGAAAGTACCGCGCCTACAGCAAAAGCGCTTGCATCTGTAGTTAAAACAAATTCTTTTTCAAAATTAGGATATATTAGAATTGGTGAAGTTATTAATGCATTTTTAAGTTGTTCGAAAGATTCACGACAATCTTTATCAAAAATAAATGGTACGTCTTTTCTTAAAAGTCGAGTTAAAGGCTTTGTCATTTTTGCGAAATTTGGAATAAACTTCCTGTAGTAACCAGTAAGACCCAAAAATTGTTTAATTTGTTTAGTATTGGCAGGTTGAGGAAAATCGATAACAGCTTGTACTTTTTGTGGATTTGGTTTGACCCCTTCAGGTGTAATAAAATGTCCTAAATAAATTACTTCTTTTCGTAAGAATTCGCACTTATCTGGCTGTATTTTTAGATTTGAATTTCTTAATCTTTGAAAAACTTCAGTAATACGAGAAATATGTTCATTAATTGTGGAAGAATAAATAATAATGTCGTCCATGTAAACTAAGCACTTTTCGTTTTGTATCCCCATTAGTATATTATCCATAACCCTCTGAAAGGTTGAGGGCGCATTACGAAGGCCAAAGGGCATACGTAAATATTCGAAATGTCCATTTTCAACGGAAAAAGCAGTTTTCGAAATGTCTTCTGGATTCATTTCAATTTGTTGAAAACCAGAAGCCAAATCTAAAGTAGTAAAATAATGGCAATTACCCAACTGATCTAATATATCTGAAATATTAGGCAGTGGATACCTGTCATTAACTGTTAATTCATTTAATTTCCGATAATCAATTACGATTCTCCATTTTTGTTTGCCTGAAGCGTCTAATTTTTTTGGAACGACCCATACTGGGGACGACCATGGTGAAACAGAAGGTCTAATTATTCCTTGAGAAAGCATTTTATTAATTTGTGTTTTTACTTCTTCCTTGTGAACTTGTGGATATCGATAAGATTTAGTAAAAATTGGCTTAGCGTCGCCTGTATCGATAGTATGTTTTATTTCATTAGTGAAACTTAGGAAATCTCCGTCAAAGTAAAATATATCTTCAAAATTCAAGCATAAATTAGTAATTAATTCTTTTTCTTCTTCGTTTAAATGTTCTAGCCTTAATGATTCTTTTATTTCTTCTACTCTGCTTTTCGTTTTATTAAAATTACAAATAATATTAGCACTAGCGTTCGTTTCTTTAATGTAAGGCTCAAATTCAAATTCTTCGAAACAAATATCCTTTGTTATGGCATTAGCGTTTAATATTGTCGTATAAAAATTACCGTCTTCGTTTATTTTTACTATAGCATTTGGCACGTATACCTTTTCTACTCGTTGTGCGCATAAAATCATTTCTTTATTCGTATATCTATTCGTATGAAACTTGCATATTTTTTCGCAACGCGGTTCTATCGTAACCTGATTTATATTATAACTCGTATTTTCGCTTTTATTTATATTTTCCGTGTAATCATTATTATTATTATTATTTCGTTCATAAGCGTTTATATGAAGGCTATCGTATCTTTCGTCAACATTAACTTGTCTTTTATAAACAACTCGACTATTATTATCATTATTATTCGTTAACTCGTTTAATTCATCTCCGTCTTTGAGTAATTCGTGTACCTTATAGTACGTAATTAATTGTTTATTCCTAAAATGTACTACTGCACCGTACCTTTCTAAAAAGTCAGCGCCTAAAATTCCGTCGAATCCTATATCTAGATCGCAAATATAAACTTTATGGGGAGAAAGAGGACCCGTAAAAGAAACAAATACCGCTTCAGTAATAGGAATTGATTGGCCAGAAATACCTTTAATTTGAAAATTTTCTGGACATCGATTTAAAAATTGCTGAACCGTCTCTGGTTTGAAAATTGAAATACCAGCTCCTGTGTCAATTAAAATTTTGTACTTATCGGTATTATCTTTAATATAATATAGATTGCTATTGTCAACGGTATTTATGCAAACGTTTGGTCCGTATTGGTCATACCAAGATTCTTGAAATTCGGAATAGGGTTCTGGTCCGAGGCTGTTAATTGAAAATTTTCGCTTTGGCCCAGATAATGTTGTTGGGGAGTTCTATTTTGGTTATTTGGATTTGAATTTGGGAATCTAGGAGTAAAATTTTGATTAGAAGGCTGGAAACCTGAATTATTATTAAAAGTTCTTGGGAAATTGTTTCTAGGAATATTATTAGAAAAATTTCTAGGAGGTTGATTTCTTGGTTGGAAGTTTTGAGGGTGATTCCTAGGTTGGAAAGAAGGAGTTTGAAAATTATTTTGCTGAGGAAAAGATGGTCTTTGATGCAACCTATTTTGGGAGAAATTATTTCTTTGGGAGTTGTTTTGGAAATTGTTATAGTAGATAGAAGGATTTGGACCATTTCTGTAATAATTATTTTGATTTTTAGTTCGACATTCATTGATAGTATGTCCATTTCTTTTGCAATAATTACAAAATTTTGGAAAATTATTACTGGTTCTTTTGATATTATTATTGAAGACTGGTACACGATTTTGCCTCTGAAATTTTTGATTTTCAAAATAAGAAAGTTGCAATTCTCTCTTAATTAAAGCTATAGCATCCATCATGTTGGGTGGATTGCTAGCACGAATTAGTTGCCCTATTCTTGGTTCTAAACCTGTCAAAACTGTATTTAAACACATGCTATCGATTAATGTAGCTTGCGATTCTTTTTGTTCCCTAGTGAGAAGGCTTTGTTTTCCTATTGCGGCATACATTTTCGAGCAGTGAGTTTGAACTCTGCCTACAAAAGTCAAAGCATTTTCATTTTGGGATTGACACATTCTTTGTAAATCTTGAATTAATGAAGTTAGATCGCGAGGATCTCCGAAATGAACGTTAAGTAATTGTTTGATTTCGCGCCAGGTACTCAAATCTCTTGAATTAATGAGTTGGGCTGCACGTCCCTTTAATTGATTTTTAATTTTTATAACAAGTAAAATGGCTTGGTCGCCAACAGTCATTTGCATGGCCCTATCACATGCAATGATAAAAGTATTTAAATTGATTTGATCCCCATCGTATTCAGGGATGATAGAAAATATTTCGCTTAATTTAAATGGTACTTCGTCGTTATTTGAAGCGTTTGCTTCATTGTTTACATTAGAGTTTATAGCTTCGTTATTCGGCATGTTGAAATGAAAAGGTAATATCGTTATAACGTAGAAAGTTCAATAATAGCAACGTAGAAAGTCAAAAAAAAAATCACAAATAAAATTCACTTCAAGTTTTTCACTTACAATAGAAGTAACTTCATGCTCGCTGGATGTCGTTGATGCTGCTGTTGTTGCTGGATGCTGGCCTCAGGAGACTGTCCTTCTTAGTGCCTCCGGATCTTCCTGTCGAAGACCCTTTTCAGCTGGCTCCAATCGTAGTGGTGTGATGACCCCCGAGGAGACTGTCCTTCTAAGTGCCTCCGGATCTCCCTCGTTGAAGACCCTTTTATCGAGGATCCCACTTCTGACACCAAATTGTTACGGGCGACGTGAAGACGAAGACTTTTTAAAAAACTTTTATTTGAGTAACGCGAGTTACAGAGTTTCGGCTTAGACTACAGACAAGACTAGAATTCACACTCTTACTTTACTAGGTCCTATTTATACAGATCTGTTATGCTGAGGTGTTGTGGTTCTCATGGGAAAAGAATATAAAGACAAAGGGAAGATCAAATTCTGCAATTCTTGCAGTAAGCAAGTTTTAACAATACTCAAAAGGAATATGATATGTTCTAGTAATCATTCTAGAACAATATACAATGGAAAATGATATCTTTGTAGTAAGCATCTTGAACAATAGAGAATGAGAACATAATATCCAACAGTAAACAGAATCAAGGGTAAAAACAAGGTTATGATCAAGGTGATGCTTGAGGTCGGATATAACATATATATTGTCTCCATAAATGAGTGTATGTAATATGATGTGTGTTCACAAATGAATGTAGTATATATTGTATAGTGTGTCCAGGGTGATCCATCCAAGAGGAACACCCCCCCTTAACTTCTTTATTTTTCAACTTAAAGAAAAAATTGACACAGGGTGTTCCGTAAAAGCTGGACAAACCAAGTTTATGTTTTTTTAGCAGAACACCCTGTATATTATTGCATTTTTTGAATCTACACTTCGTCCTGATTCCAACGACATATACAGGGTGTCGTGTCCCGAAATTAGCCTGCCATAATTTACCAGCGTGTTCTACGACCTAAAAAAACGAAAAAAGTTCCTATAAACATGGCCTTAAAAATGCCCCCTAATGGGGCTATAGCCCCCGAAAGGGGCAGTTTCACAAACGGGTTTCTATAAATATTTGCAGAACGAACAAAGATAAAATTCTGAAATTTGGTATGTGATGTACCTGTGAGATTTGACATTTACCGAGGTAGCGAGAGTTAAACATTCTTAATCATAGGCGTCCCAAATGGGGGGGGTTCAGGAGTTAAAATTACCCCAAATTTTTTTTGTATACTTTTTTTCCAGATTTCTTGCAAAATTATGAAAGTTGAAGGTATTCTACGAAGAAAAGGTGCTCTTGTTGAACTTCGATAGAATGCATGGTTTTCGAGTAAACTCGTTTTGAAAATTTTTTGCAGAGTGCCATGAAAATGCCTATTAGAAATTAGCCTGCCACAATTTACCACCACTTTTTTTGGTACAAAAAAAATAAAAAAGTTCCTATAAACATGGCCTCAAAAAAGTCCCCTAAGGGGGCTATAGCCCCCGAAATAGACACTTTAGCAAACGGTTTTTTCTAAATATTTCCAGAACGAACAATGATCAAATTATGAAATTTGGTGTGTGATATACCTGTGAGATTTGACGTTTACCGAGGTAGAGATAGTTTGACATTCTTCATCCTAGGCGTCCCAAATAAGGGGGGTCAAGGGGTTAAAAATATCCAAAAAAAATTTTGTGCGGTTTTTTCATGATTTATTCTGCCAGGTATGTCACATACCAAATTTCAAAATTTTATCTTTGCTCGTTCTGGAAATATTTAGAAAAAAACGTTTGCCAAAGTGTCCATTTCGGGAGCTATAGCCCTCTTAGGGGGCATTTTTGAGGCCATGTTTATAGGAACTTTTTCATTTTTTTGGGTCGCAGAACACGCTGGTAAAATATCGCAGGCTAATTTCTAATACGCATTTTTATGGCCCTCTGCAAAAAAATTTCAATACGATTTTACTCGAAAACGGTGCACCCTATCTAAGTTCAACACGAGCACCATTTTTTCGTAGAATACCCTGAAATTTTATAATTTCGCAATAAATTTAGGGAAAAAGCACATACAAAAAATTTAGGGCATTTTTAACCCTTTAACCCCCCATTTAGGACGCCTATGATTAAAAATTTCTAACTATCGCTATCTCGGCAAATGTAAAATCTCACAGGTACATCACATACTAAATTTCATAATTTTATCTTTGTTCGTTCTGGAAATAGTTAGAAAAAACCATTTGTGAAACTGCCCCTTTCGGGGGCTATAG
Organism: Pseudeuparius sepicola; assembly: GCA_963920635.1. Taxonomy (NCBI): domain Eukaryota; kingdom Metazoa; phylum Arthropoda; class Insecta; order Coleoptera; family Anthribidae; genus Pseudeuparius; species Pseudeuparius sepicola. The sequence continues at coordinate 51,843,909 of OY987301.1, forward strand.
CCCCATTAGGGGGCATTTTTGAGGCCATGTTTATAGGAACTTTTTTCATTTTTTTAGGTCGTAGAATACGCTGGTAAATTATGGCAGGCTAATTTCGGGACACCCTGTATATGTTATATGATTTCTCCAGCGGTTTTTACAATACCGGGCGTTCAAACTCCATTTATTTCATGTTTTCACATCCTATATCTCTGAAACGAAAAGTTTGCGGAGAAATTGAGTATAAGAAAAAATGATGAAAATAGTGCCTCTAAAACGCTCATAGTCATTTTGAACCCACTCCGAATTAAGGTTCATATTTCCATATTTTGCCCTGGACTAGAAAAATATCAGCCTCAACTTTTTTGTGTGGATGATTACAAAATGACTATTATCGTTTTAGGGGCATCATTTTCATCATTTTTTTCTCATACTCAATTTATCGGCAAACGTTTCGTCTCTGAGATACAGGATGTGAAAACATGAAAATATGAAGTTCCAACGCCCTGTATTGTAAAAACGGCTGGAGAAATCATATAACATATATATGTCGTTGGAATCAGGACGAAGTGTAGATTCCAAAAATGCAATAATATACAGGGTGTTCTGCTAAAAAAAACATAAACTTGGTTTGTCCAGCTTTTACGGAACACCCTGTGTCAATTTCAGTAAGTTCATGGAAAAGCTCACCAAAAACCTTAAAACTTTTGTCTCTACAATTTTTTCTTTAAGTTGAAAAATAAAGAAGTTAAGGGGGGTGTTCCTCTTGGATGGATCACCCTGTACATATTTACGGTAAGAAATAATTTCATTACATAGAAAAGGACAAACTTTTCAGAGAAATCCTCGGACAGGTCAACCTTTGTTTTAATATGTGCATGTTTTTTCGTTCTAGTCGCATTGGTGACATCATTACTGTTCCGGATATGATGTCATCGATTTTTTTATTCAAATTAAGTACAACCTCTGCTTTTGATAGTGCTATGTGAAATGGCATTTTGTTCTGCACAGAACACATCAAATTCTTTGTCATATTTATGTCATATTACATAAGGAAATTTTCCAAAGAACCTACGAGGCGAGAGTCGACTCCCGGCGGCAGAGGCCAGGCACAAAAGAAAGTCTGCAGTAAAAAACGTCGCCAACAAAAACTGGCCAATGCAGGTGCCTATTATCGTCTGTTTAATAGCGGTATTTTTGTTATTTACTGATTGCCGTACAGTGATCTAGAGCTGCTGAGGTTTTCTAGGTTTCCCCTGGGCACTTGAGCAAATGCTGTTCTAATAAAGCCTTCAAGTCGGTCCTAGCCGTAAATGGCACTGATGACAACAGTAATTGCCCCTCTCCGCCACACAAGCATTAATTTGCTTCTGCGGTACCCTTGGGTACTGTGAAGATCACAATAATTATTATTATTATTCTTATAACGGTTGGAAATTATTTTATTTTATTCAGTTAATTGAATAAACTAACTAATTAAGTCGCACATCTGCAGCAACACTGTCATAAGGTGTCGACGCTTTGTTTTGAGATAAGGCTCACCAAAGATTTCATTAAAATGGTCTTTTCAACTACAGCCAGAGGCACACTGATATAAGTTTGATTTTGGAAGTTGCCCAAGATGATTCTAATACCTCCTTACTTCATTTATGAAAAAAGAAATATTTTGAATTTAACCTTGGGATATTTGTAGGTAAGACAGTGTTGCTGCAAAATGAACTCGAATTTTGTTTATGTTCTATCGATGTGACAGTCTTCCTGCAAAATTGCTCCTTAATTTCTTATATCTTATGTCAGTTATTAAAAAAAACATTTGCACTAGGGCATGGAAGACAATAATTATTAAACCAATAAGACCATAATTATTAAACCAATATAATCAACACAATTTTCAAATTTTTTTTATTAAAAAAAATCTCAAAAAAATAGTATACAAATGCTTACATTTATATTTCATAAACTAGTCGACCAATAATTATTTCTAATTATTGTAGTTTGTTTTCTTTCTTATTTACAGGCTTCTTCTTTTGTGCAGCTTTGGTGTTATCTCCAGTTTTCTTTTTATTTACAACTTTCAATACCTTCACTGTAGTTTTCTTCTTACTTTTTATTTCTATTTTACAACCCAATGATTTGTAAAATTCATGGTACTTTTCCTTTATATGATTTTTTTCACATAGCTCCGAAAATCCATCAAGTTTCAATTGGCTAATTTTTAATGGTTCTGAATACAATTGCTTTAATTCAATTTTAGGTGATACTCCTGATAACCTTTCAGCGTATTTACGAATGATCACTTGTTTAAAATTATTATCTTCGTAACTATTCTTATAGAAAAATGTAAATGTATCCCCTTTTATTACTTTTATTATCGCAATATCATGCCAGAGCATTTTTTCTCCTTCGCTATTGTTATTAAAGTTACTGCCAAACCCCTCTTGCAAAGTCTTAAAGCGTTTGCTATAACTGGTATCCACTGCGCCGGCGTAGAATTTTCTTTCGCAAGTTTTATTTTTACGACTGTTTACGTATTCCAAGCCATTATTGCGTTTTGTTTTTCTAGAGTTTCTGGCCCACTCGCCTTCATTACGCTTTCTCTTTCTGCACATTTTTGCTATATTTTTATTGTCATTTTCATTAACTTGTTCATTTCTTTTTGACTGTTCTAAGCAATGCTGATACTGGAATCGGATTCGTTATCAGGATTCCAAGATGGATCATTTCTTTCATCAATTAATTCATTGATTTGCTGATTACTTTCCTCGAACTCTGTCGTTGTAATCATGTTGTAGTCTACATTATTTAAATTAACCTGAGCATGGTCTATGAATTTAGAATATTCCCTGTTTTTATCATCTCCTGCTCTAGTTTCGATTTCTAAATTGTTGTGAAGGACTAATGACTGATTAGAATCAGCGACAATCTCAGGAACGTCTTCTTTATCTGAAGCAGTGATTTCGTTGTCTAATAGTATGAATTCACTTAATAATGCGGTCTCTAAAATATCAGAAGGTGAATCCCCAACCAATTCTGATTTTTTCCATACATTTCCTAACGAATTATTCGCTGGTTCGTTCACCTGAAAATAATAACAAAATATAAATGAAAAAGGGTGAATGTGCCAACCCCAATTTATTATGATTATCTTTTTTACTTTTTTAGTTTCGAATATTGATTCACCTCGTTAGAATCAGCGTCAATCTCAGTGGCATTATCTGTCTTTTCTGAGTTAGTGACTTCATTATCTAACACTATAAATTCACTTAAAAATACAGACTCTAAATCAGAAGGGGAATCTCCAATCAATTCTGTATTTTTCCACACATTTTCTGACAAACTATTAGGTGGTTCGTTTGCCTGAAAATGTTAATAAGCGAATATAAATAGAGAAAAGTGTAAATATCATTCAAAACCTGAGTTAATATGATTTATTCTTTACTTTTTTAGGTTATAATATCGACTTACCTCATTGTTCAAAAGCAGCTGGTTTCCATATTTATTTTGCACCATTCCTTGTTGGGCTAATTGTAGCATTAATTTTCCACGGGAGCACATAGTAAATAACAGTAATACCTGAGTAATACCTGAGTTCTTTACAAGAACTCACCCAGCACTCTCAAAAAACAACGAATACAATAATACAAATTCTGACTCTAATTATCAGCAAGAGTGACATAAGTATCGTTGTGACATTGTTGCAGACAACCAGTAAAACAAGAAAAGCGGTCTTAAATTAGCATCAAGAGAGTCATAACTATTTATGACAGTCTTCATGCAAAATATTGCACGAAAACCATAGTATCAACAGAGACATATATCGCCCTCTAGTGATTTCAGATGGAAAACTAACTTGGGTCAGTGTTGCAGCTAAAAGTACAATAATTTTTACATAATAATCCATTATAAAACATAAATTCGATTTTTTTGGACTTATGACAGTGTTGCTGCCGATGTGCGAAGTGTTGACTCTGAAGTCCTTCCTAACTTTGTAAAGGTCTCTTTTAGCACGCTCTTTTACTTTCATTAATACCTTGTTGCGTCAGCTCTCTTGTTGACGTATGTCACAGTTTTAAAGATCACAATTTACTGATTCACTTCTTTTCAAAAAACGAATTTCGCTTACACATATTAGTATTTTTGGACGTATTTTTAAAATATCAAAAAACCACTGTTCTTGAAGACGCACCTCTTTTAATAATATTTTGTACCTATGTATATCAGCTAACAACTGAAGCACTGAAATAGTCAATAGGGGACTAAAAATAGAAACATCTGTGTCTTTTACTATTATAAATATATTTGGCCTATCCATCGGCCCCAGTAGAATTCCGGGAACAAATTTCGGTAAGCGGCTTTATAGATGGCGTGGTGCACGGCGAGACTAGCCAAGCACTTCGGCTAGCCCGCCACAAAAATATCTCAGATGCCTTGGCGCATGCATTGGAATTTGAAGCCGCCACGCAGGCAGCACGTAGACAAGTGAGGTTAAGGCAGGTGCGACCACAAAACAGAGGCAGTACTAGTAATACCAACGTAGAACAAATGGTACGGGATATCCAGAACATCCTTTCACGTGCTACGACCTCCAAAGACGGGATGGGTGTTCGAAGAAATACACCACTGCGCTGTTGGAACTGTGGGGTTGAGGGGCATTTGAAACGCCAGTGCCCCAATCCTGTTGATGGTGAGAAGCAGGAAAACTCCAAGTAGCCAGCTTTGAGGGGCGAAAGCTGGCTGGGTGGTACCAAGCCCCGCCTATTAGGATAAAAGTTAACCGTCTGCCGAATTCAGGAGACAGCTTGGTAGTAGGTACCAGGAAAGATCTGCGGCCGGGAATGTGACATTGAGGTGGACACTGGTTCTAGTCATACCATCGTGAGGCCGAACATCATGGCCCACTGCAGGATTGCACCACCACCAAACTAGATCGTCGAATTGGAAAATAGTGAAGAAATTCCAGTCCAAACTACATCGTCGAATTGGCAAATGGTGAAGAAATTACAGGAGAGCACGAAGCCCTTATAACCATAGGCTTCAAAAAGTTCAAGCACAGAGTCCTTGTGGCCGAAATAACCGACGATGTCATATTAGGACTAGATATCATGCGTGAACAGCGGTTCAAGATAGAAGTTCACTAGAGGATTTTGAGGATAAAGACAGAAGAGATTCTGATGAATCGTCCTAACATGGCTGGCAATACTACCCGAACTGTGACTGCTTATGAAGATACCACGGTTCCGGCTAATTCAGAAAAGGTTATCAAGGCCACCTATGATAGACCTAATGGAGAAACAATTATTGTGGAACCCGAAGAAGAATGCGGACTGTATAAAAGAGGTATATTACCTCCAAAAAAGCTGACCACCAAAAGAGGGCGAGAAATATTTGTGCGGATTGCTAACCTGAAGAACTATGATCAAAATTTGAGCAAAGGCGAAAATATTGGGTTATGCCATGAAGTTCAGGCAGTTATGAGAAATCAGGTTGCACCACACAGCACGTTCCACAGCCCCTAGCAGAGAGTCTGAAGAAGATGGTCGAAGAAGCCGCTGTTTACTTAACAATGGAGCAGCAGTACCAACTGCGAAAACTGATTGAAGAAAATCGTGATGTGTTTGCTACGTCTGAATGCGATTTTCGAAGGACAGGTTTAGTACAGCACAGGATAAATACTGGTAATAGCCCTCCGATCGAACAGGCTCCTCGAAGTATACCCCTTGCTAAGCAAGAAGAGGTCTCAGCTATGATAAAGGAAATGGAACAACAGAGAATCATTGAACCGTCACAGAGCCCATGGACTTCTCCAGTTGTCCTAGTCCCAGTCGACGGTTAAATGATGTCACCAAGAAGGACAGCTACCCTCTACCCAGAATAGATGACACTTTAGACACTATCTGCTTCTAAATGGTTTTCCACGTTGGACTTGAAGAGTGGGTACTGGCAAGTCGAAATGCACACTCAAGATAAAGAGAAAACTGCATTTTCTACTGGTACAGGTTTATAGCAATTTAATGTTATGCCATTTGGCCTCTGTAATGCACCAGCAACCTTTGAGAGGCTCATGGAGCTAAGAGGTATGACATGAAAAACCTGTCTATTATATCTGGATGATGTCATTATTTTGGGAAGAACGTTTGAAGATCACTTGAAGAATGTCCGAGAGGTATTCCAGAAGCTACGAGAAGCTAACCTAAAACTAAGCCCAAAGAAATGCTGTTTCTTCAAGGAGGAAGTTAGATATTTGGGGCATGTAATTTCAGAGCAAGGAGTTAAAACAGACCCAGAAAAGATAGAGACAATTGAAAAATGGCCGCGACCGAAAGATAAACATGAACTAAGGAGCTTCCTGGGCCTGTGCACTTATTACAGGAGATTCGTTCTAAACTTTGCACTCATAGCCAGGCCGCTGCATAGGCTCACAAAGGATGGGATCGATTATATGTGGACCTCATATTGTGAAGAAGCATTTCAGACCTTGAAGAAAGCTTTATGTTCTTCACCGATTTTGACGTTTCCCGTTCCTGGAAAGACATTCATCGTGGATAAAGATGCCAGCAAGAAAGGCAAGAAAAAGTTATTGCCTTCTTCAGTAAAACTCTGCCAAAGCCAGAGAGAAACTACTGCCTGACAAGAAGGGAACTGCTAGCAGTGGTCATGGCCGTGGAACATTTCCACAAGTATTTATATGGCTAACCTTTCATATTAAGAACAGATCACGCATCACTAAAATTGCTATTCCAGTTCAAGAACCCAGAAGGAAAAGTGGCAAAGATGGCTTCAAAGGCTGCAGGAATATGACTTCAAAGTGGAACACCGCAAAGGGGACAACCATAAGAATGCTGATGTATTGTCAAGAAGACCCTGTCATCACTGTAGTCGACAGGAATTAAGAGAAAACCCGGACCTAATTTTATGTAAACGAACTACTGTCCGTGGACCTGAAAATTGGGATTCGGAAGTCATCGCCAGAGAGCAAAGCGAAGATCCCATATTCGGTATAATATTTGATCTAAAATTAAGACATATACCCAAACCTGAATGGAAAGATGTTTCGGAAAAATTACCAGAGTTGAAGGCATACTGGGCACAATGAGACTCGTTAGTAATTAAAGATGGTGTACTAAAGAGAGTTTGGGAAAGTCCAGATGGAATAGAAAAGCTATTTCTGACAGTACTTCTCAAGAAGAGAGTGTCGGAGGTCCTGAAAGCCGTGCACGAAGGCGTTGGAGGTGGACACTTTGGCATTAGTAAGACCTTGAATAAAGATAGAGAGAGATTTTACTGGGTAAACTCTCGGGAAGATCTCGAAGAGTGGTGCCGCCAGTGTGAAGAATGTGCTTCGGCGAAAGGACCAAAAACTAGGAACAGGGGTAAAATGATGCAATATCTGGTCGGAGCTCCTTTTGAAAGGATTGCCATCGACGTAGCGGAACCGTTCCCAACCAGCGAATCTGGCAACCGTTATGTGTTAGTCGTCAAGGACTACTTCAGCAAATGGCCAGAAGTTTATCCAATCCCCAACCAAGAGGCCACCACAGTCACAGAAGTCCTGTTCCAAAATTGGATATGTCGTTTTGGTGTCCCAAGAGAACTACACTCTGATCAGGGCCGCAATTTTGAGTCGGAGGTATTCCAAAATGTCTGCCGCCTGCTAGGGATTTCGAAGACAAGAACAACACCCCTGCACCCCCAGTCTGATGGTATGGTGGAACGGTTCAATAAGACTTTAGAAACATACCTGAAGATGGTAGTGAATCAGAAACAAAGTAATTGGGACACATGCATACCATCTTTTCTATTGTCCTACAGTTCCGCTGTGCATGAAGCGACAGGAAAGTTTCCAGCTAAGATTATTTTTGGAGACAATCTAAGGCTCCCTATCGACATCATAATGGGCCGACCAGAAAATCCAGAATCTACTGATGACTGCATGAGTCACATGAGAGAGCGTCTCCAGTTGGTTCATGAAGACGTTCGCCAGAAGTTGCGTCAAGAAAGTGACAAGATGAAGATCCGCTACGATCTGAAAGCAACCAGTGTTGAATTTAATGTGGGTGACAAAGTGTGGTTATACAATCCCAAGCAAAAAAAAAGGTCGGTCTCCGAAACTCGATAGAAGTTGGGAAGGCCCATACATCGTCGTGAACAAGATTAATGATGTCGTTTATCGTATAAGACGTAGCCCAACAGCAAAGATGAAGATAGTAAATATCGTCAGGTTGTCTCCATACCATGAGAAGATAGATGAAGGTCATATAACTTGATCGGGACGATCAAATGTTAGAGGGGGGCAGTGTAACGAAAAATGCCTCTAATGTTGTTATATCAGCTTTCAATGAATATGTATGCACGGTTTTCTAACCTACTCAAAGATTTAGCAGATAAATTTTAAGTTTGGATATTCTACTTACAGTTTTATATTTTTTGTAATTAATTTAGAGGCATTTTCCGTCATATCTTTGTTGGCCTGAGGCCCCCAGGGTCCCATTTTCCTTCAGATTCCTTGTTTTCCCTGTAAAGCTTCCATAACTTTCTAGATAGTTTGCTAGAACTTTATGATTTGTTATCTATCATTGGCCAGGAATATTCTAGAGTATTCTCCAGTCTTCCTTTTGAGTATATAAGCCCTGGGAATTGGGCCTGGGGGAAGTGAAAGATTAGAAAGCGTTTTTGTGCGAATTTTGGAGCTGAAAGAATATTCTTGGACAGTGACAGTTATCTGACAAGTTTATTTGTGATTTTTGAAGGCTAAACAATAAAGGTGGTAACCAAGACAACGAGTTTGGTCTGTGATTGTTGAGATTCAGTTCAATATCTACGCGCCAACGCATCGTGTGTAAACGTTATCTGCTTCGAATATAATATGTGGCGACCCTAATACCTAAATAATTAAGATAAGAACAAATCAATTATCATTAAAAATACTGTAAACTAGTACCTAGATATTGTATTAAATGGCCATTTACTAGATTACATTGTGCTTGTGTAAAGATACTGGGCTCCCGAAATTTGTTTTCGATTTTGATAAAGTTAATAATAGATTGAGCTAGCTGATAAAATGTAATTAAGAGTGTGTTGTAGCACCTACTAGTCGCGGGATAATCCTCAAAGACAATATCTCTGGATACCTATTTTATATTCCAAGCAGAACATAAGTTGTTTTCGTCCTGTTTAACTAACTATTGTTATAATATTATACTTTGTATTTTAGTTCCCTATGATTATTATATCTACGCGCCAACGCGACGTGTGTAAACGTTATCTGCTTCGAATATAATATGTGGCGACCCTAATAAATAATTAAGATAAGAACAAATCAATTATCATTAAAAATACTGTAAACTAGTACCTAGATATTGTATTAAATGGCCATTTATTATAGATAACAACTTACATTACAATGTATGAGAAGGAAACATATTTTTTATTTTTTAATTATTCTCACCCTCACAATACTCCAAACTAGGAGTAGCCCAGAAGCAACCACATGCTTGTGCGGGGGAGAGGGGCAATTACTATTATTTTGTCGTTGCGTATTAAATGTTTAGTGTTCTCTTGGAAAAGCCTTTTGTGGAAAGGCAATAATTAGGTCTCTGTGCCGAAGTGTGTAAATATTATCTTCCCAAAATATAATATGTGGCGACTCGATAAACAATAGCGTTTGCACAAATCAATACAGTAAAATATTCTGATAAATATACGAGTTTTTTAAAGGCATATATATGCATTGTATTTTTTATGTTAAATCATTACATTAGATAAAATTCTACATAATATTCGAATGCTATATTCGTTGAATGCAATTTATTTCTCTTTATCTACCTTTATTTCTCTTTTTGTTATCGATAAAAAATGTCCATATAATATAACATCTAGGTATTAATTTACAGTATCTTTAATTACAGTTTATTTGTTCTTATCGTCATTGTGTATTAGGGTCGCCATATATTATATTTTAAGGAGATGACTTTTACACATCTCGCGTCGGCGCGTATAGATATAATTGCGTTGCCAGAAATGACTTTCCCTAGTGGAATAAATACAACACAAAAATAACATATTGTAACAATAGTTATTTAAACATAACTAAACAATCATTTACTATAATAACAATAAAATAGCTGTGTAGAAATATTAATATATATTATTATTATAATAGAAACCGTCTATGTTTTCATTGATGCGCAGATATAGGTATCTTGTCCAGAAGGAACATATATTTTTTTACAAACAAGAATATTATGTTGATAAATATTATAAATTTGATTAAAAATTTTCAGGATAGTAGGTAATTTTCTTCTTCATTTCAAAAAGTATATTATTTTTTTAATAATATTTTTGTTAGGTCCGGCCATAGAAGAATTTAGGCCGATCCTTATGGGAGTACTTGAATCGCGCTGGGAGTTTCATAATCAGTGCAATATTCGCATTTTCTAAGCCCGAGCGGGCGATAAATACGAGCGCGGTTGCCACATCGACTGGCAGTCGACGGGGCGGCGCGGTGCGGCGAGCGAGCGTGCCGCTTGCTGGCCGGCCGCTCCAGTAGATCCGATCCGTTCGAAATCAGATATGCGAATGCGGTACGCCGAGTGAGGTGGCAACGTTGCGCGTCGGACAACGCCGAACTTTACCGAATGGATACTGGCTTCCAGAGCGGGTATCCAAGGTGATAGGAACATTCAATTTAGACATTCCGTAATTTTTGAGGCAAATTCATGGTTTAAAAACCAGTTTGATGCAGTTTCAATCGAACAATCGAACGTCAAACAAAAAGTTATGACCAAAAACCTTTTTAGAAAAAATGAAGATGGTGCAAAATGTATATTTTTATTAATTTAAAGAGGAAAAATGACCGGCTCAAACGTGGTCACGTGACTATCTGTCAAAAATTATATTTAAAAAATAAAATCGCTAAAAATTTGCTTACTTGTTACAATTTCAAAACGTTTAACTTGAAAAAGTTGTTTCTATTGTAATGTTACATAAGCGCCTATTTCCTATTTATAAAATTTTAAAATTCGTTTACTTCGTAAAAGCTATTTTATATCACTATAGCTATACGAGTATCATTCTATAATTCTATTAACTTTTTATTATTACTGAAAATTCTATTATGTTTGATGTACCGTCAAGCATTTAGTATATAAATTTATTTACATCATTTTCCAGTATTAAATGTATGCCAAAATAATATATAAATTAAGATATCAGCAAATAGTATTTCATGTATCTAACAAAATTCGCCACTTTACGTCAACTTTGGATCAAATACAACATAATTTTAAAATGTTAATGTCGTTTTCTTTCGGTTTATCAATATTAAATAATGAAAAGTTAATAGAATGATAAAACTATAGTGACATAAAATTCTAAATGTCGGTTAGGGTAAGTATTGTGATCAATCGCGGTTTTGAGGGATTGAGGGAGAATTATTATATGTCATGACAGTAGATTTGACAGCCGGTAGGTCCTCCTCTTACTAAGTATTTCACTCAACAATATACTTAACAACTATGAAAAAAATATATAAAAATAAAGGAGCGTAAATATTCATATTATTATTTTGTGTTCAACAATTCACCGTTTGAATCCCAAAATAAGCCATGATCGGAGCGATGTACCTACCTACTGTTATTTGTATAAAAGAGGGTCAGTTCGCCTGCCTCCCCGCCCTAGATCCCTTCTTCCGACCAACGACCTTGCCAGGCAACAAAACAAGACCAAAGCGCACTACTATGAGGAACGGAATTTTATTCCCGCTCTGTAGGTACCAATGGCCGCTTTCCAACTCCAGAGCCATCTTACAATCTTACACACTTGCGCAATTTTTGCACTCCAGTACCCAATTTCTGTTTTAGCAACATTTATCCTAGTTAGGAACAAGGTCAAATGAAGGTCGTCGCGAGGTAATGACGTTTTAATTCCGTCCTTAAACTGTTTTGTCTGTATTTAGGACTTGACAATTTAATTTCTCGATCAGTCATACTCACTATTATTACTTTTTTTACTTTACATTACTTTTTTTCTGTTTATACAACAGGTGTGTAATTATTTAACATAAATAACAATATTATATTTTGTGTTTAGTGTTCCCTTGGAAAGGCCTTTTGTGGAAAGGCAATAATTAGGTCTCTGTACCGAAGTGTGCAAATTTTATCTTCCTAAAATATAATATGTGGCGTCTCAATAAGCAATAAAAAAAAATTGAAATTGCATTTTGGCTACATCTCCCAACATAAGCAAGCTGCTGAACTGAAATTTGACACTGCTATGTGTTTGGGGATGGAGAATAAGCTGAAAATATCAATTTCTACGTATCTCATATAGGGCGCCACTTGCGCTGTTTTTGGATCGTGCTTCTACTCGCAACTTTTTAAAGGTTATCTTTTTGGTCCTGCAGGTTCATCATTTTAGTGCATCTTTTCATTCTGCAACAAAAAGTTACTCTTATTTCATGACGGTCAAATCAACCGTTTGCGTTGAAATTGCAAAAACATGCCCTAAAACACCTGTTAACTTGGAATATTCGAAAAATAAAATATTCTAAAAAAATTGTTCACCTACTTACTGCTTTTAAATATTGCACAACGATTGTACCATTTAAAGTGAGAAAAGAACCCATATGAACAATGTCTCAAAAAATTTTCACTTTGAAAATGGAACGGATTGAAACTCGACAAAATTTTGACACCCTATTTCAAGAAAACGAATGTGTTTCGATCAATGTTCATTTGGCATTTTTTCTTCATTTTCAATGTACAGGGTGTTCCCGTATATTTTGACCCACCCCTAGAGCCTCTATTTTTTGAGTTAGAAAAAAATTACTTAAATGAAAGTTGTAGGGTACCAAGGTGTGCCCTTGCCTAAGTTGAAATGTTTTTCCATGGCAACCTTGATTAAATATAAAGATCTTATTTATCTGCAATTTGGAATATCATGCGAATGCTTAGAGCAAACATATAACATATTTATATTGTTGGAATCAGAAAAATGCATGCAATTCAAAAATCCACAAATATACAGGGTGTTCCATAAAAAAAGTAAGTTTATATTTTTTCATAAATTTGCGACGCTCGTTTGTTTTATATAGTAACAGAACCTAGCGGCTCAGAAAAAACCCTACTACTTTCATTTAAGTGATATTTTTCTAATTCGAAAAATATAGGCTCTAGGGGTGGGTCAAAATATACGAGAACACCCTGTACAGTTTATCTGTAACATTTTGAAGTAATAGGTGAAAATTTTCAACATGTGTGTTTTGGGGCACGTTTTGGTGATTTCAACGCAAGTTGCAGAATGAGGAGATGCACTAAAATAATGGACCTGCAGGACCAAAAACATAACCTGAAAAAGTTAGGAGTAAAAGCACCATCCATAAACAGCGCAAGTGGCTCCCTCTGTGAGATACTTGGAAATTGATATTTTCAGCTTATTCTTTATCCCCAGAAACATAGCAGTGCCAAATATCAGTTCAGCAGCATGATTATGTTGGGAGATGTAGCCAAAATGCAATTTCAAAAAACGAATTTCAACGCCCTGTATCTCTTAAACAAACAACATTCCTATGAGGCATATTAGCCTCAATGGTAATATTTTGGCCCAAAATACATTATAACCAATATAACTTCTAGGTATTAATTTACAGTATCTTTAATTACAGTTGATTTGTTCTTATCATCCTTGTGTATTAGAGACGCCACATATTATATTCTAAGGAGATGACATTTACACATTTCACGTCAGCGCCTAGATATATAATTAATTGCGTTGCCAGAAATTACTTTCCTTAGTGGAATACAACACAAAAATAATATATTTTAGCAATAGTTATTTAAACAGAACTAAACAAAACCTTTTTGCAGTCAAATTGGTCTTTAAAGAAAACTATTTGTTAATTGCCAAGCTTTCGGAATTGTTTATTACTCTTCAGGACAGCGGACAACTACAATATGTTTAACTAATGTATACATATTACATACCTAATATAAAATTTTACTTTATATTATTACTTTTTTTCACTTTACATTACTTTTTTCTGTTTATACAACAGGTGTGTAACTATTTAACATAAGTAACAATATTATATTTTGTGTTTAGTGTTCAGGGTCCTTGTGTATTAGAGACGCCACATATTATATTCTAAGGAGATGACATTTACACATTTCACGTCAGCGCCTAGATATATAATTAATTGCGTTGCCAGAAATTACTTTCCTTAGTGGAATACAACACAAAAATAATATATTTTAGCAATAGTTATTTAAACAGAACTAAACAAAACCTTTTTGCAGTCAAATTGGTCTTTAAAGAAAACTATTTGTTAATTGCCAAGCTTTCGGAATTGTTTATTACTCTTCAGGACAGCGGACAACTACAATATGTTTAACTAATGTATACATATTACATACCTAATATAAAATTTTACTTACTTGAGGCTAGATTTGTTTTAAAACCATATTATCCATGACAAATTTATGATAAAAATTTTCAGATGTATTTTCTACAAGACTTAAAATTAGAAATGTTGAAATTTTTAATAGGAGGATATCTAAAAATATAATTTTCAACTTTTATAAACAACGTATTTATATTGTGAAAGACTTGACAAAAATTAGATAATTTATATTTGTTTTTGGATTGTCTAAATATGCCTAATTAGGTAATGATTTTAAGTATTTTAGTTCACTTTATAGGTTATAAATTATAAATATGACAAATTTTTGTTTAAAAATTGTCTAATATGTCAAATTTGGATATAAATTGGAGAGATTTTTGTTTGTTTACAAAATATATTACACGTCAAATTTGTTCATAAATAGGTAAAAATTCTCTCAAATTGGTTAAAATTTGACATAATTTTCTTTACAAATTGTCTAATGAGTAAAATTTGGAACAAAATGAATTAATCAATTTATTTAAAGCATATATAATATCTGTAAATATTAGGTACTTAATTGTTATGTTTGTTTAGTAGTTCTCTTTAAATAACTATTGCTAAAATATATTATTTTTGTGTTGTATTCCACTAGGAAAATTACGTAATTTCTGGCAACGCAATTTATATCTACGCGCCGACGCGACGCGAGATGTGTAAATGTCATCTCCTTAGAATATAATATGTGGCGACCCTAATACACAACGACGACAAGAACAAATCAAATTGCCATTAAAGATACCTTAAATTAATACCTATAGTCTATCCAAGTTACAGAGGCAGTGGATCAAAACATTGGCCACCACGTGCCCTATTCTCTTATTGGTCTGGCCGTCATAAAATGTCAAGTGTTTACGCGGCGAGCAGTATATTCTGTAAATTTATTTTGATAGTTAATTTAAGGAAATTTATAAAGATCCGCGAAAGGTAGAAACACAAATTTTAGAACTTCTAAAAGAATTAGTTCAGAATTACAAGCCACTTGGAATCTCATATTAGTCCGACCCTGGTAATGGATCGCAAGGCGGTCATGTGACTTTGTTTATATCTACTGCCGCTGTAACTTGGATAGACTATAGATATTATATTATATGGATATTTATTTTATTTTATATGGATATATATTTCAATTATAATAATAATACGTATTGATATTTCTACACAGCTATTTTATTGTTATTATAGTAAATGATGATATGGCTGATCATGAGTTTTGTTTAGTTCTGTTTAAATAACTATTGTTACAATATGTTAATTTTTTGTTGTATCTATTCCACTAGGGAAAGTAATTTCTGGCAACGCAATTATATCTACGCGCAGACGCGAGTTGTGTAAAAGTTATCTCCTATGGCGACCCTAATACACAATGACGACAAGAACAAATCAACTGTAATTAAAAATACTGTAACACGGTCAAATGAAGGTCGTCACGAGGTAATGACGTTTTAATTCCGTCCTTAAACTGTTTTGTCTGTATTTAGGACTTGACAATTTCATTTCTGGATCAGTCATACTTTCTATTATTACTTTTTTTCACTTTACATTACTTTTTTCTGTTTATACAACAGGTGTGTAACTATTTAACATAAGTAACAATATTATATTTTGTGTTTAGTGTTCCCTTGGAAAGGCCTTTTGTGGAATGGCAATAATTAGGTCTCTGTACCGAAGTGTGTAAATGTTATCTTCCTAAAATATAATATGTGGCGACTCAATAAGCAATAAAAAAATAGCAGGCCATGAAATAATTACCCCATTCAAATACCACCGCCTATGAGATATTCTCCCTTGAGACTACCAATAAAAAAATATAGACCATTTGTTTTCCTTGCCCTTCATATATTTATGAGGTGTCCAGTATCAAATTGGGACAAACTATACAGGGTGAGTCATTAATATTGGCACAAAGTGCAACAGCATATATTTTGAGCCAAACTATTAGTTCGAGGCTAATATGCCTTATAGAAATGTTGTCCATTTAAGAGATAGAGGGCGTTTAAGTTTGTTTTTTGAAATTGCATTTTATCTACATCTCCCAACATAAGCAAGCTGCTGAACTGAAATTTGACACTGCTATGTGTTTGGGGATGGAGAATAAGCTGAAAATATCATTTTCTACGTATCTCATATATAGGGCGCCACTTGCGCTGTTTTTGGATCGTGCTTTTACTCGCAACTTTTTAAAGGTTATCTTTTTGGTCCTGCAGGTCCATCATTTTAGTGCATCTTTTCATTCTGCAACAAAAAGGTACGCTTATTTCATGACGGTCAAATCAACCGTTTGCGTTGAAATTGCAAAAACATGCCCTAAAACACCTGTTAACTTTGAATATTCGAAAAATGAAATATTCTAAAAAAAATTCTCGGGGAGATACTTGGAAATTGATATTTTCAGCCTATTCTTCATCCCCAGAAACATAGCAGTGCCAAATATCAGTTCAGCAGCTTGATTATGTTGGGAGATGTAGCCAAAATGCAATTTCAAAAAACAAATTTCAACGCCCTGTATCTCTTAAACAAACAACATTCCTATGAGGCATATTAGCCTCAATGGTAATATTTTGGCCCAAAATACATTATAAGCAATATAACTTCTAGGTATTAATTTACAGTATCTTTAATTACAGTTGATTTGTTCTTTTCATCCTTGTGTATTAGGGACGCCACATATTATATTCTAAGGAGATGACATTTACACATCTCACGTCAGCGCCTAGATATATAATTAATTGCGTTGCCAGAAATTACTTTCCTTAGTGGAATACAACACAAAAATAATATATTTTAGCAATAGTTATTTAAATAGAACTAAACAAAACCTTTTTGCAGTCAAATTGGTCTTTAAAGAAAACTATTTGTTAATTGCCAAGCTTTCGGAATTGTTTATTACTCTTCAGGACAGCGGACAACTACAATATGTTTAACTAATGTATACATATTACATACCTAATATAAAATTTTACTTACTTGAGGCTAGATTTGTTTTAAAACCATATTATCCATGACAAATTTATGATAAAAATTTTCAGATGTATTTTCTACAAGACTTAAATTTAGAAATGTTGAAATTTTTAATAGGAGGATATCTAAAAATATAATTTTCAACTTTTATAAACAACGTATTTATATTGTGAAAGACTTGACAAAAATTAGCTAATTTGTATTTGTTTTTGGATTGTCTAAATATGTCTAATTAGGTAATGATTTTAAGTATTTTAGTTCACTTTATAGGTTATAAATTATAAATAAGTATGACAAGGTTTTGTTTAAAAATTGTCTAATATCTCAAATTTGGATATAAATTGGACAGATTTTTGTTTGTTTACAAAATATATTACACGTCAAATTTGTTCATAAATAGGTAAAAATTCTCTCAAATTGGTTAAAATTTGACATAATTTTCTTTACAAATTGTCTAATGAGTAAAATTTGGAACAAAATGAATTAATCAATTCATTTCAAGCATATATAATATCTGTAAATATTAGGTACTTAATTGTTATGTTTGTTTAGTAGTTCTCTTTAAATAACTATTGTTAAAATATATTATTTTTGTGTTGTATTTCACTACGTAATTTCTGGCAACGCAATTTATATCTACGCGCCGACGCGAGATGTGTAAATGTCATCTCCTTTGAATATAATATGTGGCGACCCTAATACACAACGACGACAAGAACAAATCAAATTGCCATTAAAGATACCTTAAATTAATACCTAGATATTATATTACATGGCTATTTATTTTATTTTGTATGGATATATATTTCAATTATAATAATAATACGTATTAATATTTCTACACAGCTATTTTATTGTTATTATAGTAAATGATGATATGGCTGATCATGAGTTTTGTTTAGTTCTGTTCAAATAACTATTGTTACAATATGTTATTTTTGTGTTGTATCTATTCCACTAGGGAAAGTAATTTCTGGCAACGCAATTATATCTACGCGCAGACGTGAGTTGTGTAAAAGTTATCTCCTTAAAATATAATATATGGCGACCCTAATACACAATGACGATAATAACAAATCAACTGTAATTAAAAATACTGTAAATTAATACCTAGATGTTATATTATATGAACATTTTTTATAGATAACAAAAAGAGAAATAAAGATAGATAACAAAAAGATAAATAAAGAGAAATAAATTGCATTCAACGAATATAACATTCGAATATGTAGAATTTTATCTAATGTAATGATTTAACATTAAAAATAAAATGCCTTTAAAGATCTCGTTTATTTATAGGAATATTTTATTGTATGGATTTGTGCAAACGCTATTGTTTATTGAGTCGCCACATATTATATTTTGGGAAGATAATATTTACACACTTCGGCACAGAGACCTAATTATTGCCTTTCCACAAAAGGCTTTTCCAAGAGAACACTAAACATATAATACGCAATGACAAAATAATAGTAATTGCCCCTCTCCCCCGCACAAGCATGTGGTTGCTTCTGGGCTACTCATAGTTTGGAGTATTGTGAAGGTGAGAATAATTAAAAAATAAAACATATGTTTCCTTCTCATACATAGTAATGTAAGTAGTTATCTGTAATAAATGGCCATTTAATACAATATCTAGGTACCAGTTTACAGTATTTTTAATGATAATTGATTTGTTCTTATCTCAATTAATTATTAGGGTCGCCACATATATTCGAAGCAGATAACGTTTACACACGTCGCGTTGGCGCGTAGATATTGCACTGAATCTCAACAATCACAGTCCAAACTCGTTGCCTTGGTTACCACCTTTAATGTTTAGCCTTCAAATATCACAAATAAACTTGTCAGATTACTGTCACTGTCCAAGAATAATCTTTCAGCTCCAAAATTCGCACAAAAATGCTTTCTAACCTTTCAATTCCCCCAGGCCCAATTCCCAGGGCTTATATACTCAAAAGGAAGACTGGAGAATACTCTAGAATATTCCTGGCCAATGATAGATAACAAATCATAAAGTTCTAGCAAACTATCTAGAAAGTTATGGAAGCTTTACAGGGAAAACAAGGAATCTGAAGGAAAATGGGCCCCTGGGGGCCTCAGGCCAACAAAGATATGACGGAAAATGCCTCTAAATTAATTACAAAAAATATAAAACTGTAAGTAGAATATCCAAACTTAAAATTTATCTGCTAAATCTTTGAGTAGGTTAGAAAACCGTGCATACATATTCATTGAAAGCTGATATAACAACATTAGAGGCATTTTTCGTTACACTGCCCCCCTCTAACATTTGATCGTCCCGATCAAGTTATGTGACCTTCATCTATCTTCTCATGGTATGGAGACAACCTGACGATATTTACTATCTTCATCTTTGCTGTTGGGCTACGTCTTATACGATAAACGACATCATTAATCTTGTTCACGACGATGTATGGGCCTTCCCAACTTCTATCGAGTTTCGGACAGACCTTTTTTTTTTTGCTTGGGATTGTATAACCACACTTTGTCACCCACATTAAATTCAACACTGGTTGCTTTCAGATCGTAGCGGATCTTCATCTTGTCACTTTCTTGACGCAACTTCTGGCGAACGTCTTCATGAACCAACTGGAGACGCTCTCTCATGTGACTCATGCAGTCATCAGTAGATTCTGGATTTTCTGGTCGGCCCATTATGATGTCGATAGGGAGCCTTAGATTGTCTCCAAAAATAATCTTAGCTGGAAACTTTCCTGTCGCTTCATGCACAGCGGAACTGTAGGACAATAGAAAAGATGGTATGCATGTGTCCCAATTATTTTGTTTCTGATTCACTACCATCTTCAGGTATGTTTCTAAAGTCTTATTGAACCGTTCCACCATACCATCAGACTGGGGGTGCAGGGGTGTTGTTCTTGTCTTCGAAATCCCTAGCAGGCGGCAGATATTTTGGAATACCTCCGACTCAAAATTGCGGCCCTGATCAGAGTGTAGTTCTCTTGGGACACCAAAACGACATATCCAATTTTGGAACAGGACCTCTGTGACTGTGGTGGCCTCTTGGTTGAGGATTGGATAAACTTCTGGCCATTTGCTGAAGTAGTCCTTGACGACTAACACATAACGGTTGCCAGATTCGTTGGTTGGGAACGATTCCGCTACGTCGATGGCAATCCTTTCAAAAGGAGCTCCGACCAGATATTGCATCATTTTACCCCTGTTCCTAGTTTTTGGTCCTTTCGCCGAAGCACATTCTTCACACTGGCGGCACCACTCTTCGAGATCTTCCCGAGAGTTTACCCAGTAAAACCTCTCTCTATCTTTATTCAAGGTCTTACTAATGCCAAAGTGTCCACCTCCAACGCCTTCGTGCACGGCTTTCAGGACCTCCGACACTCTCTTCTTGAGAAGTACTGTCAGAAATAGCTTTTCTTTTCCATCTGGACTTTCCCGAACTCTCTTTAGTACACCATCTATAATTACTAACGACTCCCATTGTGCCCAGTATGCCTTCAAGTCTGGTGATTTGTCCGAAACATCTTTCCATTAAGGTTTGGGTATATTATGTCTTAATTTTAGGTCAAATATTATACCGAATATGGGATCTTCGCTTTGCTCTCTGGCGATGACTTCCGAATCCCAATTGTTAGGTCCACGGACAGTAGTTCGTTTACATAAAATTAGGTCCGGGTTTTCTCTTAATTCCTGTTGACTACAGTGATGACAGTCTTCATTACAGGTTCTTCTTGACAATGCATCAGCATTCTTATGGTTGTCCCCCTTGAGGTGTTCCACTTTAAAGTCATATTCCTGCAGCCTTTGAAGCCGTCTTGCCACTTGTCCTTCTGGGTTCTTGAACTGGAAACCCATTTTAGTGATGCGTGACCTGTTCTTAATATGAAAGGTTGGCCATATAAATACTTGTGGAAATGTTCAACGGCCTTGACCACTGCTAGCAGTTCCCTTCTTGTCACGCAGTAGTTTCTCTCTTGCTTTGGGACAGCACTGCTCCAACACCAAAGTTGCTGGCATCTGTATCCACGATGAATGCCTTTCCAGGAAAGGGAAAGGTCAAAATCGGTGAAGAACATAAAGCTTTCTTTAAGGTCTGAAATGCTTTTTCACAATCTGAGGTCCACATCCTCAGTGAGCCTATGCAGCGGCCTGGCTATGTGTGCAAAATTTAGGAAGAATCTCCTGTAATAAATGCACAGGCTCAGGAAGCTCCTTAGTTCATGTTTATCTTTCGGTCGCGGCCATTTTTCAATTGTCTCTATCTTTTCTGGGTCTGTTTTAACTCTTTGCTCTGAAATTACATGACCCAAATATCTAACTTCTTTCTTGAAGAAACAGCATTTCTTTGGGCTTAGTTTTAGGTTAGCTTCTCGTAGCTTCTGGAATACCTCTCGGACATTCTTCAAGTGATCTTCAAACGTTATTCCGAAAATAATGACATAATCCAGATATACTAGACAGGTTTTCCATGTCATACCGCTTAGCACAGACTCCATGATCCTCTCAAAGTTTGCTGGTGCATTACAGAGGCCAAATGGCATAACATTAAATTGCCCTAAACCTGTACCAGTAGAAAATGCAGTTTTCTCTTTATCTTGAGTCAGTTATCTTCAAGTCCAACGTGGAAAACCATTTAAAACCAGATGAGTGTCTAAAGTGTCATCTATTCTGGGCAGAGGGTAGCTGTCCTTCTTGGTGACGTCATTTAACCGTCGATAGTCTACGCAGAACCTCATAGAACCATCCTTCTTCTTCACTAGGACAACTGGAGAAGTCCATGGGCTCTGTGGCGGTTCAAAGATTCCCTGTTGTTCCATTTCTTTCATCATAGCTGAGACCTCTTCTTGCTTAGCAAGGGGTATCCTTCGAGGAGCCTGTTTGGTCAGAGGGCTATTACCAGTATTTATCCTGTGCTGTACTAAACCTGTCCTTCCAAAATCGCATTCAGACGTAGCAAACACATCACGATTTTCTTCAATCAGTTTTCGCAGTTGTTACTGCTGCTCCATTGTTAATTAAGCAGCGGCTTCTTCGACCATCTTCTTCAGACTCTCTGCTAGGGGCTGTGGAACGTGCTGTGTGGTGCAACCTGATTTCTCATAACTGCCTGAACTTCATGGCATAACCCAATATTTTCGCCTTTGCTCAAATTTTGATCATAGTTCTTCAGGTTAGCAATCCTCACAAATATTTATCGCCCTCTTTTGGTGGTCAGCTTTTTTGGAGGTAATATACCTCTTTTATACAGTCCGCATTCTTCTTCGGGCTCCACAATAATTGTTTCGCCATTAGGTCCATCATAGGTGGCCTTGATAACCTTTTCTGAATTAGCCGGAACCGTGGTATCTTCATAAGCAGTCACAGTTCGGGTAGTGTTGCCAGCCATGTTAGGACGTGTCATCAGAATCTCTTCTGTCTTTGTCCTCAAAATCCTCTCGTGAACTTCTATCTTGAACCGGTGTTCACGCATGATATCTAGTCCTAATATGACATCGTCGGTTATTTCGGCCACAAGGACTCTGTGCTTGAACTTATTAGAGCCTATGGTTATAAAGGCATCGTGCTCACCTGTAACTGGAATTTCTTCACCATTTGCCAATTCGACGATGTAGTTTGGACTGGAATTTCTTCACTATTTTCCAATTCGACGATGTAGTTTGGTGGTGGTGCAATCCTGCAGTGGGCTATGATGTTCGGCCTCACGATGGTATGACTAGAACCAGTGTCCACCACAATTTCACAGTCCCGGCCGCAGATCTTTCCTGGTACGACCAAGCTGTCTCCTGAATTCGGCAGCCGGTCAACCAGCTTTCGCCCCTCAAAGCTGGCTACTCGGAGTTTTCCTGCTTCTCACCATCAACAGGATTGGGGCACTGGCGTTTCAAAGCCCCTCAACCCCACAGTTCCAACAGCGCAGTGGTGTATTTCTTCGAACACCCATCCCGTCTTTGGAGGTCGTAGCACGTGAAAGGATGTTCTGGATATCCCGTACCATTTGTTCTACGTTGGTATTACTAGTACTGCCTCTGTTTTGTGGTTACACCTGCCTTAACCTCACTTGTCTACGTGCTGCCTGCGTGGCGGCTTCAAATTCCAGAGCATGCGCCAAGGCCTCCGAAATATTTTTGTGGCCGGCTAGCCGAAGTGCTTGGCTAGTCTCGTCACGCACGCCATCTATAAAGCCGCTTACCGAAATTTGTTCCCGGAATTCTACTGGGGCCGATGGATAGGCCAAATTTACCAGGCGGGCAATGTCGGCTTCAAATTGTTGCAAGGTCTCATCGGTGCGTTATCGTCTACCTTTCAGTTGTGCCTGGTATACTTGTTGGAGATGGGCTTCCTCATATCTCATTTCGAGGGCCCTAACCAGGGAACTATAATCATGCTGAGCGTCGTCCGGTATCGTTCGCAACACTTCGGTGGCCTCACCTCGTAGACATTGCTTCAAATTCCGGACTTTCTCTTCTCCTGTCCAGAAGTTTCCTTCTTCAGCAGCCTCAAACTGGTTAAGGTAAGTGCTCCATGCCACTTTTCCATCATACTTGGGAGGATTCATTTTCATAGAGGATGTGGTCATGCCTGCTTCTAATTTTGATACACCCTGTAGTGATAGCTGATTCATCCTCGCCTCCAGCTGTTCCATTCTTCCTTCACTGTTGTCAAATCTCGTTTTTATTATGTCCAGTTCGGTTTGTAATTTCCCTCTTCATTTCTGTCTTCATTTGGGCTATTTCTTCTACAACAACTTCTTCAAAGTTGGAAATTTTCTTCTGTAATTCTATTTCAATCTCTTCTAATTTCATGTTGGTTTCATCTCGTCCAGTTTTAATATCTACTTTAAGGTCGCCCATCAGTTTTTCTTGTTTCGTGTCCCTATCCTCTTCCCTCTTGCGCCTTTCTTCTTCTTTCTTGTCCATTTCGTCAAATTTCTTCATAAACATTTCCATCAACTTTTACATTTCCATTGCGGTTTGTTTTCTGGTTGTGGGCATTCACCTCGGGGTCCTCTTAAAAATCCCACTTCTGACACCAAATGTACTGAATCTCAACAATCACAGTCCAAACTTGTTGCATTGGTTACCACCTTTATTGTTTAGCCTTCAAAAATCACAAATAAACTTGTCAGATTACTGTCACTGTCCAAGAATATTCTTTCAGCTCCAAAATTCGCACAAAAACGCTTTCTAACCTTTCACTTCCCCCAGGCCCAATTCCCAGGGCTTATATACTCAAAAGGAAGACTGGAGAATACTCTAGAATATTCCTGGCCAATGATAGTTCACAAATCATAAAGTTCTAGCAAACTTTCTAGAAAGTTATGGAAGCTTTACGGGTAAAACAATGAATCCCCTGGGGGCCTCAGGCCAACAAAGATATGACGGAAAATGCCTCTAAATTAATAATTACAAAAAATATAAAACTGTAATTAAAATACCCAAACTTAAAATTTATCTGCTAAATCTTTTAGTAGGTTAGAAAACCGTGCAGACATAATATTCATTGAAAGCTGATATAACAACTTTAGAGGCATTTTTCGTTACAATATAATAATCCTAGGAAACTAAAGTACACAATATAATATAATATTATAAAAATAGTTATTTAAACGGAACGAAAACAACTTACGTTATGCTTGGTATGATTTTTAAATTATAAATTGTCATATCGTTTTCTAATTAGTTATAAGATTTTTATTTTCCTAGTGTCAGTAGGTCTTGGAAATAGAGGGTTGATTGGAATGCGATTCAAATGCGAATTTCTCGAAATTCTTGATAATAAATTTGTGGAGACCTATCGATAAATAACGGTAAGTTGCCACAAATACGAAAATGAATATGTAAGTTGCCACAAATACGAAAATGAATATGTAAGTGATACTTCGATATTTTGCCACAGGAGGCGCCACTGTACAGGGGTTGCCACAAATTGTCCTCAGTTGTCACAAATTGAAATAAAAAGTGGGCTAGTTTGTGTAACTAAAAAAAACATTTTCTGGCCTACATACACATCATTTTTTAAAAGTAGGTACCTATCGACTCCTCGTAGACCACAGATGACGAATCTGCCCATAAAAACTGTGGCATACGCGTGTATGTATGCCACAATTTTGGAGTAGGCCACAGCTGACTTTCTGGTACACACAAGGTGCCACAAATATGGCGGCGCCTACACACACACACACACACACACACACACACACACACACACACACACACACACACACACACACACACACACACACACACACACACACACACACACACACACACACACACACACACACACACACACACACACACACACACACACACACACACACACACACACACACACACACACACACACACACACACACACACACACACACACACACACACACACACACACACACACACACATATGTACATATGTATGTATTAGATACCGCACTGTAATCAGTAATTAAATGTTTACAGCAGGGCTAAAACGATTTCTTTTAATAACACGAAATTTTAGGAGGAAATTAAACATATCAAACATGTTCTTAAGAAGGTATATCCTAGAGAAATTAGGTGTATCCACAGAAAAGAACGTTGCTCCCAACACATGAAATTTACAATTTGTAAAATATTTATTTCTGTAGGTAATCGTCTGGTTTTGGCATAATCTTGTTTGGAAAACACCAAGTGGGAACAGTATAGACAAGATTCCGAAGAATTTCCGGAACATTTAACGTTGCACTCTAGAAGAATGAATACCTAAGTATTTATCCTTCCAAGCCAACGTCAAAACTGAAATTTACAACTTCTGGATTCCGGAACATGCAGCAGTAAAAATCCAGAAAGTTCCTGTATAATTCTTGGGGCCGCCGCACGTCTCGAGATTCAGGGAAGGCCCATATTTTTTCGTTCATTTTAAATGCGATCTCTGGGGGCATTTTTGTTATATTGCGGATAAGCTGCGAATGGCGCCCTGCCGCTGCCGCTGTCGGACGCGTGAACCATATTTTATTAAGTTAACAACGGACGCAGACAACTTCGTGCTGGATAAAAACTTCCAGGGGAGTCCCTTTGTTTTTCCTTTTTAGAGATTAGATGGGATGTAGGCTCTCGCCTGCCTGGCAATTTAAAGTTTTATCACACGAGGATGTTACCTCTTTGTCGTCTGGACATGTAATTACATGTCGACGAATAATGCACTTAGTTTAAAATGGCACGAATTCAATTTAACACAAATTTCCACAAAAATTACACTATTGGCAAGCTATACATATACAGGGTGTTAATAAATATTATGTACATACGGAAGGAGGTAATTCTTTGGCTTATTTCATATAAACATAGGTCCGCAAACGCTTCGTTACCGATCTACAGGGTGTTGAAATTTCAAGATTTTTTTAGTTTTTTCTTTATAGCTCCTACAGTTTATGAGATATTTAGCTCAAATTTGGGATCATCATTGGGCATGCCAAAGGGTTGTGTGAGTCTACAGGGAGATATTTTTTCAGGAGTCATGCTCCCTTTTCTGCCACTGAACTTTGCGGTGCACCGCTGGTAGATTCTAAAATATAACATACATTTCCTGTTTTGTTTAGAAATTTTTTGGTGTCCTGTAGTTTTTTCGTATTTGCGACCGTTATCGAAAAAAAAAATAAAAAACAATTTTTTGTAATTCGCTAGATGAAAATGAATGAAATGAAAATTTTTAGTAGTTTTTGTAGCAATGATTTATTACAATGCAAAAAAACCTAAATAACAAACTGGCATCTCTTGCATTTCCATCCGCAAGGCCTAGATGAAATGCATCTCAGCCATTTCAGAATTGGTAAAATTTTGCATTGAGAGCCTACTAGACTAATTTTAAAATTTAAATTTCATCTAGGGAATTACAGAAAATAGCTTTTTTTTCCCTCAAGTCCTAGAATGGCGCAGGCTAATATTAGTAGATAGTTTTTTTTTTGAAAACGGGAAACTAGCGCAAAATAGCAAAACCTTATTCGTTAGTGAAAAGTGCTTTAATCAAAGAAAATGCAAAAATAAGAGTTATTCAGACTATTTATTTTCTTAAAATCAAAATACGTTTGTGCCTTCAGGTCCTTGATATGCCACACACCAAGGATTCGTCCCGAAGCATCTTTAAGTTCGTATGTCCACGGCGACACGATTTTTGATATATCAAAGGGACCAGAAAACCTTGCAGCGAGTTTACTCGTAAATAAAGGGAAGATTGAAATCTGGACAGGACAAAACTGGTGCACGAACTAAGTGATCCTTGATAGATCGAATGGCCACTTCACAATCATCGCTTCATTTAAACACTACCTTCTTTCGAGTGAGGCTTGTAAGGGGTGCTATGATGGAAGAAAAATTAGGGACAAACCTCCTATATCAAGAAGCGACACCGACAATTCGTCTCACTTCCTTCACGTTCTTAGGAGGTTGTATTTGAAGGATTGCCTCCACCTTCGCTAGATCGACAAGTAACCCTGCGGCGCTGACAACATAACCCTGATACTTGAGTTCGGATTTGCAAAAAATGTATTTTCCCCGATTCAAAGATACACCCGCCTTGACCAGTCGACGAATAACTTCTTCAAGGACCTCCAAGTGTTTTTTGAAGGAGGGTGTGCAAATGATAACATCGTCGCAATACACAAAGACGTATGGTTCGAGGCCGACACCCACAACTCGATCGATGAGTCGCTGCCATACAGCCGAAAGGCATCCTCTTAAATTGAAAAAGACCACGAATTGGAACCCTGAATGCAGTTCACGGACGGGACCTTTCTTCGAAACCTACAAATAATGACGTAGGTCACCTTGGCAATGCGAAATTATAAAATCAATGAGGACTTTATGTTAAATTCTGACCGATGTTAAGGACTCTGATGGGACCCGCAGCTGGCCTACTGTGATCCCAGCTGGTGCAGCTATTCGGCGTCACATTATCTTTCCCACAGCGATAACAAAACCTTCGCAGAGGCTGTGGGCAGGTTCTAAAACGGTGACCCAATCTCTGACAACTGTAGCATTTCACTTGGGAAGCAGTGATAGCATCAACCTGTGGATCTGTGAGGTCCGGCGATGACCGAGTCACCCAAAGAAACAAACGAAATGTGTGGCGTAGATGGTCGCCGATATGCTAACTGGGGCTCCAAAAGGATCCCTGTGTTTTACGACGTATTTCGTCCCACAAGCTGAATTCATAATCAAACGGTAAGAAAGCATACCAAAGTTGAGCGACCAGATCATCCCAGCTCCTAAAGACTCCTATCCTGTACCACAACTACGCATCCTTTTCCAGAAGTTCGGGAGCGGAACGAAGAAGTTTCTCCTTTGAACATCGAACTTAATATTCCAACGACTGATGTATGTAAAAGAGGAAGAATTGCCTGGACGAAAAGGTTGATCTAAGGGAGTTCCCAAGGACTAAAAACAAAGACGAGCTAGCCGATCTGCAATGGAATATGGAGCCAAGCGTCCTGTAGAATGGGCTTGGCCCAAATGGGTGTAGAAAGCCTCACAAGACTCCCCTTGAGCTTGAAAGGTAGGGGCATACTGGCTCAGAAAACGTTACGTGAGAGCGACGCTTTGATGATTGAACATTTGAGCTCGCCAAATGTCGAGATTGTTGAGGTACACCCGCCGCACCATCATTACTAGCAGCGAGAGCATCAACGCTGGCAAACAAACTCCGAGGCACGGGCTCCTCACTTACAGCAGGCAAGGTGAAGGGTTGAGCAGGCGGACAAGAAAGAATGAGAGGCTGTGGAACAGTGGGTGGACGCTCAGGAGCACCCATCTCCTCTGGCTGAGCACCATCCAAGACAATCCTTGATGAAGTAGCGGGATGATTTGCATGATTTTCATGAGAACGTACCAGTTCGGCGTCAAGAGACTCCGGATGAGGTTCTGACAAGTGGACGATCGACCAAGTGTTCTCGAGATGTAACCGGACTAGCGGACGCATAATGATTCTGAAGTCTGTTCTAGCTGAGCGCAGTGTGCAACCAATTCTTCTTAATAGATACGTCAAGCTCACTTCGGCACGGTACCCTATCTAGTCTCAAAGATAAGTGCAATAAACGAGTATGTATGCGCTGATAGACGCTGCCACGATAATTGTCTTGAAACTGCGCAATCTCTGCCGCGAAAGATGTCAATTTAAATCGGCATACACAAAGTTCTCGGACGGAATCAATATCCACAGTAAAGGGAGGACATGACGAACCAACTCTCTTCATTCTAAAAGCGTCTCTCAGTATGGCTCTCTTATCTTGAACGTTGTCCTGAATCGGTAGCTCTCGGATATATAATTTATAATTTACTTCTTCACCTAATAAACGATTGACCTCCATCGTTAAAGGGAGGGTTTAAACTGTCTTAAATAAATTCGAAGTAATTCGCGAGTTACGTCTACGAAACCCGCTGACTCAACAGCAACCAGAAGCCGTCGCCGCATCAGCTCCTAAAAGTTATAAATCTTGTAAGAACATCATTTCTGTGTGATTATTCTCTGTAACTTTGCCGAATAAAGTTGTTCTCTTGTCAAACCAAAAAAATACATTTTTTAAAAATTCGTTAACTAGCTCCCGTAATTGCGCAGTCTTGTGGATTCGTTGAAGTAACGCGAAGACCACAAATCGCCAGCGCGTCGCGATCGTCGTGCCGTCGTTTTGTCGTGCGTTACGTGGGTTTCAACCCTTTGCCAACGAGAAGAACCAGGCTCGAGGACAACTCCAGGGAGACACGAAAAGCCAAGGGTGAGAGCCATTCCTTTTTCTTTTTCCTAGCTTTTCCTCCAGGGCAATACAAGAATTTTCACCCAGGGAAATTCAATGCACATGATTTTTCCTTGTCACGTCGATGAATACGACAACAATTTGAATCTGTGAACAGGATTGTGTTTTTTGCATTATTAGAGCATATAATAATCAAAAACATATTTAAGTTAGAATTAGTACAATTTGAAAAGAAAATCAAATTCCAATTTTCAAAGAAGAAAATTAATTTTAATCTAATTTTTAAATCTCACTAGTTTCACATTATTTTAGATCACAGAAAATATACGCTACGCGGACAGAAGTGCCAGTAGCATGGGGCTCGTAAAATATGTATAGCACACCGAAACTTGGTTTTGCCTTGGCCTAACAGATAGCGCTCGGATGCAGAATCGTTCGATTTTTAAAACCGTAAAATGCCCTCCGCTAAAAGTCACCGCTAGAGGCGCCAGCAGTCAGCTGAAGAGCCTAACCGTGTTGCCGGTGGTTTAGGAATAAAGGTTTCATAAACGCTGTCTATGCTGGCGAGCGCTTTCGGTCATCAAAATCTATTTCCCGGCAGATGGTCAGAGGCCTTGAACTATACGAAATAATAGTGGGATTTATTATTTGCTTCGTCTTTGCAGAAGTCGTATGACGTATACTAAGTTATACAGAGTGCTTCAGAGCTAATCATTATACTAATTAAAATATACGAAGATGTTACAAATAATATATTTTATTCCTGCCTATTTCATTTACTAATTACCTATACACTTAGTATACGGTAAATATTTGTTCTACAATGTAGAAAATATGTACAGGATGTCAATGATGCCAAATTTATCGGTTTTACTATTTAATTTTGGGACTAACTGAATACCTGTTGAAATTGAAATATTCATTTGATATCATGATCCCCGCAAGGATGTTCCTAATCATTCCAAATGCTCGAGTTCGTGGTTGAAGAAAATTGTTGGGTGAAAACTACCTCCACTACCCCTTAAAGAAAAAAAAATGACAACTTTCATGGTACGATTTTTAGCTAATGATTCCAGATTTTCAAATTCGTGCTTTAAAAAAATTGTTGGGCAAAACTATCCCCAGCACCGCCCTTTTAGGAAAAAAAATGATCACTTTATTGTCGGATCCTCGCCGATTTTATAAAGGACGTTCGTAATGATTCCAGATGCACTAAATCGTGGTTGAAAAAAATTTCTTGTGCAAAAACTACCCTCCAGCACCCATTTAAGAACAAAAATAATAACTTCATTGTCGGATCCTCGCCAATTTTATCAAGGAACGTTCCTAATGATTCCAGATGCGCGAATTCGTGGTTGAAAAAATTTGTTGTGCGAAAACTACCCCCACTACCCCTTAAAGAAAAAAGATAACTTTCATGATACGATTCCCACCGTTTTTAGCAAGGACGTTCCTAATGATGCCAGATAATGCACAAATCTGTACCTACTTTTAAAAAGTTGTTGGTCGGAAACTACCCCCAGCACCCCTTTAAAAAAATTATAACTTCATTATCGGATCCTGGCCGATTTTAGCAAGTAATAATAATAATAATCATAATATATTTATTGCTGGAGATCAACATGGACATAGCAACGTTAATATACACAGTGGTTTACAGTCTAAAATGTATATCACAAAACAAAACAAAACAAAAACAAAGGACAATCTCAACTTACCTAAACTAAATTTCAAAACTATATAACACCTTTTCTTTTAAATAACTGAAGACAGAACTTCTGAATCCTGTAAAATTTTGTATACTTTTAATGTCACTTGGTAGGTTACGAAATGCTTTTACTGCTCGATACTGTGAGTTTTTTTGAAAAAATGCTGAACTGTGAGGGGGAACCCTAAGTTCATTTCTTTGTCTTGTTATAACATTCATATCATCTGAATATAGATCAGCATTTGTATGAAACAGACATGGATGTTTTTTGACAAATATTACAAGAGCCAAAAAATACAGTGAAGGTACAGTCAATATCCCATTACATTTAAAATGCAGCTTGCAAGAAGCATTATAACTTAACCCCAACATACTTCTTAAAATTCTTTTCTGCCAAATAAATAATTTATCTACCTCTGAATCCGACCCCCACAACAAAATTCCATACACTACAATAGATTGTACATGTGCAAAATAATACGCCTTCAAAGAATTCAAGTATCTCATCAAACAGCAGACTGAGCAAAGTCTCGATGTTAAATTGTTAATATGGGCGTGCCAACTTAATTTTGAATCAATATAAACTCCTAGAAATTTTATCGATGGCAGTTCTGGTATCGATTTATTTTGCAGTTTTACATAGGGAGGCTCTTTGTATGGTGTACCTTTGCAGAAAGTGACCAAACCCGTTTTTGAATAATTTAATAAAAGACAATTCTGATCACACCAGCATTTCATTTTCTGAACTATTTCTGCAGACACCTCTGCAGCTTTTTTCACACCGGTGTTTACCACAATGACTGATGTATCATCTGCAAATTGAAATTCTCTACTACATTCAGTTGACAGAGCTGATGGTAGTGAATTTACATACAAAAGAAAAAGCAATGGACCCAGAATTGACCCTTGTGGTACACCCTGTTTAATAAGGGTCATGTCCGAGTTGTAAGATACTCCGTGGAAAACAATATTTACACTTTGATATCTATGAGTAAGGTAGAATTTTAAAAGGTTTAGTGAAGTACCTCGAAAACCAAAATCATCTAATTTATCCAATAATAAATTGTGGTTCACCATGTCAAATGCCTTGCTCAAGTCAAAATATATACCGATTGGCACCTTCCTCTGATCCAGACTCTCTGCGACATGCTGAATAGCACTATAAACAGCTAATTCCGTTGACTTTCCCTTCCGAAAGCCAAACTGACCCGCAGCAAACACATTATTTTTATCCAGAAACGAGACTATCCTGTTGAAAATTGTTCTTTCAAAAACTTTTGATACAGCTGGCAATATCGAAATGGGTCTGTAATTATTAATGTCATCTTTTGCGCCTTTTTTTATGAACAGGAATTATTTTTGCAATTTTTAGTTTATCTGGAAACTCACCCATTTGCAGACTCATATTGATCAAATGCGATAGTGGCTCAGAGAGCAGACCAGAGACTTTCTTAAGTAGGGCAGGTGGAATATTGTCAATACCACATGAATATTTTGGTTGTAGCTCATTAATTATATTAAAGACTTCATTCGGAGTTGCTGGAGGTAAAAATACTGTATCCGCAATTTTTTCTCTTTCGGGATCATGTTTGCCTGACAAAGAGGTGTCTAGATCAAAGTGGGCCTTAAATATGTTCACAATTGTGTTTAAATCCTCAACTGTTTTATCACCAACATTTAGTTTAATGGGTGATTCCGCAGTTTGTTTCTGCTTTGTAATATTATTAAAAATAGCCCACATAGATTTGGTCTTATTTTGAGAATTAGCTATAATGTTATCATTTAAAGATTTTTTATATTTAGAAATGTAACTTCTGTATGCTTTTTTTTCCTTCTTATACTTAACTAAAACATTTTCACATCCAGTATTTAAGTAAAGCATTATACCAATCTCTAACCCTCTGTACGTTTTTAATGACTAGAGTCACGAATTCGCCGTTGAAAAAATTTCTTGTGCGAAAACTAAGTATACCCTCAGGACCCCTTTAAAAACAAAAATTATAACTTTATTATTGTCGTATCTTGGCCGATTTTAGCAAGTACGTTCTAAATGATTCTAGATTCACGAATTCGCGGTTGAATCTAGATGCGCGAATTCGTGGTTGAAAAAATTTGTTGGGCAAAAACTACCCCCCACTACCCCTTAAGGAAAAAAAAGGAAAATTTCATGGTACGATTCCCACCGTTTTTAGCAAGGACGTTCCTAATGATTCCCGATGCACAAATTTGTACTTTAAAAAAATTGTTGGGCGAAAACTACCCCAGACTCTAGATTCACGAATTCGCGGTAGAAAAAAATTCTTGTGCGAAAACTACCCCCAGCACAACTTTTAAGATCAAAAATGATAACTTATATATTGTCGGATCCTCGCCAATTTTAGCAAGGACGTTCGCAATGATTCCAGATGCACAAATTCGTGGTTAAAAAAATTGTTGGACGAATAATACCCCCAGCATACCTTTCAAAAAACGACAATAATCAAATTAAAAAAATCAATTCGGGGTGGAAAGGGGTAGTTTTTGCCCCGCAAATGTTTTCAAGACGGATTCGTGAAATAAGGAATATAGTGATTGCATTTTCAAAAAACGACAATAATCAAGTTAAAAACAAACTTCCGGTCCGGGGGTGGGAAGGGGTAGTTTTTGCTCCGTAAAGGTTTTCAACCACGGATTCGTGAAATAATGTCTTTTCAAAAAACGATAATAATCAAATTAAAAACAAACTTTCTGGGGTGGGAAGGGGTAGTTTTTGCCCCGCAAATGTTTTCAACCACACATTCGTGAAATAAGGAATATAGTGATTGCATTTTCAAAAAACGACAATAATCAAATTTAAAACAAACTTTCTGGGGTGGGAAGGGGTAGTTTTTGCCCCGTAAATGTTTTCAACCAAGGATTCGTGAAATAAAGGATACAGTGAATATTAGTGAATGTCTTTTCAAAAAACGACAATAATCAAATTAAAAATAAACTTTCGGGGATGGGAAGGGGTAGTTTTTGCCCCGTAAATGTTTCCAACCACGGATTCGTGAAATAAGGGATATAGTGAATGTCTTTTCAAAAACGACAATAATCTAATTAAAAATACGCTTTCGGGGGTGGGAAGGGGTAGTTTTTGCCCCGTAAATGTTTTCAACCACGGATACGTGAAATAAGGGAAATAGTGAATGTCTTTTCAAAGAACGACAATAATCTAATTAAAAATAAACTTTCGGGGGTGGGAAGGGGTAGTTTTTGCCCCGTAAATGTTTTCAACCACTGATTCGTGAAATAAGGTAGGTATATAGTAATGCCTTTTCAAAAAATGACTAAATAATCGTCTCAAAAACAATATCTCTGGTGGAGGGGGTAGTTTTTTCCTGACAAATTTTTTCAACCACTAATTTGTGCATCTGGAATCATTTGGAACGTCCTTGCTAAAACGGTGAACATCGAACTAAGAACAATAGAATTAACAATTTTTCAGGGGGTGCATGGGGTAGCTTTTGTACGATGATTTTTTTCTACCACGGATTCGTGAAATAAGAGTTATAGTGGCTATAGGCTTTCAAAAAACTATCATAGTCGGACCAAAAGCAATCTATCCGAGGGTTGGAAGTTGGAAGGGATAATTTTTGCTTGTAAATTTTTCTACCACGGGTTCATGTTCATGCATCTGGAATCATTTGGAACGTCGTTGCTGAAAACGGCGCAGATAATCGGACCAAGAATAGAAGAATAATGTAGTTATTATTTTGTTCCTTGAGGGGTGCAGGGGTGGTTTTTGCGCAGTAATTTTTTTCAGCCACGGATTCGTAAAATACTTATTGAATGCCCTTTCCAAAAACGACGAAAAAAATAAATCGCTCGAGGGAAGAATTCTATAGTTACTGCTGACAGCGTCACTAACAGTGACCTTGGATTCTAAATGGGCAAGCTCATTTTATTAAAGATCTTCTCTTTATTTTTATAGTTCGGTAAAACCACCGACTGTTTGCACAATCCGGCAACGCCGCTTTCGGATGCTTTTTCCTAGCGTGCTGCCGCCTAGTATTGAGTAATGAAAGTACCACGGCCGTCAAGGCAGAACTATGGAAGAATTCTTCTATAGACACTGCTGAAAGCCAGGGGAAGCCGGCTTTCGAGAGCCGGCTTCCTTTCGGGCTGCCAAATAATTACATTGTGTTTAACTTCTTCTTCTTAATTTTAGGAATTGTTGTTCCCCTTTTATGTACCATAATTTTCCAAAATTGACCTTGAACACATAACTACCATTTTAAGTAATTTAGATCTTAGTAATAACAGTAACGTTGAAATGCCAAATCAACAACAACCGGCGGAACGCCAAATTAATTTTAGTCTTTTAAGGTTATATATCGATACTATTCCCAATTATAGTGGCGACTCTAGTACGTTGGAAATTTTTATTGAGCACTGCCAAATTTTAATTAACACATATCAAAATGTAAATAACCCAAATGACCCAATCAATAGTTTCTTAATCAGGGCTATAATCGGCAAATTAACAGGCGAAGCTTTGGTTAGAGTAGGTAACCGACCAGACATAAGAACTTGGATAGAATTAATTCACTTGCTTAGACTTAGTTTTGGCGATCAGAGAAATCTTGACTGTCTAGGACAAGAAATGATAGTAACAAAACCTTATAAAAACGAATCATACATAAATTTTGGCCAAAGATTACAAAAATCCCGCAGTTCAATTGCTTCAAAATTAATATCGATGAATATGACTAACGAAGAACGAGTATTTCAGATAAAAAATTATGACGAACTTGCACTTAAAACTTTTATTCGAGGTTTATCTGGAAGAATCCAAGACATGATTAGAATTCGGAACCCCAACTCTCTCGAACTTGCCATCTCTTTAGTAATAGAAGAAGAAAATTTTATTTTAAACCAAAACCCAATACCCAAAATTTTGTGAGACCTCAAAATTATGCATCACATACCTATCAAAATTTTTCATTTCCACGATATTCGCAACCTCAGCAATTCAAAATTATTCACCTAGACTCCAATTCCCTTCTCAACCGATTAACATACAACCACGTCAAAATATGCCTCCTCCTAGATTCCCCACTAATAGAGAAGTTTTCGGACAATCTAGTACTACCAGAAACGTTTTCAAGCCAACCGGCGCTATTCCAAAAAATAATCCTACACCAATGTCAACTACGTCTAGACTTACCGAACAACCCCGTAGAAATCCCAACTTTTTCCAAAATACAGGGCCTCGAAAATTTCATTCCCAAGAACTACATAATATCGAAACCACGGAAATATCCCCAGAACAATACCGTCCCACATTCGAACCTACTCAAAATGAATATGAACAATACCAAAATCAAATCTATCAACCCGAATATGCTACCACCGATGACGAATATTCCACCGGATATTTTACGGAAAATTCTTACCAAATATCTGAATTTGACGAACCACACTTTGACGGTTCCCAACCTGATGTAAATTTTCCCAAATCCCCATGTCCAGACAACAATATATAACGATTGACCTTAACCACCTACATCAACTAAACGAACTAGCACACATCTATATCTATATCCCCGAAATTAATGCCAAATTTCTAATTGACACTGGCAGTTCACGTAGTCTTATGAACCCAAAATTGGCTTATAAATTTTACTCAAATTGCATTTTTAGTGAAAATTTTAATATTCAAACGTCACATGGAATTTCATTTCATGGTGAAATAGCTATTATACCAATTTTTAAGATATTTAACACAGACCTAGTTTATAAATTCTACCTTTTTGATTTTTCAAATAAATACGATGGAATTATTGGCATGGACCTTCTAAAAAGACTTGACTCTGACATAAGCATACGAAGTGACCTATTAATTACCCCAAATGCTCAAATTCCTATGATATTTAACAAAACTTATTCCCAAAATTCTAAAAACTTCAAAAACTGTTTTCACTCTATAATAATTCCTCCTACATCCCGAAAAGTGGTAAAACTCCCGGTGTGTTTAAAAAGCGGTTTAGGCATCCTAGAGTATATTAATTTCGAAAATAATTTAGAATCCCCGAAAGCTCTAGTAAACATTCAAAATTTTTATGCATATACCACAGTATTAAATCCCAATGAGAAATCTTTCAAAATAACAATAACGGAACCTTTTGACGTAGAACCTTTAAATCCAAACGAACTAAACTTTTTCGATAAAATTGAACAAACTTCCGAAATTTCAAAACAACAAGATAATTTACTTAAACAAAATCTCAAAAACCTTAGATTAGACCATTGCAACAAAGAAGAAAAAGAAACCATTCGGAAACTTTGCTTTAACTATAGAGATATATTTTATTGTGAAGACATACCCTTAAGTTTTTCGAGCGAAATAACACACAAAATCAATCTTTCTAATGACACCCAAGTTTATACCAAATCCTATCGTTTCCCCGAAGTCCACCGTGAGGAAGTAAAAAATCAAGTTAACAAAATGCTACAACAAAAAATAATAGAACCTTCAACCTCTCCATGGTCCAGTCCCATATGGATCGTGCCCAAAAAACTCGATTCCTCAGGCAAGCGTAAATGGCGGATAGTTATCGACTACAGACATTTAAACGAACAAACTATAGACGACAAGTACCCACTCCAAAATATTACTGACATTCTTGACAGACTCGGTAGAGGAAATTACTTCACGACACTAGACCTCGCATCCGGTTTTCATTAGATACCTATAGACAAAAATGACGTTCCAAAAACAGCCTTTTCCACTATTGGCGGACTTTTTCAGTTTGTTAGAATGCCATTTGGGCTAAAAAACGCCCCCAGTAGTTTTCAGAGGGTGATGGACAATGTGTTAAGAGGGTTAGCCAACGAAATTTGTCTAGTTTATCTCGACGACATCATCATTTTTAGCACTTCCCTGCAAGAACA
Source organism: Pseudeuparius sepicola (assembly GCA_963920635.1). NCBI lineage: Eukaryota > Metazoa > Arthropoda > Insecta > Coleoptera > Anthribidae > Pseudeuparius > Pseudeuparius sepicola. The sequence goes on from OY987301.1 coordinate 51,882,627, forward strand.
CATTTTTAGACTAAAATCAGTTTTTGACGGACTAAGACAAGCAAACCTAAAAGTTCAGTTAGATAAGTCGGAGTTTCTCAAAAAATCTGTCGCTTATCTAGGCCATATAATAACCCCAGAAGGCGTAAAACCAAACCCAGATAAGATCTATTCAATTCAAAATTTTCCCGTACCAAAAACACAAAAAGACATTAAATCATTCCTCGGACTCCTAGGTTATTACCGCCGATTCATTAAAGATTTTGCCAAAATTGCGAAGCCACTTACACTCTGTCTCAAAAAGGACGCAAAAATAATACATGACGAAAATTTTCTAAAAGCTTTCAATACTTGTAAGAAAATCCTATGTAACGACCCTATCCTACAATTCCCCGACTTTAAACAAGAATTTATACTAACAACGGACGCTTCTAACTTCGCCTTAGGCGCAATTTTATCGCAAGGTACTATCGGACAAGACAGACCCGTCGCGTATGCATCTAGAACACTCAATGAAACCGAACAGAAATACAGTACTATTGAGAAAGAAATGTTAGCAATCATCTGGGCTTGTAGATATTTTCGGCCATTCCTATTTGGCAGACGTTTTACAATAGTAACTGACCACCGTCCATTGACATGGCTTTTTAACTTAAAGGAACCAAATTCAAAACTTGTTCGCTGGCGTTTAAAACTTCAAGAATTTGATTATAAAATCGTTTATAAAAAAGGTACATTAAACTCAAATGCCGACGCTCTCTCACGTATCAGACTTAATATGCACGAAACCCAATCCGTAATAAACAATCCCGGCGACATCAACGTAGAATCATATGAGTTTCTTAGAAACTACGCGGAGAACCCGGACAATTTCATTATCCCTGACATAAACGAAGACAACACCCAGAACATGACTTCTACACAGACACCGACTAATGTTACACGTCCCTTGAACCCGAAACCGAAGATAGTCATACACTCTGATATTCAAATAAAACCGCCCGATAAACAAACCTCAATCACCTATCGAAATCAATAGTAGTGATGACGAAACAGCACATTCCCTGTCTAAAGAAATTAGTAATGACGGATTACCCATATTAGACGAAATTATAAATAATAAAACCAATCAGATACTAGTATTCAAAACAAATTCCGATAAAATTTCTGTAGAACAAGAAACTTACCTCCACCAAAAAATATTTACCCTCAAAATACCTCTCAACTGTAATGATCAAGATATTTTAAATTTTCTGAATATTTAAAACCAAATACGACTTACCACGTCTTCTTTAAAAATCCAGAATTCAGCTTAAAATTCTCTAATGTATATTCCGAACATTTTAATCATTTAGGACCAAAATTAATTAAATGTACGAAATTAATCAACACTATCAAAGATCGCGAAGAACAGTTAATGTTAATAAAAAACCACCATTTAGGTAAGACAAACCACCGCGGTATTCAAGAAACCTTACAATATCTCAAAAGAAATTATTTCTGGATTAACATGAAAACCGATATCACCAAATTTATAAACGAGTGCGAAATTTGCAATAAAACGAAATATGGTAGAAATCCCCCTTACGTACCCCTTGTCCTAACAGAGACACCGTCCCGACCTTTCCAAATTATTCACGTCGATGTATTTTATTATGATTCCAAAAATTATTTGACCCTGGTAGACGCTTTTTCAAAATTTGCGCAAGCAATACAAATTCCAGGAAAATCAGCTATCAATATATGCGATGCATTAGTGACATACTTTACATGTTTCGGCACCCCTAAATATTTTATATTAGACAACGGTAAAGAATTCAACAATGAAACTGTCAAAGAACTTTTGAAAATGCACAAAATTAGTATCCATTTTACGACACCTGGTCACCACGAATCTAACAACATAGTAGAAAGATTTCATTCAACTATAATAGAACACTTACGTATTTTAAAAGAGTCTCACCCCAATGAAAACGATTTAATGAACTACGCCGTTTTAGGATATAATTCGTCTATTCACAGTACTACAAATTTCACCCCTTTCGAATTAATTTACGGTCACACCGATTCTCGAAATCCTGAAATATTCAACACAAAAGACTTTTACGCCGATTATGTCGAAAACCACAACAACAAGCTAAAACATGTCTATTCTGAGGTCAAAGAAAAGGTCGATTATAAGAAAATAAAAATAATATCTAGATTAAATAAAAATGGCAACGAGAACCCAAATTTTAAAATTAACCAAAAAGTTTACAAAAAGAATCCTTTAAACCGAAACAAGAAAAATAATAAATTTTTAGGTCCTTATACTATTATTGAGATTTTAGAACACAACAAAGTTAAAATTCAAAGTAACAAAACTAATAAAACTGAAATTGTGCACATCAAAGAATTAAAATCACCCCCTTCATTGTTACAGAGAGAAGATGTTCAACATTCTGCTGACATCATCGATATTAACGAGCCTAGTACTAGCTCAGGAAGTCAAAATTTCCAAAATAACAAATAATCCCGGTATTTTACCGTTCAAATTAGGCGAAGCCAGAATAATTAATAACAAACACATTTTTCTTTACAACGTAGATCTCCAAGCAATAAAAAGTCAGATATATGCAATTAATAAACTTTTTCAAAAATTAAACTCCTCCATCAAAGTAGAGAAAATCGAAACAAAATATTCTTCTATTCAAAATGCTCAAAATGACTATGAAAACTTACTTCCAATCATATCAGAAATAAATCAAAAATTTGAAAATATAAATTTTTATAATTCAAAAAATTCTAGAACGAAACGCGGCCTAATTAACCTAGGTGGAACCATTCACAAATGGCTTTTCGGCACGTTAGATGCCAACGATGGATTAAAATATGACAATGCAATCAAAATATTAAAATCGAATCAACAAAAAATCGTCAATGACCTAAATTCTCAATTATCCCTATCGAAACAATTGATTCAAAAGTATTCAAAAACAATAGAAGATATCGATAAAAATCAAAAGAAAATTTCAAACTAAATATTAGAAATGAAAAATATCATAAACAATATAACTGGTGAATTTTATGAATACATAAACTTCAAATCAATAATTGATCAAATTTTCATGAATGCAAACGTTATTGTTACTTTATTAGAAATATTGAAAACGCAATCACATTTTCAAAATTACACGTAGCTCATCCGGACATACTGACAAAGGAAAATCTAAAAGAAATTTTAAACGAACTTCTTACTTATTATGACATTTCAGAAATATTAAAAATTGACATAGATACATGGTATTCTTTAATTCAGACAAACTGTCACTTTTCAAATGATGATATTGTATTTGCTTTGGAAATACCAATCGTTTTTCTGGAAACATTTGAATATTTTCACCTTTTTCCGATCCCATCCAACGAAAATAAAATAATTATCCCACACAAACCCTACATGGCTCTAGAAGACAAAAGACATCAGTACATGGACAAAGCCTGCGTAAAAACAGAACAAATCTACCTATGCACCCACGAAGAAATCAACAATAACGACGATTGTGTATCAACGATCATCAGAGGCGAGCCACAACATTGCGAACAAATTCCCGTTCCACCACCAAACTTCCTAGTTAACAAAATCAACCAAGAATATATCATCGTCATCAGCAAAGAAGAAATCAAGATTAAAACAAAATGTACGGATGAACAAATAAGTTTAATACAAGGAACTAATATAATACAGATACCACGAAATTGTAACATGGAGTATAAAAACTACAAATTTACAAATCAAGAAAATTATCTCAAAGGAAGACCAGTCATATTGCCCAAAATTCAAGACCAGTCATCAATCAAGAAAAACTCAAAAAGAAACCCGCTTCAATTGGAAAATATACGACTAGAAGATTTGCACGCTTTGGAAAAACAAATACAAGCATCGAACCCACTTTCTATCGAAGATTTTCAAAATTTAAATCAAACTAACTGGATACTTTTGATCATCGTTGGAGTCATTTTAGTAATCATTATCACATATGGAATCTACAAATTCAAAACAAAGAAAATTAATATAAAATTAGAGGAAAAAGAAAAAGCCACCACTTCAGTTTTCTTCAACCCTGAAGTTCTCGCTTAGAGGGGAGGAGTTACGTCTACGAAACCCGCTGACTCAACAGCAACCAGAAGCCGTCGCCGCATCAGCTCCTAAAAGTTATAAATCTTGTAAGAACATCATTTCTGTGTGATTATTCTCTGTAACTTTGCCGAATAAAGTTGTTCTCTTGTCAAACCAAAAAAATACATTTTTTAAAAATTCGTTAACTAGCTCCCGTAAGTTAACTCGCGTGTCTTACTACAGGCACGACCCAACCTCTACTAATAACAAAAACAACAAAAAAGGAATTAACCCTTAACTACCAATAGTTAGGTAACTGACCGCGACAAATAATTATACTTAGTAGTACTACACATTTACTATAAAGCTATGTTATAATTACCTACCACCTTTTATTATATTATTTATTTTTTCTCTTTCTTTTTCAATTTTCAGAATTAGTAAAATTCTCGTCGATTCACGCTCATTTTAGCCGGGCAGGATGTTGCGTTTTCCTTTAATTTGAGTTGGCAAAAATATGTATTATTTTTTTAAACAGGAACAAAACTGGTGGTATTTTTTAAAGACTTTTTTATGACACTAAATTGGTTCCCACCTCATGCCCCCGCGCGCGAAGAACATTCACGGGTCCGAGACTGCCACTTGGTATCGTCGGTTCGCGCCATCGCCTCGCTTAATTTACGGCTTTTACCATTTTTTACTGGGTTTTCCCTCGAAAGATACGAAAACCCCATTACATAAGTTGTGGTTTAGTATCGCGCCCGTGTTAACTGGAAGTCGTTGCACGCGGACAGTGAGCTGAACCAGGAGAGCGGAGGTACCTCCAAAAAAAACTGCTCCAGGGACTCTGCGATCAGTTTTATACGTATCTAAGTGGTGTACACTGTTTAGTGGCTTGTTAGATGGTTTTGTTCCTTCCAAATAATAAAACCGCCCCCTTTGGGAGTGTAACTCTCTCCCTCTCTCTCTTTATTTTTTAACTGAGCTCTAGCCCTAATATAGCTGTCGGTTACGCAACAAGATGAACTAGGAAAGATCCAGAGCAGACTTGTCGAGAGTTGTTTGGCGAGGCCATTGACCTGCGGTTCGATGAACTTTAAGAGGTCATCTTAAAGGTCTATCACCTACAGGTCAATAACCTTTAAGTGGTCACCTTGAAGGTCAAACACCTAGAGGCCAATAACCTTAAAGAAGTAACCTTGAAGGCCAATTACGTATAGGTCAATAACCTTTACAAGGTAGCCTTGAGGTCAATCACCTAGTAGATGAACTAGGAGATGAACCACTAGAGATGAACCACGACATATCCAGGGCGGAAGTAACGTCACAAGATAGCCGCCGGCCATTCACTTGCAGTTCGATGAACTTTAAGAAGTCACAAGGTCAGTCACCTATAGGTCGACGAACTTTACTAGGTCACAAGTTCAATCACCTAGAGGTCAATAACCTTTAAGAGGTCACCAGGTCAATAACCTAGAGATCGATAACCTTTAAGAAGTCACGAGGTCAATCACCTATAGGTCGATAATCTTTAAGGGGTTTCAAGGTCAATCACCTAGAGGTCGATGAACTTTAAGAGGTCACGAAGTCAATCACCTATAGGTCAATGAACTTTGAAATTTATGGGGTCATCCTAACCTGAAGGCGCGGAAGGTCACCTTGAAGAACTTTAAGGGATCACCTTGACCCGAAGGTCGATGATATCGTGGTCACCTTGAAACGCGGCGGGACATTCACCTGGGTGCAACCTTGATATACAATCACGTGTAGGGAGGCAAAAATTGTTATGCTGATGTTTGCAAGTTGCTTTAGCATTTAGGTGGGAGAGTCACAGAAGCGCTATAAAAAGATTGCAAAATTTATTCATCATACTTTTCTATTAAACACGCCTGATATAGATATACAGTGTGTCCGAAATTGGTGTTACATATATTGCGATCTCGGAAACTGTTATAGATAGAGAAACGGTTAAATGGGGAAAGTTTTAGGCAATTCTGTTTGTAATTGAATGCCGTTTAGTTTGCAACTTTATCTCTTTTGGGTTACCAGATCCGTGATAAAAAAAAATCAGAATTGTATGGAAGCAAAAGGGCGGCATTTTGAACACTAGATTAGATAATTTTATTTCAGTTATTATTTAATCTTTACAGTTTATACATTTAATTCCATGTTAAATTGCATTAAGATTTCAAAAAGGGTTATTTATTTCATTTCAAAACATTTTCACATAGGAGAAACTATTATAAGGATATTTTCTTATTAATTGTAGTTTAGAGATTAAATCCACTATGAGCTCCTTGAGTTTTGGTATTTCATTGTGCCCTGTTGCCAAATTTATAACAAAATCGTAATTTTTCTTTTTTTATCCAAAACAAACTTTTTTTTAATAGGTGTGATACATCATTAGAAAGCTAAAAAACGAGGCTTTTCAAAACCGTAAAAATCCAATATGGCGTCCATATGAAATAACAAAGTTGATGGTGGTTCCATAAAACATACGAGTTTTAGGCGTAAAAAGTTGCCCAAAGAAAATTTTTCACAGAATTTAAAAATTTTCATAAATAAAGAAGTAACAGCGAATTTTCGAAAATGCAATATTTTAGTTTTTTCAGAAGTATCTTCAAAACCAAAAGGTTTTCCCCCCGGACCCGCATCCTTTCACGGTGCCTGACAGGTGCCCTCTTAGAGTGCAAGCGCGCGTGTGCCCAAACGGGTGACCGAGATGATACACTTTCCCTCCAATAACCACGCCCGACGCGGATGGCGGGAACGCACCATGACTCGGCCTGATTCGAACATCTTCGGATGGGGTCGGATATCTTCGGACACTCTCGGACCATACTTACGTTGCGTCTTCTGCAATCGTGGTGTGGTTCGTTGAAGACGCACACGGAGCCAACCTTCTGGTCTGGAACTGCAGCTAATCCTTTATCGGCACCAAACTTATACACCAATAAAACATACGCGTTTACTCAAGCGATTTATTCGGTTCCGACAGCGAGTCGTACAGATTACAGGACGAGCGGTATAACTGACTTGGTTGTACCCAAAACATATCTTTTATATAAAATCTAAAAGATAATATGCTGTAAAGAAAAAGGTAAGCTTTGATAAAAATGGGCATAATTAGATATCCTACGGGAGATTGCTGACCTATATAATATTAGAAGATTATGTACGGTAAAATGATGACATATGTAAAAAGTTCATAAGATAACTCTCGAGGGATGCTTAGCACAGCAAGAATTTGATATGATTATTCTTGAGAAAGTCTTTAGTCGACGCTAGGCCGCGCGTTATCTTCAGGTGTGCGGCAACTCAGTAGCGCAGGGGTTCCAGTGGCGTAACTCCTCCCTCCTTAAGTGATAAGCCTAGGGTTGGTTTAGTGGGCTAGGCTGATCCTGGTTGTTTCTTCTTTCTTGACCGAAGATAAAACAGCACAACACTATAGTCCACATTGAAACTGAATGTCCTTGTGTTGAAGCTTTGGGCAGGTTAATTGTTTGTTGAGAATTCACCTTCGCAGCAATTTGTTTCATTACTTCTAAATTCATGTTTGTGAGTCCAAAGTTGAATGAGTGCTGAGAAACATTTTTCAGATCTAGTGGAGGTAAAGTGTTTATTTCGTTAATTTGTTCCTGGAATGTATTGATTAAATTCATGGTAATTATAATGTTTGACTTGATCTGAAAAAGGCTTTGATACGTGTTATTCATGAATTCCTTTGCCATTGAAATTCGTGTATTTATTTTTTCTTGTAAAAGGTGATCATTTTTCTTTAAATGTGCTAAAATATTGTTTATTCGTTCTCCATCTTCGGAATCCAGATTACCGAATAACCATTTTGATATCCTGCCACCAAGATTTATCAAGCCACGTTTGGCCCTAAGTTTTGGGTATATTGTATTCAATAAATGTGTCGTTTGCAATAACAAGGCATTTGGTTGTTGAATTAATTTATCAGACATGCTACTGAAATTTTTATTTTGAATAATAAAGTTTACCTGAGATTCTAAATTAATTTGCATATAATCCAAGTCGGTAATATTGAGATAACTTACGAACGTGTGTTTGCCAGGTATTAGTAGTATATTAGTATTGCCAATGTTAATAGGGACGATAGGGTTAGATAATTTTTGGACTGAGGAATGTATGGGGTGATATAGAAGGATAAACGAAATCATAGGTAATAGTGTCATCTGAAACAAGAAAATATTTATTTTAAAGATTTTTTGCGTGTTTTAATATTATGTTTGGAATATTTAGATATGTTAGTTTTAATTTTATTACTTGTTTGTGCGTCAGGTTGAATTTTCGTATATTTCACTGCCAGTTTATCTCTTGTTTGTTCTTTATGGTACACTGTATCGTTTTCCGTAATATTTATAGGCTTTGTACGTTGTTGGTTAATTTTTTCTAATTGGTATTTTTTTCTGGTGTTGAGACCTTCATTCATTCCCTCATAGACTCTCTTCATTTTGTTTTTATGGGTTTGAACGTATTTGGAGATAATATCCTTTTCTTCAATGTCATAAGGATCTTTGGAATTAAAATGTCCCGAAATAATTTCGAAGGGTGTACAACTAGTTGCGGAGTGTATAGAATTGTTATAATGTAATATTGCATATTTAGCTGAATTTTGCAATGGCTCTTGGGGATTTTGTTGTATATTTATTCCAATCTGTTCTAGTAGGGTAGAATGAAAAAGTCCTACGTAGCTATTTGAGTTTGGATTCTTCGGAGTTGTAAAATGCATCTGAATTTTGTGTATTTTGCAAAAGTTTGTTAAATTCTGATTATTAAATTCTACGCCATTGTCACAAACAATTATTTGTGGAAGGCCATAGTGTGAAATAAAAACTAACAATTCGTCTAGTACGTTGATTGTATTGGTTCCTTTTAATGGGTAGGCTTGTGCGAATTTTGAAAATGAATCGACAATTGTCAAAAATTTCTGTTTTGAAATTGAAAGTGTATCCAGACGAATTCTTTCGAATGGTCTTGTTCCGATTGGGACGGCTTGAAATTCGAAGTTAGTTGGCGTTCGCTCATATTTGGCTTTTTGGCAAATCTTATAATTATTTATATAGTTAGTAACGTCTTTTGATATGTTTGGCCAATAATAATTTTTTTGTAAGGATTCTATGGTGGTTTTAATTCCTCTATGTCTGGTTTTGTAGACATGGTGATAATTTAATTTATCTTGTTTTTCGTTATCCATGGTAACATCTGTTAATTTCTTGCTGCATATAAAAATTTTGGAATTAATATTGATTATTTTTTCTTGAATTGCTTTAATAAAATATTTTTTATGTTCCTTATCTGGGAAATATATGTGATATGTGATATTATTTTTTAAGTTGGCGGTAAATTCTTCTAGATCTTCTTCCATGTGTTTTCTCCGGAAACTAATATAAAATTGTTGGTTGTCAAACACCCTTTCTTTAATAAATAAAGGAACTGGCGAAGTATCTGAAATTTTTATTATCATTTGATTTTTATGATAATTAAGAGGTTTTTCTGAATAGGGGAATGTCAAGAGGGGTGCTTCACATGCAGAATGAACTGTTGTTATATATGTTCCATTGTTTTCAAAAAAATCTTGAATAGTTTTGTCTATGTCTCCGGTTTCATTTAACATTGAAATCTGGTCACAAGGGTTCCATGATAGTGCGTCGGCCACGACATTTTCTTTTCCTTTTATATAGTCAATTTTAAAATCAAATTCCTAAAGTAAGAGTTTCCATCGAACTAGTTTTGAGTTCGGTTCCTTAAGGTTTTCTAGCCATTTTAGAGGCTTATGATCTGTTTTTATTTTAAAGTGACGGCCGAATAGGTAAGGTCTAAAATATTTAAATGACCATACCACTGCTAATAATTCTTTCTCTGTTACAGAGTAATTCACTTCTCCGGGGTTCAATGTTCTGCTTGCGTAACAAATTGGGTTGCCTTCTTGGCTTAACACAGCACCTATGGCATATTTGCTGGCATCTGTTGTGAGTGTAAACGTTTTTGAAAAATCGGGTCTTATTAGTACAGGGTCATTGCAGATGATTGATTTACAGGTTTCAAATGCCTTTTTAAACTCTTCATTGTGTTCAACCTTTTTTCCTTTCTTGAGGCATGTCGTTAGAGGTTTAGTAATTTTTGCAAGATTGTTAATAAACTTTCTGTAGAATCCAATCATACCTAGAAAACTTTTTATTTCCTTGTGCGTTTTGGGCAGTGGGAAATTTACTATTGCTTGAATTTTTTTCGGATTGGGTTCTATACCGTTACAAGTTACAATGTGTCCTAAAAACTCAACTTCTCTTTTAAAAAATTCGCTTTTATCTAGTTGCACCTTAAGGTTGTGGTATTCGAATTTTTTGAATATTTTTTTAAGATTTTGTAAATGTTCTTCTAAAGTTGTGGAAAACACAATTACGTCGTCCATGTAGACTACACAAATTTGGTTTATAAATTCTTTTAGAATTTCGTTCATCATTCGCTGAAAGCTTGCCGGGGCGTTCCGCAGCCCAAATGGCATTCTAAGAAATTCCTAATGTCCAAAATCTGTAGAAAAGCCGTTTTTTTGGATGCTATTTTTGTGCATATTAATTTGGTGGAATTCGCTGGCTAAATCCAGGGTTGTAAAATATTGGGCTCTGCCGAGTTTATCTAGAAGGTCGCCGATATTGGGAATTGGAAATCTGTCTTGTATAGTTTTTCCATTCAGCTTTCTGTAGTCAATGACGATTCTCCACTTCTTTGATCCGCTGGCATCAGTTTTTTTTTGTACAATCCATATCGGACTTGACCATGGGCTTGTACTATTTCTTATAATTCCGTCCTCCAGCATTTTTTTAATTTGGTTTTGTACTTCCTCCTTGTGAATTTCTGGGAATCTATATGATTTGCTGAAAATTGGTTCTTCATCGGTAGTTTTAATTTCGTGAGTGGTTTGTGTGGTAGCTGACAGTGGTTGATTTGGATATTGGAAAATTGTATAAAATTGTTTACAGAGGTGAATTAGTTGTGGTCTAGTCTCAGGAGGTTTGTGATATCTTCTTCATTTGGGTAATCATAATAGCTGATAATTTCGCTTTCGTAAATTTCGAAGTTGTCTATAGGTTCAACATCCAGGGGGAACCTGAGATTAACGTACGTATCTTCGATGTTGACGGTGTGTATTTCTACGCCCGCGTATCCATTTTCTACTGTAATTAATCCTTCTGGGATGAAACAGTGCGGATTTATTTTTATCTATGGTATATAGTACGTTCCATCTGTTGTGGCATTTGTTGGAAGTTTTGTTTTCAATATCTCATTTTCATTAACTGTTATGTTGTAGCAGAACATTGATGTATGGTTAGAGTAGCGTTTTCCTTGTGTAGGAAGTTTTCTTGTATATTCCAATTAAATCCCATATTTTTAATATCTCTGTAGCTAATTAAACCGTCGAAAAATGGGTGAAAGTCAAATAGTGTAAAGCTTATTTTACCGGGAGAATTGAATTCATTGAATGAAGGAATATGGGCTTCGTATTTGGTACTTTGTAAACCACATGAAGTTTTTATAAGATTTAGTTTTGTAATAATGTATTGCGAAAAATAAAGTTTGGCTAGAGCTGGGTTAATTAGTGACATATGGCTACCAGAGTCTAGGAGAAGTTTTAGTGGTTTAGGGGTGGTTTTAATCACAATATAGGGTAATATTCAATGTTGTTGATTTCTAAGTAATCTCCATTCCAGAGGCTAAGTTGGTAAAATTTTCTTGAGTACCTTGGTCGGTTGTTCCTTGTAGTTCATCAAATTCGTCGAGTAAATCTTCCGGGGAAATTTCTGGAAATTCTCCTTCGTGTTGAATTTCTGTTTCAAAGTCAATTAAATTTTCCGATAAGTGTGATGAGACTAGATCGTCGACATTGTGTAATTCTTCGGTGTAAAATGATGGCTTAGGTTGGTGTTGATAGTATTGAGGTCTTTTAGTCTGAGAGGTAGATGTCCTTTCGACGACGGACATTGGGGTAGGTTTATTTGAAGGTTGTTGACCTTTCGGTTTCCAAACATTTGTTTGATTAGTTTTGCCAAAGACTTGTTGATTAGTAGGGTATCTTTGAACAGGTATTTGACGAGGGGCGATTTGAATAGGTTGCGATTGGAAATTTGGTTGATTTTGGAATCGGGTAGGTCTTGTATTGGGAAATGCGTTTTGTTGTACAGGTCTGTTGTACAAATTTGTAGGAGAATTATTTATTTGTAAATTTCTAGAGTTAGTTGGAGCCTTTATGTTAGGGACAGGGATATTATTGGCATTGTTTGTACTATATCTTCGTCCATCGTTTACAACGGAAAAGAAATTTTCTTCTTCTAGTAAATAGGTCATAGCTTCTTCAATATTATTAGGATTTTTTAGTCTGACACCCGTCTGAATTTGATTTGGGAGGTATTTTAAAAATGTTATCAAAATGAGTTTCTCAATATTTCCTATCTGTGCGAGTTTTTCTGGGTTTGTTAAGGTTAGGTTATTATTGATAGATGAAAAAATCAAGCTTCTTGTATATTGCAAACGGGTTGCGAAATCGTAAGAGGATTCTTTTGAATTTGGTTTTAAACTGCGGAGCTCTTGAAGTAAACAAGTAAATGATCGCTGGTCAGAAAATGAAAGTTTTAAAATATTTTTGACTTTGAGCCAGTTGTCTAGCTCAAATAGACTGGAAATCAAGGTTAAAGCTTTGCCTTTCAATTTACCCAAAATTGCTCTGAAGATTAATCTTTGGATACTTTCTTCTGTTTGTCTGTATTGTTCAATGACTTCATCGCATGCGGCTAAGAAGTTATTTATTTCGCATGGTTCGCCATTAAAACATGGAATTATGTCTAGGAAAAGTCTAAGTTCTTGGTAGTTTACTTGAGACATGTTTGTCTTAAGTTCAAAGTCTTTTTCTTGATCAGAATTTGATTCGGAACTGTCAAATAATTCTTTTATTATCTCTAGATCGGTAGAATTAGAGCTAGTACTTTCTTTAAATTGATTTTTGCGAATATTATCAAGTTGTTTACGATATCTCTTATTGCGTTTAGAAGTTTCGATAATATTGCGAAACATAAAAATTCTAAAATCTATTACTTAAACATATGAAATAAAATAATTAAAAGTAAAAGAATATTTTTTTTGTCTGGGACAACTGCGTGAAATTGGAAGAGGGGATGAGAAATTGCTCGCTTTTGAAGGTCCTTCCTAGGAATATACGTTTCTCCAGGTTGGATTGTAGCCCTCCTTGGCTACTTGGTTGGGGTGATAGCCCTGCTTGGGTATCCTGCCGCGACTGCGCCACTTACGTTGCGTCTTCTGCAATCGTGGTGTGGTTCGTTGAAGACGCACACGGAGCCAACCTTCTGGTTTGGAACTGCAGCTAATCCTTTATCGGCACCAAACTTATACACCAATAAAACATACGCGATTACTCAAGCGATTTATTCGGTTCCGACAGCGAGTCGTACAGATTACAGGACGAGCGGTATAACTGACTTGGTTGTACCCAAAACATCTCTTATAAAAAATTAATAAGATAATATGCTGTAAAGAAAAAGGTAAGCTTTGAAAAAAATGGGCATAATTAGATATCCTACGGGAGATTGCTGACCTATATAATATTAAAAGATTATGTACGCCACTGGTGCCCGGAACTTACTTCTGCCTTTTGCGGCAGTGGATTACTTCCAACTCTTCTGCGTTCTCTCAGGATTAGGAATGGCTGAGAGGTTTTAATCTGCCACCAGACAAGGCACTTGTGGCAGACAGAAGGTTGAAAGGTATTTACTTGCTACCAGACAAGGCACTTGTAGCAACAGAAGGACGGTATTTATTTGCTACCAGACGGGATACTTGTAGCAAATATGGTGTAGGGTATTTACTACCAGACGAGGCACTTGTAGTAAGGATAAGGAAGGTATTTGTGAAGGGGTCTATATCGCTATCAGAGAGCAGCCTCACTCTCTGCTAGGGCCAAGGTGGCTTGGGCATAGCGATAGGTAAGAGACACAACACAAACGAGTTGGATCTGATTTATTTCACTTTGTGTGGCTGTATTTATACAAAATATTTGTTTATATTTTATGTTATTGACGCACATACTACGCGCGTCACGCGTGCTGTTCTGCAATGTCAGTATGTTGCGTTTTTAGGTGACCTAAAATATATAATAATTAAATGATTTAATTTAGATTAAACATTCTGCCGCCTCGGGAAGATCTAAGGGATTCCATCTCTATCATCTCGTCATCGGAAGCGCTCGTCTTTGGTTTATTTCTTGATCTATGTTGTACTATTTTCCGTGCCAAATACCATAGAAAAACTTCGAGAAGGATGATGATGACTGTAGTGGCACTGCTGGCTTCGTGCAGACTGCCAAATGGTTTCATGAAGACTGTTGTAGCATCTCTTCTTTGTCTCCTAGGGTATCCCATTCTTCGGAGGGTTTAAAGATTGTTTCTAAAGTTGAAATTTTATCCAAGGCATGTGTGTTTGTGTGGTTGAAGTCTATTGAAACTATTTTTGAGTATGTAGCTAGTACTGGAGCTGTGGCACTTCTTTTTGGTGTTAACGTTGTTTGCTTTGTCTTCAGAACGCATTCTGGGCTGGTATTAATGATGCCTGTAGCGAGTAATGTGCTTTTTTCCAGATTGGAAACATGATTTGTAGAAACATTTTTACTGGGTGCTGGATACGTCTGGGCAGGCGCTCTGTTGGGTGCTGGATACGTCTGGGCAGGCGCTCTGTTGGGTGCTAAATACGTCTGGACAGGCGCTCTGTTGTTGGGTGCTGAATACGTCTGGGCAGGCGCTCTGTTGTTGGGTGGAGATGTTCTCTGCTGGTTGTACTGATGTGCAGGCCTTTGCTGATAAGGGCGTTCTTGGGTTCTTTCTTGATGGAGTAGGGTGTGGTGTTGACGACTGCAGATGTTACACTTGATTTGACTGTGGCATTGCTTTGTAACATCGTGACTTGAACAGTTGGAACAAAGACGGTTGTCTTGAATGTATTTGTTACTTTCGAACGTGGATATAGATTTGAATCTCTGGCAATGATATAACCCATGCTGAGCTTCTTTGCAAAACCAACAAAGATTATTCATTCCGTTTTCCCTGTGAAGTTTTAAGTTCATTTAAAAAAAAAGTTGTAGTACCTATGTTGAACGGAATATAATATTTTTTCGTTAAAGAATATTTTTACATTAAATCTTTACAAGTTGTAGTTTTCTTGAAAATTCGATACTATACCGGCTGTCTCATTTTTAAACCTCTGATTATCTTGTAAACCAACAGTTTCACA
The DNA here is from genome assembly GCA_963920635.1 of Pseudeuparius sepicola. Lineage (NCBI taxonomy): Eukaryota > Metazoa > Arthropoda > Insecta > Coleoptera > Anthribidae > Pseudeuparius > Pseudeuparius sepicola. The sequence goes on from OY987301.1 coordinate 51,898,018, forward strand.
AATAAATGTTTAAAATAAAAAGTTTAAGTTTGCCGTGTGTCCGTTCAAATAATCGGGTAATAACCAAAAAGAAAACTATTAGGACCAATCGAAAAAAAGGCTGCGCAAACATATAAAATGCTACTCACTCTGTCCCTATAGATGCTGGTATAGAAAAGAAATCAGGTGACACCAAATGACAAAAGTAATTAATTAACAACCTATGCCAATCAGGTATCACCGAACATCTTTAGATTGATCCAACAACCATCCAAATTCCGGAAAAAAAAAACAACACCAGCCAATTAGAATTCCACACTGCCCTATAATTTTCAACCGAAAACACACAAAAACATCACTTTATTCCAAAAAACACACGATAAAACGGACTTTTACGCCTTATATTAAACAACAACTGCTGGATTCCGACTGAGAAGGTAGGTATAGAGAGAAGCAAGGCGGCAGGAAAACAAAAACGTTATTGTATTACCAGAGTGCAGACTATGCATCAGTTTGGTTTTAAACTGTATATATGAATAAGCCTAATTTACAGTTTGGAAATAAAAAAATTGTCTTAATTTTTGATGAGATATCACCTCTGATCTCTTAGGAACGAAAAGTTTTCATTTATTTTTATTTATTTTGAATTTTGAATTTTTATTGTCTTAAGTATTGACTTAAGTATGGATGAAAGAGTGTCAATCCTGCCCCAAAATATTGATTAATCATAATTATTTTGATACTTGATATAATTCACAATTTGTTACTAGGCACTTGCATTCTAAAAGAATATATATATTAACCAGAAAAACGGCAACATTACTGAATACCCATTTTGAGCGATATTTTTAAAAATACTGTGATAAATCATGAAATTTTCTGTCAAGTACCTAGCCCAATTTACAATAAAAAACTACCTGTTGGGTTTAATTTTGATAAAAAATTAAATTTAATGGAAACCAGTTATCTTTTGGAAACAATTTCGCATTGTGAACCTACAAAAAAAAAACACTTACTTTAGGAAATAATGATACAGATATGTTGGAAATATACAAGGCAAAAAAAGTAATGATGTAGCTGTTCCATTTATGTTACTCTATTCATACAGATTACATGGGAAAGACGAATATATATGGGTTTTGGTTATTTAGAAAAGTTGTTCAATAGACTGAGATAACATAGGAAACGCTTTCCGCTACAACATAATCTGATGAAAAGAAAAATTCCATCTGGGGTCAAGCTAGGGGGTAACTACATAACCAAAATAAAAAAAATTGAACGTTATAAAATATAAAAAAATCATATTTTCAACGGATTTTTGTCCTCTGAAAATTGTTCTTGTCTAAATTCAGTTTCAATAAGTCACTAATTGGGATAATAGGAAATTTTTTTTAAGAATCTCTTATAGAATTGTGCGATATAATTCTGAGACAACGATGCTGGCCGTTAATAGATTACTAATAAAAAATATAGCAGACAACGTAATTTATTTAACGTTCAGTGCCTCCACGTCTATAATAAAATCTGAGAAATTTCTGTATATTAACCAGGTGTTTGTTGTTGCCTTAAGGCATACGTCTGAAAAGTTGAACCTATTTTGTAGTAGAATTTGGAATCTGATGATAAGTAAAAAAACCATTAGGCAATAAAATAGGTACAACAGTAGTATCAAAGCATGTGTATCCGAAACGGCTTGAACCGCAGACGCTCGTGATCTGCTGACCCAGCAGGAATATTATCGAAGGGATATGTACCAAGACTAGGGAATTATATTAAAAGTTCAACCTACTTTGCCCTGAAAAATCGTATATTTTTTACTACTAATGTATTGAAAATATTCTAAACAGATTTAAAAACTAGTTTAATGTCAATAAATCACGAATTTTTTGATAATTTAAGAACTATAGACTGTAAAAATTGTTGCTTAAACAACATTGAAACTACATTGATAAAAATATGCATCCATGGTTGAAACTACACTCTGTTGCCTTAGGGTAAAATCAGACGCCAAACATATCTCCTAAAAAGTTCAACCTACTTTGCCCTGAAAAAATCGAACAACAGAGGTATTCATCGCTGACAAAACCAATACCAGTAAGGACAAGAACGCCGAGGAAACTACACTTATAAATGTTTAAAAAATGTCCACCGTGATCGCTCGACAAAAATCGTGCAAAGTGGCTACGACAAAAGGCTTGACCTTTGTCCTTTGGGACACGTGTGACCCGGTTGAAGTAGAATCTAAAAAAGAACTGTAAATCATACCTACAGTAGAATCTGCTAAAGTAAAAATCCAGGTGTCAAAAAATCACTTACATACAAGTCTGACAGTAAATCCTTCTTGTATTATTAGAAAATACGTCGACGTCACAGCATACCCGTCGATGGTACCCCTAGCGTGTCCGGCCAAAAATGCATTCTGCTGGGCGTGAAAATTTATGATACACAAAATGATTGCAAAATAATTGTTCAGTATCCGTATTCAGCAAATAAAAAAGTTATAGATACCCCTCACTTGATGAAAAAGTATACAAAACTACACTGATAAAATATGGATTTTTAGATCTTGTAATCGCTCGATGACGATTGAAGCTACACTCATAAAAATATGTATATATTGCCCCCGTGCCATCGCTCAACGATGGCATTATTCATAGGTGCTAAATTGATCCGCTTTAGTAGCTGGCAAATAAAAATAAACATTGTAAAAATAGGTATTGCACCCATCGCCAGAAAACCAAAGTGACTACATCTCGAGACTTGACCTTTTCCATGTGTGAGCCCAGTTAAATCTAAAAACCCCTGTAAACCATGCCTCTAGTATAATAAAACCCCTTGTAAACCGATCTGATATATTTCGAGGGGTCAAGCTAGAGTGTAACTTCATAACCAAAATATTAAAAAAAATTAACGTCATAAAATATAAAAAAATCATATTTTCGACGGATTTTTGTCCTCTGAAAATTGTTCGTGTGTACCTAAATTCGGTTTCAATAAGTCACTAATTGGGATAATAGGAAAAAAATCTTAAGAATCCCTTATAGATTTGCGAGATAGAATTCTGAGACAACGATGCTGAGTAAATATCATACAAAAATCTTTTGCGTTGACTTTCAACTCAATAATAATTAGGATTAATAATGACAATTTTCTCGATTATCTAGAATCAAAAATATTGCAAGTGGCAATTCACAATTTTCTAGATATTTTGTGAAGCCTTATTATTGCGTCGTAAGTTAGAGGATAAAAAATATTGGCTTAAATTGTTTAGTAAATGTGATTAAAATATGTCTAGTTTATCAACAGTTAGTTTGTAATAGCTTATTATCTTGGAAGCGTAAACTCTTTGAATTTTTTAGATAAAAAGTTGTATTTTTATAATGTTCAGTTTCATTCCTTTTTTTAAATCATGTTTTCATATTACCTACAAGGATTTACAACCTCAAAACATAGAAATAGCTCATTTTAAACCGATTTAATAAAAATTTCACCAAAAACAATACTTTCACTCATATAATACACTTATGATTAATAAAAAAGGCACTATAGGTAGTAATAATGACATTTTCAACGGAATTTTTATCGACTGTTTGACCATTTTGAGAGTCCGTTTGCTAGCTTTTGGGGATATTCCTTGATATTTTAGACGGATAAAAATGAATAACATTGGGTTTCCTAACTAAAATAAAAAACGCACAGTTGCCTTTACTTACGTGCCTATAATACGTATCGAAAAGTAGCCTAATTTACAAGTTAGGGAATCAAAAATTACCTATTGGCTTTTAATTTTGATGAGAAAATACGTCTAATTCGTAAGTCAAATAAATGGAACATCATGAAAGATATACGAATAATTGAACAAATTCTATCTTAGTTCTATAGGCAGAAAGGTACTACGGGTAGTACCTAATAGTTTGGGGATCAAAATACAACCTGTTAGCGTTTAAATTTGTTAAGAAAATACGTCTAATGAAATTGAAAGTAGTAACTAGATTTTTGGTTACATTTCGTTAACGCGTTGATGAATGTTTGATGCTTAGACAAGGGAGGGGAGACGACGCGTAACAAGTATATACGGACAATACCAGAGAGTGTTCCCAAATACAACAATGCGACGGGTACTTTAGTTCCAAACGTCGTGTGTGACAGCAGGTTAGTTTTAGTGATTTTGTGCTCATACGGACTGAAGACACTGTTATTTTGTGACATCATAATGGTGTTTTGTTCAGCTTTTGGTTGCAAAACTCGAGGCGAACAGAAAGTATCAGGAATAACCTTTCATTGGTAAATATTTTATAGTTAGAAAAATAGCTTCAAGGAAAAAAGACATTGTATTATTTGTATACCGCCTCAAACAACTAAAATTTTGTTGCTTTGTCGAAATTTGGTCCCTTTACAAACCAACAGTAATGCTTTATAGGCATTTTTCATTCTTTACCAGTCCCACGCATTACGCCACTGGTGGTGCCAAACTGGGCTCACTCAATTTGGGCAGGTTATGCGTCCTCTCTCCCCTCCCTTGTCTAAGGTTTGATGCAAGTAAAAAGTAGACAGAATTTCACGAAAAACGGTTTCTGACCAAACAAGTTATTATAAAAAGTTGATCGGGAGGTTGAGATAACCTAGGAAATGCCTTTCATTCGAATGGAACCTGACAAAAAAAATTTTTCCAAAAAATTTTTTCCAAGTGTGAAATAGACCGCATTCCCAAAAAACAGCGACTGATGAAAATAAGTTATCAAAAAGTTGATCGGGAGGCCGACATGACCTCGGAAACGTCTTTCGTTCGAATATAATAAAAAAAAATCGAAGACGGGACGAATATTTGATGCAAGTAAAAAGTAGACAGAATTTTCGAAAACCGGGGACGGACCAAAAAGTTATTATAAAAAGTTTATCAGGAGGTTGAGATAACCTAGGAAACGCCTTTCATTCGAATAGAATCTGACAAAAAAAATCCAAGACGGGACTTACATACATGGAATCTCTAGTTGGCCAAAAAAAAATGCGATAAGGATATGAGGTCAAATACGTATATGTAATGTAAAGTAAAAATCTCGTTAACAAGGCGTTAACGAAGCGTTGACGAGTATGGACCCTCCAACTGTTAGGAGATACAGTAGTACCCCTACATGCATTAGGTCACACTCAACTGTGGAATCTGTGGCGTCACAAAGATGCTACCTTAAATTTTACGCGTTAAAAACTCGTTAATAATGCGCAAACAACGCGAGGAAACGCCTTTCATTCGAATAGAATCTGACGAAAAAAAAATCCAAGACGAACGTTTGCAAGTGAAAAGCATACAGATTATTTTTTTTCGAAAAACGGCGACTGACCAAAAAATTATTAGAAAAGTTGCTCACATTATATACGTATTTGACCTCTCATATCCTTATGGCATTTTTTTTTGTCAACTAGAGATTCCATGTATGTTGGTATTGATGATTTTTTGTCGGATTCTGTTTGAACGACAGGCGTTTCCTAGGTTACCTCGGCCTCCTGATCAACTTTTCTAATAATTTTTTGGTCAGTCGCCGTTTTTCGAAAAAATAATCTGTATGCTTTTCACTTGCAAACGTTCGTCTAAGTCCCGTCTTGGATTTTTTTTTCGTCAGATTCTATTCGAATGAAAGGCGTTTCCTCGCGTTGTTTGCGCATTATTAACGAGTTTTTAACGCGTTAATTTAAGGTAGCATCTTTGTGACGCCACAGATTCCACAGTTGAGTGTGACCTAATGCATGTAGGGGTACGACTGTACCTCCTAACAGTTGGGGGGGTCCATACTCGTCAACCCTTCGTTAACGCCTTGTTAACGAGATTTTTACTTTACATAACATATACGTATTTGACCTCTCATATCCTTATGGCATTTTTTTTGGCCAACTAGATATTTCATGTATGTAAGTCCCGTCTTGGATTTTTTTTGTCAGATTCTATTCTAATGAAAGGCGTTTCGTAGGTTATCTCAACCTCCTGATAAACTTTTTATAATAACTTGTTTGGTCAGCCACCGTTTCTCGTGAAATTCTGTCTACTTTTTACTTGCATAAAACTTTAGACAAGGGAGGGGAGAGAGGACGCATAACCTGCCTAAATTGAGTGAGCCCAGTTTGGCACCACCAGTGGCGTAATGCGTGGGACTGGTAAAGAATGAAAAATGCCTATAAAGCATTACTGTTGGTTTGTAAAGGGACCAAATTTCGACAAAGCAACAAAATTTTAGTTGTTTGAGGCGGTATACAAATAATACAATGTCTTTTTTCCTTGAAGCTATTTTTCTAACTATAAAATATTTACCAATGAAAGGTTATTCCTGATACTTTCTGTTCACCTCGATTTTTGCAACCAAAAGCTGAACAAAACACCATTATGATGTCACAAAATAACAGTGTCTTCAGTCCGTATGAGCACAAAATCAAATCAAAAACTAACCTGCTGTCACACACGACGTTTGGAACCAAAGTACCCGTCGCATTGTTGTATTTGGGAACACTCTCTGCTATTGTCCGTATATACATGTTACGCGTCGTCTCCCCTCCTTTGTCTAAGCATCAAACATTCATCAACGCGTTAACGAAATGTTAACCAAAAATCTAGTTACTACTTTCAATTTCATTAGACGTATTTTCTTAACAAATTTAAACGCTAACAGGTTGTATTTTGATCCCCAAACTATTAGGTACTACCCGTAGTACCTTTCTGCCTATAGAACTAAGATAGCATTTGTTCAATTATTCGTATATCTTTCATGATGTTCCATTTATTTGACTTACGAATTAGACGTATTTTCTCATCAAAATTAAAAGCCAATAGGTAATTTTGGATTCCCTAACTTGTAAATTGGGCTACTTTTCGATACGTATTATAGGCACGTAAGTAAAGGCAACTGTGCGTTTTTTATTTTAGTTAGGAAACCCAATGTTATTCATTTTTATCCGTCTAAAATATCAAGGAATATCCCCAAAAGCTAGCAAACGGACTCTCAAAATGGTCAAACAGTCGATAAAAATTCCGTTGAAAATGTCATTATTACTACCTATAGTGCCTTTTTTATTAATCATAAGTGTATTATATGAGTGAAAGTATTGTTTTTGGTGAAATTTTTATTAAATCGGTTTAAAATGAGCTATTTCTATGTTTTGAGGTTGTAAATCCTTGTAGGTAATATGAAAACATGATTAAAAAAAAAGGAATCAAACTGAACATTATAAAAAATACAACTTTTTATCTAAAAAATTCAAAGAGTTTACGCTTCCAAGATAATAGCTGTTACAAACTAACTGTTGATAAACTAGACATATTTTAATCACATTTACTAAACAATTTAAGCCAATATTTTTTATCCTCTAACTTACGACGCAATAATAAGGCTTCACATAATATCTAGAAAATTGTGAATTGCCACTCGCAATATTTTTGATTCTAGATAATCGAGAAAATTTTCATTATTAATCCTAATTATTATTGAGTTGAAAGTCAACGCACAAGATTTCTGTATGATATTTACTCTCAGCATCGTTGTCTCAGAATTCTATCTCGCAAATCTATAAGGGATTCTTAAGATTTTTTTCCTATTATCCCAATTAGTGACTTATTGAAACCGAATTTAGGTACACACGAACAATTTTCAGAGGACAAAAATCCGTCGAAAATATGATTTTTTTATATTTTATGACGTTAATTTTTTTTTATTATTTTGGTTATGAAGTTACCCCCTAGCCTGACCCCTCGAAATACACTTCCCCCAAAAATTAACGCACCACCAAAAAATACCCAAAAGTTTGAGACACCCGGTATTTATAAAAAAAGAGGTTTATATGCAAATACAGTTAGTACACCAACGTTCTGGAAGAGACAACCTATCATTCAAAAAAAAATTCGTCCAAATCGGACTGGTTTTGACAAAAGTTTACTTTAAATTTTTGGGTATTTTTTGGGTGGTGCGTTAATTTTTGGGGGAAGTGTATATCAGATCGGTTTACAAGGTGTTTTATTATACTAGAGGCATGGTTTACAGGGGTTTTTAGATTTAACTGGGCTCACACATGGAAAAGGTCAAGTCTCGAGAAGTAGTCACTTTGGTTTTCTGGCGATGGGTGCAATACCTATTTTTACAATGTTTATTTTTATTTGCCAGATACTAAAGCGGATCAATTTAGCACCTATGAATAATGCCATCGTTGAACGATGGCACGGGGGCTATACTCGTATATACATATTTTTATGAGTGTAGCTTCAATCGTCATCGAGCGATTACAAGAGCTAAAAATCCATATTTTATCAGTGTAGTTTTGTATACTTTTTCATCAAGTGAGGGGTATCTATAACTTTTTTATTTGCTGAATACGGATACTGAACAATTATTTTGCAATCATTTTGTGTATCATAAATTTTCACGCCCAGCAGAATGCATTTTTGGCCGGACACGGTAGGGGTACCATCGACGGGTATGCTGTGACGTCGACGTATTTTCTAATAATACAAGAAGGATTTACTGTCAGACTTGTATGTAAGTGATTTTTTGACACCTGGATTTTTACTTTAGCAGATTCTACTGTAGGTATGATTTACAGGTTTTTTTTTAGATTCTACTTCAACCGGGTCACACATGTCCCAAAGGACAAAGGTCAAGCCTTTTGTCGTAGCCACTTTGCACGATTTTTGTCGAGCGATCACGGTGGACATTTTTAAACAGTGTAGTTTCCTCGGCGTTCTTGTCCTTAATGGTATTGGTTTTGTCAGCGATGAATACCTCTGTATTTTTTCAGGACAAAGTAGGTTGAACTTTTTGGATGCATATTTTTATCAGTGTAGTTTCAATGTTGTTTAAGCAACAATTTTTTCAGTCTATAGTTCTTAAATTATCAAAAAATTCGTGATTTATTGACATTAAACTAGTTTTTAAATCTGTTTAGAATATTTTCAATACATTAGTAGTAAAAAATATACGATTTTTCAGGGCAAAGTAGGTTGAACTTTTAATATAATTCCCTAGTCTTGGTACATATCCCTTCGATAATATTCCTGCTCGGTCAGCAGATCACGAGCGTCTGCGGTTCAAGCCGTTTCGGATACACATGCTTTGATACTACTGTTGTACCTATTTTATTGCCTAATGGTTTTTTTACTTATCATCAGATTCCAAATTCTACTACAAAATAGGTTCGACTTTTCAGACGTATGCCTTAAGGCAACAACAAACACCTGGTTAATATACAGAAATTTCTCAGATTTTATTATAGACGTGGAGGCACTGAACGTTAAATAAATTACGTTGTCTGCTATATTTTTTATTAGTAATCTATTAACGGCCAGCATCGTTGTCTCAGAATTATATCGCACAATTCTATAAGAGATTCTTAAAAAAAATTTCCTATTATCCCAATTAGTGACTTATTGAAACTGAATTTAGACAAGATCAATTTTCAGAGGACAAAAATCCGTTGAAAATATGATTTTTTTTTATATTTTATAACGTTCAATTTTTTTTTATTTTGGTTATGTAGTTACCCCCTAGCTTGACCCCAGATGGAATTTTTCTTTTCATCAGATTCTGTTGTAGCGGAAAGCGTTTCCTATGTTATCTCAGTCTATTGAACAACTTTTCTAAATAACCAAAACCCATATATATTCGTCTTTCCCATGTAATCTGTATGAATAGAGTAACATAAATGGAACAGCTACATCATTATCTGTATCATTATTTCCTAAAGTAAGTGTTTTTTTGTAGGTTCACTGTGATCTAAATGCGAAATTGTTTCCAAAAGATAACTGGTTTCCATTAAATTTAATTTTTTGTCAAAATTAAACCCAACAGGTAGTTTTTTATTGGGCTAGGTACTTGACAGAAAATTTCATGATTTATCACAGTATTTTTAAAAATATCGCTCAAAATGGGTATTCAGTCATGTTGCCGTTTTTCTGGTTAATATATATATTTTTTAGAATGCAAGTGCCTAGTAACAAATTGTGAATTATATCAAGTATCAAAATAATTATGATTAATCAATATTTTGGGGCAGGATTGACACTCTTTCATCCATACTTAAGTCATTACGGGTAAAACACAACGAATTATTTTTTATATACAGCACCTAAGACAATAAAAATTCAAAATTCAAAATAAATAAAAATAAATGAAAACTTTTCGTTCCTAAGAGATCAGAGGTGATATCTCATCAAAAATTAAGACCTTTTTTTTATTTCCAAACTGTAAATTAGGCTTATTCATATATACAGTTTAAAACCAAACTGATGCACAGTCTGCACTCTGGTAATACAATAACGTTTTTGTTTTCCTGCCGCCTTGCTTCTCTCTATACCTACCTTCTCAGTCGGAATCCAGCAGTTGTTGTTTAATATAAGGCGTAAAAGTCCGTTTTATCGTGTGTTTTTTTGGGATAAAGTGATGTTTTTGTGTGTTTTCGGTTGAAAATTATAGGGCAGTGTGGAATTCTAATTGGCTGTTGTTGTTTTTTTTCCTGAATTTGGATGGTTGTTGGATCAATCTAAAGATGTTCGGTGATACCTGATTGACATAGGTTGTTAATTAATTACTTTTGTCATTTGGTGTCACCTGATTTCTTTTCTATACCAGCATCTATAGGGACAGAGTGAGTAGCATTTTATATGTTTGCGCAGCCTTTTTTTCGATTGGTCCTAATAGTTTTCTTTTGGTTATTACCCGATTATTTGAATGGACCCACGGCACACTTAAACTTTTTATTTTAAACATTTATTTGTGAAACTGTTGGTTTACAAGATAATCAGAGGTTTAAAAATGAGACAGCCGGTATAGTATCGAATTTTCAAGAAAACTACAACTTGTAGAGATTTAATGTAAAAATATTCTTTAACGAAAAAATATTATATTCCGTTCAACATAGGTACTACAACTTTTTTTTAAATGAACTTAAAACTTCACAGGGAAAACGGTTATGAGGTACTCTATTTTGAGGAAATTTTTTAAAAATTTTTCAGCCTTGTAGATAGCTTCTTTCTGGCTTTAGACAAAAAATATACTATATTTACTAGAACCTCTATAATATATAATTTTTCAGTCTATTATAGATTTTATATGTCAAACAATTCCATGACCGATATCAAAATACTGTTAGATGTTTTGAAGGATGCGCGCTCCTTTTTATTATTTAAAAATTATTTCATCAAGTAGGAATTCTAGTCTGTTCAATACCCCGATAAGATCGGTGCTGGCGTTTTTTTTAGTTCTAGTTCAAAAATAAAACGGGGTAAAACTATGTAGTTTTTTCTTAGTTACTTTTAGAATGCACTGCAACTGCTTAACGTCAGAGCGTTGGGTGAAGATATAAAGTCAGAGGCTATGGGTGCTGCCCCGCTTTACCTGCCTTCTCAAAATTATTTATACTTATATTGTATTTTATTGCATCGTGGCATTTTTTGTTATCACATTCCAAAAACCTGGTCGGTTTACAGGGGTCGGGCAACAACAAACGCCTGGTTAATAATATATAGAAATTTTTCAGATTTTTATACCCCGTTGAGACACTGACCGTTAAATAAACTGCATTGTGTGCTATATTTTTTTAGTAGCATCGGCATTATTTTGTAAACAATAGAAAGTTTGTTACCTGGTTTTTACTTGCAACACTGTTCAGTCTATGCCAACAAAATTTCATATCAAAGTATTTTGGAAGAGTGTTTTAAAAATATTTTGGATACTTTAGTCGTCAAAAATGTTTTCCATTGCAAAGTAGGTTGAACTTTTTAGGGACGTATGCTGATTTCACAAATTTATCATTCGCAGTTTAAGCAAATTTCATCGCGTCGCAGTATTCTTAGGGCAAAGTAGGTTGGGCTTTCTTGATAGGTATGTTTTTGCGTCTGATTTTACCCTAAGGCAATAATCTTACACGCCCCGTGGCTAATACAAGGAAATTTCTTAGATTTTTCTTAGCCATTGAGGAAGAGAATGTTAAATAAAAAAAAAATGCGTTGTCTATATTTTTGTCAAACTCGTTTGCGTTGTCTGCTATATTTTTCCGTAGTACGGCTGTAGCATAAAATGATGCCTTTCTTCGCGCTGTAGATTTGCAATGTTAGTAACTAGAAATTATTTGGTGGGTTACTGGAACGTATATAGGTCAGTTTATCAAAACATGCGAAGACGGAATGCAGACTATACCACTTAGAATATGGTAAAATAAAAAAAGAATGAGTTGAGTCAGCAGAATCCTGTCGGTCGCGGTGAGTCGACAGTACGTCAAAGAAGGTGTGACGTCATGCATAAACTACAATTTGATAGGGTGCGAGAGTGCTGGCATTCTTCTAGATACTAGCTTACAATAATATTTTCAATTGCGTTGATGGTTGGCCAGAGCGTCTGATTTACGATGGTCTTAGGTTCGATTCCTAGTGCGACTTTTTTTTATCCCCATGACGCGCGTCAACGCCCTGAGGTTAGGACAGTGGTCGGGCGGGGGGTTAGTCGGGTGGCCAGCTCACTACCGGCGAAGGTCAGGCTTTGCGGGCGTCTGCGGTCCGGCGGTCCAAAGTAAGGCCCTATCTACTGACTCGGATGGTCTGGAAGCGAAGACTCGGATGGTCTGGAAGCGAAGACTCGGATGGTCTGGAAGCGAAGACTCGGATGGTCCTCAGGAAGTGTAGACTCTAGGTGGCTCTGGGGGTCCTCTGGGAACGAAGACTCTGGATGGCTCTGGGGTCCTCTGGGAGTGAAGACTCTGGTTCGATGGCTCGAAGGGATCCTCAGGAAGTGTAGACTCTAGGTGGCTCTAGGGGTCCTCTGGGAACGAGGATTCTGGTTCGATGGCTCGAAGGACCAATGTCCTTGCACTGGTGCCCGGAACTTACTTCTGCCTTTTGCGGCAGTGGATTACTTCCAACTCTTCTGCGTTCTCTCAGGATTAGGAATGGCTGAGAGGTTTTAATCTGCCACCAGACAAGGCACTTGTGGCAGACAGAAGGTTGAAAGGTATTTAGTTGCTACCAGACAAGGCACTTGTAACAACAGAAGGACGGTATTTATTTGCTACCAGACGGGGCACTTGTAGCAAATATGGTGTAGGGTATTTACTACCAGATGAGGCACTTGTAGTAAGGATAAGGAAGGTATTTGTGAAGGGGTCTATATCGCTATCAGAGAGCAGCCTCACTCTCTGCTAGGGCCAAGGTGGCTTGGGCATAGCGATAGGTAAGAGACACAACACAAACGAGTTGGATCTGATTTATTTCACTTTGTGTGGCTGTATTTATACAAAATATTTGTTTATATTTTATGTTATTGACGCACATACTACGTGCGCCACGCGTGCTGTTCTGCAATGTCAGTATGTTGCGTTTTTAGGTGACCTAAAATATATAATAATTAAATGATTTAACTTAGATTAAACAGTTGACATATGTAAAAAGTTCATAAGATAACTCTCGAGGGATGCCTTAGCACAGCAAGAATTTGATATGATTATTCTTGAGAAAGTCTTTAGACGACGCTAGGCCGCGCGTTATCTTCAGGTGTGCGGCAACTCAGTAGCGTAGGGGTTCCAGTGGCGTAACTCCATCTCGCGACCTGATTGGCTGTGACGTCACAAGGAAGCGGACAACTTCGAGTCGGATTGGGTAGGGGGGACATAGCTTATCTACTGAGATAAAGTCACAACATAATCGGCATTCAATTACAAACAGAATTGTCTAAAACTTTCCAAAATTAAAAGTTTCTCTATCTCTAACAGTTTCCGAGTTCGCAATACATGCATCACCAGTTTCGGACACACTGTACATATAGTTAATAGAAACTATAATTACCGAGGTCTACACGAAGATCGATTGAGCTTAACATTGTTGACGTGTACAAGACCCCACAAGATCAGTCTATACTACTTCAAATTTAAGGTTAAGGTATTGTTAAAGTTGCTCTATAAGTATCAAAATGCTTTTAATTATAGATCTGTGAGAATGCAACTAAGGCTTATCAGATACTGCGTAAGAGTTTGGGAATGGAAAAAATTAAATGGTGGATTAATCTTTCAAACAAAAATATAACTCTTTTGAATAAGTGCCTCAAGAAACCAAATCTTTCAGTAGGTGCTCGTCAAAAACTACAATCTTCTTTGGGATATATTAAATCATTTCGAGCTTCAATTAAGGTCAGAGAAAAACCTTAACAAAACGAATTAAGTGTAAAAATATTAACTCGGCTTTTTCGAGTGAGCTCCAAAATAAATAATAATTATTAATTTGAAACACAAAGACGTAAAAGAATTTTTGAGTGACTGCTTCACAATTTTTAAATTTAAAATAAAGACATATTTAAAATCTTATTCAATGTGCAAAGTAAATACTTGCTTTTGTGCTGAGTTTATAAAAAATGTGGATATGATGCGATTTTGGAAAACAAATATTTCAACACAAAAAATAGTATTGTAGATTTAGGGGTGGATTTAGATCAATGGTTCCAACTGAAAGTATATGACAAAATTTTAAATTCCCTAGAAGAATGTGAAGAGGGTAATAGCGGGTTTGCTCTTAGCAGAATAAGATCTTTAGAGATAGATACAAACAAATATGAAGTGGGCAATGGTGCTTCATCGTTTATAAGGTTACCCCTACAAATTTCTAATAGAAATGCTTGCTTGAATATACAAAATGAAGATGAGGTATGTTTTGCGTGTTCAATAATAGCCGCTTTATATCCAACCAACAGGTCCAGCACTAGAAATTCTTCATACCCTCATTTCTCTCAAGTTTTAAATTGAGGCGTTTAGTGCAAGAGTGGCCCAACTAAAAAAAACCGCTTTCTGTGTTAATAGTACAGGCTGCCTGGAATTTTATTAATCTATCATGTGCGATAACGGCCTATATCGATTTCTCTAAGATTCCTCTAGATGGCGCATATAATGTTACTTTAGCATATTGCAATCTGGTCATATCAGTACAAAAATGGCCCAACATTCGCGAATCAATGATTTAGTTAGTATATTTTGCGCAATAGCGGCCTATCTTTTAATCAGGAGTTTTTTAAAAACAATTTAAACGTTTCTGATGGTCTACTACACGTGCTTTACTTCAAAAAGGACAAGGTGGCCACCCTTTCTAGGGATAACAGGGGGGGGGGGAAAGCTCAACACAATAAAACAATCGAAAAAAAATTGAATGTCACTAATTTTATAGATTTTATGCGTTTCTGATGGCCGACTTACACGTGCTTTAGGTGCTTCAAAAAGGACAAGGTGGCCACCCTTTCTAAGAATAAGAAGAGGAAAAAAAGCTCAACACAATAAAACAATCGAAGAAAAATTGAATCTGTCACTAATTTTATTTCGAGTTTCCCAAGGTATCAGTCCCATTATTCAAAAAAGATAAAATCCGAACCTTTGCTACTTACCCCCACCTTAAAATTGTTGATAATGTAAAAATTAAACGCACGATCCTGGATCACTATCTGTTTTCTACGAAGCCCTAGAAAGGATACTCGCCTTTTTTTCTAGTTCGGCTCCTAAAATTTGTACTTATAAGTCGAAACTTTAAAACTTCGACTTATAGGTCGAAATATTGACCCAAAATTTTTACTTATAACTCGATGCTTTAAGGTTTTGAGTTATGAGTCGAAATATTAGTTCAATGTTTAGACTTATTACTCGAAACTTTAAAGCTTCGAGTTACAAGTCGAAATTTTAAAGTTTCAACTTATAAGTCGAAATTTTAGGAGCGGATCTAAAAGGAAAAGGCGAGTGTCCCAGGCATTCGTAGTTTTCAGAGATGTTTCCAAAAAAAATTATTAAGTTTCGCGCACCTGTGTCTGACAATTGCAGGAGGTGGGACGAATTTAAACAAAAAATAAAAGTTGTACTCTCTGAACTAGCCTTGGCGACTTTAAAATTAAATCACTTAGAAAAGGAATGCATTTGAGAAACTCAGATAGTGCACGTACTGAAACGGCGGAAAAAGACAATCGAATGAGACTCTATCAACTGGTTGAAGGAAGAGGCAGTTTTTATATATTTTTTCAAATACATAATTGAATAACCAATGGGTTTATTTTAAACATACATTGACATTTTCAAATGAAATACAAACACTTTTGTATTTCGTTGTTGTATCCAACAAGCAGGAAAATTGAAGCAGCAACCTACAACAGGATTTATTAATGTATGTCCCACCATATTATTTTTATAAAAACATAACGGTGAAAAATTTAGTTCGTGAGGTAGAAAATAACGATGACGATGTACTTCACTCTGTGGAAGATTCTTAACAAAGAGTTGACTAAAAATATAAATAACGAGGCACTATGCCGTGTTTCTTTCTTCCCATGTTTGAGAAAATTTTACTTTTAGGGTTGGGTTTATGTTTTTTTATAAACTTACTGTGAAAATAAATCTAGTGCACAAATATACTTTATTTTTATTTACCCAAAAATGTTAGTGCAAAAGTGGCCCACCATTTTTTTTTTTCAAAAATTTATAAACTTTTTCATTTTAATTGCACTTATATCAAATTAAATATATTAAAATAATTAAATAATCACAAATCTAATTGAATTATATAAACTGCAACATAAAAATGCGGGGCGTTTTTCTCAAAACTACGTTTTATGACTTGGGCCACTTTTGCACTAAACGACTCAATTTAACCAACATAGAATTTCCTATGAATTTACCACAAATAACAAAATTTGAAACACTTAACAAGATTTTAATTAATGTTTTCGGCTTATAGATGGATTCAAAATCAAATTTTTCTGTCGTGCCTGTTCGTCTTACCAAACAAAAAGCAGAAAAACACGTTAATCTATGAATAATACAAGATAAATATTTTGCGAAACAAAACTACTATGAATCAGACATCGAAAACGACGAAAATGTTGACATTACGTACCATTATGTTTTAATGAAAGACATGTCTAGATTAATATCCAAACAAGTTAATAAACATAATGTGAAAAAGTTTCTATGTGACAGATGTTTAAATTAATTTTAACCCAAGGAAAATTGGCAGAACAAACAATTGCATGTAAAAAAATAATGTAATATTACCTTTTCACAGGATAAATACAGAGAATTCAAAAACTATGTCAACAAATAGAACTTTCCGTTTGTAATGTACAGCGACTTTGAGTCTATTTTAAAACCTTGCCATCATCCAGCCATGTCAGCGACGGAAAAATATCAAAAACACGAAGCGTTCATTGCTGGTTACTTCTTTAAATGCAATTATGATAACAATTTTTCTTATTAGAAGAGCTACAGAAATTCAGACTATATGGAATGGTTTGCAAATCAGTTGAGTAAAGCCGCCGCACTAGTTCTACAAAACTAAAAAACGTTGAACATATTAATCAAGTTGTAAGTCAACAAGATAGCTCTGGTTTTTGTCATATTTGCTGCAAGGTTTTTGAGGCTACTGATAAGATCGTTCGAAATCACTGTCACCTGACAGGTAAGTTTAGGGGGTATGCTCATAATCGATGCAATTTAAATTACAAGAATTCTTTCGTTGTTCCCGTCGTTTTCCACAATCTGTCTGTATATGATAGTCATTTTATGATTAAAGATCTCGCCACGAAAAATCATTTTTCATTACTTCTCACAAATAAAGAGCATATTAGTTTCACAGTTTATTGTTAATCAAAATTAACAATCAAATTTTACACCTGCTAATAAAACTCCTTAAGGATTAGTATTTGCTAACTGCGGTGGATAGAAAGCAATAATGAGAAACTGGAGAATGATTTTGTAAAACCGAAATTCGAAAAAGATATACCCCTTTGCTTGAATCACCTAAAACATTCTAAATATATGTGAAAAGCCCTAGCAGGCACTACTGGTACTATTCAGTCAACAGAGAACGGAATCAGCAATATCATAGCACAGCAAAATATTGGTCTAGTCTGCTTACTCAACAGATAGAAAACACCAGACGGAGTAATCGGTCACGGTCTTATTACCAGCGGACTAGGGCCCGGCGGTGAGATACCGGTTATCAGCGCCATCTATCGGCGGTTCGGGCGGACACATTTGAACTAGCGGCCGCCGATTAGATGCATCCGTGGTGCCCTCGATTGGCGGTTCGGGCAAACTTAGTGGTGACGAGAAGCGACGATTGCGGACTAGGACTTCGAGGTGAGATGTAGTCGGAAAATCGGGGAGAAAAGCGTAGTAACTTTGTTAAAATCTGCGATTGATGGAAAAAGAAGAAAAGCGCGGTAACTTCGTTACATTCCCCCTTTGCGTTGAAGAAAAAGAAACAGAGGTTCTCATTACTATCGGTGACGGCGGGAGCACCCACACATGGAGCAGCGGGGTTCCGGGGCCGGATTTCGATGGTGGTTTCTGCGGTGGCAGGAACAGTCCCGCGTCATGGTGCCTATTTGGCTACACACCGAGCAGAAAAGAACCCGTCGGCCGCCATTGCAGTGGCTACGGTAATGTCCGGGTCCGCCACATCTCCAGCAGTCCTCACCTGGGGTGGGCAGGTATCCTGGCAGACGGCGGGTGGGACTACGCCGGGGGCGGTCGTTTGATTGAGTGGGTGCCGAGGGTGGGGTGGGTGTAGTGGAGCCGGTCGGGACCACCGGTACGGTTGTTGGCGCCGGAGACGGGGAGGATGGTTCGCCTTCGTTAGCTACCAGGCGAATAAACCAGTCTTCCTCGTGGAACTTAATTACCGGCGAATCCATGTCTACAAACATAAAGAAACCTTAGTTTGAACGAACTGCTGCCAACGGTGTCTGTCTCGCGAGTGCCACGCAGGTATCCGTCCTAAGACGAATTATCACTCACAGTATTTAAAGCGAACGGTACCCTCTGTGTCCCTAAACTGGAATTTAAATTTCTTCTCCCGGTAAGATTTCGGGCTCCATTTCTCCAGCTCCTCCCGGAAATGTGGGGAAGAGGTGGCGGAGTCCGGGTGGGTCCGGAAGTATTGTGCCATCTCGGAGGCAGCCCAGCGGTTCGGAGCTGTGGAGGAAGGAGCTCTAGGGGCGGCGGTGGCTATGGCGGAGACGGGTGCGGGCCCCATGGGTAGCGGTATATCGGCTACCTGTGGACGGGGCGGCGCCTGTAGCTTTACGGGCGGAGGCGGGGAACTATGTCTCTTGGCCCCGGTAGCGGGTGGACGGTTCCGGACGGCAAAGGATTTAGCCGCGAGACGAATCTGGGCCATTCGAATCGCGGCTTCCCGCTGTACCCGTAGTCGTTCGGTTTCCATATGGAGGAGTACGGCGGGCCACCGCTGGGTTTTGATAGGTTTTCGGGACGGCATTGGTAATATGGAGCTAGAAAGCAGGTTTTAAATTTTTTATATGTACACGCTGTAGCCGCCTACCGGTGTCGCTTCGTAGATCGTATACCACCGCGGAGCGGACCCGAGTCACGGTATATGGGCCGGAGTATTTTGGTGCGAGTTTAGCCGCGAAGCCCTTAACGGTGGAGAACAAGGGGTGTTCACGATGGTACACACGGTCTCCCAGATGACATTGCCAGTCCCGTCGGAGAAGGTTATAGTGATGACTTTGCGTCGTAAAGGCGTGGGGTAGGTTAACTCTGGCTAATTCAAAAGCTTCTTGTAGTTTAGCCAGTCGCGCCTTTTGGGACTGGTAAGCAACACCCGGACTCTCTTGGCCATGGGGTGGCCCGGTCAGCGGCGCGGCTCCGGCGGTAGGTTCGGTATCGGTGAGGAAGGAAGTTTAGGAAGGCGGAGCTGAATCCGGTAGAATCATGTTTAGCGGTGTTGATAGCGAAGTTGAGGTCGGGTACCAAGATGTCCCAGTATTTGTGGTTCCCCCCACAAAACTGGGCGATCATCGTCTTCACGGTTCGGTTCGCCTGCGGGGTGTAGGGAGGGATTAACCGGTGCTGGATCCCCATGTCCTGAAGGAAATCTTTGAAGAGCCGGCCGGTGTACTGGGTGCCATTGTCGGTTAGAAGGGTTTTTGGACATCCAAATCGCATAATCACTTCTTCATGCAAAGCTTTTACGACTGCCTTGGCCGTAGTTTTGCGATGGGTTTGCACTGTACCCACTCACTAACCGATCTTCAAATATCAGTAAATCGCTGTTCCCTCTTGTGGAACGTGGCAGGGGTCCAACTAAGTCGCTACACACGGTTTCCCAGGGAAGACAATTGCGGGATGGCTGCATCTTTCCCGGTGGTGACTGTTGGCTGGGTTTATACTGCTGGCAAGTTGGGCAAGTCCGAACGTACCGGGTGACATCGCGGACCATACCGGGCCAGTAATACCGAAGGGCTATTCTGGCGGATATCTTGGCGATACCTAAATGTCCAGCGGTGGCGGAATCGTGATTTTCCTTGAGGACGGAGTCCCGACCGTCTTTCGGTACACAGAGTTTCCACGGGTCGGTGAGTTCGGGTTCGGTAGGGTCGGACATATCCCAGAAGTGACGGTATAGCTTTCCTTCTCATATGCAATAATCGGGGTAGGCCTCAGGATGTTTCCTCACTTCCTGGAGCTTTCAGGCATACTAGGCGCACGGGGTGGTTTCAATTGACATGACCGGTGCTACCTCGTCTTCGGTGTCGGGCACGGGGTCACGGGATAGGGCGTCGGCCACACGGTTTAAAACGACGTTACGGTACTTTACTTGGAAGTCGTATTGCTGTAGGAAAACCATCCATCGGGCAATGCGGCCGATGGGAGTTTTCAAACTGCGGAGCCACTTGAGGGACTGATGGTCGGTGACAACGGCGAACTGGTAGCCTTCCAAGTATGGCCTCATATTTTTGATGCCCCACACTATCGCGAGGCACTCCTTCTCGGTGATGGTATAGGCTTTTTCTGCTGGTGATAGGGAACGGCTTGCATAAGCGATGACGTGCTCTCCTCTTCGGTGTTCTGCGTTTGTGCTGCCCCAAGGTCGTCATCGGAAGCATCGGTCTGAAGGATAAACGGTCGACGGAAATCCGGGCATGTTAGAACTGGCGATTCGGTCAGGCATTGTTTAAGACGGTTGAAGGGTGCCTCTTGCTCTTTACCCACGTAAAACGATGGTTCTTTCTCACCAACTGGTTGAGCTGGACAGCAATCTGGGAAAATCCGGGTACAAAGCGTCGGTACCAGAAGGCAATGCCTAAGAAGCGTCTTAGCGCGCGAACGGTTGTCGGAGCGGGCAAGGCTTGGATGGATCTTACTTTATCAGGGTCGGTATGGATTCCTTCGGACGTGACGGTGTGTCCCAAGTATTTTAGCGATCGGCATTTGGCAAGTGGCATTTGTCGGGGTTCAGCCTTAGGTTTGCGGCTCGCAGCCGTCGGAAAACTTCGCGAAGCATGTTCAGATTATGTTCGAAGGAGTTGAACAGGACGATTATGTCATCTAGGTAAGTATTATGCTGTCCATGAGCCGCTGAAAGGTAGCGGGAGCCGAATGAAGGCTGAACGGCATTACTTTAAACTGGTAGAGGCCCCTGGAGGGAACGGTAAAGGCGGTGAAGGCCTTGCTTTATGGATTACAGGGACGGTAGCGTTGTTTAATCATTTCGGTGTCGAGTAGGCGGATCCGGTGTTGGGTCACGGGTGTAGTTCCTCGGATATTGTCAAACCTCAGGAGTTCGGTGTCCAGGAAACGGATAAGTTGTAGTTGTTCTCCAGGGGCTAACGTCAGCGGCGGGTAATTGGGAATTTGGCTCATGAGATTCCTAGGTTCGGTAGCGATCGGTCTCGGAAGCAATGCTCCATCATAAAATACGTCGCTAGTCGCCAGGTTAATGTGGAAGGCATGCTTAGAAATAACGTCCATTCCCAAGAGTAAATCGGCTGTCAAGTTCGGAAAATAGGTAAAAAGTTCGGTAGGGCGCGTGCTATCCAATTGCGTAAGTCGGCCGTCGGGTAATATTGCTGGTACGACTAGGGTCGTGTCTGCTTCCAGCTGGCGGGGCCTACAGTTTTGCATAATTTTCCCTCCCAGGTACGAGCTTTCGGATCCTGGGTCGACGAGTATGGCGTAGGTTCTGCCTAGTACTCTTGCCGCAGTTTGCTGGTGGATTTAGTTATCGGTAAGGGAATGGTCGAAGCGGTCGTTGGCTCAGAAGCGATCGCCACAGATTCGTACTCTTGCCGCAGTTTGCTGGTGGATTTAGTTATCGGTAAGGGAATGGTCGAAGCGGTCGTTGGCTCAGAAGCGATCGCCACAGATTCGACTACTGGGCGACGCGGGGTCCTTTTCCCGGACATGAGCAAGTAGTTAAGGCGTGGGTTGGGAGACCCCCCTCCACTTTCCTCCTAGGCCCCGCCCCCGGCCAATCGTAGCTAACCTCTGACGTCATGGCGCCAAACTCAAACCGTGGGAGATAATGGTCCATCATCTCGTGGTCCATCATCTCGTGGTCCAGCATCTCCAGCATCTCATCTCGTGCTCTGACGTCACGGCGCCAAATTCAAAATTCTGAAAATAAAAAAATCCGCCAGGGTTCGAACCTGCGACCATCGGTTTATAAAATCGACGCTCTAACCAACTGAGCCATCGACGCATTTGAAAATAATACTTTAAAATGGTGTAAACTAGATTCTCGGTGACGTCACAGAATTAAGAATAGGTAAAATACAAGGTGTCTCATAAGCAACTGATTAAAATTATATACAGGATGCGTTAAATCAAGGGAAAGTCAAAAGGGCCTTATTTCATCGCGTCACAGATTTTTTCTCGTACAGAGGTGAACAAAAATATACAAGGTAGGTAAAAACAGTTGATATGTCAAAAAAAATCAAATACATCAATTCGTCTGATATGAATCTGCGTTGAGGATATCTGCAGCTCTACCTCGCCAGAATCTTTTGGATGATAAACAAAAACTGAGTTATTTTATTTTCATTTTCTCAAGAATTAATTCCGATGTATTGGTTGACAAAAATGAGTTTTGTGACACAACCAAGCGAAATACGCAAAAATACCAAGAGACGTTTTTTGTTCGTAGTGCATTGGAGAATGTAATTATACTTTTTGGAAATAGGTACTTGCCGCTAAGCACATTTTTTAAAGAAAAAGTTGAAACCCCGTATCTACGCCACTGATGGAAATTTGGAGCTCATATTGTTCACAATGGTGACTAAACTGCTAATACGTACCAAATTTCAAAGCGATACAATTTGTTTAGAAATAAACTTAAAAAAATCGATTTTTTTTTAATTTTCAACGCCCCGTATGTCGAAAACGAAGGTAGATAGAGCATATGTTTATAGGAAAAAAAGTCTTATTTTTGGCCAAAGAATCTCTAGTTAAATTTGTCTCCAACAGTTGTGGGACACCCTGTATAGATGTGTTCCCGGAAACACGTCTGTGCATACCTATACCTTATAGAAGTGAGATACTACACGGCTGTGGAATTTTTTGATAATGACTAGATTTTATTTATCAAGATTCTTAGTTCAGATTGTAACTTTTTCTTATAAGATGCAGCCTCTTCGCAAAATTTAATATTTGTTGTTCTCAGACCCAAGCAATTTTTTGTCCTCTGCTAATTTCCAGATGTACTTCTACTAATTCTTCACCTAAAAATTGTTTCTCCGTAACGCAATTTTTGCCATCCAATTACGGCTTTTAAAGTTTTAGAAACTCGCCAGCTCATTCACCAACTATTTAAATTCCCCGCAATTTTGACTTATTGACATCACTTCCGTCCCAGAACTGCGAACAAAGTTCAATTTTTGCAAAGGTTGAATCCAGGTGCCACGTGTCAAGGTGACCACGAGATCATTGTCGTTAAATTTCATTGGTCTCCAAGGTGACCCCTTAGAGATCTTTAACTTATATGTGACCTTCATGTCAAGGTAACCCCATCGCATTTTCAAATTGCCCGCATTTTTTGCCATATTGACGTCACTTCCGTCAACTGCGAGCAAAGTTTTTTGCAATTCAAGGTGCCACGTGTCAACACGAGATTATTAACCTTCAGGTGACCCCTTAAAGATCATCCGTCTCACTTAATTGACAACTACAGGTAATTTTCAAATTTCCCGCCTTGGCGATCATCTTGTGACGTCACTTCCGCTCCCAGAAAAAGTGCCACGTGTCAAGATGACCCCTTAAAGTTCATTGACCTTCAGGTTAACAAGGTGACCTCTTAAAGTTCATTGACCTTCAGGTCAAGGTTAACAAGGTGACCTCTTAAAGTTCATTGACCTTCAGGTCAAGGTTAACAAGGTGACCTCTTAAAGTTCATTGACCTTTAGGCCAAGGTTAACTCAAGGTGACCTCTTAAAGTTCATTGACCTTCAGGTCAAGGTTAACACGGTGACCTCTTAAAGTTCGTTGACCTTTAGGTCAAGGTTAACAAGGCGACCCCTTCAAGTTCATTGAACCCGCGGGTCAATGACCCATTAAAGGTTATCGATCTGGTAACCCCTTGACCTCTAGATAACCTTCAGGTCAAGGTTAACTGAACGTGACCCCTTAAAGTTCATTGAACCCGCAGGTCAAGGCCATTTTCAAATTTCCCGCCTTGGCGGCCATCTTGTGACGTCACTTCCGCCCTGGACAAGGCCTACTATAAAGACAGGCCCTGGCGCACAAAAATCACGTGACCATCTTAGTCAGACGTTACATGTCATTTGTCACATAACTGAAAGCGGCAGCTTGGGTTTTGAGAAGTTTTCAATGTTTAAAGTGTTTTTAAACGTCTTAGTTTATATTTTAGAAACAAGTTTGTGTCTAGTGCGCGTGTGTCCTGGCGGTGGGGAACCGCCCAGGTGTTATTGTGGCCTCTGGGTGGGAGTCGTGCCGTCCAAGAGTATTCGTGCCGCTCGCACCGACGCGACGCTGTAAGGGGAATTCTCCCCCGAACCACAGAATAGGGAACCCGGAATGGACTATTATGGACATGGGACAGTATTGGACAATTGGACAGTGGAGCCTGAGGCACAGAGAGGTGGACTGCTTACGGGAGATCCGCGAGTTCAGACGGTCCGGGTGGCTGGTAGCCGTTCCCGTTGACCACGTTCGGGTTTGTGTATTTATTGTATTCACCATTCACCTTGTGCGAAATAAATCAGTGTTGTAACGTACTCGAGGATTTTCGTTGTCGACCTACGCCCTGATATGGTTTCTATTCGGTCTTTCACGCTGCCGATCAACTGAGACCTCGGCAATATTTACAGTATACCTACTGAGGTTAGTTTTCATTTTTATTTCGTAAAAAATAACCTAAATACCAAATATTGGGTCTGTTTATATTATTTATATTTATACATATTACAAAAGCCAGGAAGAAAGTGTCGCCATAACAAACATTTGTTTTGCCTCGGGTTGAAAATTTCCGCCATAAATGGATTCGTCAAATCCCAACTGAGATTTAATTTCTAAAAAACCCTTAAGTATGTGTGGCTAACACATTTTCAAGAAAGTGAAACAATAATTGAAGTGGACAAATGTGTTGTGGGAGGAAAATACCTATAGAGAATATCACCTAAGCTAAAGGAAGGTGATGTCCCAACAATTTTTGAGAATGTGCCAAAATATTGTGAGTGCAGTGCCGTTTAACTCTCAGCCTAAAACAGCTGAGGCAGGTTGAAAATTTTGAAAAAACCATTAGAGAAAGCTTGGATGCACAAATCCAATAATGTAATAGATGAAAGAAAACTTGCCAAATTGTTACGAAATTTGTTTTTTCTACTTATCTCCAAAAATGCCTTTCATTATATAGAGCTAAGTTGGTCACGTGACTACGCGATTATGCGTTAGCGCCGTGGCCTGTCTTTATCGTTGGCCTCGCGCCCTGGAATACCCCTTGCTATACTACTCAGGACATTGACAGTTCGTTTGAAATTGACAAAAAGTCTAATCAAAATAAAACCGATTTATTTTTGTATTGTTTCTGTCTGGACGCACATACAAACAACTTTGGAAGAAGCAGCAATACATTTCGGCCCTCGTACCCTTGACCAATGTGTCAATTTTGGGGTCTCATTATTCGACAGGACGAGTATACCTAGTATACCTAGTTTCCGTTTTTGTGTGACACAGACGGTTTAGGCAAGTATTGTATTAATATTATTACTTACATAAAAACTATAAGGGAGTTTTAAAAGGCAGTTTTAAGACGATACCTCCGAGTACCCGTCGTAAATAGGAGAATACTTGGGACCCTAAGGTCGTAAATGTTCTAGTTACTTGAAAATTGGCTACATTTCTTGAACTGACAGGAGACCAGAAAATGCAGACTATTTTGTTAATAAAATTGAGCTTATAGAAACTGATTCAAAAATCTTGACCCCTCACATATCAGAACTACGTCCGCCAAAGAAACAACTTTCTTTCTGTCTACCGGTCGAATAAAAAACCTTAAACTCTGTGTAGCCTCCTAAGTACTTTTTATTGGACCCAGGACCGTCAACTTGAGACCATCAAATTGTGACATCCTTTGATCGACTCATAGAAAAACAGACGGTCCACTGTCGAAGGCCTCATTCAGATAGGGCAGGTAAAGGATATCTACTTGCATATGCCAAGTAAGAATCGGTGGCTCTATATTTAAGCAGATTTCATCAAAGACACTACCCCCTCGATTTGATGAATATTAGGATTTATTTAGATGGTATCCAAAAAATTTAGCAGGGTGGCGAATAAATTCTTCAAATGATATCTTCGGACTGCACGCCTCTTATGATAATTATGTTCGAACTTGAGGTAGAGATCTTCGACTACCTACCTACTAATGGTTGAAATAATTTATATTGTGCAACAAGTTAAGCAATGAGGCATATTATATGCGAGTGCACAAGTTGTGCACGATCATGAAAGATGTATTGCTTACCGAGTTGTACAATATTTTGCGCACGACCTGCATTTTAAATTTTAATTAGATAATATTCGAAAAAAATTTTCATGCCTACATACCTTTTGCTGCCCTTGATAATACTTGCAACAAACACACTTGATGAGAAAATGTATATATCAAAACTATTAAACTAAGGTAAAGTCCAAAATGTAATTATTATAATTCATATACTATATACTTATCATACTTAGTTAAATGTCGCTAAAACTGAGATTATATCTTTATTGTCAACACATAGATACTAAAGTTTTAACTTGCAATTTACCCTTTAAAAATCGAAAATATGGTTTGACCACATTCCCAACTTTACAGCCCTGTCTGAAGTTAGCCTTGTTATCAACTACTGCCAAAGCCACGCATTGTAAAACTGTCAGTTATGAAAAATAGCCAACATTGCGGGCACACAAAAAAGTTTTTTGAAAATCGGGCCATCTTTCAAAAATATTCGATTGTCTCGACTCAAAGTGAGGGTCATTAACAAAAGAGGGTGAATAACATTAACAAAAGATCTACGAGGTGAAGAAAGTCCATGAGAGGCAAACGACTCCCCTTGTATGAAAACACAAATAATATTTTTATTTAATTATTTTTTATTTTCTTTATTGCGTTGCCTTTTTACGTTTAAATAACTTGGTACACTTTTTGGTAAAAATACTGCTTAATATCACTATATTCGTATCTATATAATAAGTAGCTACCTAAATAATTCGGTTACAAGTTACAAGCATTTTGTCGCAGACATAATAAATAAAACAGTAAATAGATACAACCCTTACAAAACTGTTTTAAAATAATTAGGAATCACAGAACAAATTAGATACATTAAGGACGTCGAATTCTCTAAAGCCCGCCATTATTTTTTTCCACAGGCTATTTCTCGCACTGCACGAACGATTGTGTGGGAGATATTAATCCCACCTTGCTCTGAGTTATGAGTTGACCTGTGGATTTATTGCACACCGACATTTTTCTCTGCTTTATCCTCGGAACAATGCCTTCCTTCAAGTTCTGAAAAATGTATAGCCTTAGAAAATATGCAGACGAAGGAAATCGATAAAAGTTTATGAAAACTAGAACAGCGACCGTGAGACATAAAATGAAAAATTTCGTTTTACATAATGGTACTTTAATACATGTCACTCAGCACTCAGTCTGTGACTCAATAATGATCTTAATTTAGTTCCTATATATATATATATATATATATATATATATATATATATATATATATATATATATATATATATATATGTATGTGGGTGGGCGTGGGTGTGTGTGTGTGTGTTTATATCCAGTCAAACCATATTGATTAATATTAATAATTCACGACTCAAGTTTACTTTTTAAATTTTCACATTTTACCCACTGGTCAATACCTAAGTTATTTAAATATCAAGGGCACAAAGGATTTATTTATTTATTTCTTATTTATGAAGATATAGAACGAGGTGCATGCCGGCGATTGTGCCCGTGTATGAACAACCTGTTTAAATGTTCAAACCGATATTATTCCATTGTGTGTAAGCAACCAATAAAGGCATTCTACGCTGTCGGTGCTCCCTTATTGTTAGGCAACGATAACCTAGAGTTGAAGTGCTCGCAATACGTAAACTAGAACTTTACGTAACGTTTATATATGGAACTCTGAACAAACTATCGCACGCCATCGTTATTGAAGAGATCAACGTTGCGGCTGAACTATCAGGGGAATATGTAGTATGCCTATCCTCGATAATACCTTTCGTTAATTTTACGAATTATAATTCCAAAGCAGAAAATACCACGAGTGGGCAGCAGGAGTGGTATTTTCTTAGCATTGGGGTTATAATGGGTTAATAAATTAACGAAAGGTATTAATATTATGTTTATTGGGCACACCACTAGTAGTTGCATTTAGGAAGAGAATTTAACATTTGCGAATAACTTAATTATTCAGTGCATAGGCGTAATAATTTGACAACCAAACTTATTAAATAAATTAACTACAAATATTATAAATATTTTGCTTCTTCGAAAATGTGATTCAAAAAATAAAAAAAGTAACCACAACCGGATTTTGCACTAGGAATCTCTCGCAACCAAACCGAGAATCATGCCCATTATGCCCACATAAAATTTACTTAACTATAATAAATTTAATTACCCTGCTTAAAATTTAAAGTCTATTTGATAGCTGTCATTTAGGATGAGCCTTCAGTTTTGAATATATTTATATTCATTTAACAATCAATGTGTGAACTGGAATTGTATCTTCTAGTTCTATATTAAATTTGGTACTATGAAGTAAATATTAGGTTACCGATCGGTTTTAGCTACTACAATATTGGTTTAGCGTACCTAACTAGGATATTTTATTTTCCTCAATGCTAGGACGTAACTAAGAGAGTAGGAGTTCATCATTCATCAGAAACAATACCAAATACCACTACCTAGTGGAATTATCGCTGAAATCATCACCTGTTGGTTACTATTTCCCAAATTATGTCTTTTCGTTGGTTCATATTGGCAGGCGTTGAATAATATAAAGTACATTATTCCAACAAGTAAAAAATTTAAAGTAGGCCGCTAAATTCTGAACAATTATTCTAAATCAAATTTGCCATTTAGATGCCAGGAAAAACTCTTCGTATTACTCATCGAAATTGCTGCGCAGCACCTCTTAGTTTGAAAAATGTTCAACTTCGTTTTTCCCAAAACAAAATTTTTCTTCTAAATTTTTTTTATTTCTAATTACCGACTCAGGTAGTTTTATTCTTTTTTAGTATAAGATGTAAGTTCAAATATACGCAAGTGGCTTAAGACGTTATTAATTCCTTTGGTACACTGACAACTTTGTGAGGAAATTGGAAAAGTGTAATGCACCAAATTTGATGGTATAAATAGATGGCCGGCAGACCATATATTTCTTCAAATAACCAGATTATGACTAAAATTGTTGAAATTATTCACTATTTTCTTTAAACCACGTTAAAATTAATAATTTTTAACAATTTAAGTGGGTATGTACTGTAACGAAGTTACCAGTTTATGAATTTTCATTTTTATTTTACATCCACCTAATTCTTCGCGGCACTATTTTTAGCGGCCAGCCATCCGCCGGAGTTTTTTCTATATTCGCACCGATGATTCTTTTTCTACATAGGGGACCGGCATTCGATATTTTAATTGCGTTTAATTAACCTTTGATTTTGATTACTTTCCGGCTCTCCGCCATTCGACAATAAGAGGGGGTTGCCGACAGCGAAAGTGACGTTAGATTTCCTATTTTTTTAAGTTGTATAGCATAGAATGTAATAACATTTTACCTGGCAAAAATTTAGTACAAACATCTCTGTCTTCATTTTAATCATAAGATCTTACAAGCAGTGTTTTGTTTTATAGGTTATGAAGACAGAGATGTTTGTTCTAAATTGTTGCCAGGTAAAATGTTATTAGATTTTATGCTATACAACTTAAAAAAATACGAAATTTAACGTCACTTTCGCTGTCGGCAACCCCCTCATAAGTTATTGTTTTGCCAAGAGGGATGCGGGACACCGAAAAGGGGTAGAACCGAATTATTAACTCAGCTTGCAGCTAGAGCCGCCGTTATTTTTGGAAATCCGGGTATATAGGACATGCCTGACCCATAGGGACCACCGTCAGAGAACTGCCAGGGGTGCAAAACCTGCTAACGTAGACTCAAAGCTATAAGCTTATCCGATTGTTTCTTGTTTTCAGATCCGTTGACCTTTCTGGGCCGGCCATCTATTTTGTTTAATTGTTAATCAATTGTTAATCAATTGTTAATCAATTGTTAATCAATTGTTAATCAATTGTTAATCAATTGTTAATCAATTGTTAATCAATTGTTAATCAATTGTTAATCAATTGTTAATCAATTGTTAATCAATTGTTAATCAATTGTTAATCAATTGTTAATCAATTGTTAATCAATTGTTAATCAATTGTTAATCAATTGTTAATCAATTGTTAATCAATTGTTAATCAATTGTTAATCAATTGTTAATCAATTGTTAATCAATTGTTAATCAATTGTTAAGTAGCCTATCCAAAAGTCGTACCTAATAAATTTGTACCAAGTATTTTCCTTACACTCTAAGCTCAACACACCACTGAACTCTGGAAAATTTATTTTCTCTGACTGACAGTTATCCGAGCATAGCGGAGCATACCGCTCTAAAAAACTGGCGCCTGAGCCAGTTCCGCCAGAAGTCCGATTTTCTCTTTCAAAAAGAAAAGAGGCTATAAGGAAGCCCACCGAAAATAAAGTAACCAAACTATAAAAAGGGAAAATCGGACGTAAACAAACAACGCTATAGTACTATTATGTTCTGTATGTCATGTTGATCATTCATGCAAATTGACAATAAGGTTAAAGAAATTAATCAATTTCATACAACAAGATGCTTTAGGAAAAATTTATGGAAAAGCTCCACAAACAAATTCATGAAGAAATTGACAAGTGTAAGAAAAGTAGTTGTTTACAACTGATACCTACTTTTCCCTGTTCCACTGAGTCAATTCTTCTAGAGAAAGTACCCAGGCATGAAAATCTCTAGAACAATAATTGTTCATGAACAAAAGGCGTACTTGCAATAAAATTCCCATTCGAATAATACTCGGGAATCATATTTTAGCTTTCTAAATAATAAATACGCACCTGCAGCAAACTGCCCTTTTCTGTCAACATATAATAAACAGCGTATATTGGTACCCATATCATCGAAGAGAAACTTATACATAGTCCCACAGCATCAGCCCACGTTGGATATTTATAAGTTCCATACCACAGTGATTGATATTTAAGACACTGACTCACGAAGATAACCTGAAAGAATATTAAGACAACGGGTTAAATGGAAGGTGTTATTTTCTGTATAAATTCAAAGCAATAGGGAAATCATGCAGGACTAAAATTGCATTTACCTAATGTTTTTTTAACTTTGATTTTGTCTGACATATTTCTTACCCCCATGACTACAGGTGCACAATATTTCCAGCAGATCCTCCAAAATATGTTAGGGCGAATGCCCATCATCTGTTCAATGCAATCGCACAGTTTGTCCACTCCAAACAACCAGGAAATTGCTACAGTTTGGAAAAAGCACACCCATAACAGGGACATTCCGCTGGCAGAGTAGTAGTCCATGAGTTGGAAAAGAAACATTCCTCCCTGAAAAAAATTAATCAAATTATACAATTACAGGATGCCAGACTAAGCCTCGTGCCGCTAATTTTCACACTCGATGTAAGTTGGCCTTTTTCTGCAATAATTGTTGCGTACTTCTACAATCACATAAATATTTTCTTTAATTGTGTACACCATATCCGGTGGCTGAGCACTTGCCAACCTACGTAACGACTGAGGTATCCCTATTATAGTCCAAAACATCTCACGTCAAGGCCTAATTTTTTCCTCTGTTGTTTTTATTTGAGCTCCTACTTTCAAACGCGGTCTTCTGTTTATTTTTTTAAGTATAATTATCTGGCGGCCATTTTGTTTTAACATTATACCAAAGAGTGTGGTTATCTTCTATAAAAGGAAAAAAGAGTACTTCACGAAAAACAATTCACTCCAGTTGATCGAAATAGCCCTAGTTAATGCTCAGAATTTGTTACTTCGAAAACTTAAGAAAACTTTATTACCTTATTTTGCGACCGTGACAAATTTACAACATAGCTAATTTTGGCCAATGCCCAACAAAATAGTCGTAATTCCTCCAACCAGTTCTAGTTAATTACCGGATATTTTATATTCAGATAGTATTTCCCCTCTTAATTATCTCCCTATTTCCGGCACACGGTAATGCATGCAGACGTAATTGTGGAACGTGGGGCATATTAAATTTTCACTTGCAACAGGTCCAGTGCAGTGCACAAAATGCAAATTTGACGGATTATTTCAACCGTCGTAATTGCGCCCAATCATGTGGTATTATTCTAGGTTTCAACCAATCGTGTGTGTTTGCAGATGATAATTTCCCAAGGGAATTTGTTAATGTTATTATTTTTTCTTATGTGAAATAAACCAGTAAGCTATATAATAAACACTGTTTTAACAGCTGTTTTAACAGTTATAAACACTGTTTTAACAGTTCTTGTTTAAAAAGTTTTGTTTGAATCTGAGTTTCTTCCGGATGAATCCGGCATCAGCGAAACTTCTCGTTCCAAGCATTCGTTCTCGATTGCACGGGACATCCAGAGGGCGCGACTATCACACTAAGTAGGTGGCCACAACGGCGCACAGCACAGCACATCGCATCGCCTTTCGCCTGGAACGGCGAAGAAAGTAGATATCACATTGGTTTAAATGCGGGTGGCCACATCGGCGCACCGCTCAGCACCTGGGTCCATAGCCTGGTGTTTAAACTGTCTTAATTTATTTAATGCATTCCTGGGTGCAATGTCGTCTTCATCGGAATCATCATCCGACGAATAAGACATTTTATTAAATTCATGTATAAAAAAGTGTTGGATGCTTCGAAAATGTTCTAAAATGACAGTACATCTTAAAAATGAGCAAAAAAAATTTTTGTTAATGTCATAATTTTTGTACAGATATATAAGATCGTCTTCGTGGATAGATATATTGAGAATAGCCGGCATGTGTGCGATGTGCGAGGCTCGGAAAATGCCAAGCTCGAATACACTGTGCGAGGCGAGCGTACAAAGCTATGGCACAGATTAACCAGGCAGATGCGTAAGTAAGCGGCAAACAGCAGACATGTGTTGCCCGCACCAATGCATTTATAAATTCGGGCTATTTTATGAGAATGATTGGGCGCACCAATAGATTTTACAAATTTGTATGATTTAATTATTGATTAATACAAAACAGTCCAAGCTTAAAATATTATATATTATTATTAAATTTAAATAATACATCAGGAATTCAAAACGAAAACGAAGTATTCAAAAAAGTTATAGGTATCAGCTGATCTTACAAGTGGCTTAATATATTTATTTTTCGATTAGTTTTTTTCAGTTTTTGTCGAACTCCTTAGATTGAGATTTGCATATTGTAAGGTATAAAATTTCCTTAATCTAACAAATAAATTAATTACATATACTTTAGGAAAGTGTGCATATATGGTGTCACGTTCTAAAATTCAAAAGTATCCAATTTCTTTCCTTTAGTGTTGTTATCTTGAAATTAATATAATAAATGTATCCACCTTAAGTATTATGGTCCACTATAGCAATATATGAATGGGAATATATCTGTATGTATGCATATAAATAATATAATGGGTACATACATTTATTTATATCTCTCTGATTATTTTAAATAGGTATATATTTTTTCCTCTCATACAAAATAAATTAAAATAGTTCTTAAAAGTGGAATATTGATTTATTACTAAATTGGTATGCTCTTAATTTAATATTCGCATTACTGCTTTAATGTATTATCTCCCTCCTAATTAGTTTAATATTCTTCTATCAGTTATCAAGGTATATTGCTGGTTGCCTTCGTTAAGTAGAATTTCATATATTTTACCCACGGTTATGTCACCTTAGGTAGCGTGGTTTATGAATTTATTTTACAAGGTACTTGTCCTGTAGAACTTATTTTTCCCGTTGCATTTTCTATTACAGAAGATTCCTTGATCTATATCTTCTACTTATTTGCCTGGCTATTTGTTGAGTCTTAGACTCTGGTGCGGCGCATTTGTGCGCGATTTATTTCTGGTCATTCGAAGTCAAACCGCTCCGCCCGCCAGTCTACCTGCACGTTATTCGTTATATTACTATCCTCGCGCCGATCCAACCGAACGAACAAACCGAATAATTAAAACTATGCTCAGTTCATACTTGAGAGATGGAAACCACCGGAAATGGGATGAACATCTGTCAGCTATATCTTGCGCCATTCGAACTTCCAAACATGAAACTACGGGTTATTCTCCTTATTTTATTAATCACGGTCGTGATTTTAAGTTATATGGACAAGATTTTCTTCTTTCTCCCGAATGCGAGCGGTCAGATCTGGATTCGGATAATGCTATTCAAAAACGCGTAATTGGTTTGCAAAAATTGTATGCAAATATTAAACATCGTATAAAAAAGGGGCAAGATCAAAACCGAAAAGTATACAATTTGCGTAGACGCCCTGTACAATACACTGTTGGTCAAAAAGTATGGCGCAAAAATAAAGTGTTATCGGATGGCGCTAACTATTTTACCGCTAAATTTGCTCCAAAATACATAGACCCTTTTATTATCAAGAAGAAAGTCGGTTCTTGTACTTACGAATTCCAGGACGAATTGGGTAGCGCCAAGGGACTCTGGCATGTTCAGGACTTGAAGGAGGACAATACCAACACTGATGGCCCGCTCGGACCTGATATTGAGTGAGCAACTGCTTCGTGATTGCCTTGATAACATGTGTTTTTTTTTATACCGTATGTTAGTTATTTCTTATTTCGTCGCAAAATTTTTCTAGAAAATTTTCCTCCTCCCCGAGCAGAGGGAGAGTTGTCACGACTTCGAATGACCCCAAATAAATCGCACACAAATGCGCCGCACCAGAGTCTTAGACTCAACAAATAGCCAGGCAAGTAAGTAGAAGATATAGATCAAGTAATCTTCTGTAATAGAAAATGCAACGGGAAAAATAAGGTCTACAGGACAAGTACCTTGTAAAATAAATTCATAAACCACGCTACCTAAGGTGACATAACCGTGGGTAAAATATATGAAATTCTACTTAACGAAGGCAACCAGCAATATACCTTGATAACTGATAGAAGAATATTAAACTAATTAGGAGGGAGATAATACATTAAAGCAGTAATGCGAATATTAAATTAAGAGCATACCAATTTAGTAATAAATCAATATTCCACTTTTAATAACTAAGAACTATTTTAATTTATTTTGTATGAGTGAAAAAAAATATACCTATTTAAAATAATCAGAGAGATATAAATAAATGTATATTATTTATATGCATACATACAGATATATTCCCATTCATATATTGCTATAGTGGACAACAATACTTAAGGTGGATACGTTTATTATATTAATTACAAGATAACAACACTAAAGGAAAGAAATTGGATACTTTTGAATTTTAGAACGTGACAACTGAGTGTTATGGATTGAACAGTCCCTTTTTTTGCGTTACGTAATATATATGGTTAATGTTTTTTTTGTTCCTTCGGCGAGTGGTTGCAGTTGATTGCCGGTAGTGGTTTACTTAACAACGGTAGATTTTCTGACTTAGATCGCTTGAGTCAATGGCGCTAATATTTTAGGAATCTGTAACTTTCATCGACTCCATGACCCGAGTCTAGCTAGGGCACCTTTGCAACGCTCCCGCAACCACTACGGGCAGTTTTCTCAAATCTGCCATCATTCTAAACAGCCACAGGGAACGGAGTAAGTAACAATAATTATTATCGATTATATTATCCTTCTTTTTTTTAAGGAAAAAAAATCTACCCAAAAAAATTTAGCGTGGCAAAATTGGCACCCTAAACGTGGGGCCTCCCTCCTTTTTTATTATAGTTTTTATACTAACTTGTGTTTTGTTTTTTTTTGTTTGTGTGTTGTCCTCTATAACTTATGATTTGTTGAATTTTTCCTGCATTTTCATAAAATTATTTGCTGGTTTTTTATTTTTTACATTCGATTTGAGGTGTTTGTGAATTTAATAGGTATTTATCTCTCTCTCTCTCTCTCTCTCTTGGCGGTGAAATATTTAGTATTTGTATTTTCAGAGCATAACTATTATTTGGTATATATAATATCGTTCTTTTGCCGTTTTTAAGTTAAGCGATCATGCCTGCGTCCCTTGCTAAAGATGGAAAAAACGGTAATATTTCTGTTCAGATGCCTGAATATCCTTTTGAATTTGATGGGGAATATAAAATTGTTTGTGAAAAACTTGATGAGTTAAAGGGACTTATTTTTCATTTGGCAACTGTTGGAGCTAAACGTAAATTAAAATCTGCGCGTATTCAATCAAGATTAGTTCATTTGCTTAGAAGAATTGACAGAATTCCTTCGAGCAAAATTTTACCTGATAATGTAAAAAATCGCTCTGATCTTATTTCTAAAATTTTGTGTTCGATGGATGAATTGGAGAGGATTGATAGGACCGATCCGGCTGTAAGTATTCTTCTTTGCGATAAGAAGGATGCCGACGTAAATTCTTCTTCTTCCGATAGTGAAGTTGAGAACCCGGGACCAAATCTTGAAAATAATGTTCATAATTCAACAGTCGCGCCTATCGCTCGTGCTGACTTTCACTCTGGATTTTCCTCGACACGTTCGGAACCAGTATATAAATGGAATTTGAAATTTTCGGGTAGCGTGAAGGATATGTCGGTACACAACTTTTTGGAACGGGTTTCTGAGCTGTGCATTTCGAGACAGGTTTCTGATGTTGAACTATTCGACTCCGCGATAGATTTGTTTACTGGAAAGGCTTTGAACTGGTTTCGCGCAAATAGGTCTAGATTTACGAATTGGAAAACACTCTCTGAACTTTTGATATGTCATTTTGAGCCACCCGATTATAAGTCTCGGCTTTTGCGTGAAATAATGGATCGCACGCAAGATTCATCAGAAAATATTGTCGACTATATTGCTTGTATGCAGGCAATGTTTCGTAGGTATGGTAGTATCCCTGAGGATGTCCAGGTGGACATTATATCGAAAAATTTGGCTCCATTTTATTCCATGCAATTACCCGCTGTGCGCACTCTTCGACAACTAGAAGGCGAATGTTTGAGACTGGAAACTCGAAAATATCGAGCAGATCATTATGTGGCTCCATCGAGGAGACGTCCGAATAACTTTGTCGAACCTGATTTTGCTTTTGCTGCTGTGTCTACTTCAGATCTTGCTTCAGTGTCCGAGGTTAATCCGACCGGTCGCTCTGATACTCACTCGAGTGGACGGGTGACTTGTTGGAACTGCAACAAGGTTGGTCATACCAATCGGCAATGTCCTAGTCCGAGGAATTTTCATTGCTTCCGTTGTGGTGCACCTGGTGTTACCATTCGAACTTGTCAATCTTGTAGTCGTGCGGGAAACGGAGTTCGGAGGGACTCGTAGGTCGACGGGGTACCTCCTTTATCTCTTCAAACTCGGCCAAGTGTCACTATGATAAAACTAAGATTTTACTAGATTATATTATCGCACATGCTCCTGATGACAAAAGACCATATTTGGAGGTGAGTCAATATTTTGGGACTGCTCGATTCTGGAGCTACTCATACGCTTGTTGGTTCTCCTGGATACAAGATTTTGCAGAGTTTGGGCTTTTCATTGCAAAGTCGCGTTGTTGAGTGTAAGGTTGCTAATGGTCAGACTTGTTCTTCGGTCGGTTATGTGATTGCTCCCGTTACGTTGCAGGGGAGAACGCGTGTTTTGGATATTTTGGTTATACCTGAATTGTCTCATACACTTATTTTGGGAATAGATTTTTGGTTAACTATGGATATCGTACCCACATTGAAGGATGACTTGTGGCATTTTCGTGTTTCTAATGTTGTACCAGAGGTGTGTTGCCTTCAAGGTGGTTCTGAGTTGATTCCTACTCAGAAAGCTGCATTGGATGATCTCATTGAGGGAAAATTTGCACAGATGAATTCTGCCTTGGGTTGTTGTCGAACGGCAGAGCATGTAATCGAGGTCTTGCCTGGCACTCGTCCTATAAAACAGAGGTATTACCCTGTATCCCCTTACAAGCAAATAATAATTGATGATGAAATCGATAATATGCTTCGTCTGGGTGTGATTGAGCCGTCGAAAAGTTCCTGGTCGAGTCCGGTTTGCTTAGTTAAGAAAAAAGACGACTCTTACCGATTTTGTGTTGACTTTCGGCAGCTGAATTCTGTCACAAAGAAAGACGCATATCCCATACCTTATATATCGGCAATTTTGGATCAGTTGAGGGATGCGAAGTACCTCAGTTCGTTGGATATAAAGTCTGCTTTTTGGCAGGTTAAATTGAGCGAGGAATCAAAGGAGCTTACTGCATTTACAGTACCAGGTAGAGCCTTATATCAATTTACTCGTATGCCTTTTGGCTTAACTAATGCTCCGGCGACTTGGCAGAGGGTTATTGATAGCGTTTTAGGAGCTGATCTTCAGCCTTCGGTTCTGGTGTACTTGGATGACATAATTGTCGAGAAATCTTTTAAGAATTTAAAAGAACAGCTTATATCGTCCCCTATTGTATCTTCTCCGGATTATGGTCGTACATTTATTTTACAAACGGATGCATCCGCCTATGGAATTGGCGCCGTTTTAAGTCAGAATTTTGAGGACGGGGAAAGGGTAATTTGTTTTCTTTCGAGGTCGCTTACTCGTCAGGAACGTAACTACAGTACCACTGAACGTGAGTGTCTTGCCGTCATCTGGGCTGTCGAGAAGCTTCGCCATTACTTAGAATGTACTCATTTTAAGGTTATCACAGATCACCACTCTTCATTGTGGTTGCAACGATTGAGGGACCCACAAGGGCGTCTAGCTCGTTGGGCTCTGCGTTTGCAGCCATATGATTTCGAGTTGATACATAGGAAGGGCAAGTTTTTGGTTGTGCCAGATTGTCTTTCACGTAGCGTTCCTGTGGCTGCTGATGTAGTTGCAGAGGGTGTCGTTTCTGAGTTGGATCATACGTTATTTTCTTCTACTCGAGATAGATGGTATATCGACTTGAGGGGTAAGATTAAGGGTGATCTCGAGAGGTTTCCTGGTTGGCGTGTCGAGAGAAATGTTATTTATAAATATGTTAAGTGTAAGGTTCCCGAATTGGCACATCCTAGTGAGTACTGGAAGGTTGTGGTTCCGAAGGATATGCGATCCAGTGTTCTACGTCGATGCCATGACGACGTGACATCTGGTCACGTAGGGGTGTTCAAGACCTTTTGGAGAATAAAATCTCTATATTACTGGCCTCAATTACAGGCTGACGTAAAAAGGTACGTGCGATCCTGTAGGGTATGCGCTCAGTACAAACCTGAACAGAAAGCTCCAGCTGGACATATGGGAGAGCGGCCGGAGGTGCATCAGCCTTGGCAAGTGATTTCTTTAGACTTTGTTGGACCCCTACCTCGTTCTTCTCGCGGTAAGTCTTATATTCCTATTAGTCGTAACTGTCTTTTTCAGCAAGTATGTTGTCACTTTTCCATTGCGTGCGGCGAATGCCAGATCTCTAGTTAAATGTGTCGAAGAAGGCATTTTCTTAGTTTATGGGGCGCCACAATATCTTATGTGCGATAATGGCGTACAAATGAAATCTAAAGAGTTTAGCGCCTTGTGTATTAAGTATAAGGTAAAAATTTTCTTCACTGCCAATTACTATCCTCGCGCCGATCCAACCGAACGAACAAACCGAATAATTAAAACTATGCTCAGTTCATACTTGAGATGGAAACCACCGGAAATGGGATGAACATCTGTCAGCTATATCTTGCGCCATTCGAACTTACAAACATGAAACTACGGGTTATTCTCCTTATTTTATTAATCACGGTCGTGATTTTAAGTTATATGGACAAGATTTTCTTATTTCTCCCGAATGCGAGCGGTCAGGTCTGGATTCGGATAATGCTATTCAAAAACGCGTTATTGGTTTCCAAAAATTATTGTATGCAAATATTAAACATCGTATAAAAAAGGGGCAAGATCAAAACCGAAAAGTATACAATTTGCGTAGACGCCCTGTACAATACACTGTTGGTCAAAAAGTATGGCGCAAAAATAAAGTGTTATCGGATGGCGCTAACTATTTTACCGCTAAATTTGCTCCAAAATACATAGGCCCTTTTATTATCAAGAAGAAAGTCGGTTCTTGTACTTACGAACTCCAGGACGAATTGGGTAGCGCCAAGGGACTCTGGCATGTTCAGGACTTGAAGGAGGACAATACCAACACTGATGGCCCGCTCGGACCTGATATTGAATGAGCAACTTTGAATTCCTAGGCTGCTTCGTGATTGCCTTGATAACATGTGTTTTTTTTGATACCGTATTTTAGTTATTTCTTATTTCGTTGCAAAATTTTTCTAGAAAATTTTCCTCCTCCCGAGCAGAGGGAGAGTTGTCACGTTCTAAAATTCAAAAGTATCCAATTTCTTTCCTTTATTGTTGTTATCTTGTAATTAATATAATAAACGTATCCACCTTAAGTATTATTGTCCACTATAGCAATATATGAATGGGAATATATCTGTATGTATGCATATAAATAATATACATTTATTTATATCTCTCTGATTATTTTAAATAGGTATATTTTTTTTCCTCTCATACAAAATAAATTAAAATAGTTCTTAGTAATTAAAAGTGGAATATTGATTTATTACTAAATTGGTATGCTCTTAATTTAATATTCGCATTACTGCTTTAATGTATTATCTCCCTCCTAATTAGTTTAATATTCTTCTATCAGTTATCAAGGTATATTGCTGGTTGCTTTTATATCATATACAGCTTTTATATCATATACAGTTGTATAATGTAACAACATTATGGGTTTGCCTTGGTTTGATTTATTATAAAGTTTATTTTCTTCTTTTCAGAGCATTTAAATAAAATCTTGCTTTTAGAAATATTTTTTTACTATTAATTTTATTTTCAACTTTTTAGTTCTACTCTTTAAGCCCTTTCATTTTAATGCCCATATTAAGGGAAAATAAAATGTAATCCGCCGTGTTGGAGCGGCGACCATATTGAATTTAGTGTGATGTCACTAACTTTATTGTTTTCTACTCTTCAAGCCCTTTCATTTGATACCTACCCATATTAAGGGGGTTGACAAAAAAATACATAATCCGCCATCTTGGAGCGACGGCCGTTTTGAAAGTATTACAATATTGAGTAACTATTGTATATTGTATTGTCACCGGAACTAAAGGTGTATGCAAAATTTCAGCTCAATCGGATGTCAGGAAGTGGTTCTAATGCAGCTTGCAAGATTTGACCTAAACATACATACATTGCAAGTTAAATAAAAGCTTGCAATT
This sequence comes from Pseudeuparius sepicola, assembly GCA_963920635.1. NCBI lineage: Eukaryota > Metazoa > Arthropoda > Insecta > Coleoptera > Anthribidae > Pseudeuparius > Pseudeuparius sepicola. Next base: position 51,939,775 of record OY987301.1, read on the forward strand.
AGATAGATATCAGACAGGTAGCTAGGCTGTTGTTTCTGTTGTCATGACATTTTCACCTAAAATTTATTAATCTGTCATTTCACCTTGACGTGACATGATCTTTGAGAAAGTTTAGTTCATTTACTGTTAAGAATAATTTATTAATTTTCCAGGCAACTTGAAAAAGTTGTCTTTTAACCAGATTTATGGCGTAAAACCCAATTAAAAATTCAATTCAATTAGAAAAAACTGTGTATGATAATAAATTAAATGATTTATTAAATGAAAGAACTTACACGAGGATAAACAAAGACCCTACAACTTCAATAGAAACTAAAATATACAAAACACTGTATAAATACCGCGAACAAATAACAGAGAGATAAAGGACACTCTTAATGGAACACAGGGTACAATATCAGACAGATGGCTAGGCTATTGCTTCTGTTGTCATGAAATTTTAACCTGAAATTTATTAATCTGACATTTCGCTTTGACGTGACATGACCTTTGAGAAAGGAGCAAGATTTATTCTCCGAAAGCTCAGAAAATAAATTTGTTGAAGTTAAATTACACGTTCAAAGTTTAGTTCCTTTACTGTTAAGAATTTATTAATTTTCCAGGCAACTTGAAAAAGTTGTCTTTTAACCATATTGGTGGCGAAAACCCCAATTAAAAATTCAATGGATCTATTTGCGCTACAAATAAATTTTAGAAAATATTCAGATCCCATCATATATTCTGTCTGTAGAAGTTTCCAATCGAGATTTTGTTTTGGTGACTTTGCCAATGTAATGAACATTATCTATAATATACCAGTGCCTACCTACCTATGTCCGCGGATTGAGTTAGCAAAAAGATAAACTTTTTGATTGACTTTTGCTAAAAACGTGCGAGGTCGGTATATTTGTTAACTTTTTAAATAACTTTGTTAAATAAATTAAATTCGAAATCGAAATTGAATATTTGGGTTTCTGAATACTTTGAAAAGAATGGGAAACAAAATACTTAGAAAAAAAAACTGTCGTGTAAAACTGTACGACATAGAACATTAAGGTGTAGCTAGTAGGTATATTAAGGTGTGGCTAAAAGGTACTATATAAAAATAATATAGTTGTTTTTGAAATACAGCTAAGAAATAAGGAAATATTTATTCACGTTCTTTCCGTGTGTTACGTAAACGTCGAGTTGTCACGAAACCTAGAAACCTAATCAAAATTCCTTTAGGACCTTTCGCGGCAAAAAGAAATATTTCCAGCGCACGTGTTTTGCTACGGAAATATTCTCCTATTTATATTTCTCTGTCCGTAAGGAGCACTTTTTACAAAGCGTATGGCTCCTAATACTCATAAAAAGCCGGTATGAAAACATGCGTGGATCAACAAGACCCTGTTTTTATTATTCCTTTTGGAAGTTCGCCTTCACGAAACTGCTCCCCAGGTAAATATGTTTTAGGATGGCGGAGGGATGTTCCTGCCGTTTTTATTTTAACACTGGCAAATGAAACGTCTAGTTCAAAGGGCCAATAAAAGGATTCCTCTCTTTGTTCGTGATTTGGAAACTTTGGCGATTTTAGATGTTATGATAAAACTAGATAAGATAGAAACCAAAACTATCTATAGATTTGACAGCTGCTTTGTCGCAGAACATAACCAATATTTTATACTTGTCGACCGCCGCCTGTTAAATAATAACAATAAATGTAACGTCGTGACGTCACGTGCCTAAGTAGGGGAAGTGTGGGAACAATGTTACACATTTTTTGTTTGTCCCTATTTTTTTTACAAAAATAGCTAAACTGTGTTTCTGTTAGGTCCTAAATGTTCACTGGGATTACTGGCAAAATATATCTCTGGTATAAATTGGTAATATAAGATAACTTTTCTTGAAATCGGCAGTGAAGTGTCTCAAAATCGTCATTAAAAGCTCAGAAACGGCACTGAAGTAGCCCATTATTGTGCGATTATTTCAATAAGTAGGCCTTGGCGAGATGTAAACATCAAACGTCAGACGCGAAGCCATCGCCCGTCAAAAGTGACTAAATATTCAAAACCCGGCCAAAAAATCCCATTTAACTTTTCATACACATTGCGATATTATTAGCTATAGCAGCGCAATCTTTCAATATAAATATTTTATTAATATTTATTTTGAATATCAATCGATTTGTCATGGAGGCAGAAGTTTGGATTTTCTGTCAGAAAGTGCCGTAGTCGGTTCATGGACGGGTGATCCCTTTTGATTATTTTTTCGCCTAATAAAACATTTTTTTCCGATTAAAAAAAATATATGCACCTCGGCACTGAAGTTCTTTTTATGACTCATGTGGTTTATTTGCCTCGGCCAGAGGCCTCGGCAACTGAATTCCACATGGAACAGTAAAGTAGTTTTCTTTATTAAGACAAAATAAAACTCGTACAATATAAAAATGTTAAATTGCAGACTCGATAGTTGCTACTGCAACATAAAAATTAAACAAGACAATTTTTGTATCTCTCTAAATTTATATCAAAGATAAGCATTTCTGTCCTTCTTTGTGTACCCCTAACTGGTCGAGGAGGAGGGAGTTTAAGAACCACAGATTCTTTTTTAAAAATGTCTGCCTCCTCTGTTTTGACAAATTTAAACGTAGGGATAACTCTCTTAAAATATAGAACTAAATATTCATTGTCCAGTTCATCCTTGATTTGGCCTATTGAGTGCTTTATAGATTTATTTTCTTCATCAGTTAACAAGAAATCTCCATTAGAGATTGTCGAAAAGTCTATATCTGCTTCAAATTCTTCTGGATCATCGCTACTTTCTGCATAAGACACGTCTCCTGAACTATCACTACTGGACTTGTTTTCTCTTAACGTTTTCTTTTCCAGTTCCGGCCAAACCTTTCTTATACTACCTACGTTGTGTTTAATCCCGTCCTTCTCGTTTCTTGCATTCAATTCCGCTATGATTTCATCTTTAACAGGGGTTGCGGTCAAGACTAGACTTTTGCCTTTTCTTCTTTTACCTACTCCCTTTCTAGGCTCTGCTTTAGGGAATGGTCGAACGTCTTCGGGTGACAGGAGTCAAGTACTTGGAGTTTCTCCATCTCCAGCGGTAGGTCTTCTTGGAGGTAAATGTGCGATAAAGCCTTGCACGTCTTTATAGTAGGTGTTGAAGGACGAGGAGCTGCAATAGGAACTGATTTGTTATTGCTAGTAGGGATTTGACTAGGAGCGTCGGGGACTACTGCTACGTCAACAAGTTATGATCTTACATCGTCGTTTACTAAAGCTGACTAATGTTCGTAAACCATAGTTTTCTCTATCGTTGGTCGATCAGTTACACTCGACGACAAGAAATCGTCATCAGTAAATATGTCAGAATTTAATGGCCATATTTCAGTAGACGAAAATCCATTTGTAATATTATTAATCGAGAAGGATTTTGGATATGCTTTTCCAAACAATGCCGAAACATCATATATGGATATAGTTTTGCCGGCATTGCCGAGCATCCAGTCTTTACATGCCACATTGTAATTAGTCTTTATTGAATTATATACTGTTTTATCAATAGGCTGCAATTTTGCACTAGTATGAGGTGGTAGAGTAACAAGCATGTTTCCATTTTGTTTAGCAAACTCTATGGCACCATTTGTTATATGAGACTCATGATTATCAAATATTAAAATTACTTGATTATCTTGCGTCGATTTTACGTGAGTTTGAAAATGTTGAAGAACTTCCAGAATATCTAATAATAATAATAATAATAATAGGGGGTCTAGCCGGTGACGGGGGCTGATCCTCGGGTGTGACAATCCCGCGACTCCCGGTTACACAGGGATGGGTCTAGCCTGTGAGAGGGGCGGATCTTCGGGTGTAACGACCCCGTGTTTCCCAGTTAACGCAAGGAGGGGTTTGGCCGCTGAGAGGGGCAGATCCTCGGGTGTAACGATCCCGCGTTATCCTAGTTGGCCCGTGTGGGTAGCGGGTTAGAATAGTCCTATCGTGGCTCCGCGAGTCGTAAAAGGCGACCGAGGGCCGTCACTCCCACGTCACGGGAGAAACCCGTGGAATGGAGATTAATAGGAGTATTGTCATAGGGCCGCTGCATGGGAATCGCCAGGGCATGTCTGGAGCCGGCGCTGGGCATGACAGCAAACGAGAACTATGGTTCCACCCACCGAAGGTGCTGTGCGGGAACTTCACCCAGCGTTCACACAGGTGGGATTACAACGACGACGCATTAAATGGACTGGGTCCATGAATGAATCGATTATGCGTATTTTTTACAGGGTGACAAACTTAGGACAAGAGATGATCGGCTACCGACAACAACTACACGCCGAGTTCTGCAGGCAGTTTCCACACATGCAAGTGTCTGAACAAAGAGTGTCAGATCAGTATCGAACTATTCTAAGAAATAACCGAATCCCAGAAACGAGACTTAACGCTATCAAACGGGAAGTTCAGCTAGAAATCCATGGCGAACACCTAGACATAGACTAAAACAACGGGGAAATTCAAGTGCCTGGACCACAACAAGAAGCCAAAACGGCAGGACGAACAACTGAGAATGAGGAATCAGTTAACGAACACAGCTGAGAAGGGCAGTTTTGCGATACGAAGGCACAGACCCGCTGAGCAGACCACCGCTACCAAGATTGAATTCTTCCAGGAAGCTTGCAATCATGCTCGATATTATGAACACCAGAATTTTGCCTAACTGTGTTTTAGTGACACCAACATTAAAACATATGCACATGTTGATCTACTGTGCCGCAACGGCAATCATCACTGCAATGGGAGCCAAGATCCGGACGGACCAAGAGTTAAATCGTGCAAGACCAGAACCACGAATGGCTCAATGGGAGATGCGACTAAATCGGAAGATCGAGAGTCTCCGTAAAGACATAGGACAAGTCACGGAATATATTAGAGGAGTTAGAACTAGAAAGATCCAGAGGGCAGTGCAGGCAACAGTGTGCCGCACCCAAATGCATTCTCGGCATGACCCCGCGAACATCACTGCCCAACAATGTCTTGATACATTAAAACAAAAACTTTCAGTTTTCGCAGGGCGTCTGAGAAGATACAAGGCTAGTAACAACAGGAAACAAGACAACAAACTCTTTGAACGATCAGAAAAAGGTTTTTACCGTGCTTTGAATTCTAGCGCCGATGCCACAAATACGAGTTACCCTAGCAGAGGACAGGTTGACGGTTTCTGGAGAATTCAACTTGCCACACCAGGTCCATGCAATGTCAGTGCAAGCTGGACCAGTGAAGAACGCGAGATGGGCCGGAACTATAGCCAGATGCAACACGAGCAATTCACAACCGTTGAGGTCTCCAATGTCATCAAGAATTCCCACAACTGTAAGGCAACAGGTCCAGATCATCTCCAAAATTATTGGATTAAGAAGTTGTGGTGCACGCATGAACAACTAACTACCTTAATTAATGAAGTCTTGCTCGATCCTCTGAAAATGCCATTGTTTCTTACACAGGGTGCAACCTACCTGTTACCAAAAGACCAGCGGAATACGGATAACCCTGCCAAGTACCGCCCAATAACCTGCTTGCCTACGCTGTACAAGATAATCACATCTTGCCTTACGCAGCGAATATATGCTCACTGCGAGCGGAACAACATCATTGCAATGCAGCAGAAGGGCTGCTCGAAGGGCGCAATGGGATGCAAAGAGCAACTCATCATAGACCCTGTCATCTGCAATCAGGCTCATTCCAAGCAACGAAACCTCTACATGGCTTATGTGGACTACAAAAAAGCATTTGATTCCGTACCTCACCACTGGCTCACAGGTATCTTAAAACTGTATAAAATAGATCATCATACAGTTTCCTTTTTAGAACACGTTATGACAACCTGGCACACTAAGATACAACTCAGAACCGCAAGCAGTAACATCGAGACCGACACAATCAACATCCGAAGAGGGATTTTTCAAGGAGATTCACTCAGTCCACTGTGGTTCTGCATGGCGATGAACCCCCTATCACATCGGTTGAACTCTACGAAATACGGCTTCGCTATCAAAAACAACAACGCAGAGGCGATCAAGTTGAATCACCTGCTATATATGGATGATTTAAAACTGATGGCCGCAACCAAAAACCAACTAACGCAAATGCTTAAAATTGTAGAGGGGTCCTCCAGGGCCATCGGAATGCAGTTTGGACTGAACAAGTGCCGCACCCTTAACATCGTCCGGGGAAAGCTCGAACAAGGCGCACACGAGATGCAGGACGGTCAGGAGATCGAAGAAATGAGCATGGAAGATACAAGTATCTCGGGATGAAACAAGCTCAAAGGATAGACCCTCGAACAAAGAAGACCGATTTAACGAATGAATTCATTAAGAGAGAAAGACAAGTAGTGCGAACTGATCTTCACAGCAGGAATTTGTTTAAGGCCCTGAACACGTATGCGTGCTCTGTACTCAGCTATTCGTTTGGAACAAATGTTAAATCTGCATAATTATTTCCACAGGCAGGCCAACAGCTCCACACTACATAATGCTATATGCGGAGCAGACGTCTCAACACCGCTACGTCTAAGGGAACACGAGCATCAAAATCACCACAGAACCGACAACGATAAACTACAGAGGTGGTTGGAGAAGCCGCTGCACGGGAGGCATCCTAATGAGGTTAACCAGGAACATGTCGACAAGTTAGCGTCGAACTATTGGCTGACCTCGGGACGAATGTTCCCCGAGACGGAAGGCTTCCTACTGGCCATACAAGATCAGGTTATACCAACTCGCAACTACCTAAAATTCATTGTATGCAACTACAAGATGTACTGGGATCGCTCAGTTTTGACAGATCAACGAGTTGCCCATAACAGACCAGACCTTATAATAGTTGATAAAATTTCGAGGAAGACAACTCTGATTGATGTGGCCATCCCAAACAACAACAACCTGCGTGTGAAGCAAGTCGAGAAGATCGCGAAGTACAGAGACTTAGAAGAACGAATTAGAAGGCAATGGGAAATGGAGAACGTCCAGACGATTCCAATCATCGTGTCAACAACTGGTGATATACCAAAAAGTTTGCTGAGAAACATCAAAGAGCTGGGTCTAACTGATAGTCTTTACAGGTCCATGCAGAAAGCGGTACTACTTGCGACAGCCCGAACCGTCAGGAAATTCATGGGGAATGCAGGATCGTCCAACAACATCAATGTCACCTAAGGCCCGATAACATGGCAAGGGTCTCGTCCGAGCCAGATCCTTATGGTATCCGGGATACCCGGGATCTGAGTGAATGTTCCCCGTAGAGGGAGTGCGAATGCCTTTTGGCTAAGTCGAGATAATAATAATAATAATAATAATAATAATAATAATAATATACGCAGGGGGGATCTGACTTGTGAGAGAGGCAGATCCACGGGTGTGACAATCCCGCGCTCCCCAGTTACGCAGGGATGAGTCTGGCCTGTGAGAGGGGCAGATTCACGGGTGTAACGATCCCGCGATTCCCAGTTACGCATGGAGAGGCTTGGCCTGTGACAGGGGCAGACCTACGGGTGTGACAATCCCGCGATATCCAGTTGCGCAGGGAGGGGTCTAGCCGGTGACGGGGGCTGATCCTCGGGGGTGACAATCCCGCGACTCCCAGTTACACAGGGATGGGTCTAGCCTGTGAGAGGGGCAGATCCTCGGGTGTAACGATCCCGTGTTTCCCAGTTAACGCAAGGAGGGGTTTGGCCGGTGACAGGGGCAGATCCTCGGGAGTAACGATCCCGCGTTATCCTAGTTGACCCGTATGGGTAGCGGGTTAGAATACTCCTATCGTGGCTCCGCGAGTCGTAAAAGGCGACCGAGGGCCGTCACTCCCACTTTACGGGAGAAAACTATGGAATGGAGAATGATAGGATGATTGTCATAGGGCCGCTGCCTGGGGATCGCCAGGGCATGTCTGGAGCCGGCGCTGGGCATGACAGCGAGCGGGACGTCGGTGACAGGGCGCTGATGAGGCGGGCCCCTGTTGCACAAACAGCTACAGCCCAACAACAACACGAACATCTACAACATGGGAGCCAAACGAGAACTAGGGTTCCACCCACCGAAGGTGCTGCGCGGGAACTTCAGCCAGCGTTCACAGAGGCGGGATTACAACGACGACGCATGAAATGGACTGTGTCCATGAATGAATCGATTATGCGTATTTTCTACAGGGTGACAAACTTAGGACAAGAGATTATCGGCTACCGACAACAACTGCATGCCGAGTTCTGCAGGGAGTTTCCACACATGCAAGTGTCTGAACAAAGAGTGTCAGATCAGTATCGAACTATTCTAAGAAATAACCGAATTCCAGAAACGCGACTTAACGCTATCAAACGGGAAGTTGAGCTAGAGATCCACGGCGAACACATAGACATAGATGACAACAACAACAATGGGGAACTTCAAGAGCCTGGACAACAACTAGAAGCCGAAACGGTAGAACCAACAACCGAGAGTCTGGAACGGGTTAACGAAGAACATTTTGAAGGCTTGGACACACATATGAGACAGGCAGTATTGCGATACGAAGGCACAGACCCACTTAGCAGGCCACCGCTACCAAGATTAAATTCTTCCAGGAAACTTGCGATCGTGCTCGATCTTATGAACACAAGAATTTTACCAAGCTATGTTTCAGTGACACCAACATTAGAACGTATGCACATGTTAATCTACTGTGCCGCAACGGCAGTCATCAATGTAATGGGTGCCAAGATCCGAACGGCCCAAGAGTTGAATCGTGCAAGACCAGAACCACGAATGGCTCAATGGGAAATGCGACTAAATCGGAAGATCGAGAGTCTCCGTAAAGACATAGGACAAGTGACGGAATATATCAGAGGAGTTAGAACTAGAAGGATCCAGAGGGCGGTGCAGGCAGTAATGAGCCGCACCCAAATGCATTCTCGGCATGACCCCGCGAACATCACTGCTCAACAATGTCTTGACACATTAAAACAAAAACTTTCTGTTTTCGCAGGGCGTCTGAGGAGATACAAGGCTAGTAACAACAGGAAACGAGACAATAATCTCTTTGAACGATCAGAAAAGGGTTTCTACCGTGCTTTTAATTCTAGCGCCGATGCCACAAATGCGAGTTACCCTAGCAGAGAACAGGTCGACGGTTTCTGGAGAAATCAACTTGCCACACCAGGTCCATACAATGTCAGTGCAAGCTGGATCAGCGAAGAACGCGAGATGGGCCGGAACTATAGCCAGATGCAACACGAGCAATTCACAACCGCTGAGGTCTCCGATGTCATCAAGAATTCCCACAACTGGAAGGCACCAGGTCCAGATCATCTCCAAAATTATTGGATTAAGAAGTTGTGGTGCACGCATGAATAAATAACTACCTTAATTAATGAAGTCTTGCTCGATCCTCTGAAAATGCCATTGTTTCTTACACAGGGTGCAACTTACCTGTTACCAAAAGACCAGCGGAATACGGATAACCCTGCCAAGTACCGCCCAATAACCTGCTTGCCTACGCTTTACAAGATAATCACATCTTGCCTTACGCAGCGAATATATGCTCACTGCGAGCGGAACAACATCATTGCAATGCAGCAGAAGGGCTGCTCGAAGGGCGCAATGGGATGCAAAGAGCAACTCATCATAGACTCTGTCATCTGCAACCAGGCTCATTCCAAGCAACGAAACCTCCACATGGCTTATGTGGACTACAAAAAAGCATTTGATTCCGTACCTCACGACTGGCTCACAGGTATCTTAAAGCTGTATAAAATAGATCATCATACAGTTTCCTTTTTAGAACACGTTATGACAACCTGGCGCACTAAGATACAACTCAGAACCGCAGACAGTAACATCGAGACCGACACAATCAACATCCGAAGAGGGATTTTCCAAGGAGATTCACTCAGTCCACTGTGGTTCTGCATGGCGATGAACCCTCTATCACATCGGTTGAACTCTACAAAATATGGCTTCGCTATCAAAAGCAACAACGCAGAAGCGATCAAGTTGAATCACCTATTATATATGGATGATTTAAAACTGATCGCCGCAACCAAAAACCAACTAACGCAAATGCTTAAAATTGTAGAGGAGTTCTCCAGGGACATCGGAATGCTGTTTGGACTGGACACGAGATGCAGGACGGCCAGGAGATCGAAGCAATGAGCAAGGGAGATACATACAAGTATCTCGGGATGAAACAAGCTCAAAGGATAGACCATCGAACAATGAAGACTGATTTAACGAATGAATTCATCAAGAGAGTAAGACAAGTAGTGCGAACTGATCTTAATAGCAGGAATTTGTTTAAGGCCCTGAACACGTATGCGTGCTCTGTACTCAGCTATTCGTTCGGAATAGTGAATTGGACCAACACGGACATCAACAACCTGCAACGAAAAGTTAGGACACTACTGACAAAAGCTCATAAACATCATCCCCGTAGCGCCGTAGAAAGAACAACTCTGCCACGTCAACTAGGAGGAAGAGGATTGGCAGATCTCAGCAAGCAATTGGACCAACAAATATTAAATCTGCGTAATTATTTCTACAGGCAGGCCAACAGCTCCACACTACATAGGGCTATATGCGGAGCAGACGTCTCAACACCGCTACGTCTGACGGAACACGAGCGTCAAAATCACCACCGAACCGACAACGATAAACTACAGAGGTGGTTGGGGAAGCCGCTGCACGGGAGGCATCCTAATGAGGTTAACCAGGAACATGTCGACAAGTTAGCGTCGAACTATTGGCTGACCTCGGGACGAATGTTCCCCGAGACGGAAGGCTTCCTACTGGCCATACAAGATCAGGTTATACCAACTCGCAACTACCTAAAATTCATTGTAGGAGATGCATCGGTAGTGGATGACAGATGCAGATACGGGTGCCCAACTTCAGAAACAATCCAGCACATAACAGGAGGATGTCAGATGTTCGCATCAACGGAATATAAGGAACGACACGATTCGGTTGCCAAGACCTTGCACCAGGAACTGGCGGAAAAGCTGCTGCTTGTGCAGACAGAAAGGGTCCCATATTACAACTACACACCTGAGCCTGTTCTTGAGAACAGCAACTACAAGATGTACTGGGATCGTACAGTTCTGACTGATCAACGAGTTGCCCATAACAGACCGGACCTTATAATAGTTGATAAAATTTCTAGGAAGACAACTCTGATTGATGTGGCCATCCCGAACAACAACAACCTGCGAGTTATGTTCCGGGGTCGAAAATCTTCGTTTTTAAAAAGGTTTATTGAACGTAGGGTATAAACTATTACTGATCGATTAATTGCGGTCGCGATATTTATATAAATTGGAAATGCGGTGTACGAAAAATAAAAAGCTGATTCCGCTGATTCGGGGTTTTCGTCCAGGTCGGTGTGCTGTGGGGTCGATGAACATAACTCTTCCCCCCTTAGGATGGAAGTTCGTCCTCGGGCTTCTTGTTGAGTTGTTGAAGTTCTTGGAGTTCTGAGAGTGATATTCTTGGTTTGAAAAAGAGTATTTGGAGTCTTTTTCGTTTTCTTAGGATGAAGTAGATGATGACACACATTAGAGTGATGATAAGAAGTGTGGCTGACCAGGTTGTTGTGGAGATGACGACTGGATCTAGGTGTATGGGTTGGATAGCCGACAATTGCGGTGTTTCTTGAAGAGACTGTAAATGATTTAGTTGTAGACGATACTTGGGATTAATTTTGACAGGAACGATGGCTGGGATTTCGGCTTCTTCTTGCGTGGCGGTATACCATTGATTTTCAATTTGAATTGGACAGGGTGATTGGATGATTGCTGGTTGCTTTATGATTTTTTCTGTTTTTGAACATTTTTCGGTGATACGGAGTGGGTGATTTGTGCTGGCAATGAGGCTTCTCTTAGTTTGATGTATGATCGGTTGCAGGAGAATGGCAGTGGTGCAGTTTTCTAATGTGGGCAGTTGACATCTGGTTGTTGACATAGTTTGACAGGTGATTTTTCTTTCTGTAGGTGTGCATGTGGAATACCAACGATTATTCCCATAGTAAACAGCAGGGGGTACCAAAACGATATCTTCTTTGTTATGGATTGGGTAAACTTGGTAGAGTGGGAATACAAGTTCATCAAGGATAGGAATTTTTAGGATAATGAGTATCTGACTTTCTGTAGAGATTATTGTACTTTGAGCAGTTTCGATTAGTTCAAAAGGGTGCATGTTATCGGATAAGAGAGAGGCTTTATTATAGATTGATTTGAGTTGATTTTCTAGTTTAATAATTTCAGAGAGAGAAAAGAGTTCAATGTTCGACTGTTGCAATGCAGCTAAATTAATAGTTCGAAGTAATTTTTGAAGGAATTGATTTAAACGATCGAGATTAAGTATTTCGCTATGAAGTGAGAGATATTTGTCAAATTCGTCGCTGAGGAGATTAATATCTTGTGCAATTTTAACTGTGTTATTATTAATAGTTTCAACTAACATGTTATATCGTTTTATTGTTTGTGAGGCATAAGTTGTAGAGTTATTGAGGGTGCCAATAATTTGAGATTGCTTGTTTTCGATAGCTTGAATGTGTTTTTCCAAAAATATACGATCATTCTCGTCGAGATTACCTGTGATTGATTTAATGAAAGTACCTATATAGTTCATAATTCCACGTTTCTGTCTAGGGCGAATTAGTTTATGAAAATTGTCAAGAGTTTCATGATAAAGCAGTTGATATTGATTAAACATTTTGTAATAAGACGAAGTCGTTGAAGTATTAAAAAGAACTAAATTAACGGGGTAAAGTTTAAGGGTATTATCTATAGTGCTTAAGTTGAAAGTAAGTATGTGACGGTGAAAGTGGTCAAATAATTGTGCTTGGCCTACCAATTCTTGATAGTATCCATTATTAGGGATCGGGTGCACTTGAAGGGCCAGGCAGTTGGTTATTAGGAGGGTGTTTCTGTAACAAGGGAGGTTTGCGTAAGCGTTTGATTTTTCTAGGATGAGAGTTAGTGGGTTTATTCTTAGTAGTTAAGACTTTAATTTTTGTATTGTCAGTAGAGGTAACAGTAGCGGGTATATAGGGTGCGTCGAGTTTGTTACGAGTGTTTTTGGAAAGGTACACGGTTTGTCCTTGTTCTGGAGTAGGAGTGGGATCTGGTAGATTTTTGTTGCGGTTTTCTAAAATGCGGGTTTCTTTTTCGTGAAGTTTAGTGTAAAGGGAATCAATAAAAGGGCGGAGTTCATCTTTATGTCGTTGATTATATTTTTCATAAATAGGTAAGTCGTCGTCGAATTGTATTTCTTCGATATAGGGGCCGTAGAGGATTGAGAAAGGGGAGTAGCCAGTAGCTGAGTGGATGGATTGGTTATAAATAAGGACACAGTGGGTGATTAGGTCTTGGAAATATTCTCTAGGTCGTTCATCTTGCATAACGCGCAGTTTTTCTGTAAATGTGGAATGGAATCGTTCGATAGGACTGTTAGAGTTAGGATTATTAACTGTGGTAAAATGGAGTTCTATTTTGTGGAGTTTACAAAATTCTTTAAAGAGATTATTGGAAAATTCAGTTCCTTCGTCACAGACAATTTTGCGCGGATAATTGTGATGAGAAAAGTAATGACGTAATTTGCTGAGAATGGATATATTCATTTTGTCTTGTATATTGTAAACTTGAGCGTATTTGGAAAATGAATCTATGATTGTTAGAAAACTTTGACGATTACAGCAAAAGGTGTCTATGTGGATAATATCAAAAGGTTTTTGTCCTAATAGGGGGCCTTTGAAGGGAAGTTTATAAGGGTGTCTTTCATATTTGTTTCGGAGGCATATATCGCATTTATTAATATAATCGGAAATCGTAGTGCGCATATTTGGCCAATAATAATGGAGTTTTAAGTGATTGAGAGTTTCGAGTATGCCATTATGATTTTGCTTGTGGTAATCTTGAACACATTGAAGTTGTTTATCGGGATTCTCTATGTCTTGAGTTTGTTTAGAGCAGAAAGAGATACGAACGGTTTCATTAAAAGTATTGCGGACATATTCAGATATAAATTTTTGGATATCCGTTTGTTCTGTGAGGATATGGTAGCGTTGATTAGGAGATATTATAGAATGGAGAGTGTTTTTAATGTCAGTTTTCCAATCTTTTTCAGTAAGAATTACGTAATATTGGTGTTTACTTTTGAATTTAAGGATGTATTGAACGTCATGTTTGTTTCCAAATTTTAAGATAATTTGATTAGGAAAATAATTAATGGGTTCTTCGGAAAATGGAATAGTTGCAATAGGGTTTTCGTGTGTGGAGTGTTGTGTGGATAGTCCAGTTTGTTTTTCATAAGTTTCGTTAATAAAGTCGTCAATATTAAAGTCATCGTCATGTGAGGGAGGATTTACACAGATCGAGTCTAATTCATGCATATTGAGTTCGATACGGGAAAGAGCGTCGGCTACAAAATTTTCTTTACCTTTGCGATATACAATTTCAAAATTATATTCTTCTAATTTGAGTTTCCACCGGGCGAGACGAGAATGGGGTTCCTTAATTTTATAGAGCCAGACTAAGGGGTTGTGATCGGTTTCTATGGTGAATTTTACACCAAAAAGATAGGGCCGGAAATGTTTACAGGATTCTATGATTGCAAGGAGTTCTTTCTCGATTGTGGAGTAGTTTCGTTCTGCGGTAATAAGGGTGCGGGAGTAGTAAGCGATTGGTTTTCCTTTTTGGGATAGGACAGAGCCAATAGCAACGTTAGAGGCGTCAGTAGTTAGTGTAAAAGGTAGAGAAAAGTCAGGGTATTGGAGAATTGGGGAGTTACTTAGAGCGGATTTACATTTTTCAAAACAATCTATATATTGAGGGTGGTCAATTTAAATTTTGGTGTCTTTTCGTAAACAACGTGTCATGGGTGTTGTCATTTTTGAGAAATTAGGAATGAAGCGGCGATAATAGCCTATTAGTCCCAAGAAACTTTTAATTTCCTTAGTAGTTTTAGGAATGGGGAAGTTTTGGATTGCGGATATTTTGTTTGGATTGGGTTTAATGCCTTCGGGAGTAATCACGTGGCCAAGGAAAGCTACTTCTTTGTTTAGGAATTCAGATTTGTCGAGTTGAATTTTTAGGTTTACTTCACGGAATTTTTGAAAGATGGATTTTATATGTATAAGATGTTCTTGTAAAGATTTGGAAAATATAATGACGTCATCCATATAGACAAAACATGATTTGTAAAGGTATTCTCTTAGAATTTCATCCATCATGCGTTGGAAGGTCGCTGGGGCGTTTTTTAGACCAAACGGCATTCTTGTATATTCGAAGTGGCCATTGGGAACTGTGAAGGCGGTTTTTTCAACGGAGTTGGGGTGTACTTCAATTTGGTGAAAACCTTGGGCTAAGTCGAGGGTTGTGAAGTATGTGCATTTGCCTAAATTGTCAAGTATTTCGTCGATGCGGGGAAGGGGATATTTGTCTTCAACCGTATTATCGTTTAGTTTGCGATAGTCTATAACCATGCGAAACTTGCGTTTACCGGATGCATCCATTTTCTTTGGAACGATCCAAACGGGCGAAGAATAAGGGGAAATTGAAGGTCGGATTATATTTTGTTCTAAGAGTTTATCAATTTGGGAAGAAATTTCGCTTTGCATGACTTTAGGATGTCGGAAAGAACGGGAAAAAATAGGAGTTTCGTCTTTTGTGCGGATTTCGTGTTTGACAGAACTAGTAAATGACAGATCAGATGATTCATTGTAAAAAATATCTTTAAATTTATGACATAGATCAAGAATTTTTTGCTTTTCTTCGGAATTCAGATGTTTTGTTCGAATAGAGTTGGGATCAAATGAGTTATTGGAGAAGGGAGGTGATAATTCTTCAAAATCGGATAGTGGATAAACAGATATTGGTTCAGGGAAGTCAATATTTAAATTTTCTGGTTGTGGTATTTCTACAAACCCATCATTGGCATGGTGTATTGAAATTGGGAGTACAGTTTGGTTATCAAGGGTAATTTCTGGGAGTACAACTTCACCATTATTGATATTTACTGGGATACGGAGTCGATTATTCGAACGATATATAACTTCAAATGGAACGGAAACGCCTAATTTACGAATAGAAAATATATGAGTTTCATAATCTATATTTGCACCTAATTGGTCGAGTTCACCAGTACCTAAAAGAATATCGAAATCGTTGTGCCAGTCGGCAATTCTAACTATAAACGGTTGATCAATGCCAATTTCGTTAAAAACGGGAAAATAAAGGTTTTCGGAGTAGGTTTTAGGAGTTTTCATAGAAATAAGAGTAAAGGGTTCAAAAAATTTATATTTTGGATCGAAATTTTGTGCAGCTTCGGGAGTTATTACAGTATCGGATCCACCAGAATCTATTAATACTTTAAGATTAGAATAAGGGAGATAGAAAAATGGAAGTTTGGTGGCTTTTGAAATATTATTTAATTCGATAATTCGGGATTGGGAGGAGATTCCGAGGCTTGTTCTCGAAAATTTTCGGAAAAGTATTCTTCGGTTTCTAAATTGGAATCGCATTCTATATTATTATGGAAAGTACGTGTGGACATTGGGGTTGGTTTGTAAGTTTGCTGTGACGGCAATTTTGAAGTTATGGACATAGGAGTTGGAGTTGGACGATATTGATTTTGGAAGTAATTATTGTTGGGTCTATTAGATGGTGGGCTGAATACTTGTCTATTAGGTGGAGGGTTTTGTCTTTGAGGAATGGGCCTATTTGTGTTGCCAAAATTTCTAGGTGAGTTTGAAGGACCTTGATTAAAGTTTTGAGGGAATTGTTGATTAAAATTTGGGTTCATATTCGTATTATGATTAGGTTGTGGGTTGCGAGGTGGTTGAGGATTTTGATTAGTAGGGCGATTGGTAGTGGTAGGTTGACTGTTTCTTTGATAATCGCGGGGATAGGTGGTAGATTTAAGATAAGACATATATTGCTGTTGCTGTTTGTGGTTATCTAAAGCTATGCATTTTTGAAGTGCTTCGTCGAGAGAGTTTAATTCAAAATGAGATAAATGATCGCAATAGGGATTGTTTATGCCAGTACAAAATGTTCTAAGGGCTTGTTTTCTGAAAAACGAAGCTTTAAACTCGATTGCCTGAGCGTTATTTTCATGTAAAGAAACATGCTGTAAAAGATCATTAAGTGCTAAAGTTATTCGGTTGTAATAGTCATCATAAGATTCAGAACGCTTTTGAACTGTGGTGGTTAATTGTGTTAATAAAATTTCTTCTGTGCGACGGTCGCCATATTTTTGGAGTAAAAGGGGCTTTATTTCTGCCCAAGAAGTTTTATTGTGTAAATTTAAGAAATCACGAGCCTCATTTTTAATTTTGGAAACGATATGAGTGTTAATTATATATAGTTGAGTGGCATTAGCACCTTGTTGAGTGAAAAAAGCAATTAAATTATCAACTGAATTTATAAATGTGGAGAGGTTATCTCCCGGTTTATATTCTGGAAGAGTGTTGCACAAATTATTAATGTCGGTATTTGTTAAAGCCATTTCTTGAGTTTTTGAAGTTGAGGGCTGAGAAATTAAAATTTGAGGGTTTTTTAAATCTTCAGATAAATTTTTAGAATATGGTTTAAAACGAGGTTTTTGTTTAGGAGCTTTTGGAGTAATAGAAAAATGAGCTAAATCTTCTAATAATGAACCTTCAGGGTAATCAGAACTCATGAGAAAAAGGAAGTGAACTTACAGGACAAGAAGAATCGCTCTGGACATCCCTGCCGTATGGTTCTCCAATCTCTGCACAGGTTTCTTCTCCCAGGTCGTTGATAACTGCCAAATCGTTGAGACGAACCGATGATCCTCCTTTGGATTCCGTGCAGCTATCCTGTTCGCAGCGCCAGTTATGTTCCGGGGTCGAAAATCTTCGTTTTTAAAAAGGTTTATTGAACGTAGGGTATAAACTATTACTGATCGATTAATTGCGGTCGCGATATTTATATAAATTGGAAATGCGGTGTACGAAAAATAAAAAGCTGATTCCGCTGATTCGGGGTTTTCGTCCAGGTCGGTGTGCTGTGGGGTCGATGAACATAACTTGCGTGTGAAGCAAGTCGAGAAGATCGCGAAGTACAGAGACTTAGAAGAACGAATTAGAAGGCAATGGGAAATGGAGAACGTCCAGACGATTCCAATCATCATGTCAACAACTGGTGTTATACCAAAAAGTTTGCTGAGAAACATCAAGGAGCTGAATCTAACTGATAGTCTTTACAGGTCCATGCAGAAAGCGGTACTACTTGCGACAGCCCGAACCGTCAGGAAATTCATGGGGAATGCAGGATCGTCCAAGAACATCAATGTCACCTAGGGCCCGATAACATGGCAAGGGTCTCGTCCGAGCCAGATCCTTTTGGTATCCGGGATGCCCGGGATCTGAGTGAATGTTCCCCGTAGAGGGAGTGCGAATGCCTTTTGGCTAAGTCGAAATAATAATAATAATAATAATAATAATAATAATAAGGTCTCCGATGTCATCAAGAATTCCCACAACTGGAAGGCACCAGGTCCAGATCATGTCCAAAATTATTGGATTAAGAAGTTGTGGTGCACGCATGAACAAATAACTACCTTAATTAATGAAGTCTTGCTCGATCCTCTGAAAATGCCATTGTTTCTTACACAGGGTGCAACCTACCTGTTACCAAAAGACCAGCGGAATACGGATAACCCTGCCAAGTACCGCCCAATAACCTGCTTGCCTACGCTGTACAAGATAATCACATCTTGCCTTACGCAGCGAATATATGCTCACTGCGAGCGGAACAACATCATTGAAATGCAGCAGAAGGGCTGCTCGAAGGGCGCAATGGGATGCAAAGAGCAACTCATCATAGACTCTGTCATCTGCAACCAGGCTCATTCCAAGCAACGAAACCTCCACATGGCTTATGTGGACTACAAAAAAGCATTTGATTCCGTACCTCACGACTGGCTCTCAGGTATCTTAAAGCTGTATAAAATAGATCATCATACAGTTTCCTTTTTAGAACACGTTATGACAACCTGGCGCACTAAGATACAACTCAGAACCGCCGACAGTAACATCGAGACCGACACAATCAACATCCGAAGAGGGATTTTCCAAGGAGATTCACTCAGCCCACTGTGGTTCTGCATGGCGATGAATCCTCTATCACATCGGTTGAACTCTACAAAATACGGCTTCGCTATCAAAAGCAACAACGCAGAAGCGATCAAGTTGAATCACCTATTATATATGGATGATTTAAAACTGATCGCCGCAACCAAAAACCAACTAACGCAAATGCTTAAAATTGTAGAGGAGTTCTCCAGGGACATCGGAATGCTGTTTGGACTGGACAAGTGCCGCACCCTTAATATCATCCGGGGAAAGCTCGAACAAAGCGCACACGAGGTGCAGGACGGCCAGGAGATCGAAACAATGAGCAAGGGAGATACATACAAGTATCTCGGGATGAAACAAGCTCAAAGGATAGACCATCGAACAATGAAGACTGATTTAACGAATGAATTCATCAAGAGAGTAAGACAAGTAGTGCGAACTGATCTTAACAGCAGGAATTTGTTTAAGGCCCTGAACACGTATGCGTGCTCTGTACTCAGCTATTCGTTCGGAATAGTGAATTGGACCAACACGGACATCAACAACCTGCAACGAAAAGTTAGGACACTACTGACAAAAGCTCATAAACATCATCCCCGTAGCGCCGTAGAAAGAACAACTCTGCCACGTCAACTAGGAGGAAGAGGATTGGCAGATCTCAGCAAGCAATTGGACCAACAAATATTAAATCTGCGTAATTATTTCTACAGGCAGGCCAACAGCTCCACACTACATAGGGCTATATGCGGAGCAGACGTCTCAACACCGCTACGTCTGACGGAACACGAGCGTCAAAATCACCACCGAACCGACAACGATAAACTACAGAGGTGGTTGGGGAAGCCGCTGCACGGGAGGCATCCTAATGAGGTTAACCAGGAACATGTCGACAAGTTAGCGTCGAACTATTGGCTGACCTCGG
Source organism: Pseudeuparius sepicola (assembly GCA_963920635.1). Taxonomy (NCBI): domain Eukaryota; kingdom Metazoa; phylum Arthropoda; class Insecta; order Coleoptera; family Anthribidae; genus Pseudeuparius; species Pseudeuparius sepicola. The sequence goes on from OY987301.1 coordinate 51,959,791, forward strand.
GACGAATGTTCCCCGAGACGGAAGGCTTCCTACTGGCCATACAAGATCAGGTTATACCAACTCGCAACTACCTAAAATTCATTGTAGGAGATGCATCGGTAGTGGATGACAGATGCAGATACGGGTGCCCAACTTCAGAAACAATCCAGCACATAACAGGAGGATGTCAGATGTTCGCATCAACGGAATATAAGGAACGACACGATTCGGTTGCCAAGACCTTGCACCAGGAACTGGCGGAAAAGCTGCTGCTTGTGCAGGCAGAGAGGGTCCCATATTACAACTACACACCTGAGCCTGTTCTTGAGAACAGCAACTACAAGATGTACTGGGATCGTACAGTTCTGACAGATCAACGAGTTGCCCATAACAGACCGGACCTTATAATAGTTGATAAAATTTCTAGGCATACAACTCTGATTGATGTGGCCATCCCGAACAACAACAACCTGCGTGTGAAGCAAGTCGAGAAGATCGCGAAGTACAGAGATTTAGAAGAACGAATTAGAAGGCAATGGGAAATGGAGAACGTCCAGACGATTCCAATCATCATGTCAACAACTGGTGTTATACCAAAAAGTTTGCCGAGAAACATCAAGGAGCTGGGTCTAACTGATAGTCTTTACAGGTCCATGCAGAAAGCGGTACTACTTGCGACAGCCCGAACCGTCAGGAAATTCATGGGGAGTGCAGGAACGTCCAACAACATCAATGTCACCTAAGGCCCGATAACATGGCAAGGGTCTCGTCCGAGCCAGATCCTTTTGGTATCCGGGATACCCGGGATCTGAGTGAATGTTCCCCGTAGAGGGAGTGCGAATGCCTTTTGGCTAAGTCGAGATAATAATAATAATTAATTAGAGGGCGAGATTAATAGGAGTTTTGTCATAGGGCCGCTGCCTGGGGATCGCCAGGGCATGTCTGGAGCCGGCGCTGGACATGACAGCGAGCGGGACGTCGTTGACAGGGCGCTGATGAGGCGGGCCCCTGTTGCACAAACAGCTACAGCCCAACAACAACACGAACATCTACAACATGGGAGCCAAACGAGAACTAGGGTTCCACCCACCGAAGGTGCTGCGCAGGAACTTCAGCCAGCGTTCACAGAGGCGGGATTACAACGACGACGCATGAAATGGACTGTGTCCATGAATGAATCGATTATGCGTATTTTTTACAGGACAAACTTAGGACAAGAGATGATCGGCTACCGACAACAACTGCATGCCGAGTTCTGCAGGGAGTTTCCACACATGCAAGTGTCTGAACAAAGAGTGTCAGATCAGTATCGAACTATTCTAAGAAATAACCGAATTCCAGAAACGCGACTTAACGCTATCAAACGGGAAGTTGAGCTAGAGATCCACGGCGAACACATAAACATAGATGACAACAACAACAATGGGGAACTTCAAGCGCCTGGACAACAACTAGAAGCCAAAACGGTAGAACCAACAACCGAGAGTCTGGAATCGGTTAACGAAGAACATTTTGAAGGCTTAAACGCACATATGAGACAGGCAATATTGCGATACGAAGGCACAGACCCACTGAGCAGGCCACCGCTACCAAGATTAAATTCTTCCAGGAAACTTGCGATCGTGCTCGATCTTATGAACACACGAATTTTACCAAACTATGTTTCAGTGACACCAACATTAGAACGTATGCACATGTTAATCTACTGTGCCGCAACGGCAGTCACCACTGTAATGGGTGCCAAGATCCGAACGGCCCAAGAGTTGAATCGTGCAAGACCAGAACCACGAATGGCTCAATGGGAAATGCGACTAAATCGGAAGATCGAGAGTCTCCGTAAAGACATAGGACAAGTGACGGAATATATCAGAGGAGTTAGAACTAGAAGGATCCAGAGGGCGGTGCAGGCAGTAATGAGCCGCACCCAAATGCATTCTCGGCATGACCCCGCGAACATCACTGCTCAACAATGTCTTGACACATTAAAACAAAAACTTTCTGTTTTCGCAGGGCGTCTGAGGAGATACAAGGCTAGTAACAACAGGAAACGAGACAATAATCTCTTTGAACGATCAGAAAAGGGTTTCTACCGTGCTTTTAATTCTAGCGCCGATGCCACAAATGCGAGTTACCCTAGCAGAGAACAGGTCGACGGTTTCTGGAGAAATCAACTTGCCACACCAGGTCCATACAATGTCAGTGCAAGCTGGATCAGCGAAGAACGCGAGATGGGCCGGAACTATAGCCAGATGCAACACGAGCAATTCACAACCGCTGAGGTCTCCGATGTCATCAAGAATTCCCACAACTGGAAGGCACCAGGTCCAGATCATCTCCAAAATTATTGGATTAAGAAGTTGTGGTGCACGCATGAATAAATAACTACCTTAATTAATGAAGTCTTGCTCGATCCTCTGAAAATGCCATTGTTTCTTACACAGGGTGCAACTTACCTGTTACCAAAAGACCAGCGGAATACGGATAACCCTGCCAAGTACCGCCCAATAACCTGCTTGCCTACGCTTTACAAGATAATCACATCTTGCCTTACGCAGCGAATATATGCTCACTGCGAGCGGAACAACATCATTGCAATGCAGCAGAAGGGCTGCTCGAAGGGCGCAATGGGATGCAAAGAGCAACTCATCATAGACTCTGTCATCTGCAACCAGGCTCATTCCAAGCAACGAAACCTCCACATGGCTTATGTGGACTACAAAAAAGCATTTGATTCCGTACCTCACGACTGGCTCACAGGTATCTTAAAGCTGTATAAAATAGATCATCATACAGTTTCCTTTTTAGAACACGTTATGACAACCTGGCGCACTAAGATACAACTCAGAACCGCAGACAGTAACATCGAGACCGACACAATCAACATCCGAAGAGGGATTTTCCAAGGAGATTCACTCAGTCCACTGTGGTTCTGCATGGCGATGAACCCTCTATCACATCGGTTGAACTCTACAAAATATGGCTTCGCTATCAAAAGCAACAACGCAGAAGCGATCAAGTTGAATCACCTATTATATATGGATGATTTAAAACTGATCGCCGCAACCAAAAACCAACTAACGCAAATGCTTAAAATTGTAGAGGAGTTCTCCAGGGACATCGGAATGCTGTTTGGACTGGACACGAGATGCAGGACGGCCAGGAGATCGAAGCAATGAGCAAGGGAGATACATACAAGTATCTCGGGATGAAACAAGCTCAAAGGATAGACCATCGAACAATGAAGACTGATTTAACGAATGAATTCATCAAGAGAGTAAGACAAGTAGTGCGAACTGATCTTAATAGCAGGAATTTGTTTAAGGCCCTGAACACGTATGCGTGCTCTGTACTCAGCTATTCGTTCGGAATAGTGAATTGGACCAACACGGACATCAACAACCTGCAACGAAAAGTTAGGACACTACTGACAAAAGCTCATAAACATCATCCCCGTAGCGCCGTAGAAAGAACAACTCTGCCACGTCAACTAGGAGGAAGAGGATTGGCAGATCTCAGCAAGCAATTGGACCAACAAATATTAAATCTGCGTAATTATTTCTACAGGCAGGCCAACAGCTCCACACTACATAGGGCTATATGCGGAGCAGACGTCTCAACACCGCTACGTCTGACGGAACACGAGCGTCAAAATCACCACCGAACCGACAACGATAAACTACAGAGGTGGTTGGGGAAGCCGCTGCACGGGAGGCATCCTAATGAGGTTAACCAGGAACATGTCGACAAGTTAGCGTCGAACTATTGGCTGACCTCGGGACGAATGTTCCCCGAGACGGAAGGCTTCCTACTGGCCATACAAGATCAGGTTATACCAACTCGCAACTACCTAAAATTCATTGTAGGAGATGCATCGGTAGTGGATGACAGATGCAGATACGGGTGCCCAACTTCAGAAACAATCCAGCACATAACAGGAGGATGTCAGATGTTCGCATCAACGGAATATAAGGAACGACACGATTCGGTTGCCAAGACCTTGCACCAGGAACTGGCGGAAAAGCTGCTGCTTGTGCAGACAGAAAGGGTCCCATATTACAACTACACACCTGAGCCTGTTCTTGAGAACAGCAACTACAAGATGTACTGGGATCGTACAGTTCTGACTGATCAACGAGTTGCCCATAACAGACCGGACCTTATAATAGTTGATAAAATTTCTAGGAAGACAACTCTGATTGATGTGGCCATCCCGAACAACAACAACCTGCGAGTTATGTTCCGGGGTCGAAAATCTTCGTTTTTAAAAAGGTTTATTGAACGTAGGGTATAAACTATTACTGATCGATTAATTGCGGTCGCGATATTTATATAAATTGGAAATGCGGTGTACGAAAAATAAAAAGCTGATTCCGCTGATTCGGGGTTTTCGTCCAGGTCGGTGTGCTGTGGGGTCGATGAACATAACTCTTCCCCCCTTAGGATGGAAGTTCGTCCTCGGGCTTCTTGTTGAGTTGTTGAAGTTCTTGGAGTTCTGAGAGTGATATTCTTGGTTTGAAAAAGAGTATTTGGAGTCTTTTTCGTTTTCTTAGGATGAAGTAGATGATGACACACATTAGAGTGATGATAAGAAGTGTGGCTGACCAGGTTGTTGTGGAGATGACGACTGGATCTAGGTGTATGGGTTGGATAGCCGACAATTGCGGTGTTTCTTGAAGAGACTGTAAATGATTTAGTTGTAGACGATACTTGGGATTAATTTTGACAGGAACGATGGCTGGGATTTCGGCTTCTTCTTGCGTGGCGGTATACCATTGATTTTCAATTTGAATTGGACAGGGTGATTGGATGATTGCTGGTTGCTTTATGATTTTTTCTGTTTTTGAACATTTTTCGGTGATACGGAGTGGGTGATTTGTGCTGGCAATGAGGCTTCTCTTAGTTTGATGTATGATCGGTTGCAGGAGAATGGCAGTGGTGCAGTTTTCTAATGTGGGCAGTTGACATCTGGTTGTTGACATAGTTTGACAGGTGATTTTTCTTTCTGTAGGTGTGCATGTGGAATACCAACGATTATTCCCATAGTAAACAGCAGGGGGTACCAAAACGATATCTTCTTTGTTATGGATTGGGTAAACTTGGTAGAGTGGGAATACAAGTTCATCAAGGATAGGAATTTTTAGGATAATGAGTATCTGACTTTCTGTAGAGATTATTGTACTTTGAGCAGTTTCGATTAGTTCAAAAGGGTGCATGTTATCGGATAAGAGAGAGGCTTTATTATAGATTGATTTGAGTTGATTTTCTAGTTTAATAATTTCAGAGAGAGAAAAGAGTTCAATGTTCGACTGTTGCAATGCAGCTAAATTAATAGTTCGAAGTAATTTTTGAAGGAATTGATTTAAACGATCGAGATTAAGTATTTCGCTATGAAGTGAGAGATATTTGTCAAATTCGTCGCTGAGGAGATTAATATCTTGTGCAATTTTAACTGTGTTATTATTAATAGTTTCAACTAACATGTTATATCGTTTTATTGTTTGTGAGGCATAAGTTGTAGAGTTATTGAGGGTGCCAATAATTTGAGATTGCTTGTTTTCGATAGCTTGAATGTGTTTTTCCAAAAATATACGATCATTCTCGTCGAGATTACCTGTGATTGATTTAATGAAAGTACCTATATAGTTCATAATTCCACGTTTCTGTCTAGGGCGAATTAGTTTATGAAAATTGTCAAGAGTTTCATGATAAAGCAGTTGATATTGATTAAACATTTTGTAATAAGACGAAGTCGTTGAAGTATTAAAAAGAACTAAATTAACGGGGTAAAGTTTAAGGGTATTATCTATAGTGCTTAAGTTGAAAGTAAGTATGTGACGGTGAAAGTGGTCAAATAATTGTGCTTGGCCTACCAATTCTTGATAGTATCCATTATTAGGGATCGGGTGCACTTGAAGGGCCAGGCAGTTGGTTATTAGGAGGGTGTTTCTGTAACAAGGGAGGTTTGCGTAAGCGTTTGATTTTTCTAGGATGAGAGTTAGTGGGTTTATTCTTAGTAGTTAAGACTTTAATTTTTGTATTGTCAGTAGAGGTAACAGTAGCGGGTATATAGGGTGCGTCGAGTTTGTTACGAGTGTTTTTGGAAAGGTACACGGTTTGTCCTTGTTCTGGAGTAGGAATGGGATCTGGTAGATTTTTGTTGCGGTTTTCTAAAATGCGGGTTTCTTTTTCGTGAAGTTTAGTGTAAAGGGAATCAATAAAAGGGCGGAGTTCATCTTTATGTCGTTGATTATATTTTTCATAAATAGGTAAGTCGTCGTCGAATTGTATTTCTTCGATATAGGGGCCGTAGAGGATTGAGAAAGGGGAGTAGCCAGTAGCTGAGTGGATGGATTGGTTATAAATAAGGACACAGTGGGTGATTAGGTCTTGGAAATATTCTCTAGGTCGTTCATCTTGCATAACGCGCAGTTTTTCTGTAAATGTGGAATGGAATCGTTCGATAGGACTGTTAGAGTTAGGATTATTAACTGTGGTAAAATGGAGTTCTATTTTGTGGAGTTTACAAAATTCTTTAAAGAGATTATTGGAAAATTCAGTTCCTTCGTCACAGACAATTTTGCGCGGATAATTGTGATGAGAAAAGTAATGACGTAATTTGCTGAGAATGGATATATTCATTTTGTCTTGTATATTGTAAACTTGAGCGTATTTGGAAAATGAATCTATGATTGTTAGAAAACTTTGACGATTACAGCAAAAGGTGTCTATGTGGATAATATCAAAAGGTTTTTGTCCTAATAGGGGGCCTTTGAAGGGAAGTTTATAAGGGTGTCTTTCATATTTGTTTCGGAGGCATATATCGCATTTATTAATATAATCGGAAATCGTAGTGCGCATATTTGGCCAATAATAATGGAGTTTTAAGTGATTGAGAGTTTCGAGTATGCCATTATGATTTTGCTTGTGGTAATCTTGAACACATTGAAGTTGTTTATCGGGATTCTCTATGTCTTGAGTTTGTTTAGAGCAGAAAGAGATACGAACGGTTTCATTAAAAGTATTGCGGACATATTCAGATATAAATTTTTGGATATCCGTTTGTTCTGTGAGGATATGGTAGCGTTGATTAGGAGATATTATAGAATGGAGAGTGTTTTTAATGTCAGTTTTCCAATCTTTTTCAGTAAGAGTTACGTAATATTGGTGTTTACTTTTGAATTTAAGGATGTATTGAACGTCATGTTTGTTTCCAAATTTTAAGATAATTTGATTAGGAAAATAATTAATGGGTTCTTCGGAAAATGGAATAGTTGCAATAGGGTTTTCGTGTGTGGAGTGTTGTGTGGATAGTCCAGTTTGTTTTTCATAAGTTTCGTTAATAAAGTCGTCAATATTAAAGTCATCGTCATGTGAGGGAGGATTTACACAGATCGAGTCTAATTCATGCATATTGAGTTCGATACGGGAAAGAGCGTCGGCTACAAAATTTTCTTTACCTTTGCGATATACAATTTCAAAATTATATTCTTCTAATTTGAGTTTCCACCGGGCGAGACGAGAATGGGGTTCCTTAATTTTATAGAGCCAGACTAAGGGGTTGTGATCGGTTTCTATGGTGAATTTTACACCAAAAAGATAGGGCCGGAAATGTTTACAGGATTCTATGATTGCAAGGAGTTCTTTCTCGATTGTGGAGTAGTTTCGTTCTGCGGTAATAAGGGTGCGGGAGTAGTAAGCGATTGGTTTTCCTTTTTGGGATAGGACAGAGCCAATAGCAACGTTAGAGGCGTCAGTAGTTAGTGTAAAAGGTAGAGAAAAGTCAGGGTATTGGAGAATTGGGGAGTTACTTAGAGCGGATTTACATTTTTCAAAACAATCTATATATTGAGGGTGGTCAATTTAAATTTTGGTGTCTTTTCGTAAACAACGTGTCATGGGTGTTGTCATTTTTGAGAAATTAGGAATGAAGCGGCGATAATAGCCTATTAGTCCCAAGAAACTTTTAATTTCCTTAGTAGTTTTAGGAATGGGGAAGTTTTGGATTGCGGATATTTTGTTTGGATTGGGTTTAATGCCTTCGGGAGTAATCACGTGGCCAAGGAAAGCTACTTCTTTGTTTAGGAATTCAGATTTGTCGAGTTGAATTTTTAGGTTTACTTCACGGAATTTTTGAAAGATGGATTTTATATGTATAAGATGTTCTTGTAAAGATTTGGAAAATATAATGACGTCATCCATATAGACAAAACATGATTTGTAAAGGTATTCTCTTAGAATTTCATCCATCATGCGTTGGAAGGTCGCTGGGGCGTTTTTTAGACCAAACGGCATTCTTGTATATTCGAAGTGGCCATTGGGAACTGTGAAGGCGGTTTTTTCAACGGAGTTGGGGTGTACTTCAATTTGGTGAAAACCTTGGGCTAAGTCGAGGGTTGTGAAGTATGTGCATTTGCCTAAATTGTCAAGTATTTCGTCGATGCGGGGAAGGGGATATTTGTCTTCAACCGTATTATCGTTTAGTTTGCGATAGTCTATAACCATGCGAAACTTGCGTTTACCGGATGCATCCATTTTCTTTGGAACGATCCAAACGGGCGAAGAATAAGGGGAAATTGAAGGTCGGATTATATTTTGTTCTAAGAGTTTATCAATTTGGGAAGAAATTTCGCTTTGCATGACTTTAGGATGTCGGAAAGAACGGGAAAAAATAGGAGTTTCGTCTTTTGTGCGGATTTCGTGTTTGACAGAACTAGTAAATGACAGATCAGATGATTCATTGTAAAAAATATCTTTAAATTTATGACATAGATCAAGAATTTTTTGCTTTTCTTCGGAATTCAGATGTTTTGTTCGAATAGAGTTGGGATCAAATGAGTTATTGGAGAAGGGAGGTGATAATTCTTCAAAATCGGATAGTGGATAAACAGATATTGGTTCAGGGAAGTCAATATTTAAATTTTCTGGTTGTGGTATTTCTACAAACCCATCATTGGCATGGTGTATTGAAATTGGGAGTACAGTTTGGTTATCAAGGGTAATTTCTGGGAGTACAACTTCACCATTATTGATATTTACTGGGATACGGAGTCGATTATTCGAACGATATATAACTTCAAATGGAACGGAAACGCCTAATTTTCGAATAGAAAATATATGAGTTTCATAATCTATATTTGCACCTAATTGGTCGAGTTCACCAGTACCTAAAAGAATATCGAAATCGTTGTGCCAGTCGGCAATTCTAACTATAAACGGTTGATCAATGCCAATTTCGTTAAAAACGGGAAAATAAAGGTTTTCGGAGTAGGTTTTAGGAGTTTTCATAGAAATAAGAGTAAAGGGTTCAAAAAATTGATATTTTGGATCGAAATTTTGTGCAGCTTCGGGAGTTATTACAGTATCGGATCCACCAGAATCTATTAATACTTTAAGATTAGAATAAGGGAGATAGAAAAATGGAAGTTTGGTGGCTTTTGAAATATTATTTAATTCGATAATTCGGGATTGGGAGGAGATTCCGAGGCTTGTTCTCGAAAATTTTCGGAAAAGTATTCTTCGGTTTCTAAATTGGAATCGCATTCTATATTATTATGGAAAGTACGTGTGGACATTGGGGTTGGTTTGTAAGTTTGCTGTGACGGCAATTTTGAAGTTATGGACATAGGAGTTGGAGTTGGACGATATTGATTTTGGAAGTAATTATTGTTGGGTCTATTAGATGGTGGGCTGAATACTTGTCTATTAGGTGGAGGGTTTTGTCTTTGAGGAATGGGCCTATTTGTGTTGCCAAAATTTCTAGGTGAGTTTGAAGGACCTTGATTAAAGTTTTGAGGGAATTGTTGATTAAAATTTGGGTTCATATTCGTATTATGATTAGGTTGTGGGTTGCGAGGTGGTTGAGGATTTTGATTAGTAGGGCGATTGGTAGTGGTAGGTTGACTGTTTCTTTGATAATCGCGGGGATAGGTGGTAGATTTAAGATAAGACATATATTGCTGTTGCTGTTTGTGGTTATCTAAAGCTATGCATTTTTGAAGTGCTTCGTCGAGAGAGTTTAATTCAAAATGAGATAAATGATCGCAATAGGGATTGTTTATGCCAGTACAAAATGTTCTAAGGGCTTGTTTTCTGAAAAACGAAGCTTTAAACTCGATTGCCTGAGCGTTATTTTCATGTAAAGAAACATGCTGTAAAAGATCATTAAGTGCTAAAGTTATTCGGTTGTAATAGTCATCATAAGATTCAGAACGCTTTTGAACTGTGGTGGTTAATTGTGTTAATAAAATTTCTTCTGTGCGACGGTCGCCATATTTTTGGAGTAAAAGGGGCTTTATTTCTGCCCAAGAAGTTTTATTGTGTAAATTTAAGAAATCACGAGCCTCATTTTTAATTTTGGAAACGATATGAGTGTTAATTATATATAGTTGAGTGGCATTAGCACCTTGTTGAGTGAAAAAAGCAATTAAATTATCAACTGAATTTATAAATGTGGAGAGGTTATCTCCCGGTTTATATTCTGGAAGAGTGTTGCACAAATTATTAATGTCGGTATTTGTTAAAGCCATTTCTTGAGTTTTTGAAGTTGAGGGCTGAGAAATTAAAATTTGAGGGTTTTTTAAATCTTCAGATAAATTTTTAGAATATGGTTTAAAACGAGGTTTTTGTTTAGGAGCTTTTGGAGTAATAGAAAAATGAGCTAAATCTTCTAATAATGAACCTTCAGGGTAATCAGAACTCATGAGAAAAAGGAAGTGAACTTACAGGACAAGAAGAATCGCTCTGGACATCCCTGCCGTATGGTTCTCCAATCTCTGCACAGGTTTCTTCTCCCAGGTCGTTGATAACTGCCAAATCGTTGAGACGAACCGATGATCCTCCTTTGGATTCCGTGCAGCTATCCTGTTCGCAGCGCCAGTTATGTTCCGGGGTCGAAAATCTTCGTTTTTAAAAAGGTTTATTGAACGTAGGGTATAAACTATTACTGATCGATTAATTGCGGTCGCGATATTTATATAAATTGGAAATGCGGTGTACGAAAAATAAAAAGCTGATTCCGCTGATTCGGGGTTTTCGTCCAGGTCGGTGTGCTGTGGGGTCGATGAACATAACTTGCGTGTGAAGCAAGTCGAGAAGATCGCGAAGTACAGAGACTTAGAAGAACGAATTAGAAGGCAATGGGAAATGGAGAACGTCCAGACGATTCCAATCATCATGTCAACAACTGGTGTTATACCAAAAAGTTTGCTGAGAAACATCAAGGAGCTGAATCTAACTGATAGTCTTTACAGGTCCATGCAGAAAGCGGTACTACTTGCGACAGCCCGAACCGTCAGGAAATTCATGGGGAATGCAGGATCGTCCAAGAACATCAATGTCACCTAGGGCCCGATAACATGGCAAGGGTCTCGTCCGAGCCAGATCCTTTTGGTATCCGGGATGCCCGGGATCTGAGTGAATGTTCCCCGTAGAGGGAGTGCGAATGCCTTTTGGCTAAGTCGAAATAATAATAATAATAATAATAATAATAATAATAAGGTCTCCGATGTCATCAAGAATTCCCACAACTGGAAGGCACCAGGTCCAGATCATGTCCAAAATTATTGGATTAAGAAGTTGTGGTGCACGCATGAACAAATAACTACCTTAATTAATGAAGTCTTGCTCGATCCTCTGAAAATGCCATTGTTTCTTACACAGGGTGCAACCTACCTGTTACCAAAAGACCAGCGGAATACGGATAACCCTGCCAAGTACCGCCCAATAACCTGCTTGCCTACGCTGTACAAGATAATCACATCTTGCCTTACGCAGCGAATATATGCTCACTGCGAGCGGAACAACATCATTGAAATGCAGCAGAAGGGCTGCTCGAAGGGCGCAATGGGATGCAAAGAGCAACTCATCATAGACTCTGTCATCTGCAACCAGGCTCATTCCAAGCAACGAAACCTCCACATGGCTTATGTGGACTACAAAAAAGCATTTGATTCCGTACCTCACGACTGGCTCTCAGGTATCTTAAAGCTGTATAAAATAGATCATCATACAGTTTCCTTTTTAGAACACGTTATGACAACCTGGCGCACTAAGATACAACTCAGAACCGCCGACAGTAACATCGAGACGACACAATCAACATCCGAAGAGGGATTTTCCAAGGAGATTCACTCAGCCCACTGTGGTTCTGCATGGCGATGAATCCTCTATCACATCGGTTGAACTCTACAAAATACGGCTTCGCTATCAAAAGCAACAACGCAGAAGCGATCAAGTTGAATCACCTATTATATATGGATGATTTAAAACTGATCGCCGCAACCAAAAACCAACTAACGCAAATGCTTAAAATTGTAGAGGAGTTCTCCAGGGACATCGGAATGCTGTTTGGACTGGACAAGTGCCGCACCCTTAATATCATCCGGGGAAAGCTCGAACAAAGCGCACACGAGGTGCAGGACGGCCAGGAGATCGAAACAATGAGCAAGGGAGATACATACAAGTATCTCGGGATGAAACAAGCTCAAAGGATAGACCATCGAACAATGAAGACTGATTTAACGAATGAATTCATCAAGAGAGTAAGACAAGTAGTGCGAACTGATCTTAACAGCAGGAATTTGTTTAAGGCCCTGAACACGTATGCGTGCTCTGTACTCAGCTATTCGTTCGGAATAGTGAATTGGACCAACACGGACATCAACAACCTGCAACGAAAAGTTAGGACACTACTGACAAAAGCTCATAAACATCATCCCCGTAGCGCCGTAGAAAGAACAACTCTGCCACGTCAACTAGGAGGAAGAGGATTGGCAGATCTCAGCAAGCAATTGGACCAACAAATATTAAATCTGCGTAATTATTTCTACAGGCAGGCCAACAGCTCCACACTACATAGGGCTATATGCGGAGCAGACGTCTCAACACCGCTACGTCTGACGGAACACGAGCGTCAAAATCACCACCGAACCGACAACGATAAACTACAGAGGTGGTTGGGGAAGCCGCTGCACGGGAGGCATCCTAATGAGGTTAACCAGGAACATGTCGACAAGTTAGCGTCGAACTATTGGCTGACCTCGGGACGAATGTTCCCCGAGACGGAAGGCTTCCTACTGGCCATACAAGATCAGGTTATACCAACTCGCAACTACCTAAAATTCATTGTAGGAGATGCATCGGTAGTGGATGACAGATGCAGATACGGGTGCCCAACTTCAGAAACAATCCAGCACATAACAGGAGGATGTCAGATGTTCGCATCAACGGAATATAAGGAACGACACGATTCGGTTGCCAAGACCTTGCACCAGGAACTGGCGGAAAAGCTGCTGCTTGTGCAGGCAGAGAGGGTCCCATATTACAACTACACACCTGAGCCTGTTCTTGAGAACAGCAACTACAAGATGTACTGGGATCGTACAGTTCTGACAGATCAACGAGTTGCCCATAACAGACCGGACCTTATAATAGTTGATAAAATTTCTAGGCATACAACTCTGATTGATGTGGCCATCCCGAACAACAACAACCTGCGTGTGAAGCAAGTCGAGAAGATCGCGAAGTACAGAGATTTAGAAGAACGAATTAGAAGGCAATGGGAAATGGAGAACGTCCAGACGATTCCAATCATCATGTCAACAACTGGTGTTATACCAAAAAGTTTGCCGAGAAACATCAAGGAGCTGGGTCTAACTGATAGTCTTTACAGGTCCATGCAGAAAGCGGTACTACTTGCGACAGCCCGAACCGTCAGGAAATTCATGGGGAGTGCAGGAACGTCCAACAACATCAATGTCACCTAAGGCCCGATAACATGGCAAGGGTCTCGTCCGAGCCAGATCCTTTTGGTATCCGGGATACCCGGGATCTGAGTGAATGTTCCCCGTAGAGGGAGTGCGAATGCCTTTTGGCTAAGTCGAGATAATAATAATAATTAATTAGAGGGCGAGATTAATAGGAGTTTTGTCATAGGGCCGCTGCCTGGGGATCGCCAGGGCATGTCTGGAGCCGGCGCTGGACATGACAGCGAGCGGGACGTCGTTGACAGGGCGCTGATGAGGCGGGCCCCTGTTGCACAAACAGCTACAGCCCAACAACAACACGAACATCTACAACATGGGAGCCAAACGAGAACTAGGGTTCCACCCACCGAAGGTGCTGCGCAGGAACTTCAGCCAGCGTTCACAGAGGCGGGATTACAACGACGACGCATGAAATGGACTGTGTCCATGAATGAATCGATTATGCGTATTTTTTACAGGACAAACTTAGGACAAGAGATGATCGGCTACCGACAACAACTGCATGCCGAGTTCTGCAGGGAGTTTCCACACATGCAAGTGTCTGAACAAAGAGTGTCAGATCAGTATCGAACTATTCTAAGAAATAACCGAATTCCAGAAACGCGACTTAACGCTATCAAACGGGAAGTTGAGCTAGAGATCCACGGCGAACACATAAACATAGATGACAACAACAACAATGGGGAACTTCAAGCGCCTGGACAACAACTAGAAGCCAAAACGGTAGAACCAACAACCGAGAGTCTGGAATCGGTTAACGAAGAACATTTTGAAGGCTTAAACGCACATATGAGACAGGCAATATTGCGATACGAAGGCACAGACCCACTGAGCAGGCCACCGCTACCAAGATTAAATTCTTCCAGGAAACTTGCGATCGTGCTCGATCTTATGAACACACGAATTTTACCAAACTATGTTTCAGTGACACCAACATTAGAACGTATGCACATGTTAATCTACTGTGCCGCAACGGCAGTCACCACTGTAATGGGTGCCAAGATCCGAACGGCCCAAGAGTTGAATCGTGCAAGACCAGAACCACGAATGGCTCAATGGGAAATGCGACTAAATCGGAAGATCGAGAGTCTCCGTAAAGACATAGGACAAGTGACGGAATATATCAGAGGAGTTAGAACTAGAAGGATTCAGAGGGCGGTGCAGGCAATAATGAGCCGCACCCAAATGCATTCTCGGCATGACCCCGCGAACATCACTGCTCAACAATGTCTTGACACATTAAAACAAAAACTTTCTGTTTTCGCAGGGCGTCTGAGGAGATACAAGGCTAGTAACAACAGGAAACGAGACAACAAACTCTTTGAACGATCAGAAAAGGGTTTCTACCGTGCTTTTAATTCTAGCGCCGATGCCACAAATGCGAGTTACCCTAGCAGAGAACAGGTCGACGGTTTCTGGAGAAATCAACTTGCCACACCAGGTCCATACAATGTCAGTGCAAGTTGGATCAGCGAAGAACGCGAGATGGGCCGGAACTATAGCCAGATGCAACACGAGCAATTCACAACCGCTGAGGTCTCCGATGTCATCAAGAATTCCCACAACTGGAAGGCACCAGGTCCAGATCATCTCCAAAATTATTGGATTAAGAAGTTGTGGTGCACGCATGAACAGATAACTACCTTAATTAATGAAGTCTTGCTCGATCCTCTGAAAATGCCATTGTTTCTTACACAGGGTGCAACCTACCTGTTACCAAAAGACCAGCGGAATACGGATAACCCTGCCAAGTACCGCCCAATAACCTGCTTGCCTACGCTGTACAAGATAATCACATCTTGCCTTACGCAGCGAATATATGCTCACTGCGAGCGGAACAACATCATTGCAATGCAGCAGAAGGGCTGCTCGAAGGGCGCAATGGGATGCAAAGAGCAACTCATCATAGACTCTGTCATCTGCAACCAGGCTCATTCCAAGCAACGAAACCTCCACATGGCTTATGTGGACTACAAAAAAGCATTTGATTCCGTACCTCACGACTGGCTCACAGGTATCTTAAAGCTGTATAAAATAGATCATCATACAGTTTCCTTTTTAGAACACGTTATGACAACCTGGCGCACTAAGATACAACTCAGAACCGCAGACAGTAACATCGAGACCGACACAATCAACATCCGAAGAGGGATTTTCCAAGGAGATTCACTCAGTCCACTGTGGTTCTGCATGGCGATGAACCCTCTATCACATCGGTTGAACTCTACAAAATATGGCTTCGCTATCAAAAGCAACAACGCAGAAGCGATCAAGTTGAATCACCTATTATATATGGATGATTTAAAACTGATCGCAGCAACCAAAAACCAACTAACGCAAATGCTTAAAATTGTAGAGGAGTTCTCCAGGGACATCGGAATGCTGTTTGGACTGGACAAGTGCCGCACCCTTAATATCATCCGGGGAAAGCTCGAACAAAGCGCACACGAGATGCAGGACGGCCAGGAGATCGAAGCAATGAGCAAGGGAGATACATACAAGTATCTCGGGATGAAACAAGCTCAAAGGATAGACCATCGAACAATGAAGACTGATTTAACGAATGAATTCATCAAGAGAGTAAGACAAGTAGTGCGAACTGATCTTAACAGCAGGAATTTGTTTAAGGCCCTGAACACGTATGCGTGCTCTGTACTCAGCTATTCGTTCGGAATAGTGAATTGGACCAACACGGACATCAACAACCTGCAACGAAAAGTTAGGACACTACTGACAAAAGCTCATAAACATCATCCCCGTAGCGCCGTAGAAAGAACAACTCTGCCACGTCAACTAGGAGGAAGAGGATTGGCAGATCTCAGCAAGCAATTGGACCAACAAATATTAAATCTGCGTAATTATTTCTACAGGCAGGCCAACAGCTCCACACTACATAGGGCTATATGCGGAGCAGACGTCTCAACACCGCTACGTCTGACGGAACACGAGCGTCAAAATCACCACCGAACCGACAACGATAAACTACAGAGGTGGTTGGGGAAGCCGCTGCACGGGAGGCATCCTAATGAGGTTAACCAGGAACATGTCGACAAGTTAGCGTCGAACTATTGGCTGACCTCGGGACGAATGTTCCCCGAGACGGAAGGCTTCCTACTGGCCATACAAGATCAGGTTATACCAACTCGCAACTACCTAAAATTCATTGTAGGAGATGCATCGGTAGTGGATGACAGATGCAGATACGGGTGCCCAACTTCAGAAACAATCCAGCACATAACAGGAGGATGTCAGATGTTCGCATCAACGGAATATAAGGAACGACACGATTCGGTTGCCAAGATCTTGCACCAGGAACTGGCGGAAAAGCTGCTGCTTGTGCAGGCAGAGAGGGTCCCATATTACAACTACACACCTGAGCCTGTTCTTGAGAACAGCAACTACAAGTTGTACTGGGATCGTACAGTTCTGACAGATCAACGAGTTGCCCATAACAGACCGGACCTTATAATAGTTGATAAAATTTCTAGGCAGACAACTCTGATTGATGTGGCCATCCCGAACAACAACAACCTGCGTGTGAAGCAAGTCGAGAAGATCGCGAAGTACAGAGATTTAGAAGAACGGATTAGAAGGCAATGGGAAATGGAGAACGTCCAGACGATTCCAATCATCATGTCAACAACTGGTGTTATACCAAAAAGTTTGCTGAGAAACATCAAGGAGCTGGGTCTAACTGATAGTCTTTACAGGTCCATGCAGAAAGCGGTACTACTTGCGACAGTCCGAACCGTCAGGAAATTCATGGGGAATGCAGGATCATCCAACAACATCAATGTCACCTAAGGCCCGATAACATGGCAAGGGTCTCGTCCGAGCCAGATCCTTTTGGTATCCGGGATACCCGGGATCTGAGTGAATGTTCCCCGTAGAGGGAGTGCGAATGCCTTTTGGCTAAGTCGAGATAATAATAATTCTCACCGAAAGAAATAAATAGGTTAATCTTACTGCCAGTTCATATGCCAGTTGCAAAGTGCTTTTGCGCGTTAAACCATGGTGCATATTGCTGGCACATATTCTTCTAACTGGTCCTCTAACACTTTACTAATAACTATTTACCTCGTAATTGGGATTAAATGTGATGTCTTTATCATCTTCAGACCTGTATTTTGCCACATATATTTTGAACGTCATATGACATAATTCGGCCTTCTTTGCAGAAGCCCATGCTCATTCTATTCTGGACAACATCTAAAACCGCTTTTCGCATTTGTTCTCCATTAAAGATATCAATTTTTATTCACTAAAAATTGAAAACTGGTTTGTGGTCAACAGTGTTACAGCCAACAGTATTACACTGAATATGTAACAGTAACAGTGTTCCCCGTAACACTGTTGGTTGCATGCCATGGATTTAATAAAAGGAAATTTCACAGACCAGAGAGATAGGTTCTCTATGTTAAAGTGTGCTTTAATAAGCCAGTAAACATGGGTCTATACACAATATTTATACCTATAATGTAAAATCACTTAGGTACCGAAAAATTTAAATTACCGATTCTCTAAAAATTAATTTACAAGCGAAAATTAAGACTTTTTTGTTCACCCACACCAAAGATATAATATATCTTTGCCCACACTAAACGATCCGCAACGAACCAGGTCGACATAAATACTAATGGCGCCGACAGAGATCGTATTTTAACATGGATTTAGTTTAAAAATATTGTAATAAATGGCCGCAGCAGTCAGTGTTGCCTTTGTAACACTGTACCTGCACTTCCCCTACGTATCTGTAACTTTTTAAATTTTCTGTACTTGAAGTCGCGTTATTCAAAAGTGATCCCTCATCAATATGGCTCACCCGACTATCAAATGTTATAGACAAACGTGCCTAAACGATGAATTTACTATATAAGGAATCAATTAATCACCGAAGCAATCAATTGATCTTTTCAGCATTATAACGATAGCCCAACCGAAGGTGCGGGACAAAGCCACTGGTCTTGATCGGCCTCGGTAATTGGGGCGTGAGCCTTTGTCGATCAAGACCAGTGGCTTTGTCCCGCACCTTCGGTTGTGCTATCGTTATAATATTCCATGATCAATTGATTGCTTCGTTGATTAATTGATTCCTTATACAGTGTGTCCCCAGATGAGGTACCGCAGAGAAAAAGTCATTCTCGATAAAAAGTATCGCTTGTTCTTAAAATAAGATTGGCATGGGTGACCAGAAAATTGAAAAAACGTTAACTAACATAAGAGTAAACTGCCTCTATTTGTAGAGATACTGAAAAATGTTACAAAAAAAATTTGTTCAGCATGGTAAGTTACATACGCGTACAAAATTTCAAAGAGTTAGGCCTACTTTGATTTTTGATTTTTTCTTGTTTTTCTTTGATTAAATGGTTTTCTGTAAATAGCATGACAAAACTGTATTAACAAAAGTTACCCAGAATGGAGAACTGCGCCTGATGACAAAATACCAAAATAACAATTCTAGGCCTACTTTGTATTTTGAAAAGAAAATCAAAGTAGCCCAGGATTGTCAACATTTTTTTATCGTACATAGTTTAATACTCTAAATAACTTTTGTTATTACAGTTTTGTCATACTATTTACAGAAAAACATTTAATCGAAGAAAAACAAGAAAAAATCAAAAAATCAAAGTAGGCCTTACACATTGAAATTTTGTACACCTAAGTAACTTAACACACTGAACAAATTTTCTTTATAACTTTTTTAAGTATCTCTACAAATAGAGGCAGTTTACTCTTATGTTAATTAACGTTTTTTTCAATTTTCTGGTCACCCAGTCTAAGTAATGTTAACTTTTTCTATGCCAATGTTATTTTAAGAACAAGCAAAACTTTTTATCAAGAAGGACTTTTTTTCGAAAAATCAAATATAAGAAACTTTACAAGAGTGCGGTACCCCATCTGGGGACACACTGTATAGTAAATATATAACAAAAGTGAACAGTTTCAGCGGCAATAAAATAGAATTGACACTATATCATATTTTGAAAGCTGCAATTGTGACCGCAGAAAATTTAATTCCAGAAATTTTTCACAAGATTTTTTGTAGTTTTGTAAGTACTAATTTAAAACTTATCGTAAATCTACCTTTTATGTTCAAAATAATTAAATTAGATAATAACAGTCGTAGAATTGTGTATAACATACACGGAATGTTCATTTCCTACTTAAATGAATATTCCGTGATAGTTATTCAATATACTAATTTTACTATACAGCGTTTTTCAAAATTATACTAAATTTGGAAGCGTCCACAATCTTGAATTTTATAAAACTTGAACTTTCGCTTTATCATTTGGTCCTTGAACGAATCTTGAACGAAAAAAGTACGTGTTTTGTACATACCGTCTTATATGTGTAACCGCCTGCCCTGCATAATAACAAATTTAATAATGGCTTATAAAATTAAATAATATTTCTATTAATTTTTACAATTTTAATTGCTTTACTGCATATTACAAGAGTATGGAAGGACAGAGGACCACAAATAATAATAGATACCTACATTAAAGAAACAGCCACTACAACTTTTGTATTGTGCTTACACGGAGCATCTCGTAAAATTAGGTATAGGTAATCCAAGAAATTAGCCTTCATAATAATTCTCGAACCTCACGGTTTGATATTCCGGACATGCGGCCCCTGCCTAACTAGACCAGAAGGATCTGTCTCAGTGCACGGCCGGCATAATTTTGTTTTATTGCTTCGCGTCGCATGGCTCAGTTGAAGTAATTACTTCCAATGGCCTGCTCTCGTGTTCCACTCGAATTTATTTCGCAATGAAACGGAACTTTATTAATTTTAATTACCCTGTCGGTTTTTTGGCGATTCAAGGAGGGAAATTGATGGTGAGTTTTGTGAATAGATTGACCAGAAGGTGAAAGAAGATTTTAAAAGCAACTAGTTTATCGTCTTCCCTCTGAACTTTTTGAGAAAAGTCAATGTAATGTTCTAAAAGCTTACCTGTGTAACCATAGGTATGCCTAACAAAAACATAACGAAGCAAACTGCAGTAGTGAATTTCTCTCTGTGTGGTCTCAGCGTGGTTGACCAGTTGTCAAGCAACCCTGTGATGAAAGATTCTACCAAGCAGAACTCGCTGTCTATTCCGAGCAACTGAAATGCATTAAATTTTTACAAATAATATAAATTCAATTCTAACCACTTAGATTTTGGTTACCACCTTTATTGTTTAGTCTTTGCAAATCACAAATAAACTTGTCAGATACTGTCACTGACCAAGAATATTCTATCAGCTCCAAAAATCGCACTAAAATCGCATTATAACCTTCAAGTCCACTCTGGCACAAGTTCCAGGGCTTATACATATTCAAATCTAAGCCTGGAGACTACTCTAGAATATTCCTGGCCAATGACAGATGCACAAATCATAAAGTTCTAGCAGTTCTACAGAGAAAACAATGAAAACTAAAAGAAAATGGGGCCTGGGGCCTCAAACCAACAAAGATGCGACGGAAAATGCCTCTAAATTAATCACAAAACTATAAAACTCTAAGTAGAATACCCAAACTTACAATTTATCTGCTAAATCTTTGAGTAGGTTAGTAAACAGTGCAGACGTGTTCATTGAAAGCTGATATAACAACGTTAGAAGCATTTTTCGTTACTATGACTACGTTTAACTCGACGCGTTCGATCCGATTGAGAGAGGTTTGAATTCACTGGAGCGGACTCAAATAGACGTCGTAAACCCTATAGATTAAAATTCAATCATATTTAAAATTTCAAGCCAAGCCGCTATTATCAAACAGAAGTTGGCCAGAATGTGCACCAACCTACTGTGGAATAAGCATAATAAATTAATGTCCCTAGAGAGGATTGAAAACCATAGGATTCAATACTGATGATGTAAACGTTGAAGTATAAAAGATTTGACATAACTCAATCGGATCCATTTCAATCCGATTGGGTTGTCACGAGATAAACTAGTCAGTATTAAAAATCCGATCCTGTGAAAACCTCACAGTCGGGAATGGGTCAATGGAAAAAATCCCGGTGGATGATTAAATTACATTTATTGGGCAAAATATTTTAGTTGCATTTCAGCATTTTCAATATCTGTAATTTGTTTATTACTTTTCCTAAGGAATATCCAAGATTCTAAGCAATTGATAACTTTATTTCAAAGAAAGTGAATAAATTGGCGTCATCAAATACAATAGACAGAGAAAATTCGTACCGTTAACGTAAATGTTTGTTCCTTTCAAAATGTAGGACAACACAACACCTACGCGCGGGAAAGAAATTAATGTGTCTCCAAACATCGGTATAA
Source organism: Pseudeuparius sepicola (assembly GCA_963920635.1). Taxonomy (NCBI): domain Eukaryota; kingdom Metazoa; phylum Arthropoda; class Insecta; order Coleoptera; family Anthribidae; genus Pseudeuparius; species Pseudeuparius sepicola. The sequence continues at coordinate 51,981,823 of OY987301.1, forward strand.
AGCTTCTCCATAAGGTACATTTGCCGAGTTAGTCGAACAAGCTGGATTTTAAAGCAATTTCTCAAAGCAAAAACGCCGCGCCGCTTCGTTTTCGATTGTTTTGTTTCCCCTATAGAACGCAGATGCATCGCCATGAACGAACCTACATTTTGCAACAAAAACTATTTTGCGATGAAGGGAAATATTGAATCAAAACTGCTGAGTAGCGTAACCAGTGTTTTCGGACACAAATAGAAGATCTGTTCGAGTGTATAATAACGTAAGAGTGTTCTGAGAAGGGAAATATTGAGGAAATGAACTCATTGTTATGTACTTCTTGATAGCCCATCTTAAAGGTATAACTATATACAGGGTGTTTCTAAATTATGGTGCCAACGTATTGTGACAGGTAGAAAAAGTCACAAAGTTTCCTATAAACATGGGTCCGAAAATGCATGATAAGAAAGTTACAGGGTGATAAATGTATAGTTTGAAAAACATCTTTATCGCAATAACTTCTACAGAAGTTATGCAACTTAAATGAAACTTGGTGCAGTTCTTTAGTAACTGAAGTGCAACAATTTTCTTTAAAAACAATTTATTCCCATCGACCAGAGGCGGAGGGGCGGGGTAGCACAATGGGTTTATACTCATTATATTTCAGAAAAAGCAGTGATGTTTTAATCAATATCCATTAGGCATTTTTTCTTAATTTTGATCGCACAATCAATCTGTAAAACATTTAAATGCGGTAAGCGATAATTATATTTTTCGAATTTTGTAGGTGTTTTGGGGCACATTTTGCCGATTTCAACGCAAACGGATGATTTTAACGCTATGAAACGAGAGTACCCTTTTGTTGCAAAATAAAAAGAGACACTAAAATGATGAACCTGCGAGACCAAAAAGATAACCTCAAAAAAGTTATGAGTATAAAACCCATTGTGCTATCCCGCCCCTCCGCCTCTGGTCGATGGGAATACCTTTTTTTTTTTCACAAAATTGTTGCACTTCAGTTACTAAAGGACTGCACCAAGCTCGGCACCAAGTTTCATTTCAATTGTACAACTTCTGTAGAAGTTATTGCCAAAAATATGTTCTTTAAACTGTACTTTTATCACCCTGTAACTTTCTTATTATGCATTTTAGGACCCATGTATACAGGAAACTTTTTGATCAAAATGACATTTTATATCTGTCATATTACGTTGGCACCCTAATTTAGAAACACCCTGTATAACTAAGAACTAACTAATCTCTTACCAGAAGCATTATAAAGAACACAGCAGCAAAGAACGGTGCTCCAGGAAGCTGCAACACCACTTCTGGATAGGTTAGAAAAACTAATCCTGGTCCACTCGTCACCACATCACTTACTTCTACGCCTTTCTTAAGAGCCAAATGTCCTAGTATCGAAAATGTTACCACTCCAGCTAACACTGAAGTCATAGTGTTCACCAAACATGTGATTATGGCATCTCTAAAAAGATTTAAATAAATAGACCATCTAGATCAGAAAGAGTAGTGTTCTTTACTTGTACGAATTGTGGTGAAACTTATTGTAAGAACCAAGAGCAGGCAAAGCACCGCAACCTATGCTGTAAGCGAAGAATATCTGTGAGGCTCCATCCATCCACGGACCTGGAGTTAAGAGTTGACTCCATTGGGGAGTTATGTAGTACAACAAACCAGTTTCAGATCCGTCCAATGTTACAGCTCTTACCAGCATTATGAACAGAATTACGTAAGGAAACAGCGCGGAAAACCATATAACCTAAAAGAAAGATGAACGAATGATGTAATTAATCGATGAAATTAAAAATAAACTCAACAAACAGTCATCTACTAAATGCATTTTAATTAAGTTTCATTAATAAAAGAAACTTACTTAAAAGTAGTTCGATTCCAAAGGTCTGAACTGTTTAATACCGTATGCAACTGTCAATATATTTAATGGAAGAATCTTCGCCACATCAATAAGCTTAATTACTTTCATTTAGAAATCGGTAGGATATGAATCATATTCGTAAATAATGTTTTGTTCGATGATACATAAAAACTTAATGTGAACGTTTCCTCACCTTGCCGCTTTGATGAAGTCCTTTCCTTATCACCATGTAGACTATTAGCCAGCCTAACACTAGGCAGATGAAGAGGCCCCACTGCATATCACCAGGTTCCTCTAAACTATTTGTAATACCTAATACTTTGCGCCTGAAAATTCGCAATGTTTTGGTTGTTACTTTTGGATAAATTCTTTAGTCTTACTCGAAAAATTCTTCAACTGGAGAAGTGGTTTTAACGTTGGAGTTGTTAGTTTTGTTTGAAAATTCTGATATGCAATCATCCGTATTCCACCAGTTATCTATAAAAGAAAAAATGTTAAAATTTGTCTAAAAAATATATTAAAGACCCGAGCATACGTAACACTTAATTTCAACATCAAGCTTTAATAAAATTAATATTGGTTGTCTTTAGAGACAGTATTTTTGACTTTTGCAATATCAATACAGTTTTTGTAGGTAGATTTATTTCAGTCACTATTAATGAAATTACCATTTGCAGGCTAACACAGGAAGCAGTCCCGACCGACTTTTTCCCCGGCAGTTTAAGTTCTTAATAAAAAAAAATCGCAAAAATCATATCTGCCATGGAAATTAAAAAACAATTCAATAATAGTTATTTATGTACCAAGGCACTGAAGTTCAAGTTTTTATGACTCATGTGGAATTTAGTTGCCGAGGCCTCTGGCCGAGGCAAATAAACCACATGAGTCATAAAAATAACTTCAGTGCCGAGGTACATATTATATTTTTTTATTAGGCAAGAAAATAATAATAAGGGATCACCCCTCCATGAACCAACTACGCGCGGCGTTGCTTGACTTTGACGATCGCTCTGCCTAGGTCAAGTAAGACAAGACACGGCACCTTCGTACAGAAAAACCAAACTGTTGCTTCTTGTGCAGCCTCCACAACAAATCTATTGATATTCAAACCTACTAAAATATGTATAGTGAAGGATAGCGCTTCTGTAGGAAACAATTTCGCAATGTGTACGAAAAGTTAAATGGGCCTTTATCGGCCTGGTTTTGAATATTTGGTCACTTTTGACGGGCGATTTCTCCGCGTCTGACGTTTGATGTTTACATCTCGTCAAGGCCTACTTATTGAAAAAAATCGTACAATAATGTAGCCCATTATTGTACGATTTCTGTGCTTTTAACGACGATTTTGGGACACTTCACTGCCGATTTCAAGAAAAAAATATTAAATAAACTTGCCAGTTATGCTAATCTTAATCTTTGGCTGACTTGTATACATATTGGGCGCGTTAACTCTTAGTGAAAAAATTGAGAATATCAGATTAACGGGTGAAAATGTGTCTTACCGTGAAGTTGCTAAGATATTTAATGCGCGTAATGAACGGAATATCCACTATTCTATACAGTAGCACTAATAAACAGAATATTTGATCTATCGAGTAAATGAAATTGAAGAGTTTGAAAATTTATAAAATGTTTTGTAGTAGGTAAATGCGTCTAAAAAAATAAGAGCAGGTAATGACAACAACGGAAGAGAAATTTTAGAATATTTTTGTAAGAGTTCTTTAATTAACAGATAGGGATTTGCGGCCGAATACATTTACAATTTGGAAATGTTAATAAAAATTAAAAGCATTTAAATAAAAAAAATTCTGCACACGTTAGAAGTAGGAGACATGGAACAAAGACTCAAATATTGTTTGTTGGCGCAAGGGGAATACCTGAATGATGCTAACTTTCAAAAAATATATTATTTACGAATGAAGCAACTTTCACAACAAATGGCGTTGTTTTATCCCAGAATACACGTCATTGGTCGGAAGAAAATTTTCATTTTGCTGTACACTGTAAAAGGAAGTTCTCGCAAAAAGTAAATGAATTTTTGAGAGGCGGATTTCAAAGCGCCGTCGACGATTTACTATTGGGAAAAAGAAGACAAAAGAAGACAAAAATTTTTTCTTTTATTTTGGATATTAGATTCATTTTAAACAGACACATTTGCATTTGATTTTATGCTGTAAAATACAAAATATAGGTACGTATTTTGCAACAATGGTATTTTTAACATAACAAATCACTCTATAATTTTGGAAGGCACTTTGCACCAGCGGCGATTACTTGAAACAGCTCTATGCATAGACCTTTCATATTACTGTTGGTTAAGGTTAAGGATAACTTTGTTGCCATGGAAATACTAATACTAAGCATTCGTCTTCACCAATTTGTTCTTAAGAGGAGGCGCAGAATTAAACACAAAATTTTCGGTCATGCATGATTTTCTCGAAAACGACTTCATGTTATAATGTTTACTTTTTCCCCCAAGAATAAATAGGTAACGTATTTTATTTATCCCAATTCGCTACAGATTTTAAATAAAAGTGAATTTATTTAATATGGGTGTGAGTCAATATGCCACAAACTTGCTGCCGTTTTCAAAAAATCAATTCTCTTAAGTTTTGCCTAATAAATTTGTTTGTGCAAAATGATTGCGCACAAATCAAATTTATACTTTTTTGGAAGACCTTGTCCGAAAATAACGTATTTTTACGTCCGTTTTCGTGACGTGCTTACACTAACGTCACCTGGCATTTGTGGTTTACTGACACTATTTGTTCCTGGTAGTTCTGTTATGTATCCAGAGATGGTGCAGAAAACGCCTTTCGTAGATTGACATGGCTAGGTCGTTTTTATTAAATATTTTTGAAAAATTTATTTCTCGTGTCTAGAATGTTTAGGTACTTACCACAGCCTTGCCAAGGTAGGTTTGGTAAAGACGTAAAGGTACTAATGATATAAAATAAAGTCCAAGCTATAATGATACAATAGTACACATCTAATAGGAACACTATGGACATGGTAGCGTAGCCAACACCCTTAAGTATCGGACAAAGTTGGCCAACAAAGGTCATACCACCAGACCCCAAATACTGCCCTATTGCTATTTCCTGGAAAAACATCGGTATGCCACAGAGTATCATCGCTATGGAGTATGTGATCAAGAAAGTACCTGAAATGGAAAAAATATATGGAAAAGTTTTTTTAATAAAGCTAATTTCCTATTTATAATTATACAAGAGAGTCAGCAACATTAATGATGTCCATATAGGTAGACTCCATGCATACATTTGTTGTGTATTACGCTAGGCTGAATCCCGAATCAATTTATATCTATTAGTGTAATTGTTTGGTGACGGATATTATAAGCAAAAATTAGCCAGACGAATCGGCTACGCCGATTAGTGCTGGCAATAGATATATTTTTCTAAATATAAAAGCGAATATTTTTTGCAAACAGGCACATTGTGTGAACATTTACCATTTACTGTATTCCATATGAAAAATGTTGCTCTAAAAGTGCATACCATGAGTTTTTTAACATTTTCTTCGAATTAATTTTTAGTGTAGATAAACATAGACACAAGTCAGCTGTAGTTTGCGTCACCGCATCATCAGCTGACGAGTTTACTTGTGTTTGAAGTGTTTTCGGTATGATTAACCAGAAGGTGCTTGCTAGCGACAATAATTGTATGCAAGGTCTAGAAATATTGGTTTTATAGCTATTTGCTTGGCGGTGACAATATTTTTCAGAAAATCATTATTATTTGCGAAAAGTTCCAAACCTAATCAAAATGACATCATACACTAAACGTAACTTATAACAAAGTTTCTTAAGAATTTCGGGGTACCCTAGTATACATCGGTAGATAAAGTATTAAGTTATTTCCTCATTTTTGACAATAATAGCGAGAAAATATCGACCTGTTCAAGTAGGTGCAGCGTCAGATGAAACCCAACGACTTGAAGCCATTTTCTTGAGACTTTTGGAGTAATAATTATACTCAACAAGCAACGGATTCAATCTCAGACTGAGGGAAGAATCGACCGACGAACGCGACGTTGTCAAATGTCAGAACAGAATCCAAATATGCGAAGGAATTGGATTTTTAGCGCTCGGTTTCGTCTGACGCCTAGAGATTCATGGCTTGACTTGATATTCAAGCTACTTGACTTGACTTGAAATCAAGTCAAGTTCAAATCAAGTAGTAATTTTCCAATATCAAGTCAAGTCAAAAGTCAAGTATTTATTTCTCAAGTAATTGAAAAATCAAGTTTTTCTTGAAGCTACCTGAAATTGTATTATCAGTTAGGACAGTTAGGTAAATAATAATAATAAACCTTTGCATTGTACACTTTTTTGCAAAACTAGGAAAGAACAAAAATAAACTATTTTAAGTCCGTACCAAAACTATGTGTATAGTCTGTGTAACAACAAAAACTTCTATTTGTTTTTCTGTGCCTGTGTAACATAGACAACAAAAACTTCTATTTGTTTCACGTTAACACCGTTCAAAGCACTTTTTTTCTTAATATATAAACATTTTTCTCGGAAACTTGGTTCTTATTTTGTGTGTTAATAATAAATAAACATATTCACAAGTAAAAGTAAATTTTATTTTATTGCCAATTTTAGAGATTCATGGCTTGACTTGATATTCAAGCTACTTGACTTGACTTGAAATCAAGTCAAGTTCAAGTCAAGCAGTAATTTTCCAATATCAAGTCAAGTCAAATATTTAATTTGTCAAAAGCTTGATTTTCAAGTCAAGTCAAGTTATTTGTTAAAATGTCAAGCTACTTGACTTGATGAAACCCTACTGACGCCAACCATACCTATTTTTTCCGTTTTTTTGACAGCTTTCTTTTACTCGAAAAAATGTACTCCTTTGTAATTCGTCCTCCATTTTCCAAATCGGCTTTCATAAAACAATATTGAACTTCAAACAAGATGTGTATAACGTATAACAATATAAAATATATCATCTCAGTTGGCTACATTAAACATACATACATTTACAACACAAGATCAACATATATCATTTTTAGAGTTTGATAAACATCAACAACAAAAATTACCTGCTAAATTGTATCGTTTTGTAAACTAAGAAAATGATTTTTAAGTTTTAATTTAATATTTTTAAGGTTGCATTATTTTTTTTATAGCAAAATTTAATTTATTGAAATTAATTACTGCTTTTTGAAATATAGACCCCTAGGATGTACTTTTAGTAAAATTTTGCAGGTGATAGTTTTTCAAAAGAACAAGTTAGGTCGCCATGGTGATTAAAATTATATGTTATGTATTTATTTAAACAAGTTGGCAATAACTTGGTTTTAATCCTAAATATAACAATAATGGTTAGGTAAATAATTAAATTTTCTATTAGTAAAAATATCAATGTATCATCTGAAAACATTATTTGAATAAAGCTTTTATAACAATGCTGGGAATTTCATTTTTGTAAAATATAAAAACAGTAGATCCCCAAATACTTCCTTGTGGTACTCCCACCTAATTAATGATTTTGTTTGAACAGTTATTGCCGACTTTTGTAATTCGAAAGATATTTTCTAAATAATTTCGAAACCAAAATAATATCTACCCCTCCTATTATTCTATATTAAATTTAGTTAATAATTTTTCCTTGTTAATTGTCTCAAAAGCTCGTCTGAGGTCAAGAAATACTGCAACTACAAATTCTTCGTTTTCTAAATCCCTTCTCCATTTTCTCACAACCATCGCTACCTCCTGAGTATTTTTCACGGAAATCAACTGGAGACTCCAGTAAAATTTTACATCTTTCCAAATAATCTTTTAGTTATTCGTTATTCGTATACAATAGCTTGCATTAATTGTTGAATATAAAAATATTCAGATGGGTTTTTGTTGGATTTTAAAAGATTTATCTTCGTGCTTAATTGACTTAGAGATATTTTTCTAAAAATCTTCAAACAACTCTTCATTTTTCTGAAGTTCTCGTCGCAATTTATTATCTCCACTTCGAATTTTATTTTTTATTTAAAATTCATTTCTAAAATATTATGTTTATATTTGGGATTCATCACTATGGTCTTTTTTCTCGCCTCACTGTATAAAAACAAACATTTCTCAATTTTTTAAACTCATCCCAGTCTTCTTGGTGAAATTTTTTATACATATGGTCTGTTGTTTTTGCTTCGAGTATTCCTCAGACTAATGAATAAAGGGGACACCGCATTATAGCGTCTTTATACAGATGTAAACAGTAAGCTGAACCTTCTCACTCTACGAAAGAGATAAATGTATTTACAAAATACTACCTATGGAACGAAATATTCTCTTTTTTCACTTTAGAGGAAAGGCACTGCACTTTATGCACTTTTTTATATTTTAAACTTGGAATCACACGAAAAACTCGATTTTAGCGTTTGTTCTCTGGTAAAACTAAGCAAATACCGAAGCACACACCAAAACAAACAAAATGGAAAACAAATAATTTGAGCAAGCGCTAACTTTGGTCCCTGTCAAACGGCCGCAACGTTGCCGATTAGTGCGAAGAGTAATGGGTGTTCTCTACTATAACCATTTTGTCAATAATAAAACACCTACATAATCTTTCTTGTACACGAAAAGGTTGTTTTACTTTACTGTTCCGCCTGAATTTTGTAAGTGGGGGCAATTTTACGTTCAATGCATCTACTAAAGAAATTGCCGGTTTTATTTATGATATTCCTAGTTATTGTTACTCTTAAACGTGACAACATGTTTGGGGCAGGTCAGTAAAGGACCAATATTTGTAAACATGGGGATAGTAATAAATAACTGCCTGTCAACAATTCACTTAAATTTGTAAACAAATTCGTCCCCTTTATTCATTAGTCTGAGGATTATTCTTCTGCCAAACCATGGGGATTGTTTAGTACGTAGCTTTAGCTTTATCACTTTCTCCTTCTTAATTTTATTTTCGCAGTACACCATATTACTTTTTAACACACTATAGATATACCAAATTTGTAGTCTCTAGGTCAAAGATCTAAATACAACCAATTAGTTCCGTTGATGACTTTTTATAATAATTATTAATATGGTTCCATGTTCTGAATATGTTGGCTCACAAGAATAATTCATCTAACTATTTTATATCACTAGCTTTATTATCATTCTCTTCGTTTCTTTTATTGCTAAATGTCGATAAGAATGTGTGTTTTCCAAAAGAAAATATTAACCCTTTACAATTTTGTTATGTTTGTGGCAAAGTTGATGTCAAGCATTTAGGATATAAATATAGGTATTTACATTAAATTTTCCAGTACTAAAAATAGATGAGAAAATAATACTAGGTATGTTGAAATGTCATCAAACTGTTTCAGGTATCTAACCAAAATTCAGGACTTTAAGGGACAATTATTTACCTTTTATCTGAGTTTTTATTTCAGCCGTAAAAAGTAATGAATTGTAGTTTCATATTCTCAATTAAATAGCCAAAATCAGAATAAACGTAAGTACCTTATTTAGCGCGAAACGGTTGAATATTTGTTAGAATATGATGGCGTATAATTTCGTTCACAGGCAAATGAAAATAAAAAAAAATAAAAAATAATAGAAAGCCATGATTTTGGATTTATTTATATAACTTATATGTATACCTTATTATTGCAGACAACATTCTCCTAAACCATATTTCTCTATACGCAAAATAAGGGTTTTTTTACTCCTGTACCACGTTTAAGTTTTGACTCCCTCTCGACTAAACATAAAGTTTTTTGGTCCCTATTTTGGTTTCAGGACATGCCTAATATAGCCCCATAGTTAGGTTTTTTATTATTTATTCCCATTTGATACGTCCGTTCTGTCGGTCACTATACTTATATCTTTGCAATCAGGAAGAAGGGTACATATATATTTTTAAAAAAATCTATTTCAATCTATTTTGATTTATTTGATGTTTAATAATTGTTTTTCTGATTGTAGATTTAGAAAATTTAGGAAAAAATACTTAGGTATGCATTTTTTCGGGTAAAAAAATAGAAAATATAAAGAAATTAGTGCGAGGTAGGGGGGGGGGGTGTTACTCTTGGACGAATCACCTTGAACAATGCCTACAACTAAACTTTACCTCCTCCGTTCTTGTAACACAAGTAAGGAAACCTCCAGACGTTTCCCAATCCAACTGACAAACTTATGCACGACATTAGAAAGTCCAACTTGTTTCCCCAGCCACCTCTGTCACACACGTCACTGTCCACCACTGGTGTGTAAGTAACCGTAACCACCTTAATATCATCATCAATGTCATTTCCATCATTTTCCACAAAGGTAACGTTGAATATGTCCGATTTGTTGATTTTATTAGGCTCCTCTGAATCCACGTAAAATTTTGTCGACATTCTGAAAACAAACACAAAATGAATAATATCTAGGTATAAAGTCGATTTCTTGTAGTAGCAGTAACTTGTGTAAAGTGAGTGTGAAACTTAGCAGCACGCAAACATATTTAGCAGAAATAATCGCAAAGCCAATGAAAATTATCGTTTACATCTAAATATAATTATTGTCAACTTTTCAAGTCTACAAACAAAATCTCGTGATAGTTCTTCAATTTAAATTGCTCCTTTAATATCCTACCTGCTATTATTTTATTACCAGTGGGCATAAGCAAATGTACGTTCATGACATTGGAATTCCACAGACCTTGGCAGTAACGGAGACTAAACTAATATTGAACAAAGTATTAAAATATTTCAATAAATTAAGTCTTGCAGGAGAAAACCAAATTAGCAAAATGTTTAACAATATTACATCAGAAGGTATTATATCTTTACAAATTGAAACTATTGCACTTTTTCTTCATCACCGTTGATTGGAAAAACTATTACATATTTTGTAAGACCTAATTAGATACCTTAAACAAATAAATGGCTAGATGATGCAACTACGGATTTTTGTTTTCTCTTAAATTGCTGTATTTTTTGTGAAACAATATTTGCAATAACAAGCCTTTGACTTCCATGGAAGTGCATTTACATTAGCCTTGTTAAAATAAGTATAACGGATTTATGTGAACATGGATATTTTTAGAACAGGGATTTTTTTAAAGTTTCTTGGCAATGATCTTGACTTCGTATAATAATTAAAGACGAAAATAAATTACGGTTGTCTGAGGTAAGGACAAAAAACTTTTCAATGTTTATAGGTTTCTAGAGCTAGTTATAGGGTTAGAATAAGCTATGTATTTAATAATTTGTCGCAAGAATTTTTCCTATACACTTGACCATAACAACAACTGCTATTTGTATTTTGTATTATCAAAGACAAATAGTTACTTGGGCTATATGGCTGTTTCTTTTTATATTTTTATTAGTGTATAATGGCAAACAATTATTTTTGCGTTTTTTGTTTTGGCTTTTTTTGTCTTTTTTTGGTTTTGTCTTTCTTCAATAAGGATATTCCTGCTGTTTCTTTTTTCAAAAATATTAGATTATATCTCTTTATTTCTATTTCTACCTCTGACCTCTTCTGACTTTCTACCTCGACCAGTGACGGAGGTATGGGTATTTAGACAAATTAAAGAAAAATGTCAATGTCCTGTAGTAGGTGTAGGTATAACGTAAGCTCCAACATTGTTTTAGGATACAGCAATTAATGTTCTACAGACATTTTCTCGTTTGTGCTGTTTTAGGACCAATTTCATTGTTTAAATTATTTCAGAATTTGGCAGATATCTTTAGAAGAGTTTTAACTAAAATAACTTTAAGATTATTTCCATTATTTAGTCAGGTTTACAATAATACCTAACAATAACAAAAAAAAAATAAAGGAACAGAAATTACTATTTTTTTTTTCAAACACCTGTATCTTGGAAACGAAGGCTTTGTGTAAAAAGTATACCTACTTATACTGCAGAAAGGTTTTATTTTGTGGAGATCTTGCAAGCCTTAAAACCCTAAATATAAAAATTGAATATATACCTAACCTCTATTATTAGTAACATACAAGATAAAGATATCTACATAAAACTATACAGGGTTATTGGTAATTCGATACATTCCTTTGGAGATGTGATAGGGAAGGAAGTAAGGAGTAAATTTAATCTTATATTTATTTGCATTACGCAATACTCATTTTTTTTATATTTTTGACAACTTTTTATTTAAAATTTGACAAGTAATCCAGTTGAAAAGTTTAAAAAAAGTTCTTTAGATTTTTTTGCCTACTAATAAAAATTTAAATATCTCAAAACTATTGAGTTTTGCATAATGCATATTAGCGTTGACTGACGATATCAGATATTAGGATTAAATTTACTCCTTACCTCCTCCCCTATCACATCTCCAAAAGAATGTATCGAATTACCAATAACCTTGATAAGGTTAGAATTGAAAGGAGAAAAAGAACATAAAAACTCAAAATATAGGTACGCAGGTGTCTCAACGATCGATCAAGTGATGCTCACTTAAGATCTAACCGGAAGTCAGAAATGAAAACCGATGATATTTTGCTAATCCCTGTATACTCCTTACTAATATTCCGTGTCAAAATACAACTTCACAATTTTTTTTGGAAAGGGGTATGCTTTTTAATAACACCCTGTGTATTACGTTTGTCGCCATATTCGGATTCACCGGAAAATTCTACACAACTTGGGCTGCAGCCAACTCTGCTTATGACGGATTTAGAACTCGCTGCCATACAAGCATTTGAATTGGAATTTCCAGGTATTTTAAAGAAGGGATGTTTTTTTTTTAATTTCTCAGTCCGTCTGGAGAAAAGTTCAAACTGAAGATCTCAAAGCACGATCGGAAAATTATCAAGAGTTCGCTCTTTGGATCAGAATGATTCCCGCTTTGGCATTTATTCCTGAAGATAACGTAAGCGATGTATTCGCCGAACTAGTTAAAAGCGAAGGATTTCCTGAAGAGACTATACCCCCATAACCAGTTACTTCGAAGATGTATACAATGTTACCTAGTCGAAGACTGCGTCGTGGTCGTCAAATTCCAAATTTTCCAACTCAGCTTTGGAATGTCTATGAACGCACTCTTAACGACCAACATCACACAAATAATGACGTTGAAGGATGGTACCGCGCTTTTCAAGAAACATGTAGATCGCAATTTCCAAATATTTTTCGTTTTACTGAATGTCTGCAGAAGCAGCAAGATATTCATAACTACGAAATAGTACAACTGATTGCTGGAGATCAAGGAAATCAAAGAAATAAAAAGTATGTGGAAAATCAACTCGTATGTTCCGTTGAAGATTTTGAAAATGGTCAAATTATTGATTACTTAAAAAGGATTGCGTACAACTTTGAATTTTGAATTTATTACGGTTTGTAAATTTTTGCGAATGTTTAAAAATTTGTCCTTAATTATGTTAAAAAATATTACATTATTGTGATCATTATTATATTTTATATACAATATATTTTTTACTTTTCTATTGAATTTTGAATTTATTAGGGTTTATAAAAATTTTCGAATGTTTGAAAATTTGTCCTCAAGTATATTAAAAAATATTACATGATTGTGATCATTATTATATTTTATATACAATATGTTTCTAATTTTTTTAAATGGAATACATATTTCCAAATTGTAAATAGCTTTTTTGGTTTTCTTCCTGGTAGTTATAGAGTAATTAAAATAAAATTCCTGGGTATTCTACCAATTTGTATTTAAAAAACGAAGAGCCTAAAGTTATCCTTTTTTATATAAAAATGTTTACAACGTACGTTTCGGCTTTTAAGCCATCTTCAGGTACATGTTAAAAAGTTGTCAGTATTTTTGAATCATAACGCCCATATGAACGTTATGTTATAAATGCGGTTCTTTAAGTAAACCTCTACGTCGCATTCAAAATGATTAACAAGTTTCTTTAAAAACTCAAAATAAATTCAAACATATTTGTTGTGGAGGATATAATTATTTTAAACAAAGAGATGTTTCAGAGGTGGCTACATGTTAGCAAATTCGGCTTAAAAGCCGAAATTCGGCTTAAAAGCCGAAACGTACGTTGTAAACATTTTTATAAAAAAAAGGATAGTTTTTGGCTCTTCGTTTTTTAAATACAAATTGGTAGAATACCCAGGAATTTTATTTGAATTGTAAATAGCTGTAAAATATAAGAACACAGTACACTTTTAAGGGAACACATATTTCGAAATTAGAAAACTTCGGGGTCAAAACGGTTAGGAGGCGAAATAGCTGGGGGCGAAACGGCGGAAGCGAAACGGTTGGGGGCAAATCGGCGCAGGCGAAACTTCCGTACCCCGCTTTTTCAAACTATCAATTTGTCTTTAAAATTACGAAGAAAATGGGGTTTATCAGGTTAACTGGGATACCTTGTGGCCTGGACTCTCACTGATCCAAAATGTGTCGGTATATTTGAATATTGTTAAAGCTTTTCGTTATTTTTTGTATCTATTCGGTAGATCAATTAATTTAGATACTTTTTTACTGTTGATATTTTTTCATTATCATAATAGTTTGTTTGGAAAAAATAAATTACTTTTTGTTCCATATTTAAATACATACCTATATTGGCACTCACTAAAAACATAGTAGGCGGGTGTTATTTTTGTATTTTACTGTTTACTAAGTGCAAAGACATTTAAATAAAAAATGTTGAGGGTAAATTTAAAAAATGAAAACAGTAGGCAGCGGATCTTTTTTTATTTGAATGTAGGAAATCGTATTCCCTACTTCGCTCGTTGATAGTAAGATATACGAAAGTGACAAAAATAACAGCCTCCTACCTCCTACAATGTTTTTATGTAATCGCGAGTGTTAAAAACTGCATTTAAATATGGAACAAATCGTAATTTTATTATTTTTCCACACTATTAAGATAATGAAAAAATAACAAGAGTGATAAGAAAGTTTCTAAATTAATTGGGCTTCAGATTACTTTTAAATAAACTAACTTACCAAAAAATTATTTAAAAAGACGAATAGGTTTTTCGGGTTTCTACCCTTAGGATGCATAAAGTGTCTTACGACTTGCCAGTAATGTAGCCCAAATTCCAAATTTCTAGATTGAACCGTTTTTGAAGAAACAATCAAAACCAAATTTTTGGTCCCTCTTAAGGCTGAAATAACTAAGCAGGGAAGGCTTAAGGCAGATTTAACATGAAAGGGCCTCCTTAAAGCCAGTTGTAGAAGACATTCTCCAAATATTTGCACATCATTACAAAACATCCTGTATTTCATGGGGTGTCAGTAAGTTTTTAAAGAGGCCTTGGGTCGAGAAAATTGTCATATTTTGGGCATATTTCCATATATCTAAATAAATTATTGAATTACATACATATGTATGTATCCACTATGAACCTATATTAAAACAGAAAATATAGCCGTATGCGATTAAAAAAAATGCTTCAACACGTACAACATAATTTTGAAAGGCGCATATTTTGACATATTTCTCGTTCTAGTGACATCATTACTAACCAAGCTGTGACGTCATGTATATTTGTTTAAATGGCAAACACTATTTTTGATAGCGTCATTTAAAAGAATACACTTTCCTTGTATCGGTACACAAATAATAATAATATATTACATAAAAAATGTTTTCATAAATATTAAATTTAACATAAATTATTAAGTTTTTAGACATTTCTTTATTAGACAACTGTACCTACATTGTAGTGCTTATTTTTTTATCATTCCATTTTTAAGCAGGCTTAATTTTTAATCGAACAGTACCACATTTTACCGAATTTATTCCAACCTTCTCGTGCTCGCTGTATATTACTTATAACAAGTAGACAGTTAAGATACTGACCTGTGACCTATCATTTTGTTAAACACAGGAAAAATAAAAATAATTAAACCCTAACAAATAGGATTAATTTTATCATCTATAATAGGTACCTACAGCGTGGCGCGTGTTTAAAAAAAGAGTGAACTGATTTCTATGGCAAAAATAATATAAAATACGAAAAAAAAAAACGTTCTTATATACGTGGGGCCCATAGGGTTTTTTTAGGGAAATTAGGGAAATACATTTTACTTAAAGCATCTTAAATTTAAATCTACTTTTTTGCACAAATTAAACACTTTCTAAACAATGCAATTATCTAACCTGTAAACCCAACAAATAAATTTGTTTCTTTTAGATACACACCCAGATAAAAACTTTATTATCATTTCTAAAATCAAAATGCAAAAAGCAAGAATCTTCTTAGGTATAACAGTACTGCCACAGTAAAGTGTGGTAGTACTACTCATCTATTTAAGTAGAGGAACTATTAAACCCCGAAAATTATAGTAATATTATATATTATAGAACAGAAAAATTCCAACCTACCTTGCTTAACGTTTTGATCAGACTTAACAAACTTTTCCCCAAGATACCCCGGAGGACCGGCAGACCTATAACTTCACCGCGACGAGTATCAACAAATTCTAATTTGCGACAGCGGCTGTTGTACTGTATAAATAGACTTTGCCGCGTCAGACCGCATGGTATCACTCTGGATATACAACCTTTCAGTATTGCTGAAACCGGCCAGCGTTTCCCTTTTAGTGCAGTTTCAGTAGGAGGATGTACGTGTGTGTTGTTGTTGGTGGTGGTTATTTTGGTAATTTATTGTTTTTAAGCATCACTTCCAAATAGTGGCAGTACCAAGTCTAGAGGGGAGTACCAGCTCCCCTCATGGGCGTCAGATGAAATTTATCCTATCAAACTAACTTACCTGGGTAGTTCGATCGAAATTATATGAAACATCCAGTCCGAAGACATCCATTTATTTACCACGTAGTACGCCTCTGCGGATCTCCGAGCCCGAGTGTTTTAAAGATATGTTAAGAGAAGAAAAATGGCCCGCCGCCAATGGTGTCCCCACCACCACGTCTCGTGGCTTCCTATCCGTGGGGCCGCCATTTCTTGCTCATTCAGTTTAAAGACTGTTTTTGCCAAAAAGAAACGGGTGGGAGGACTTGCGGGACTGGATGTCTTCGGACTGGATGTTTCATATAATTTCGATCGAACTACACAGGTAAGTTAGTTTGATCGGATAATTATATTTCGACATCCAGTCCGAAGACATCCATTTATTTACCACGTAGATGTTCAGAGATATTATTTCTTTTTTGGGAAAAAACGGAGTAAACCAGACAAGTTGCTTACTACACTTGTATGGCCCGTACGCCTTACTTATAAGCCTGCCGCGGTTTCAGCGCGGCGACAACTTACCACCCTTCAAGTCGGTGGCGCTCCGAGGTTGGTACTTTTTCTGCTTACAAGCTAGTACTTATCGTACCGAGTATCGTAGACTTGATGGTTCGAGAATTGTCCTTAGAAATTACCTATCTTTACTGATATAAGGGTCGAATACGAAAAGTCGTAAAGACTGAAGACTCCTAGTCCAACCAGCTATCTGACGAATACCATCTCCAAGCCGCTGAAGTCTATGCGTGGCGGGTTGAATGGGCTTTTTAAAAGCCGACTCTTCCTAACGCTTCCAATGTACCTATCCAAAAGTGTCTGCTTGCTAGCCACTCTGTGAGGTCGTCTGTGTGATATAAACAGATAGTCCGAACTGGAGCCTCTCATGTCTTGTGTAGAGGATATTATGTAATCGTCGACCGCAGTTGCCGAGAATATCTGAAAATAAACTTTGAGCAATAGAGCACAAAACCCTGGGAAAATTTTCTAGAAATGAGGATCTTCTGAGGATCCCGCGTAAAGCTATACTTGGATCGTTGTGATCTGGCCTTGGAAATTCCCTTAAGGAATCGTTTAAGTACTTACTACCGGTCCGCTGGCCAAGTCACCTCGCCAAATCAGCGATAAAACTGAACAATGTTAATTGAAGGACCCATATGTGACATGTGCTGATGTGTCTTCCAAAGGATATATTGCCCTTTGCGTGTGAAAGGGCAAAGCATATAATATGAGGATCCATTCTGGTTAGCGGTTCCTGCCGGCAAGGACCATGGAATGGTCTTAATGTCACTCTCCGAAACTTCTATTTAAAAGCTTCCCTGATAGCTTGGTGGCTACCAGGGTAAGCTGAGGATGAAACATTTTGGTCAGGAAGAAAATATATTACCCGTCAGGCATTATAATTTGGAGTACAAGGAAACCACGACGATCCCTTCAGCTTATTCATTCACGAGATTCTGGAGAGAGTGCTAAATCAGGGAGAAATAAGAAAACATAAACGTAGGAGCCAGGATATGTACTTTGGGCATTTTCAGTTGTCCTTGGAGGCAAAAATGTCGACCTCAGGATATATATAATAACAAACGGGTTTGTTACAAAAACAGAAATGTTAATTAATCACTCAGTATGATAATCACACCATTACCAAATCTGTTTGGATACATTGCACGCTGCCTATTTTGTTGATGTACGCACTGTGATATTATCGCATCTCGGCAGTATACAAAATTTTTTAAGGTCGTGGGCATTAAAAGTGGCTAAAAATTCAAGTTCGAGGTACTAATATGGAAAAGGTTCCCTTCCTTTTTCCACCACCCCCAAATGGTATTCGTGATAGATGCAACAAGCACCCCACCCCGTGTTGGAAAGAATTTCTAGGGTAAATTCGTCCTGCTTTATATCATTACAGTTAGCCCCGATGTTATCTGACCATCAGCGCAGATCAGGCTTGAGTCTATCTGGTAAGGATATGCGAGCCTTATAAATCTTGCATTACTTTTCGAGGCTAAAATTTCTGTCACTCTGTGGTCCTAATATACATCCAGCCGTATTTGACGGCTGGCAAGTTGACACCAAGAACTCAATGGGGCTAGAAAAGTTATGGATGGTGTATCTGGGTTTACCTAAAAAACGGGTGAACTAGTTTTTATTATTAATATTATTATTATTGCCTTCTTTTAATCAGATAGAAAAATTCTTAATTTCACTGAGCCCAGGACGATTCCTAAAAACCAGCATCTTCGATCAGGTTTTGACCTGCTTTTTGATGTATTGATAGCAAAACCCCAGAAATTGCAAAATATTTACTGTTGTTTTGACACGTTGCTCGCAAGCTTTGAAGGAGAGCTCAAGGCGAGGAAGTCGTCCACGTAATTACACAAATAACCCCTTCCAGGGCAGATATTCTGTGATAGGTTTCATATTAAGGATCCCCCAAACCAGCCCGAAAGCCTTGCGGCGGCAGCGAATGTTTCTTACCGGCAGTACACATGGCAGTAGATGGCCGTGAACACACCGGCGCGTCAGTCTAGATAAAGAGATTGCCGCGAAATTCGCCCCGACGAATTTCACCGCGTAAGCTTCTCTCTGGTCTGTGGGACCTTTATCTAGTGAAGTTGAATTGCGCAGATGCCAGACCAAAGGGCAAGTAAATTCATAAGGATATTCTCAATTATTTCAAAGCGAGGATATTTACATATTTATAGCCAAGTGAAAATAGACGTCTATGAGGTCTATGGAAGTTAAAAAGTAGTTCCTTTGCATTAGCCACAACACTGTACGGATGTCACCATTTTGAAATGGGGTACCATAAGGTGAGTGTTGAGGTTTTTGACGTTTAAGGAAGCTCGCATTGCCGTCAGATTTGTCTGTTAAGGTTATCCTTGAGAGGTGCTGTGAAGGACAGGGATCACATTTTACTACTGTTACCTGCTCTATTAATCGAGCAATAGCTCTAATTTCAGATTTGGAGCGCTCACGAGCATTAGGAGGATTGCTTTGTACTGGATTTTTCTTAAGGGCAACTTGTACTCCCTGATCCAATCTAGTATGACTGAAAAGTCACTATAATGTGTTTCCACATATTGAAGTAGTTTGAAAGCTTGCCTGCAGTGATACTCACCTAGTTTTCTGTCTTCTAGCGCCTCTTCGGAAATCCCTTTGCTCTCGCATTCCTTGAGGGCTGCTCGCAGTGCTCGCGTGTGCCCTACTGTATAAAGGCTAGAAGTCGGTTCTCTGGAGAATCCGAGTGGATCGAGGCGCAAGCCCTGCTGCTCTCTGCGGTTGCCCCCCCCCCCCTTTTCTGCAATATTGAGAGTAACTTTTAACTGGCATTCAGTAAAGACTTTGCCACTTTGTTTCGGTATATTGGGACCAAACAAAATTCCGAAGGAACTAAGTTCTCGATACGCTCCCTCATGCCCCTACTAGGGGTTGGTGCAATTGCCTTACCCCTAGAGGATGACTCAAGGGGTAGCAAGTAGGCGAGAATACGGCCATAATCCCCTAGAGGCAATAAGATGCCCTCCCTCAACTATCTAGGGGTGCTCGCAGGTTTGTTCGAAAAAATTTAGATAGACTTACCTGTAGTGGGTAATGTTTTGCCTACATGCTCTCTGCACTACCTCTGCAGCGGTTCCTTTGAGAAAACCGTTGAAATATCCAACATGGGTAGTTGGAGCAATTTTCCGGGACGGGGTATTTCTGCATAAGTGCATTTGTTGATTCCTTCGGTATGACGTTGGCCACCAGATGTCCCCATCTGATTGCGCTCTCTTCGTGCAGACTGTCTGAGGTTTGGGCAGGGACATTAGCCTCCTTCGCGAGTAGTCTGGTGAGGTCATTCGCGTCAGTTGGTCCCTCCAGCTGCTGTGGTAAGCGGTCACTACTACCTGGAGGACTATGGTTCTCGGGAGACAGCTCTAAGGAGTGTCGGTGGCATCCGCCCGCTTAAAGAAGCAGGAGACACGAGAAGGCTTAATGAAGCGCATCCGTGTCAGTGGTCGATGAAGGCGCGGCTTAAAGGAGAGTGTCGGTGGCATCCGCCCGCTCAAAGAAGCAGGAGACACGCAAAAGCTTAATGAAGCGCATCCGTGTCCGTGGTCGATGGAAGCGCGGCTTAAAGAAGCTGGCGCATCGACCTGTCGCGGCGATGGAGACTAGCGCCATCTCGGAGCGGGCGACATGAAGCATCTGCGACTGTGGCGGTTGCTAGCGTCGTCCCGCGCAGCGGCAGGTGAACGCACCTCTGGATGCTCAGCTTGCTGCTTGCGGCGCCCTCTATCCATGGGAGTCGGAGGCGTGCCTGACGGAGAACCAGAACGCTGCGGAATCTAGGCAATCCCGAACGGTTCAATTGGCGACTGGTGGGGTGGGAGCTCGAGCGTGCCGAACACGCCCCAGCGGCCATCTTTTCGAGCCGTTTGGCGTTTCATGCGCTTCTGATCTCGAATGGCGGCGTTTATACCTATTACCTAAGGGGATAAAGTTAGATTATGTATTGTTACATACGTGGCTTAGCCTCGTGAGCCTTGTCCTCTAGGTTTGGTCGCGGTCTCTCACCCGGGTACCACTCGCGCGTACGTCACACTCGCTCGGAGCCCGAGAAACGAATGAGCAAGAAATGGCGGCACCACGGATAGGAAGCCACGAGACGTGGTGGTGGGGACACCATTGGCGGCGGGCCATTTTTCTTCTCTTAACATATCTTTAAAACACTCGGGATCGGAGATCCGCAGAGGCGTACTACGTGGTAAATAAATGGATGTCTTCGGACTGGATGTCGAAATATAATTATAAGGTTATGTGATGTAGAAGGTTATGTTCTATTTTGCGACTATGTGTAAAGAAAGTCGACTGAAAGGACCAAGAAGTATTATTGTATTAAAACAGGGTCATAGATACGAGGGGTGTTTGGGGGTTGAAACCGTTAATAAAAAAAAAGAGGAAAATATACCAAATACGATTTTGTAAGTTTGTAATTTCCAATAGAATAGAATAGCAGCGGATGGGATAGGACGGGATGGGATGGGATGGGACGGGACGGGATTGGATCGGTGGGATGGGATATAAGATAATATAGTGTGGTATGGTATGGTATCGTATGGTATAGTATAGTGTAGTGTAGTGTAGTGTAGTGTAGTGTAGTGTAGTGTAGTGTAGTGTAGTGTAGTGTAGTGTAGTGTAGTGTAGTGTAGTGTAGTGTAGTGTAGTGTAGTGTAGTGTAGTGTAGTGTAGTGTAGTGTAGTGTAGTGTAGTGTAGTGTAGTGTAGTGTAGTGTAGTGTAGTGTAGTGTAGTGTAGTGTAGTGTAGTGTAGTGTAGTGTAGTGTAGTGTAGTGTAGTGTAGTTTAGTGTAGTATAGTATAGTATAGCATAGTATAGCATAGCATAGCATAGCATAGCATAGCATAGCATAGCATAGCATAGCATAGCATAGCATAGCCTAGCCTAGCCTAGCCTAGCCTAGCCTAGCCTAGCCTAGCCTAGCCTAGCCTAGCCTAGCCTAGCCTAGCCTAGCCTAGCCTAGCCTAGCCTAGGATAGGATAGGATAGGATAGGATAGGATAGGATAGGATAGGATAGGATAGGATAGGATAGGATAGGATAGGATAGGATAGGATAGGATAGGATAGGATAGGATAGGATAGGATAGGATAGGATAGGATAGGATAGGATAGGATAGGATAGGATAGGATAGGATAGGATAGGATAGGATAGGATAGGATAGGATAGGATAGGATAGGATAGGATAGGATAGGATAGGATAGGATAGGATAGGATAGGATAGGATAGGATAGGATAGGATAGGATAGGATAGGATAGGATAGGATAGGATAGGATAGGATAGGATAGGATAGGATAGGATAGGATAGGATAGGATAGGATAGGATAGGATAGGATAGGATAGGATAGGATAGGATAGGATAGGATAGGATAGGATAGGATAGGATAGGATAGGATAGGATAGGATAGGATAGGATAGGATAGGATAGGATAGGATAGGATAGGATAGGATAGGATAGGATAGGATAGGATAGGATAGGATAGGATAGGATAGGATAGGATAGGATAGGATAGGATAGGATAGGATAGGATAGGATAGGATAGGATAGGATAGGATAGGATAGGATAGGATAGGATAGGATAGGATAGGATAGGATAGGATAGGATAGGATAGGATAGGATAGGATAGGATAGGATAGGATAGGATAGGATAGGATAGGATAGGATAGGATAGGATAGGATAGGATAGGATAGGATAGGATAGGATAGGATAGGATAGGATAGGATAGGATAGGATAGGATAGGATAGGATAGGATAGGATAGGATAGGATAGGATAGGATAGGATAGGATAGGATAGGATAGGATAGGATAGGATAGGATAGGATAGGATAGGATAGGATAGGATAGGATAGGATAGGATAGGATAGGATAGGATAGGATAGGATAGGATAGGATAGGATAGGATAGGATAGGATAGGATAGGATAGGATAGGATAGGATAGGATAGGATAGGATAGGATAGGATAGGATAGGATAGGATAGGATAGGATAGGATAGGATAGGATAGGATAGGATAGGATAGGATAGGATAGGATAGGATACGTTAGGATAGGATAGGATAGTATAGTATAGTATAGTGTAGTGTAGTGTAGTGTAGTGTAGTGTAGTGTAGTGTAGTGTAGTGTAGTGTAGTGTAGTGTAGTGTAGTGTAGTGTAGTGTAGTGTAGTGTAGTGTAGTGTAGTGTAGTGTAGTGTAGTGTAGTGTAGTGTAGTGTAGTGTAGTGTAGTGTAGTGTAGTGTAGTGTAGTGTAGTGTAGTGTAGTGTAGTGTAGTGTAGTGTAGTGTAGTGTAGTGTAGTGTAGTGTAGTGTAGTGTAGTGTAGTGTAGTGTAGTGTAGTGTAGTGTAGTGTAGTGTAGTGTAGTGTAGTGTAGTGTAGTGTAGTGTAGTGTAGTGTAGTGTAGTGTAGTGTAGTGTAGTGTAGTGTAGTGTAGTGTAGTGTAGTGTAGTGTAGTGTAGTGTAGTGTAGTGTAGTGTAGTGTAGTGTAGTGTAGTGTAGTGTAGTGTAGTGTAGTGTAGTGTAGTGTAGTGTAGTGTAGTGTAGTGTAGTGTAGTGTAGTGTAGTGTAGTGTAGTGTAGTGTAGTGTAGTGTAGTGTAGTGTAGTGTAGTGTAGTGTAGTGTAGTGTAGTGTAGTGTAGTGTAGTGTAGTGTAGTGTAGTGTAGTGTAGTGTAGTGTAGTGTAGTGTAGTGTAGTGTAGTGTAGTGTAGTGTAGTGTAGTGTAGTGTAGTGTAGTGTAGTGTAGTATAGTATAGTATAGTATAGTATAGTATAGTATAGTATAGTATAGTATAGTATAGTATAGTATAGTATAGTATAGTATAGTATAGTATAGTATAGTATAGTATAGTATAGTATAGTATAGTATAGTATAGTATAGTATAGTATAGTATAGTATAGTATAGTATAGTATAGTATAGTATAGTATAGTATAGTATAGTATAGTATAGTATAGTATAGTATAGTATAGTATAGTATAGTATAGTATAGTATAGTATAGTATAGTATAGTATAGTATAGTATAGTATAGTATAGTATAGTATAGTATAGTATAGTATAGTATAGTATAGTATAGTATAGTATAGTATAGTATAGTATAGTATAGTATAGTATAGTATAGTATAGTATAGTATAGTATAGTATAGTATAGTATAGTATAGTATAGTATAGTATAGTATAGTATAGTATAGTATAGTATAGTATAGTATAGTATAGTATAGTATAGTATAGTATAGTATAGTATAGTATAGTATAGTATAGTATAGTATAGTATAGTATAGTATAGTATAGTATAGTATAGTATAGTATAGTATAGTATAGTATAGTATAGTATAGTATAGTATAGTATAGTATAGTATAGTATAGTATAGTATAGTATAGTATAGTATAGTATAGTATAGTATAGTATAGTATAGTATAGTATAGTATAGTATAGTATAGTATAGTATAGTATAGTATAGTATAGTATAGTATAGTATAGTATAGTATAGTATAGTATAGTATAGTATAGTATAGTATAGTATAGTATAGTATAGTATAGTATAGTATAGTATAGTATAGTATAGTATAGTATAGTATAGTATAGTATAGTATAGTATAGTATAGTGTAGTATAGAACTTAGAATTAGCCCTGTATAACGAAAACCGTTAAGATTTCGATACATGATTATACGAAAAAAAATTACTTATTTTGACGTTTTCTCTAAATTCCTGCAGTTTTGCCCTAAAGAATTGGGCTATATACAGTGTGGATAGAAATTGTGGAATATTGCATATATTTCTTAAAATATTCCTCATATGAAAAACTTGTTTTAATAAAAGTGTTAGGGGAAATTATTTCCCATTTAGTGATATCAAGCAATCTTTCGTAGCACAAAAAATGTGCCATGGTAACCGATTTAATTTTTTCAAATTTCACCATATACTTTTTTTGGTGAAAATTGATACATTGAAACTTTCTGAGTACGATACAATACAACTTTAATGGGG
This sequence comes from Pseudeuparius sepicola, assembly GCA_963920635.1. NCBI lineage: Eukaryota > Metazoa > Arthropoda > Insecta > Coleoptera > Anthribidae > Pseudeuparius > Pseudeuparius sepicola. Next base: position 52,006,886 of record OY987301.1, read on the forward strand.
TCGCATAAGAAAAAATACAAAACAAATTAAGTTTTCTACTATGCTATTGACAATGTTTATCAAAATAATAATTTTTAACATCAAGTTAGCCATACCAAAATCACAACAATGCGAAACTGTCACTAGCTGTGTAACTGTGTACATTGTTACACTAAACGTACTTTTTTACTCAATTTTCTGAGTACTTAACTATACTTAGTATGTTAACCTGTATTCTTTCCGTTTCTCTTAATTCAAGTGCCATTATAACTTACTAAGTACTTAAGTACACAGAAAATTGAGTAAAAAAGTACATTTACTGTAACAATGCACACAATTACAAGCAACTGACAGCTAGTGACAGTTTCCCATTGTTCTGATTTTGGCATGGCTAACTTGATGTTAATAATTATTTTGATAAACATTGTCAATAGCATAATAGAAAACTTATTTTATTTGTATTTTTTTCTTATGCGACCCCATTAAAATTGTGTTGTATTGTATCGTATTCAGAAAGTTCCAATATATCAATTTTCACCAAAAAACGTATATGATGTTATTTAAAAAAAAATCAAGTCGGTTACCATGGCAACCACATTTTTTGTGCTACGAAAGATTCCTTCATATTACTAAACGGGAAATAATTTTCCCTAACACTTTTATTAAAACAAGTTTTTCATAGGAGGAATATTTTAAGAAATATAAGCAATATTCTACAATTTCTATCCACACTGTATACAGGAAAACCTGGCATACAGAACATAAAAACTATAAATTTTTAATTAAAATTCTGTCGTCTTTAATTTCTTACGTACAGGGTGGCTCACTATAAATTGACACCCCCCTTAACGTTTTTGAGGTTAGAAAAAAGTTTTCTACAAAAGTTTTAGATACTAATACAAAAACATTTTGTGACGCTATTGGACCATATCCACTGTGTTCTAGAAAGCAGTGGCAGACATAACTTATGTTTTTATAAATGGAACACCTTGTATATTTTTGGATTATTGAATTATACGCATTTTTCTGATTCCAACGAAGTATTGTATGTTATATATTCGCTCCAACCGTTCGTTCAGAACTGAGCTTTTTTGTGAGGAATTACTCCTTGGGTCTCGATTTTCGTTGGGAATAAACATTGCATAGATCAAAGTTTTCTCCTTCACCAACGTAACGTCAAAGATATTGCTATCTTTGTTGGGGCATGTCCTGACATGCTGCAGGCACAATTATCTCAGCCAGCCCATTACCGGTTTCATCCTCTTTGGGAATCATCAGATGGACGTAGGCAAAATCCGGAGTGGATGGATTCAAAAGATAGAACCAACAGAAACAACTACTCCGAGGGCTAATACCCCTTCCGGCATTCAACTACACCATTGGTTCTCGATTTTCGTTGGGAATAAACATTGCATAGATCAAAGTTTTCTCCTTCACCAACGTAACGTCAAAGATATTGCTATCCTATCTTTGTTGGGACATGTCGTGACATGCTGCAGGCAGGTATAGTTAAAAAAACTGTCAGATTTATTGTTTCAATTTTAATTTTTATTGAAAACAACAAGAACATTTAGAAAAAGGATATACGTATTACAAATGCTCCATGCCATTGACCTTAGGCGCCATCTACTTTCCAGGACACGAAACTATAGCCGTGAGAAGACTTATTAATACGTCAGTCAACGCTTTCAGTGTTTCTACATTTCCCGGTCTGTCATAATAAATTTTATGATAATAAATCTGACGAAGTTTATTTTGTTACTAATTAAAATTTCTCATTTCTCTCGATTTCCCCTCTTAACTTTTCTCTGAAATCTTAAAATAGCCCATTTTGTTTTCAGTGTTTCTACATTTCCCGGTCTGTCATAATAAATTTTATGATAATAAATCTGACGAAGTTTATTTTGTTACTAATTAAAATTTCTCATTTCTCTCGATTTCCCCTCTTCACTTTTCTCTAAAATCTTAAAATAGCCCATTTCGTTTTCCAAAGCGTGAATATACTTGCAACTGTCAATAATATACTTGCAACCTCTCAATAATAATTGTATGTCTTTCATGACAACCTATGACCCAAGGAGTAATCCCTGACAAATAAGGCTCAGTTCTGAACGAACGGTTAAAGCTAACATAACATTATATACTTCGTTGGAATCAGAAAAATGCGTAGAATTCAATAATCCAAAAATATAGGTACAAGGAATTCTATTTAAAAAAACATAAGTTATGTCTGCCACGGCTTTCTAGAATACACTGTATAAGGTCCAATAGCGTCACAAAAAACTTTGTACTAATATCTAAAACTTTTGTAAAAAACTTTTTTTCTAACCTAAAAAACTAACAAGTTAAGCGGGGTGTCAATTTATAGTAAGCCCCCCTGTACATTCGAGAATACATTGTTGAAATTTGGCACTGCTGTGTTTTTGGGGATGGAAAATAAACTGAAAATTTAAATTTCTACGTATCTCACAGGGGGGCCATCTGTGTTATTTTTGCATCGTGCTTTTACTCGAAACTTTTTGAGGTAATGTTTTGGTCTGAAATTTATTTTTTTAAATTTGTGAACTTCCCTTCCATCCACAAAGTCTAACTTCGGCCCCATAAAATGTGTTATTCCTTCATTCAAGCCCCCACCTTGACAGTATCCCGGGACCGCCACTTTTTCCAGAGAGTAAATTTGATTGTGTAAATCGAGAGAGTTTGCACCATCCTTCTCATGTGCTTTTATTTTGAATTGTTGACATGGTTTTTAAAAAATCCAGAGTGTTTGTTCATTCATTTTGTCATGAATATTTTAGTGTAAAACATTACCAGAAATTAAGATAATTAATTACAAATTGATATGTTTTTGTTTCGAACATCTCGCTGTGTATAAGAATCTGGCCTTATTTTTCCTTTTAAGTTTTTCGGAACATCCTGTAGAGCTACGGTAATGCAAATTGGTACGTTTGGGTTTCAAACAACGCTGAATAAGAATCCGGTATTTATTTTCCTCTAAAAAATCCCTAATAGTACTTCTAGAAATTTTAGCACTAAAACACCGTCTCAGTGGGCCATGAACTTAACGCACGAGGCAACTGAAATTATGCATTATATGCCATTTATGAAGCTCTATCCAACAAAAAAAAAGTTTATGAAAATCGAAAAAATGTTATCTACAGGGGTGGTCAGTCCTTAAGTGGGACACACTGTATATACCATTACCAATATAATATTTCTGATGTAATCTTCCGATATATTTTACAGAAAAGACACTTTACTTAAGCAAAAAAAATATGTCTATGTATGGCAACTTCTAGCTGGCAACTTCTAGCTTGAGTTTGGAATCTGAAATCTGAATCCATCAATGAGCAACAAATACCTAAATCATGTATCTATTTGTTGCATACTCTTAATATTTAGATGCCATTAAAATATTTCATTTCCGAAAAAACAGATACCTATGTCCTATTATGAATTTACAGTCGTTAAAGTTAAAGTTTGAAAAGTTGCTAGCGAAATGATGACCATATAGAATTTTTGTCATTGCGTTGTGACATTGAAATTCCGAAAGATTTACCTCCATAATTATGGACAGTCATTCAAGATGTTGCGTTGAAAATTTTAGTTCCCCCTTTAAAACACCAGTATTGTTCCATAAACACAGAAAACACAATTTTATAATTTATGTATATAAAATTAACAGAATATTGCAAAACGGCACCTGTAATACGATAACTTGGCTTAAATGATCTTATTTTTGCCAAAAAGCAAAGAAAAATCTACCAGGATGACCTCTTGTTTTTTGCGCAGTTCTGAATTCTGCATGGATGAAAAGTTACTACCTATTCTACTTGTTCAGAACACTAATTAGGACTTTTTGTCATTGTGGTATTGAAATTCCGAAATATCTACATCCTTAATTTAGGACAGTCATTCAAGATGTTGCGTTGAAAATTTTAGTTCCCCCTTAAAAACACCAGTATTGTTCCATGAACACAGAAACAGAAAACACAAGTTCTATTCAATCGATCCTATGTAATTAACTCAGTATCCTTGGCTTTTTCACTAGACGCAAAAACCTCGGAAAGATCTGCTTCCTTCTAAATCCATTATTTAATCGAAAAATCTTTCTCCTGGAATTGTACAGGGTAACTCACTCTAAATTGACACCCAGGTTAGAAAAAAAAAGTTTCTTGCAAAAGTTTTAGATACTAGAAAGTTTTTTGTGACGCTATTGAACCTTATACAGTGTATTCTAGAAAGCCGTGGCACACCTTGTGTATTTTCGGATTATTGAATTCTATGCATTTTTCTGACTCCAACGAAGTATATATGTTGTATGTTCGCTCCAACCGTTCGTTCAGAACTGAGCCTTTTTTGTGAGTTATTACTCCTTGGGTCATAGGTTGCCATGGGAGAAAAATGCCAAATTATAGTAATAATTATTGAGAGTCTATAAGTATATTTACGCTTTGGAAAACAAAATGGGCTATTTTAAGATGTTAGAGAAAAATGAAGAAGGGAAATTGAGAGAAATGAGAAATTTGAAATAGTAACATAATAGTTAATAAACTTCGTCAGATTTATTGTTTGAGATTTAATTTTTATTGAAAACAACAATAACATTTAGAAAAAAAGATATATATTTTTAATTGAAGATGGACCCCATGTGGGTTATTAATATTTTAGGAAGGAAAATTAAGGAAACAGACCTCAGTCCCACAATTTCTTTTTAATTCAAAAAGCTAATTGTTTCGTAACTCCCAAAGTTACATCATCAGGCTAAAGCTATAATAAAAGGAGAATAAAGCTAAAAAAGGTCAACAGCACTACTAATAAATGATTAAAATTAATTTTATCACTTAATGAGTAAAAAATTCGTTATTTTACTTAGGTACAAATATCATCAAGAGCTGTACAGTTCTAAGATTGGAGTCTATTATAGTCATTGCACTAACTACTAGCCTTTATATAACTAAAATTAAAAGGTAAGACAAACTAAGACAAGGGACATACAGATTAAAATTCTTGTTAGGTCTATCTACGGCGGCGTAATAGCTGTAGGTGTTTCGAATTGATTCTAGAAAAATTTTTATACAATAATTTTTTTTTAATGGCTACGTATTTTGGTGCTGGCAGCGCCCCCCATTGGCAAAGGTGGAAACTAAGTCTTAGGAGAGAATTAGCCTGTAAGAGAAGAGAGAGAATTAGCCTGTAAGGCAACCTCAATATTTCAGAAAAACTTAAAGCAGAAGACGACAGTGCAGAAAACCCAACAGTAGAGTTAGGTAGGTAGCTATTATAATTCAAAGAAAATAGAGAAAGTTGGTGAAGATTCAAAATTTATTTGGAAGTTTAACGATTTTTCATTATTCAATTTTACTTGTCTAAGAATCCCAAAAGACTCTAAGTTATTAAGAAAAGAACCTCTATTGGCTATGTGTAAAATTTTAAAATCACGTTTCGGTTCAAAATCATGCTGATTATCATATAAATGTTTAGAAAAATGTGAGAAGCAATTTGAAAGTGGGTTTAAAGCCCTTTGATGTTCCTTTAATCTGGTTTTTAAATTACGAAAGGTTCTACCAATATAAGAATACTTACATGTCGAACAAATCAGTTTATAAACACCTTTAAGATCTATTCGATCAGTTTTATCTTTATTGTTTAACAATAATCTACCCAATGAGTTTGAACTTTTAAACGAGACTTTAACGTATCTTTTGAAATATTAGAAATTTTATAACTTACTGGGCCACTGTAAGCTGTAAGTTAATGAAATATACTTATTAGTTATATTCGAGTCGACTGTAGGTTGAGGGAAATGTTGATCGCTTTGATAACGATGTATATAAACAGAATTTTGCATTATTTTATTTTGTTTCTTAGATAATAATTTACTAATTTATCATCGTAGTTGTGTTGTAAAGCAATTTGAGATACAATATGTAACTCTTTATTAAAAGATTCTTCTGAGAGGGGGACTTTAATTAATCTATCCAGATAAGCCAATTTATGAGATATAGGGTGTTTGGAAAAATTATCTATCACCACTCCGGTATGAGTTGGTTTTCTGTAAATGTTAAAAGTAATATTATTATCTAAATGTTGGACTGTAAGATCTAAGTATTGTTCCATAAACACAGAAAACACAATTTTATAATTTATGTATATAAAATTAACAGAATATTGCAAAACGGCACCTGTAATACGATAACTTGGCTTAAATAATCTTATCTTTGCCAAAAAGCAAAGAAAAATCTACCAGGATGACCTCTTGTTTTGTGCGCAGTTCTGAATTCTGCATGGATGAAAAGTTACTATTCTACAGAACACTAATTAGGACTTTTTGTCATTGTGGCATTGAAATTCCGAAAGATCCACCTCCTTAATTTAGGACAGTCATTCAAGATGTTGCGTTGAAAATTTTAGTTCCTCCTTAAAAACACCAGTATTGTTCCATGAACACAGAAACAGAAAACACAAGTTTTATTCAATCGATCCTATGTATCCTTGGGTTTTTCACTATAGTAAAATCGAGCAACTCTTACGCCTGGAGTAAACAAGAGCACGTGGGTTGAAATATCTGCCAGAGCCGCACGGAGGTACGACGTTTATTTAATTTTAGTCTTACAATTGTGTACATCAAAATATTTCGGGCAAGAATTATTGGCTTAATTAAAATGGTTCAAAACATCGATAAAATTATTTGTGGCAGTGTCTAAATAGCTGGAAACAACAAGATAAACCCGAATATCTACACTTCTGCGATCGAGCACGTCCCTGTTGCCGAGTCGGGTGAAATTTTATAGCCTACCGACCAATCGCGGATCGTCATTGAACACGTGGTTTTATTTACACTAGGCGTACGGATTGCTCGATTTTAGTATAGACGCAAAAACCTCGGAAAGATCTGCTTCCTTCTAAATCCATTATTTAATCGAAAAATCTTTCTCCTGGAATTGTACAGGGTAACTCACTCTAAATTGACACCCAGGTTAGAAAAAAAAGTTTCTTGCAAAAGTTTTAGATACTAGAAAGTTTTTTGTGACGCTATTGAACCTTATACAGTGTATTCTAGAAAGCCGTGGCACACCTTGTGTATTTTCGGATTATTGAATTCTATGCATTTTTCTGACTCCAACGAAGTATATATGTTGTATGTTCGCTCCAACCGTTCGTTCAGAACTGAGCCTTTTTTGTGAGTTATTACTCCTTGGGTCATAGGTTGCCATGGGAGAAAAATGCCAAATTATAGTAATAATTATTGAGAGTCTGCAAGTATATTTACGCTTTGGAAAACAAAATGGGCTATTTTAAGATGTTAGAGAAAAATGAAGAAGGGAAATTGAGAGAAATGAGAAATTTGAAATAGTAACATAATAGTTAATAAACTTCGTCAGATTTATTGTTTGAGATTTAATTTTTATTGAAAACAACAATAACATTTAGAAAAAAAGATATATATTTTTAATTGAAGATGGACCCCATGTGGGTTATTAATATTTTAGGAAGGAAAATTAAGGAAACAGACCTCAGTCCCACAATTTCTTTTTAATTCAAAAAGCTAATTGTTTCGTAACTCCCAAAGTTACATCATCAGGCTAAAGCTATAATAAAAGGAGAATAAAGCTAAAAAAGGTCAACAGCACTACTAATAAATGATTAAAATTAATTTTATCACTTAATGAGTAAAAAATTCGTTATTTTACTTAGGTACAAATATCATCAAGAGCTGTACAGTTCTAAGATTGGAGTCTATTATAGTCATTGCACTAACTACTAGCCTTTATATAACTAAAATTAAAAGGTAAGACAAACTAAGACAAGGGACATACAGATTAAAATTCTTGTTAGGTCTATCTACGGCGGCGTAATAGCTGTAGGTGTTTCGAATTGATTCTAGAAAAATTTTTATACAATAAATTTTTTTAATGGCTACGTATTTTGGTGCTGGCAGCGCCCCCCATTGGCAAAGGTGGAAACTAAGTCTTAGGAGAGAATTAGCAATTACAGGCAACCTCAATATTTCAGAAAAACTTAAAGCAGAAAACGACAGTGCAGAAAACCCAACAGTAGAGTTAGGTAGGTAGCTATTATAATTCAAAGAAAATAGAGAAAGTTGGTGAAGATTCAAAATTTATTTGGAAGTTTAACGATTTTTCATTATTCAATTTTACTTGTCTAAGAATCCCAAAAGACTCTAAGTTATTAAGAAAAGAACCTCTATTGGCTATGTGTAAAATTTTAAAATCACGTTTCGGTTCAAAATCATGCTGATTATCATATAAATGTTTAGAAAAATGTGAGAAGCAATTTGAAAGTGGGTTTAAAGCCCTTTGATGTTCCTTTAATCTGGTTCTTAAATTACGAAAGGTTCTACCAATATAAGAATACTTACATGTCGAACAAATCAGTTTATAAACACCTTTAAGATCTATTCGATCAGTTTTATCTTTATTGTTTAACAATAATCTACCCAATGAGTTTGAACTTTTAAACGAGACTTTAACGTATCTTTTGAAATATTAGAAATTTTATAACTTACTGGGACACTGTAAGCTGTAAGTTAATGAAATATACTTATTAGTTATATTCGAGTCGACTGTAGGTTGAGGGAAATGTTGATCGCTTTGATAACGATGTATATAAACAGAATTTTGCATTATTTTATTTTGTTTCTTAGATAATAATTTACTAACTAATTTATCATCGTGGTTGTGTAGTAAAACAATTTGTCCACATAGAAAACAAACAAGCATTCAGCCAAGCTAGTGTCGTTATTCCCAATGTTTGGCGCCCTCTGGTCAATCAGGCGGGGGGAAAACCGCGGCAATCCACTGACGCCAACACGGATTAGTGATTAATCATTATGCATTTGCATAATGATATAAACTATATATATATATATATATATATATATATATATATATATATATATATATATAAACTTCAATCTCTTTCTTGTAGTTCTCATTTTCACTCGAAAACAGTCAGAAATTTGTACTGATGGAAACGTCGTGTTTAGAAATAAATCAAGACAATAATTGAAGTCCGACCACAGATTTTTACTAAACAATCTACTTTGTCTACAAACTTCAAACAACTACTAAACTTTAATTTTTATTTATTTCAGTGTTGCCAAAATGCATACTCTGGTGAAAATAATAGCTATTTGTGTACGAAGGCAGTAAAGTTCAAGACCGAGGCAAATAATAAACCCCATGATTTATAAAGAGGAACTCCAGTGCCGAGGGGGAACATGTTTTTTACGCAAAATAGTTTAAAGAGCGCGGTCACCCATCCATCGCACCGTTGCTTACCTTCTAGATCGCACTATAACCGCTCTGGGCTACGTTGCAACATTGTTCTTCAGGAGTCCTCTGGGAAATCTCTTGTTGTCTACACTATAAAATATTTATGTTGTTCGAACCGAACGTACGTCTCATATTTAAAGATTAGGTTGTTACAAGTAACAATTCCACAATGAACTTGAAAAGTCACATTGGTTGGATTTTGAATATCAGGCCACTTTTGCGGGCGATCGGCCAATCCTCAAATTTCGCCAAGACCTACTTTAGCTTTTAATTACGATTTTAAGACTCTTTAGTGTCGGTCTAAAAAAGAAACCATTTCCAATATACGAAATATTTAGGTACTTTTGCGTTTTTCATAATTTATTTTAATTGGGCAACAATGTGAAGATACTGAACCTGTAAAAGGCACACGAGTACACCCGATGCCCCTGCTATGTAATATTCTTTCTATCTAAGCGCAGTGTATGCAGACTTGCAAAAATGAACTAAAAAAATATTGATATATTGGTATTCAAAACAAAAATTAAATGGTTTTAGCTTGTAAAAAAAAAGCATAATGAATTTCTGACATCACACTTTTAAAGGGTTTCTGGCGACATAAAAAATAATATTGCAATAATTTCTGTTCCTCTTAACAATAACTGAGTTATTCGCCAAAACAATTGAGAAATAATTTTCTACTCTTGACGATGGCGAAAATGTGATAGGTAAGTATGTAGAAAATAATTGTAGAAAATAGAACAAAATTGATGAATAGAAATAGCAACTCTATTCTTGTAATTAATTTGAAATAAGCTGAAAGCTATCGACGCCAAAAATAATTTAAAATAATGACAGGCCAGCTGATTTTTTTGGCACATAGAATCTATATTTGTACCTATCCATAGACTTGCATCTTGCTTCGTAAAAAGTATTTATTTTTTTGAAAAGACTTACTTTCATTGGAAGATATAATTAATTTATTAATAATTTTCTTTTCTCTTTTGTATTAAGTTTTCTGGTATTATCAATCATCTGACGAATTTCATAACAAAATGTAATGTGAAAGTTGTGATTCCATTGGCAATGATTTTTATGGTATAGATCTGTAGGCATCTATAGGCATCAATTATTGGAGAAATTAAAAACAAAGAAAAAGCACAGGAGAGCCATAACCACAAATTCAATCCAGACCATAATTTTAATGTAATTCCACATAATCTCAGAAGTAAATATTAAAAACTAACTAAACAAATTGTAATTTTTTATTTTCAACAAATTTCATAACAATTTTATCACGTTGTATCAGGTAACTATACAATCTTTCAGTTCTCCAGAAAATAATATATAAAAATAAAAAATCCTTGATCTCCTTACATCAAGAAAAAGTCTGGCCCTACATAACTTCCACATGTAGGAAAATTTGAAGGTGTCGCCACCATATCACCGGGACTCCCCACTTGGAAAATCATATCCAGACCTCTGGTCCAACCCCGGGATTTCTCATCTCTCATCATCCAGAATCCTGAAATAGATACATATTGTTCGAATATGAATCTAGCAAACAGAAATTCAGGCGTTCTATTCTTGCTCCTATCTACATTTTTTGGGTACATTTTTATTAAAGAAGAAAATGAGATCAATACTGGAATGAAAATCTAGTAGGAAATATTATTTAGGAAACGTATTCTGCAATAGTTATTTTGTCAAGATTCCAATTTAATTTGCAGCTAATTAATTTATCGAGTTCATTGTTTGTCGTGCTCCGCTTTGGTTAAATCATATTAGGTATTTCCTTCTCAATGCACGTGTCAAGGTCTAGCGGCAGTTCTGAATGATATATTATAGGATATTGTAAATTGTAGCTGTGTTAAAAATATACTCCGCGTACATTTTGTTCGATTACCATTCAACGATTTTTTTTTTCATAAAAATGATAGGAATGATAATCAATGACTCTCGGACCAGAGTAATTTGGCTAACAAATTATTTACTAGACTATTAACTGTGTGGTTAATGTTTTTGTTATTGATAGATGGCGCCTGCTTATTTGAGGAAACAATTAGGTATCTGCAAGTTATGGGCCTTGAAATTGAAAACGTATACTTCCACAATAACTCATTTACCAAAAACGCTACATTAACCCAGTTTTGACCAAATGTATTTGAACTGAATACAGGATTTGGGGATTTACTTATTTTTACTAAAAATTAAATGTAAAATGGCTATCTGGCTTGTTTGGGAAAGGTAAAAAATTGACAATAATTCCTTTTATAAGTACTTGTAAAGTTTCGGCTTAATATAATATGCAAAATTAGCAACGTAAGTAAAATGGAACTCATAGAATGGTTTATTTTTTAACTGTGAGACACCAAGAGACCTATAGCAGCATAGTTAAGATGCAACAACTATATATTCACAATTACTTGAAATGGTATAAAGACAAGTTTAAAAAGCATTCCCTGTCGTAGGTATACCTACTTATTTCCATTTTATAGCCTACCTGGATTTTTAGCTAAGAACCTGAGGGCCACAATACTGTTCCTCGAAACTCTAATTGTGTCTTTACAAACCGGATTACGCAAGTTTCTCTTGAGTAATTTATTTTGAAAGTCCAATTCCTTGATTCCGTCTCTCCTAAGTCCTTTTTTAAACGTTGTCGTCCCGACTACGTAAAAGCTATATCCATGCAAATGGAAAATGTGTTCGGTATCGTCTGAAAGGAAATTAAGGCATTAGGTATATTTCAGTTTGAATATTCAAAAAAAAAACCGCAGGAATAATCAACAAAAAATACTTCCATAATACAGTTTATGATATTATATTTGTTTTGCTAGAGATTGTGAATAGCAAAAATCTAATGCTAAAGTACCTATACCAACAAAACATTATAAAATTTTGTTATAAAGCAATCCTTGAAATTAAACAGTGAAAACCAATAAACCAGAACAAGAAGCAAATTTTAAGGGCGTGCAAAATTGTATGTAGGAGTCGGTCGTACTTTTTCACTATTTAAAATAATAAATTTAGTCATATAACATGTGCCTTCACAAAGAAACACACAATTAATTCATATGATTGATAGCAAATCATCTGTTTACAGTTCTATAATGTAGGTATAATGTTTGCTTAAGTTAACAAATCCTAAAAATTTGGTATTACCTTAATTTAATTATAATACCTAAGTTTATTACCTCCCATATCTAGGCACTTAGTACCTACGTAATAGAACATGTGATGTGTTACTTGTGATTTTCTCAGAAGTATAAATTTATCTACGTTTCAAAAAAAGTTATAGGTACCCATTTGATCCAGAATTCAACGCTTGCCAGTATGAACCAATGAAAGGACATAACTTTTAAAATGTTAGCCAATCAAGGTGATTATTGCCTATGAACTCCTACTATCTTAGTTTCGACGTGTCAATTAATAAGGCCTATTGTGTGTGGCAGCTAAAACTGATAACGCGATACGTAACTTTTTACATTACCAAATTTAATATATTATGATCTTTGATATAGAACTAGAAGCTAGAAGATACACTCTTAATTAACACTTTCATCTTTGCACAGAAAATATATTCAGAACAGAAGGATTCTTAATGACCGTTACGCAGTCGTGGTATTTTTCGCTTTATAGGATTATAATTCGTAAAATTAACGAAAGCTATTATCGATATTAGGCACAACACTAGTGATATTACCCCTGATAATATAACTAACCGATTTATTGATATTAACATTTTGTTTATTTGCTAAAGTCGTTACCCTATGTTTTTTATATTCAGTCAAACCATGAACCACAATAAGAAATATTGCAAAAATGTTTTTTTAAATTTGACATACCTACAGATATTATGAGCAAAAATCAAGAAAAATCAAAAAGCAAGAAAAAAATTGGCAAGCTATTCGTTGCAGAAAATTTATGTTTTAATTTTTTTAACTACGATAACTCATTCCAACCATTGGTACCTACACAATATGAATGAACATACAATTTTTGTGACTTGTAACTTGTCTTGCTTCAATAGGATTCTTTAAATTGTAGAATTTTTGTTTTGTTAGGTTGACAGACAGAATTCTGTTTGAATAAAACGTAAAAAAAATAAATATTTTTGGAAAGAATACCAAGAAAAAAATTACCCCCACATAGTAATATTTTCTACTTATAGTAAGTATAAGTTTGAGATTTTCATTCATTTAAACTGTTTGACCGTGAAATTTAAAAAAAAATTTCGCCTGCGACGCAATCTTCAACCATTGAAATTCAACTTTTAATGAAATGAAATAATAGACCGTAGGCTCACTGCCAAAAAGTGCAACGATAGTATAACGTATGCCCTCTGAGGTTTTGGTAATTATGTATATGCTCGTCAACGTACAAACAAAATTATCGGGCGGCCGCGGGACTTGCGCTGGAGAAGTGGATTGTTTATTGTTAAAAAATAACGGGTTTTGCAATGATAGTATAACGTATGCCAAGCACACCAATCAATATTTTATAATAAGAAAATCCATCGGAAAACGATCGGCATACGTGTAGCGTGGGACCTAAGGGTCGGCGTTCGCCTTTAAGTGTGTCATAAAATTCTCCAGTTTTGAATGATAGCACAGACCTATATAGCTTCGCTATATAGGTCTGTGATGATAGTATAACGTATGCCATTTTGAAATTCAACAATTTTTTTCATAAAATGCACAATTACCAAAGGGCATACGGTTCCCGGGAACTAACTCATTTTACATTTTTATAAATGTGTAACAAATTTATAGGTTTTTGAAATGATAGAATAATGTATGGCCTTGGAATATATGATCCATAGGGATAAAATATATCAAATATATCAACGGCATTCGGTTTATAAGGGTCTTACCCGGTGGCATACGTGAAAAAAGAGTGCAAAATTTAAGGTCAATTTGCAATGATAATATAAGGTATGCCATTGTGATTTTTGTGAAATATTCATGTAATTATAAAAGTTTCTCGAGCGGCATACAGTTCGGTTGGGAAAAAGTAGTTTTTATCTGATAAGAGATTTGCATAATTATCATGTAAAATTGCAATAATAGTATAACCTATGCCATTGTGATTTTTGTTAAATATTCACGTAATTATACAAGTCTCTTGAGCAGCATACGGTTCGGTTGGGACAAAATGGTTTTCATCAGATAAGACTGACGTTGTCTTGATCCAATTTTCAATATTTTTGAGGAATTAAAAATAAGATTCTTTAAACTATTGCATATTTCAAAAAAGGATTATTATGTTCATAAATATATTATTCAGCTGATTCATAATGTTATTCATGCTCTTCAACTTTTAAATCTTCATCTTTCTTCTCCAGAGCGCGAGGCACTTGATCTACCTTGATGGCTAAATAAAAGAGAACATTTTTTATTTACAATTTATTTACAAGTTTAAATTTGTAGGTATTTAAATAAGCTGTTACAATAAAGTGAAGTAAACTGAGTAGTTAACTTTATTATTTACAATTTAGAATTTGTTCACTGTTGAAAAGTTGAAAAAAAAACACTCAAAAATGTTTAAACTTTACAATACAACATCGGAGATTTTCGTGAGCTTAATACACTAGTAGCACGAAAAGTTCACGGGAGCATTTTAAAGTTTTGTTTACGAGCACTTAGAAAATTTGGACTACGGATTTCAACAGAGTACAATAAAAGTTCTGGATCGTTGACACTGGTGATTCGCCACCGTTGCTCCAAGCTTCTTATCGTTGTAGTTATGACCTCGGCTAGACTCTAGACTCAAATTTGGGTCGTGGACGATTCAAGCTGGGGCTAGGCGATGTGCGACCACTGTCAGACTTGTGTCGTAGGAGGGTGTGAAGGTATGTCTGTATTCTGTATTCCGATGGTGTTTCGCTCACGTACTGGAGTGCATGTAAAAGAAAACACAACGAACAGTCTCCGAAAAACTGCAGTCTAAACGTCGACGCGTTTACAATGGATAGTTAAATTTCTTAAACGCAAAAAGTTAAATTGTATAGTTAAATTTTTTAAATGTAAAAAGATTGGCTTCATGTACCCTGAACCTAACTATGAAGACAAAACTAATAACTAAAAGCCATCAATTATCTTGACTTAACCTGACTTACACTGGGTGAGTCACACTAAAGGCAGAGCCGAAAACAAAAGGTAGAATTCGCTAAAATAAGCACATATGCTTAATAAACATTAGCTCAAAAATGCTTGGTTCTCCATATACAGCGTGTTGAAATTTTTCTAAAAATAATATATTTTTTAAATTTCTTTCGAGCCCATTTAGGAATTCCAACCAAATTTGGTACACATTATGCATTTGAGGGTTGCCATTTTGTGCAATAATTTGACCCCGTTCAGAAGACCAGTGGCGTAGATACCAATAGTTACTGTAAATAATTGTAAAAGGCGATTATGCTGGCATTTAAAATAAAATTATTTGTATCTACGCCGCTGGTCATGTGAAGAGAGCCAAATTATTGCAAAAAAGACAACCCATAATATATATCAAATTTGGTTGGAATTCCTAAACGGGCTCGAAAGAAATTAAAAAATTATAGGTATATGTTATTTTTGAAAAAATTTCAACACGCTGTATATGGAAAACCAAGCGTTTTGGAGCTAATGTTTATTAAGCATATGTGCTTATTTTAGCGAATTCTACCTTGTTTTTTCGGCTCTACCTTTAGATGTGACTCACCCTGTACAGGATGATTTTTTTAGGTCTACCACCGCGATTTTCTCGCTCATTTTGCGGCCTACAAAAAAAAACGTAAGAAACAAAAATGTGGCAATTTTGGACACCTAAGTGGTGCTGCAAAAGAAATCTGCATCGATGGCCAACTTGTCGCGCAATATTAAAAAAACCTCAAATTGAGCAAAAGTATTAATGACCGTGGAATGTTTATTTTAAGAGACAGAGAAAAACTTTTATATTGATAATTGATGGCGCTGAGAAGCTTTATCCACACAGATACTCAGATAGTTTCAGAAAATTACACAGGGTCTTCGGCTCTCTTGAGGCTATGAATTTTTAGTTGTTTATTTCTTATTAAGCGATTTTCTCGCTTATTTTGGGACGCACAGAAAATATGTAACAAAACGAAATATGGCAATTTTGGTCACATTAAAAAAGGAATGGGCTTCCATACCCAACTTTTCGCGGTGTACTAAAAAAACCTAAAATCGACAAAAATTTTCATGGTCTCAAGAGAGCCGAAGACCCTGTGTAATTTGCTGAAACTATCCGAGCACCTGGGTGGATAAAGCTTCTCAGTGCCATCAATTTTCAATATAAAAGTTTTTCTTTGTCTCTTAAAATAAGCATTTCACGGCCATTAATAATTTTGCTCAATATGAGGTTTTTTTAATATTGCGCGACAAGTTGGCCATGGATGCCGATTTCTTTTGCAGCACCACTTAGCTGTCCAAAATTGCGACATTTTTTTTGCGTTTTTTTTTTGTAAGCCGCAAAATGAGCGAGAAAATCGCGGTGGTAGACCTAAAAAAATCATCCTGTATATTTACTGTACAATATTCACAAGATAAAAGATAACATTAACCAAATACAGAACGATTGGCGACTTCCCGTTCAATCTCGAAACAAAAAACAAAACCAAATAAACTGCTTCGAAGGCTAGAGAACCAAAAAAGAACCGTGGTAGAGTCCACGTCAATCTCGGGTAACTTAAGGGTTCGTTTCGATAAGTCTGTGCTAATAAAACAAATTTCTAACCAAAATTATGGCATCAGCTCGCAGCGTGAAGACCACAGAAAAAAGGGGTGAACAGGCCTAGGTGACAGTGGCTTCAAAAAGTCGTCAAATGATGGTATTTAATAAAAAAATATATTAAAATTTAACTGCTAACTCACCCAGACTGTGCTCCCGGGATACCTCTCCGTGGTTCACCTGCTGCAGGTCCCTGGCGGAACTCGAAAAATGCGTGGAAATCTTTCACTCCTACACCTTAAAGCACGTGCTCGCAAGACACATCTAAAAAAGAAAACCTAAATTAGCACAGCGAAAACAAATGCACACACTATACAAAACCACTTAAGCCGACCATAAAGTGTAGAACTAGGCTTTGATAGAGATTTTCACCTGACGCGACTTTACCACGAGTGTTCGATAGGGAAGTGCCTCGACGGTACTATTTATAGATTTTGACCACAATATGGGATACTTCCATTTCCTGGGCGGTAAATTAGGTAAAAAAAACTTGAGAACTAGATATAAATGAAAAATCAAGAGAGCAGGCTCGAGTGTCAACTGTCAAGTCTGCCAAACTTCTATCACTGATACTAGAATAGAAGGAAATATCGAAAATAAATACTGAACGTACATGAAGTTAGCACCGTTGCTCTAACCGATCACAAAACTGAATAAAGTGAATATTGACTGTGATTTACGTCAGACAGTGATTACAACAATGTAGTTGTTCTAATAGTACATACCTTGAATTAAGTAATGAAAATGAAACACTTTTGCAACCGGCACATACCTTTTTATATACTGTTCAACAGTTTGGTTCTGAAACAACAAGCTCTACATCGGTAGGCAATAATAGATCACACATCAGCTTGTATAGGTGATTGCAGATAGTTAGTAGGGCAATATTCTAATAATGGTACGTTTATACTGAGTGCAACGAATAAATCGGAATGAAATAATTCACTTAAAACGTCGTAACGAAAACTATACCGAATTTTCGTCAAAATTTTTAGCACTTTGTGGGTATAGAATGGATATCGATTTTGGAAAATTGTTAGATATTGTCCAAAAGTGTCGAGACGGCCGATATTTCTCGACTATTATTATTTTATCGGTATCGAACGAATATCGATATTGGAAAATTGTTCGATACCGTAGGAAAAAATGCCACGACGGACGATATTTCTAGATTTTTGGTACTTTGTCGGTATCGAATGAATATCGGCGTTAGAAAATTGTTAAAACCAAATAAGGTTTTCTGTTTTTTTTTCTTTTACATGTGATTGAACACGTGTCGGTGAACCTTGTGGACAAGTTGTGGATGTTTTTTCCACATCTATCATGTTCGCATAATAATCAATTTGAAACACAAACATGTAAAGGAATTTCTAAACGACAGGTCCACAATTTTAAATAAAAAATAAAAATAAAATTTCATTCCATGATTAAAGTGAATACTTGCTTTTGTGCAGAGTTAATAAAAAAAATCTGGAGATGATGAAATTCTCAAAAATAAGTATTTTAACACCAAAAAGAGTGAGATTGATTTAGGAGTAGATTTAGACTACTGGTTCAGAACTAACGTATATGAAAAATTTTTAAATTCACTCGAAGAGTTTGAAGAAGGACAAAGCGGGTATGCCCTTAACAGAATAATATCTCTTGAAGTAAATATGAACAAATATGAATTGGGCAATGAAGCTTCATCTTTTATAAGGTTACCCGAACAAATTTCTAATAGAAATGCTTGCTTAAATATACAAAATCCTGGTCCATAGTAGCTGGTCTATATCCGACAAACAAAACAACCTGTAGAACTTCTTCTTACTCTCACTATTCTGATGTTTTGAATTTATCTGAAATCTAGTTTCCAATGACTATTCCTTAAATTGGAAAATTTGAAAAACTCAAACAATGTCTCAATTAACGTTTTTTGTTTAGAGATGGATACAAAATACATTGTGACTCAGTTTTATTCTGCGACACTTCAACAGGTGATAGAAAACCAAAAAATAACCGCACTTTCTGCTATAAACTATATCATTTTAAGGCCTTATAAAAAAGTTACATTGTGTTAAAGTTGTAAAAAATATGTGAAATTAATTGAATATTTACCAAACTAGTTGAGATATTTAAGTCATATTTGGTACACGTTATAAAGGCATGGGTTCGCATAAAACCTGTTAATATCAAACACCTTGAACAACCAGTGGCGTAGAAGTGGATAATTAGTATAATTGTTTTTAGAAAAAAATGAACCACCTTGTATAGCAATAAAATGTATTCAATTTCTTATGTAAATTTTAATTGTAAACAAAAACATTTTCTTATAATTTTTTCATATGTGTCATGGTTTCATAGCAAATTTGATTTTTTCGTATTATTCCGGGGTACTTCTGAAAAATTAACTTAAAACTTCGCTCCATAAGTAACACTGAAAGCAGAAAAATTGTGTTTCTTACTTTAAATACAGTAACTTTTCCCAATAAACTTACCCATTCAAGGTTTTACTTTTCAAGATACAGAGCGTAACATTAATTATATCTTCCTTAAATGTATTAGACCCTGTATCTTCAAAAGTATAGCCTTAAATAGGTAAGTTTGTTGGAAAAAGTTATTTTATTTCATGTAGCAAACACATTATTTCTACTTTAAGTGAAAGTTATGGAGCAAATTTTTTAGATATTTTTTCTGAAATACCCCGAAATAATAAAAAAAAATCAAATTTGCCACGAAATCATGACACATACAAAAAATTACCAAGGGGGCATTTTTGTTTAAAATTAAAATTTACATAAGAAATTGAATACATTTTATTGCTATACAAGGTGGTTCTTTTTTTTCTAAAAACAATTATACTACGCCACTGGTTGTTCAACCTGTTTGATATTAATAGGTTTTATGCTAACCCATGCCGTTATAACGTGTACCAAATATGACTTAAATATCTCAACTAGTTTGGTAAATATTCAATAAAGACCACATGTTACTTAAAACTTTAACCCCTGTAACTTTTTAATAAGGCCTTAAAATGATATAGTTTATAAAATAAAGTGCGGTTATTTTTTGGTTTTCTATCACCTGTTGAATTGTCGCAGAATAAAACTGAATCACCCAGTATAATTTCTCTGTTTTACCCGGTCGTCTGACCAAACAGAAAGTAGACAAACACGTTAATTTTTTACTTTGAAGATAAATATTTTCTCACACTAAATTACGGTAACTGGGACACCAACGGCGATGTAAATGTTAAAATAAAATATCACTACGTTTTGATAAAGGATATGTCTAGACTAATATACAAACAATTAAATAAGCATCGGTGTAAAAAGTTTCTCTGTTCAAATTACTTTCAAACGCAAAAAAAGTTGGAAGAGCATACCGATGACTGTGAAATAATTTTCCCTACGGAGAAGTGTATTGAGTTTAAAAACTACGTTAACAGCGAAAGCGTTCCATTTTTAATGTACTCAGATTTTGAGTCCATCTTAAAACCATATAAGGATTCCCAACGAACGCTAAAGACTGAAAAATATCAGAAGCATGAAGCGTTTGGTGCAGGATGATTGTCTCTCTACAATAGTTATCGAAATACAGACTGTATGAGTTGGTTCGCAGATCAGTTGGCTGAAGTTGCCGCTATAGTATCATCAAAATTGAAACCAATGAATCAAGTCGTAAGTCTCAAGGACGCTACAAAGTCATGTCATATTTGTAATAAAAATTTTCAGCTTACCGATAAGATAGTGCGAGGTCATTGTCACCTGACAGGTAACTTCACAGGGGATATGCGCATAATCAATGTAATCTAAATTATACAAATTCTTTTGTAATTCCAGTTATATTTCACAACCTTTCTGGGTACGATTGTCATTTTATAATTAGAGATTTAGCGAAGAGAAATAATGTGTCATTGCTTCCTGCAACCAAAGGACAGTATATTAGTTTCACAATATTTGATAACATCAATATTACATTTCGATTTATAGATTCCTTTAGATTCATGAACTCCTCATTGAGCACTCTAGCCTCAAATCTTAATGAAAGAAATTTAATAAATACCAGAAATATGTTTCGCGGTTTACCTAAAGAATATTTCGAATTGTTAACCCGAAAAGGTATTTTCCCTTATGACTATATAGACACAATTGAAAAACTAGAGGAAATCTTTGCCCACAATTGATGATTTTTATAGCAAACTAAACAATGTTAATATTGTTGAAAATGAGTATATACACGCTCAAAACGTTTGAAAAAAAAATCCATTAAAAATTTAGGTGAATATTCAGATTTGTACCTTAAAACTGATATTATGCTGTTAGTAGACGTTTTTAAAAATTTTCGTAAAACATGTCACGAGATTTACATGTTGGATCCTGCACATTATTACACAGTTCCGGGATAAACTTGGGATTGTATGCTCAAATATACGGGGTGTAGGCTTGAAACTTTTCAAGATATAGATATGCTGATGTTTTTTGAGAAATCTATAAGAGGAGGTATAAGCCATTGTTTCAATCGCTTTGCTTTGTTGGCAAACAACAATTATATGGAGAATTTTAAATCAAACGAAATTTCAAAGTATCTCCTCTATTTATATGTAAACAATTTATATGGTTGCGCCATGATGAATACCTTCCATACGGAGAATTTGAATGGGTCGATTCAAATATCGATGTAACTACCCGACGAAGGTCCAGTAGGCTACATGCTTGAGGTAGATTTAGACTAACCGGAACGTCTACATGACTTACACAAAGATCTTCCGTTTTGTGCCGAACAAAGTACCCAGAAAAATTCGCAATTATCAAAACTTATGACAACCTTACATCCAAAAGAGAAATAAATTTTACATTATAGGAATCTAAAACAAGCTATGAATAATGGATTAGGGCTTAACAAAATACATCGTATTTTAAAATTCAGTCAGGCATCGTGGTTAAAACCATATATAGATGTCAACACACGACTCCGCTCGCAAGCCAAAAACGAATTTGAAAAAATATTTTCAAGCTAATAAATAACGCGGTCTACGGCAAAACGATGGAGAATATAAGAAAACATCGCGTAGTCAAATTAGTTCGAAAATGGGAGGGTAGATATGGTGCCAAAAATCTAAATTCTATTCCACACTTTAGAAGTAGAACGATCGTCGATGAATGCTTGATTAGAATAGAATTAAATAAACCAAAAATAATTTTTAATAATCCATTCTACTATATTGGAGCAGCAATTCTAGAGATTTCGAAAACTTGTGTTTATGATTTTCACTATGGATATATGCTTCGGAAATTTCAGCCATCTGAATGTAAGCTGCTATATACCTACACGGATTATACATTGCCAAGGTGTGTACGAAGACGTTATAAAAATATATCTACATCGGTTTGATACCAGCGACTATCGGGCTGACAACCCACATAATATATCATCTACGAATAAAAAAGTACCGGGCCTTATGAAAGACGAGAACAATGGAAAGATCATGACTCGCTTTGTTGGCTTACATTCTAAACAGTAAACTTATAAAGTTCAAGGCGGAACATGCGTTAAAAAAGCTAAGGGTGTTAAATACAATGAGGTTAAACAAAAAATTAAGTTTGAAGATTGTTTGCACGCCCTTCAAAACTTTAAAATTAATAGTGAAACAAAACGATATATAAGATCTTACAACCACGATGTCCACAGCGTAGAATAGAAAAAATAGCCCTTAATCCTTTTTGATGATAAGCGATTTTTATTAAAGCATTCTCACGATACGCTTCCTTGGGGTAATTATAGTATATTAGATTAACACCACTTTTTACTTTACTGATCAACTAATTAGAAGCAGAATATTTTACTTACCTGTAGTATTCTCATGATTTGTATTACTGTTTTAGAAGAAGAATATCTTACTTATCTTTAGTATTCGCACGATTTGTATTACTGACTGTATGTCTGTATATATGTTTAAAAATAAAAATCATTAATATTTTATATTGTTTTATTTTAAAAATACCTTCCGTTATACAAGTCAATTAAAAACTTATCTCTAGTAAAATTAAAAAATTCAAAAATACAATACATTTCTAAATTGAACGTTGAACTAAATAATGCCGTAATTAAATCTATAGGATTCAACATGTAATTAAATCTAAACAAAAGCATATTTACTGTATCTAAAAAGTTTAAATAATGTTCGTAAATATTTAATTTTAACATTACATCAATTTTAGAAGAAATTATCTTATCAAGGTTTGTTAGATCTAAAATATCTGAATGAGAAAAGTAGCAGTCGACGCCCTCCTTTTAACTTTTAACTTTTAATCCATCCACTCTAATCATTGTATTAATTCTCACATTTTCATTGGACGCAAATCTCGTCGATATGGCAGACGAATTAGGTTTGTTGAAAAAATCTTCGACGCATCCTGTCAAAATTAGAATTATCGTTCGATTCGAGGCGATCTAATAAAATATTAGCGAAACCTTGCTCTAGGTGGTTAACAATATTGATAGCTGGTGTAAAATATCGTGCGGCGCTTAATCCACAACGAACAGTAAACACATGGTTGGGCTTCAACACAAAGCATGTATTTAGAATAAGATCCTTATCGTTGATAGCATCTACAGATGCTGTATCTTCACTAAATTCAGAAGCGTAAGCACTGTAACCCATTTTTTAAATATTCGAACTGCTATTGTAGATATTTCTTGAAGGTAACTAGTATTTTTTTTATATTTCTGTCTCTTATAGTATACTCCCCTCCACTCTATCCCTTCTACTCTACCCCTCTACTCTACCCCCTTTACTCTACCCCTCTACTCTATCCCCTTTTCTACGCTACCCCCTCTACTCTACCCCCTACATTTTTATAAAACATTGTTGCTATCTATTCACGAGTCGTGATATTTGTCAAGACCAAGCCATCGAACTAAAACTTTTTATTCCTTCCTACGTAACACTTTTCAACTAGATAGACGTCGGGATTAACCGTTTTTTGTAGTTGTTGTTCTTCAGCGTAGAATCCACCCTTTATGGGACTTCCGGATTGGTGATTTGAACCCATACAAATTTAAACAATTCCGTAGTCCAATTGGGGGTATAACCTTTGTTAAAAACGTGCTTCATTTTGATGATTCTAACTATATCACCAACATTAAATTTTATATTACCACAAGTCTTCGAGTGGCGATAGACGTTTTTTAATAACCGCTGTTCGCAACTTTTGCTTACATCTTTAGGTTTCATTTGTTTAGTACGATGTTTTTGACTATTGTAATCATCTGACAAGGTAGGCAATACATCGATCCATCTATATTTTCCGCTCAAACTGAAAAATTTAAAAAGCTTTTCCTTCAAAATACGTATCACTCTTTCAACAATGGCTGCTTTCTTGACGCTCAATGTGCTATAGTGATTAATGTTATAAGCTCCCATCAACTGTTTGAAATGAGTGTTGTAAAATTCCTTTCCGTGATCAGTTTGAAGGTTTTTCGGACACCGCCGTTTTGAACTTTTAAGGATCTGTGCAAACGCTCTCGTAACCTTTTCTCCACTTATCGTTTTCAACGGTTTACACCAAACAAATTTTGAGAAAGAATCAATAACGACATGTATAAACTTCTATTATAGGATTTATATTGATCAAGTTGTCCAAGATCGGCTTGCGCCAGAGATCGTCCAGCCCTTTGATGATAGTTCGTCGTCGAGGATAATTTTTGCGTGCAGGTTTATGAAGCTCTTTAACTATTTGATTTTTTTCTTTTGAGTGATTATAGTTCATGTCGATTTCTTTTAAGATGGTCCTTTTGAATTCAGACTGTTAAGTGCGGCAGTTAGTTTTTTGTAGTCACTATTTAGAGTATCAAGTTGAATGGATATTGATTTTAAACGATTTTGATATTCTATATTCAAACTATGGCTACAATTTCGTTGTCATTTGAGGTATTGCCTCCGTTTTAGATGCCACGAGCAATTTTAAACGGTCAACTAATTCATTCGCATCATCCCAATAAACGTAATCTATGTTTTTTTTTATTGAAAATCCAATGCATCCCGGAAGTACCCTACCAGATATTGTATCCGCACGGGGCCTCGATTTAGATGTTGAAGTCCAAAAGTATTTAGGTGAACTTCAGTATTAACTAAAATATGTCTATACCTATCGTTATCCTCTTGTGTGCTAAAATGTACTTCTTAGCTATTTCGGGACAGGCATTCAAGTACTCCTTCAAAACCTCCGGTCGAAATGTATTTATGTTAACTGATTCGTTAAAACGTCATCGTTATCAGTTAGCACAGTAGCTTCATAATGTGACTCATTGAGGGATTGTTGCTTGCTTCTATTATGCTTGCTATTAACTCATCGCGTTTCTTGCTTATTCTGTCCTCGACGTTTTCTTCCTCCTTCTTCTCGACGCTTCCTTCTTTTTTCTTCATGTTGTCTGCTTTTTCATTTGTAACTTTTTCAATTTTTGTAATAGATTTGGTAAGATACCTTCTCCAAGACTTCATCTTCTTCAAATCTACCTAATTTTAAAGCCGTATACTTTTTCCGGATAGAGCGAGTAATATCCTTAATTTTTTTGAGCGTTGGGCTTCAGCAATTTGCTCTTGAGATGTTAACGGTATATCGTCAGATGCACTAATGACCCATATCTTTCACGATCACCAAAGCGCCATAATTATCATTCCAACACTGACGACATATATCTTTAAGTTGTTCGAAGTTTTTTTTTATAAATTTACTTGCAAATTTTTCACTTGTTTTGTTAATAGTTGGGTAAAAGGAAATCTATCTTTTATTTTGGTTAGAATCTCAGTTCGGAAAATAACTTTGATTTTCATTTTGTAAATTTTCAATTTTTACAAATTAGCACATAAAAATAGTGCGAAGTCAAGTGTGATACAAATAAAAAATTTATCTTTCTTTTTTCTTCTGTGTCTATGCAGATGGCGCCCACAGCCTTTTGAGTTAAAAATACCCTTTAATTACCTGAAACACCCCTTTTATGCTACTCCAACAAACCCCGAACAGTCCAGCTATATAACGTCACAAATCAAGACTTGTACATCAAAATTTTTAATTAATAACTACGTTATATATTCTCTTAGGTAATTAATAAAAAAAGGAACATTTAAGCCACTCACCAACATCTGATTCTTAAAAAAATTAATAAAATCAAAACCTTTTATTATTATTACAGTATTTACACTGTGAACAGTATTTAAAGATTTCATGGAATAATTGTCGTCAGATGGCCCCGAACAGGTAAGAGATTTAGATCTCCTTTTCTTTTGAATTTTCTTTGGGATAGAAAATCCATCCGTGTCTGTGGTGGTTTGTTTTTTATTGTTATTATTATTATTCTGAGATGGTGAGGGTGAGATAATCATTTTGGTACTAGTCAACTTTCTTTTTCGTTTTTCTAAGGATTCAGAGTTTAAATTTTCCTTAATAAGGTTGGACGTTCCTGCCAACTGCGCAGATAAGTTTGCAACTTCATTTGTTAGATTAATAATTGTCTGATCCTTTACTTTTAATTCCTCTTTAAGTGAATTTATTAAAACAATGAACTGTTCAACGAGTTTTCTAAAATAAGAATCATTGTCTATGTCGGAGTCTGCCGCCTCCATGGCCGAAAACTCCGACATAGACATAACACGGATGAATGTTCTAAGCTAAATATAACTAAAAATGAGAAAATTAGCACATACAAAAACTAATTAGAAATTAAGAGATTATATACCGTCTCACCACTACACAATCCTATTGGGGAACAGGGGGTATGTCTCTGATGGTCAGGGAGGGGCAGGAATGCATCTGTAAGTCTTTGGGGGGAGGGGAGTATCTGGGAGGTCTGGGGGGCTGCTAGCTCTGGACTACATCCTAACTGCAGCCACTCCGGCAGGAACGGGATTGGGGTCCAAGACGATCTACAACATGGGCTGGGGAACGGGTCGTATTTCAAAATGCTTTAAAATTGGCGTAATATTCCTTAAAAGGACCGATTTTTTCACGGGCAAAAAATTTTATAACGTTGACCCGATGGCACTATACATTTCATTCTTAAAATATGGTTTTGTGATTCTTTTGTAACGAAGTTACCAGTTTTGGAATTTTCATTTTTACTTTGTACCGGCTTAATTCTTTCGCCGCACTATTTTTAGCGGCCGGCCGCCGCCGGAGTTTTTTTATATTCCTATCAATGAGTTCTTTTTACATGGGAAATTTATTTATTTATGCCAACTTTCGTTACTACGGTAATAACCTTTTGACTCTCCCGATATACCGCGGATTTTGAACTACAAATTACCGCCACCATTAGGAAACCAGCCATACACAGTGAATGAAGGTATCCCTGATACCTGGAATTTACAAATTTCGCAAGTTTATTCATATACAGGTACGTTGTTTCTTTGCCTTTCCAATTTAGCATTAAACAAATTCATATAATTAACAAATTGAAATTAATGAGGTATGTATAAGAGCAAAGGCCTCAAATAATATGTTGGTTGCTTGAAGAAGACGAACTTAACCTTTATTGTTTTGGTGGTCAGGAAACCACAAGGATAGGTGGGAGTGACAGGCAATTTCCGCTCGCTTTTCCTCTCTGCTCGTCGTCGAGACAACAAGTGCGGTACTGATTCAGCTTATTATTACATAGCTATTATACCTAGTTGATTTTTGTAAAAGCCACCAGCTTATTTTCGGAGCGTTAGAACAGACACTGTGGTTTTGATTTCTCTTTACATGTAACCACACCAACAAGGGAAGGACTACGCATTGCAACACCACCACCAACCAACCACGATCGTACCATATTGGTACCTGTCGCAGCACACCACGGAACCCCACTCAAAACTCACGACCTGCCTCCAGCGAGAGCTAGCTGTGGAAGTGCACACCGTATCCAAAGGAGTCTGGGTGACGTGTGGCTGTGCAGCTGTCTATCGTCAACTAATTCGAGGTATCCTCCAAAAGCAGTGCTAGTCGAAAATTCCAAAGAATATTTTACATGTCGTCTGTTCTAACAAGTTGAATTATTTTATATAAAGACTTTCTAACGATGAGTTTATCTAACTTTTAATTTAATAGTTGATGTAAAAAGCTGAGCGATTTCCTACAGACTTGTAAAACTTAACTCAAAAAGTTATCATTAAATCTTGTAACTTTTTAATTGTCTTGTTTTATTTGAAATCCATCTTCTGTACTCAGTTTTTGTTATATGTAAAAAAGGTATAATTATCTGGCGACCAACAATCAGAGCCCATTTTGTCATAACCGGCGTTCGATATTTTAATTGCATCTAATTAAACTGTGGTTTTATTTGTTTTTCGGCTTTCCGCCGCTTGTTAGTGGTTGTTTATTTTGCCAGAGGGATGAGGGATGCCTAAAAGAGGTAGAACTGATATAAAACCTAATTGTGACATAGGAGCGCCGTTCTTTTTTTGAAACTAGGTAATTAAGGCCTGCCCGACCTAGAGAGACCACGGTCAGAGACCTGTCAGGAGTGCAACACCCCCTAACTGCCAGCCTAGCCTCTGACTGCCGTTTTCAAGACCAATGGGTGGCCGACGCACTCGCAGCGAGGTGGCGCCACTCAACCTAATAAAAGGGCTGCGGCTGTCACGGAGGCTCTTCGAGCGATATCCGCTCTCTTCCATCCGACATAAGTCTTGGTGAGTATGGTTAGGTTGTTCCGCCAGAAGCTTATATAAGTATTCTTTGCTTGCAGATTCGTGGACCACTCTGGGCCGGCCGTCTTAGTTTCGTTTTTTTTTGTTAACCAATTACTAAATTAGTTATTCGAAACTGTAAAAATAAACCGTGTCAAATTTGTACTAAATATTTTATTTACACACCACTGACCTCTGGAAATTACATTTTCTCTGACTGAAAGTTATCTGGGCATAGCGGAGCATACCGCTCTAAAAAACTGGCGCCTGGGCAACCGCTTCGCCGGAGGTCCGATTTTCTCTTTCCTAAATAAAAGAGGCTATAAGGAAGTCCACCGGAAAGTATTAAAAAGGGAAAATCGGACGTATGCACAAAACAACCCTATACTTTGATGTGTGTGTCGCATATCAGCAAAATATTAAAAGGCTTTTGTATGTAGTATATTTGGAGATGCCACTATTCATTTTGGGATAAAAGTCACTGTGTTCATATTCACTAGAAAAATTACAAAGACGTTCCCTCTGAACTTTAAAATGCTACAAAAACTCTTTTTTCCGTATATGCATTTATCGTTTCTTCGTAATTCTCATTTTTTGGTGCTCTTTCAATAATTCCAGAAGTATCGTTGTCAAAAATATTTCTTCATCCCATGAGGATTCAAAGCTAGACACTATTAAAAGAAAATTAGGATTTTATGTTTGAATTATCACAAAGTTTAATTTTACGTACTTTTTGTTTATATCCTTACAATCACAACTTTTTGTATCAATTATTAGCACTGCACACTATATTCTTATATCATCATCATACATTTAATAAATAGACCAATTCAAACATTTCCTTCCCGCATGCCGCAAAGTCAATAAAACCTGTAAAATAAATATAATGTTGTCTGGATGTCTAATTTTAAATCTGCTGCAGTAATGAGAGTATCGCCAAAAAAGCAAAAGTGGACCTTAAACATTTGTAACACTGGCGTTGCCAGTGGTGATGTCTGTTTAATTGCAAACAATACCGAACAAGGCTATTATACTATCAAGCTTTTCCCTATAAAAGTGACTTGGAGAATGCTGCGGAAGCGGCAATGCTTACATCGAACATCTTCCAAAATTGATATTCATTTGATACTGATAAAGTAGGTACCTAGGTAGTAAAAATCCAGAAATAATATCCATCTCGGCACTTTTTTGGACGGTATCGAACAATTTTCCAAAATCGTTATTCATTCGATACCGATAAAATACTATAAGTCGAAAAATTTCCGCCGCACCGGCAATTTTTCGACGATATCGAACAATTATCCAAATTCGATTATCGTTCGATATCGATAAGGTACTAAAAGTCCAAAAATATGGCCTCTCCTGGCACTTTTTCGCACAGTATGCAACAATTTTCCAAAATCGATATTCGTTCGATACCGATAAAATACTAATAATCGAGAAATATCGGCCGTCCCCACACTTTTGCACAATATCGAACACTTTTTCAAAATCGATATTCGTTCGATACTACAAATCGAAAAAGAAAATGAAAACGCTTTGTATGGTTTATCCTGGATACAACCGGAAAATACCTACCCGTAAGAAATGTTTGGTTTTATTTTTTTTACCTTTAAACACCACCAGTGTGATTAATTTCATGATAGAGATGAATTAAAAAACCTATGGCGGCAACAATCCTGCGAACGCGGAAATGTGAATCCCTGTGTATGAAGGTCTGAACTGTCAGAAGTATGGAATCGGATTTAAATTAATTTAGGTTATTGTTGCGCCCTCTCGGGATAACAAACTGAACTCAATAGTTCACAATGAAATGGCCATCAATTTTAACTAGGGCGTACAAGCATAATGGCGTATATTAGGAGAAATAATTGTACTTTAACCTTTGTTGTCAAACTGTCGCCAAACCTGTGCATAAAAATTATTATTTATATAAAATCGCGATACTTTCAGCAATAATTATCAAGTATCTACGTCAGTAAATGAATGTTTGCTGCTGCTTCACATTCCTTTGTCTAGTCAAAAATGTGTTTAGATGCGAAGAAAACTACCGGAAAATTGCTAGTTTTAGTTTAGTTGCTAATTTTAGTTTAGTTTTTGGTGGACGCCCCAGTGAAAATGTCACCTTAAATTAAACTTCATCCTGGACCGACACTATATTAAAGACACGAGCATCAGTCATATTTCATTGTTGTTTTCAGAATTGGGCGGCACCGTCGCAATGGGTGCGTTAATGACGACAAAGCGATTGCAATCGCTTGCAAGCGGATTGATGCTTGCGCGCTTTGAACGGCTTCGCTAGATTTCAGCGGATTGCAAAATTAGCAAGCGTAAAAATTTTGCGCTTGGTCGCTCGCGATTGCTATAAGCGGTTTATTCTAACCTTACTTTGTTCTGTCAGTTCCCTTTATTGACTTTATTTATGTTATTTTGGTCTGGTGAAAGCCCTTATAAAATTTACTTTGATTTACTTTTTTGAGGCTGTGTTTGAGCTTATTTTATTTTTATATCTCGACATTTCGGGCGCTAACTTTACTGTCATAAAATAGCCGTTTAACGAAATGCTAGCGCTAGCAAACGAAAGTAGAAAACGCTGCAATCAAAGCGCTTGGTACAGTGGCGGCTCGTCCGGGGAGGCAGAGAAGGCAGTGCCTCCTCTGTAAGAATAATAAATATAAAAGAAATAAAAAAATAAGTTATTTAATTCACTATATAAATACAAATAGGTAGGTATTTTGTGGCTTGTGCGTTTATTTTTACAATAATCTCAATAAATTTACACCCTGGTGGATTCAGAGTCAAGAATTTATAATGACACTGGCGGTAATACTTCGAATAAAGTTGGTTCCACCATAGCGCAGGCTCCAATGGGGAGAAACGTTTTTAGGTTACTTAGTAACTGTATTCGGCACGTGGAGATACTGCCGTCCTTGTCTGACGCATGCCGAGATAC
This sequence comes from Pseudeuparius sepicola, assembly GCA_963920635.1. NCBI lineage: Eukaryota > Metazoa > Arthropoda > Insecta > Coleoptera > Anthribidae > Pseudeuparius > Pseudeuparius sepicola. The sequence goes on from OY987301.1 coordinate 52,038,474, forward strand.
AGAAATGTCAAATCGTTTCACTCTTTCACATTAGACGAAGCCGGGGGCAAACACGCCCATGTCGCCCATTCACAGAAACGGACACGAACGGATTCTAGCTAGGCAGTGTTCTTTCGGGTTGTGTGATTGTTCTATGTTTTATCGGATTTTTACTTGACTTTGTGCTTTGACTTTGGATATTTTAAAAGATATTATGGAGGTGGAGGTGGAAGAGAACGTGAGAAACGGTAAGGATGTCGTAGAATTTCTGATAAAAAACAGATTCAACAGGCTGTCTTTGATAATAAATTGTTTATTAAGGGTTTAGGTGTACCCCTCATCCAGATTTAAGCAAAACACTAGTCAATCAAGGCAAACCTCCCCGTGGTTTTGTGAATTCTTCCTACAGTAAATGCAATTGGTTAACTGGTAGGTAGCGTAACTTTAAAAAAGTTGTTTTGTTGGCATTGTCTTTTATTTTCAAATCGAGGAGAAGAAGTTTGGTCAAAAATCGGATATGACAGTCTCAAAAATTTGTACCGAGCGATAGAGAGGCACACAAAGAGTCAAAAGCACTTTATCAGTGCTTGTAAATTATTGCATCTCTTGGGTAAACAAAACATACTAAATGTCATTGTTTCTGCACGCCAAATAGAAATTCGAAAATTTAACGAGTCAGTACGAAAAAATAGAGACATATTAACACGCTTAATTGATATAAGTATATCTCATATTTCTCTGCAACTAGGAATTATCTTTTCGAGGACATGACGAAAGTAGTCTTTAAATCGGGGCAAAATTTCGTACACTATATTTTATTACCTTTGAATATGATCGATGAGAAACTTAATTATGCTTTTAAATGCATTATGCATTAGGCATGTCCGAGGGTATGTCACATCGATCTATATTTTTTAGTAGTAAAATAAGTCCACGGAATCTCTACCACCTTCTTGTTGGTTTTGCCGAACAAAAAAATATCTTGTAATATATAAAAACACCATTTTTTTTGTGTGCTTTGGTATAACCTTCGGTATTCGATATAACTTTCGATGTACCTTTCTTGGATAGATAATATTCATATTCAAATTTTGTGTAGGTATATAAAAATCCCGAGAAAAATACAACGATATTTTTTTGACCAAGTAGAGGTCCTTTTACCAATTTATTAAAAAGTCTGCCTCCCCAGATCAAATTGGCACGAGCCGCCACTGGCTTGGTATGATTGGAAGTCTTAAACGCAATCAATGACAAGGCCCGGCAGCTGAAAGCGATGAGTCATCCAAGGGATGATGGCCTAAGGCACCAAATTCAAATTTCTAGATGTCAACTTGGTAAATTTGGTAAAAAAAAACACTATAAAATGATTGTTTACATACATAGCTCATGGTTTTACAACACGCATAATAGGTAATCTACGAGAGTGAAAGTCACATTTTCAAGGGCTTTTGTTGCATTTAGATATTTACCGGTAAAATTTTAGTAAATGCCAATTATTTCTTATTTGCGTGCCTAGACACAACTAAATTCGAATGAATAAAATCATAAAACTTCCTGATTTTAATCAAGTAAAATTGTTAGGTATAACACTCTTCAACAGTCCAAAGTCCAAACCAAAACCCTGGACGACTGTGTAGGAACAAAATCTCTTTTGATGGCCTTAACCCACTTTTCTCTTAAAATGGGGTCTTTAGGGAGGAAAAAGCGGACACTTTAGGACCGCCTTTGTAGTTTTCCTTGCAGTTGGGACGGAACACGTCCACGTCCGAAACTATAGACAAAACCTAAAACCTATAAACTAAAATTGAATTTTAATCACTTTATTCTGAACCACTGCTGTTTTACTACCTTATTAATAAAACTTCTCGTCCTATAATACTAAAAAACACAGTCCAACACACAATAAACACAACAAACGTTCTTTAAAACAGGAAAATCGCCAGACAAGTAAACGTAAACAACTACAAAAAGCTACCTCCCTGTGATGACGTAGTGACGTTTCGCGTCGCCAGCTGGCAGGCCTTTATCATTCGCGGTGCCGACGGGGGTGGCGCTACTGGACGAAAAAAAATGCGACTTATTATAAGTTCTAACAGGGGTATTCTGTGGTTATAGGTATGCCAGTTTCTGACGTTTTGAATGTCCCATATTTTAAATATCTGGCTTTATTGCCATTTCTATCCTTTTTACGGTCACGAATTCTCTTTGCGTTCAATATTTCGCAGTTTGTCATATTAACAGAGATTTTATATGTAGATTTGTTTGCTCATGAAGAAAATCGTATGCACGGACCTTTATGTGAATTGCAGAAGAATAAACACTATTTTGGAATTAAGGGATGATCTATTCAACCAGTTGAAGAAGCAGAATTCTGGATGTTACATTTTGGAACAGTATTTTGTAACGTATGCAAGAATGAAAATAGAAAATTTTGTTTATAGACCCAAAGCGAACCAATGATCCACTATATGAGAAGAAACTGAAAAACTAAAAGGTACCAAAATACTCTTGCTTGCTTTTTAGACTCGCTTTTCTTAATAAAATCTATGAATGTATGCCATGTAAGCTTGTCAAATGAGAGGAACATAACAAACAAGCATTTTATTTTATTTTGGATATTAAATTCGTTGTAACACTCATCTGCTTGCTTTTATTTTATAAAAAAAAATTACATCAATTCACCCTGTCGGTTTTTTCGTCGTGGGGCGCCAGTGGCGATCGCTTTAAACAGCACTATGCACAGGTCCCACAGGTCCAGGTTCCTCCCACCCACTGCGCGTCTTCCCCGTCAGTTTGCGCGTCTAGGGCAGGGGCGGACATATGGCCGGGCAGTTCGGTGCTTTGGCCGGGGACCCCCAATGCTAAAGGGGCCCCATAGGAGCCTTTATAAAATATTTCTTTTCTTAGCTTCACATTGTAAGTTAGAATTTCCACTTTCCATACTTGCATTATAATGTCGCTATATGTCGAATTTTGTTAGTTGATGAACAAATAGTGTAACGAAAATTTTATCTAATTTCCGTTACAGAGTTTAAATGCATTATTTAATTCTTATTAATTCATCACACCCCGTATACACCTACCAATTTTAAAAAATGTTGCCCTGCTATCTGCAACCACCTATACAAGCGGTTGCATAATAAGTTGCCTACCTTGTTGTTACCAAACAAATTGTTTATTAAAGGGTATGTGCGGTTGCAAAAATGTTTAAATTTTATTCATGTATTATGTATTACTAGAACAGTTACATTGTTGTAATCGCTGTCTGACTTTAATTATAGAGATAATATTCACTTTATTCAGTTTGCGATTGACTAAGCGCCACGGTGAGTCCGTGTACTAACGTCACTCTTTGTTTCCGACATTTCTACCAGTCTAATATCAGTGGTAAAAGTTTGGCAGACAGTTGACACCCTGGCCTGCCATCGTCGTCCTAAATGGCGACTTCCGATTGTTTTTTTTTTAATAGATATGGTTTCCCAAACCTTCCAATTCATTCTAGAAACGGAATTCGTCATCATTTGGCAAGCGAGGTTATAAATAGAACCGGCGACGGGCATGAGGCCACTTCCCTTTCGAACATTCGTGGTAAAAATTCGCGTGGGTGAAATTCGGCCTTGAATTTTCTGTATCGAAATTTCCTTGTGAAAATCTCTGTTCAGGCCTAATTTCCCACTTAATGGTCGACTTAAGTGGTTTTGTGTAGCGTTTTTGTGTGCTAATTGAGGTTTTCTGTTTTTTGCATGTGTTTGCGAGCACGTGGCATTGGGCTGTGGAAGTGGAAGATTTTCAACAGCGATCTGCTGCAGGTGGAACTACAGAGAGGACCCCTGGGAACACAGTCTGGGTGAGTATATGCTCAATTTTTAATAATTTTTATTAATAACGTCATTTTGACGACTTCTGAGCTACTCTCACCTAGGCCTGTTCACCACTTTTCTCTGTGGGCTACATGCAGTGAGCTGTGGCCACATATTTTGTTAATTAGCACAGATTTAGAAAAACGGACCCTTAAGTTGACCAAAGCACGTGAACTTTACCACGGTTCCTTTTTTGGTTATCTAGCTTTTGTAGCTGTTATATTTTTTTTGTCTAGTGTTTCGAGACCGAACGGGAAAGTCGCCAAACGCTTTTGTATTTATTTAATGTTACCATTTATCTTGTGAATATTGTATCGTAAATTTATAAGTCAAGTGTAGTCGAGATAATTGATCGTTTTGTATAGTCATTTTTAATCTATTTCACAGTAAATTTCAAGGTTCTATAATTCAAGGTTACATGCTTTAATCTATCTTGGGGTTGTTAATTAAGGTTTGCTACATGTAATTGCAAAATCTGTACAGATTGCTCATAATTTCTTTTATATAGCTATTGTTAAGTAACTTAGGTAACACTGAACCTGGTAAAAGCATCGATTTTTCGACTGCAGTGTTTTCGGAGACTGTTCGTTGTGTTTTCTGTTACATGCACTCCGGTACGTGAGCGAAGCACGTAAGCGAGACAGTGGCGGACTAAGTACCAGCACACCAACCTTACAACCCGGCTTAGAGTAGTGAGCACGCCTTCCAGCACCAGCTCGGACACCCACGACCCGCTCGAGTCTCGAGGCCTAGCCGAGGTCCTAATCCACGAAAAAGGAGCTTGGAGCGTTGGTGGCCACTACTCAGCTTTAATTTGGGAAGGTTTCAAGGTACTCTGTGAGATCCAATAGTCAAATTTTCAAAGTGCTCGTAATCAAGACTTTAAATGCTCACGTGAACTTTTCGTGCTATTAGTGTTGTCGAACATCTCTGATTTTGTATTTTTAAGATCGAACATTTTTCACAGTATTTTCTTTACTTTTCAACAGTAATAAAACCTAATTGTAAACAATAAAATTCGCTGCTCAATTACCAACTTTATTGTAAACATTTTTATGTACAAATTAAATTAAATAGAGAAATGTGCTTTTTATTTAACCATTAAATAGTTCAAGCTTCTGGCGCTCAAACATAACCATTTTGGTTATACATTTTGGCGTGACCCAACTTGGGGCCTTGAGGTTAATTTTTTGTCGAAGCTTGCTCTGTTGTGGTTAAATAAATTTAAAGTTACTTTGACTTTTTGAACTTTGAAAATTTGGACTATTTTATTTTTTCTTGATTCAATTATCTTGCCTAAAATATTTGTTGTGGTCCAATCTGCCCAATTTTTGTCGTTCGTTTTTTTAAGAGTTTGGTAAATTTTTTAAATATGAATCCTAACAGCTTGAAAGAACATGAGTTATCGTATGAACTTAAGGTTCGCGGTTTAGACGTGTCTGGTAATGTAGAGGCAAAACGTAAACGATTGAGAGGTGCATTAAGTCAGGAAGCTTCTAACCGAAGTTTTATTACAATTGCTAACCCAATTATTTTTGCTGACGATGTTAAGCAATTTTTAGAGTCATTTAATGACGTCACAAGTGTCATTAATAAATTTGTTGGTATTAAGGGCGATGCAGCTTGTCGTAGAATAGAGTCGAGACTTAACCATTTATCGAATCGTATCTCTCGTTTTAATATCGTGTCTGAAGACGATGAGTCGCAGGCTCAAACAATAAAGTTAAATTTAATCGAGTTAGAAGGTGAGTTTGCTTCTAAATTTTCTGATCCATTACCTGTAACGTCGACACCTACTGACCCAATTCAGATGACTTTGCCTACTGAGTCTAAGTCTGTAGCTCCTTACAAATGGAATGTTTATTTTTCTGGCTCAAGTAAAGAGTCGTTAGCTTATTTTCTGGAAAAAGTTGAACTTTTACGAGGGGCTCGAGGTGTATCGAAAACAGACTTATTTTCAGCAGCTTGTGATTTATTTAAAGATCAAGCGTGGACCTGGTTTGTAAATAATAAGAGCAGAGTGCATAATTGGGATGAGTTAAAAGAATATTTTCTTCCTTATCAGTACGACCACGATTTACTTGAGGAAATTAGAAATCAAACTCAAGGCTCGAAAGAGAGTTTCACTCTATATGGCTACCATGGAAGGTTTATTCAAGCGATTGAGTAACCCTCCCGATGAAATAGCTATCGTAAATCAAATTAGGAGAAATCTTGTACCACATTATGTGTCTCAATTAGCGTTACATGATATCAAGACTATTTCTGAACTCTCTACACTTTGCAAACGTTTAGAAGAATCATTATCTTGGTCTGATCGATACAAGCCTCCGCCTACTCGGAATTCAAGATTATTGGAGCCGGACTTGAGTTGTCTATCTACTTATGAGGGTGATGTTCGTTATAATAGAAATGTCAATGTTATGTCAAATAATGTTTGTTGTTGGAATTATGATCGGATGGGACATTCTTTTACGGACTGTAGAAGTCCAAGAACAATATTTTGTTTTTCTTGCGGTTTTAAAAACAAAACTAAATTAAATTGCCCTAAGTGCAAGCCAAAAAACGTGGCAAGCATCAGTGGAAGTCGCGAGACACCCACTGGTGGAAAACAAAATTCAAAAGAAAAACTAAATTCAACTCCCGGTACTTCACGATCTCCCAAAAATTCCAGCAATCAGCAAAGACAGTAAGATTACCTCCTCACGAGTGGAAGAAATGGTTGGAAGCAGTTCGCAAATTTTATCGTAAGCCTGTCGTTACATTAAAGCCTTGTAAAAATTTAAGTCCATTATTTGCAAAGAAGGCTCAAGATAATCGCAACTACCTTCCCATTTCTATGTACGATCATATGTTTCTTGCTTTGATTCACGATGGAGCTAATAGTTCTGCGTTAGGTTCCGGTGCTTTTTCCATTATCGAAAAATATAATCTCAAGCTATATACTGACAGTTCAATAAGTGTTTCTTTGGCCGACGGACATCCTTCCGACATGATCGGTTGGGTTTATTTGCCCTTAACTTTGAACAATCAAACCAGAGAAGTAAAAGTTTTGGTTATACCTTCTTTATTACATGAATTAATTCTTGGTATGGATACCTTAAAATTATTTGGATTTACTATTGATTATGTTAGGTCGTCATATTCCTTGCTTGAACAAAAACGTCAGGATATTTGTGCAGTAAATGCCATAACTTCTTTTTCTGATTTAACAACAGTCGAACAAAAATCTTTAAAAATGTCATTAATCTCTTTGAAAGTATATCTCCTAGGAACAAACTTGGTTTAACGAAATTAATTTCACATCAAATTGACACTGGCAATGCCAAACCATTTCGTCAAAGGCAATATCCTTTATCTCCCGCCATGCAAGAACATCTTGAGAAAGAAATTGACGAAATGCTTAAGCTAGGTATTATCGAACCCTCACAATCGCCATGGTCGAGTCCTTTATGGCTCGTTACTAAAAAGTCTGGAGAGTACCGTGTATGTTTTGACGGGCGCAAGCTGAATGAAGTTACGGTTAAGGATTCCTATCCGTTACCATTAATAGACGGTATTTTAAGTAAACTTAGGGATGCTAAATACTTGACTTCAATAGACTTGCTTTTTATCAGATACCATTAGAGGAAAGTTCTCGACCTAAAACAGCTTTCATAGTTCATGGACGAGGCGTTTTTCAATTTAAGGTTATGCCGTTTGGACTTTCAAATTCACCGCAAACCATGATGAGATTAATGAATCAAATTATCGATCCAAGCTTTGAGCCATTTGCTTTTGTATATCTCGACGACATAATTGTTGGTACTCCTGATTTTTATACCCATCTTGAAGTTTTAAATAAAATTTATCCTCGGTTAAAAAATGCCAATTTAACAGTTAATTTAGAGAAATGTGAATTTTGCCGTTATCTGGGTTTTGTTGTTGATAAAGATGGCTTGCGAACGAGTCCAGAAAAAGTTGAGGATATAGTAAATTATCCAACACCAAAAACAACTACACAAATTAAGAGATTTATCGGTTTAGTCAGCTATTATCGCAGATTTGTAAAAGATTTTAGTAGTATAACTTCAGCAATAACTGATTTATTACATGGTCGGAAAAAAGGTCAACCAATTCAGTGGAATGACAAGGCAGAAAAAGCTTTTCTTGAAATAAAGAATCGTCTTACCACAAGTCCAGTTTTAGCAGCCCCTAATATTAAAGAACCTTTTATTATTCAAACTGATGCAAGTGACACTGGATTAGGTGCAGTTTTATATCAAAGAACTGATGGAATCGAACATCCTGTAGCTTATGCTAGCCGCACTTTGAACAAATGTGAACGGAAGTACACAGTAACAGAGAAGGAGTGTTTGGGTGTGATATTTGGCATAGAACGTTTTTGTCATTTTGTTGAAGGAACTAACTTTACTGTGGAAACTGATCACGCTTCATTAATTCGGCTCAAAAATTTATCTAATCCAGCAGGAAGACTAGCTCGATGGGGTTCGAAAAGGTTCAACCATGGTTGTTGCTGACGCATTATCTCGATCTAATTCAGAAATATATTATATATAATATTCAAATTTTAAGCCTTGTAAATGGTATCAATCACTTATTCAAAAAGTTCAAGAAAATCCTGACAGGTATCCTACGTTTCAAGTAAAGGAAAATATTTTATATAAACATATCTTTTCAAAAATACCTCTTATTAGTAATTGTTCCGAATGGAAAATTGTTGTACCTACAGCAAATCCCAAGGAAGTTTTAGCTATGTATCACGACCATCCTACTGGCGGTCACTTTGGAGTTTCTAAGACATTATCTAGAATTTCCGAATTATATTATTGGCCTAAGGTGCGACAAGATGTCGTTAGATATGTCAAAAAGTGCTCTATTTGTGCCGCGAGTAAAAGCTCAAATCTTCCACGAGCTGGTTTAATTGGTTCATATAAAAATATAAATTTTCCGTTTCAAATGATTTCGGCAGATTTATTAGGTCCTTATCCTAGGTCTAAGAATGGTAATCAGTATCTTCTAGTTATCGTAGATTGGTTTACTAAATTTGTTTTGATTCATCCGTTATCTAAAGCAACTACCAAGGCAATTACCAAATTTATTGAAAATCAAGTCTTTTTAGTTTATGGTGTTCCCCAAATCTTTTCTTGTGATAACGGTAGTCAATTTACTAGCAATGACTTTAAAAAACTAATGGAAAATTATCGCGTACAGAAAATATGGTACAACGCAAGATATCACGCGCAGATAAACCACACTGAAAGAGTTAATAGAGTTATTGTAACTGCAATTCGTTCTTTTATTCACGAAAATCACAAAACATGGGATGTGGATATCTTTAAAATAGCACAAGCTATTAGGTTAGCGAAGCACGATGTCACAGGCTACTCGCCTGCATTTTTAATGTTTGGACGCAATATACCACTTACTGGAGATTATTACGGCAACATTTCTGATAATGAAAACAATATTCCAGCTATTTCAGAGAAAAATCAGCTTATCGATGATTTACAACAATTACCAAAATTACATGAGAATATTAGGAAAAATTTGAAGTTAGCTTATCAGAAAAATGCCAAGTATTACAACTTGCGAAAACGTCCATTACAGTTTAATGTTGGTGATAAGGTATGGCGTCGAAATTTCAGTGCTCCTAACGACTTTTCAGCTAAACTAAGTCCAAAATACATCCCTTGTGTTGTTGATAAAGTTTTATCTCCATTAGTTTTTCGTTTAAAAGATTCGCAGGGAAACAACCTTGGTAATTTTCATATTAAGGATTTAAAGCCAAATTTTGTTTAAGACTACCATTCTGATCTAGATTCGGACGATCTGTCGGAACCGGAATCTGACAATATCGCTTTGTAAAAAAAAATATAGCTATTAAAATTTTTGGTGGTGACGTAATACTGGACTTTTCATTTATTCAGATTACGTCATTAAGGGAAGTGGTGGGTTCTATTTTTTTTTCGCTCTGGATTTTTGGCATACGCACTTTAGCCAATTGTCTTTCGAGTGAAGTTAGTCGAACATCAAGTCTAACAAAACAAGCTATATTTTTGAGTTCAAGCTTTGATTACACATCTCAAGCAATTAAGATCTTGAATTTTTACCTTTTATCTTAAGTATAATTTTTACTGTTTTGGTGTGGACTATATATTAAATATCTAGTAATTTTGCAGACATAACGTTTGTTTTTTTGGTTATCTAATACAAAGTTATCGTAGTATCTTTATCGTATTTTTGGGTTTTTGTATTAGAAATTTGTATCTTGTTGGGTCTGTAAATTTTACTATCAGGTTTTGTTAAAATTATTGTAGAGATGTAGAAGATGTTTGGTCAATAGCTGATCTCTTGTCAGATTTTCATTTGGGTTGTATCTCAAAAAATATTTTTGGTCAATAATAATTAGGTACCTTTGAATTTTTAATGTCAGTAAATTTTTCGATTTTTGAACTTAAGGTCAAATATTAGTCAGTGTAGCTTGTGATTTATATTTTTTTCTCCTGAGGCTTTTGCGAAATTGGTGCAGATTTTCCTTTTATCTCTGGGAGATGATAATAGAGCACACGAGCCTCCGGGTGATCGGCCGTAGCCCAGACAAGGAATTCCTTCTGGTTAGTGGGGTTATAACTTCCTTTTTCCCTTTTATTCCCGTCCTTAAAATCTGTTAAAATGGAAACAATAAGTCTCAGTTTATTTTTCATAGTGTTCGTAAAATCCCTTCTGGATTTCCATTTCTTCGTGGATCCAGACCCACTCTTTACATAACTGACGTATGTGACAGGATGAAACCCTCTTGCATACAATTTTTGGTTTATCGTAGGATATAATCAATCAATCAATATCATAGAGTGTCCGAAATAAGTAACCTAACGAATTTCGCGTAGGCTTATGAAGTGCAGTTGTTTAGGACTGACCTACGGTTATTCACGTTCATATGTTATCCTGTATATTTCAAAATGTTTCTTAAATTTTTCATTTTTTGCAAGTAATTACTCTATTCGAGTTTGTAACTCTTACCTTGAATTGGTTAATTTTGACAATGTTAAATCATAGAACTCAGAGTTGAACTACTTCTGGTTTTCATTTTTTTCTTCTCTTTTCTATTTTTGCAATAGGTTATATTATCAGGTTTTCTTCTTGTTTGTTTCTTTTCAGCTAATTCAGGTGATTTTCCAGTTGGATAACCGGTGAGCCTACCTGTATAGGTGGCGGGTGCTGTAGCTTTGGTCAAACTGCAGTATCTCTTCTGTTCTAACGGCCCATGGAATGATCATGTGATGATTCTGGGAGGTGTTTGTCAGGATCTGTTGTATCCTTGGGTGTTGGGATGGTGCATGTTTGTTTATCTGCGACGTCGGAACTCATTTGTGCCCAGCACTAGGTGATCTATAGCTCTTGGCAGGTGCGTCTCAGACTGTCATGTGACTTCCATGCTTCTTGAGGTTTCTTTCTCATTCTTTCCCCTCCATTTAGTTTGTAAGATAGGTTAAGTTTGGGATTTAACTTGGGGATTTTAATTTTGGGATTTAAGTTTTTTTTGTTGGTTGAATTATCTTGACTCCTTGTACTTGTTGTATACACTAGCTGTGTACTGGCACCCAATTTTTTTTGTATTAAATTTAAAGTTTCAATTTTGTATTTAAATAAGTCAGGTTGTTTCAAGCTGAACAGGTTCTGCCAAACCACTTTATGATAACGTTAATTACCTCAGACAATTTTGCATACTGGGTCACACCTTTTATTTTGTTTAATGTCAATTATTGATCACCTTGTATATGGTTTGCACAAGAAAAAATACTCAAACTTGAGTTTTCGTATTTTTTCTTACCGGGTTTTGGTGGTGTGTAACGAAAATGTTATCTAATTTCCGTTACAGCGTTTAAATGCATTATTTAATTCTTATGAATTCATCACACCCCGTATACACCTACCAATTTTAAAAAATGTTGCCCTGCTATCTGCAACCACCTATACAAGCGGATGGATAATAAGTTGCGTACCTTGTTGTTACCAAACAAATTGTTTATTAAAGGGTATGTGCGGTTGCAAAAATGTTTAAATTTTATTCATCGATTGAAGGTATGTATTACTAGAACAGTTACATTGTTGTAATCACTGTCTGACTTTAATTATAGAGATAATATTCACTTTATTCAGTTTGCGATTGACTAAGCGCCACGTCCGTGTACTAACGTCACTCTTTGTTTCCGACATTTCTACCAGTCTAATATCAGTGGTAAAAGTTTGGCAGACAGTTGACACCCTGGCCTGCCATCGTCGTCCTAAATGGCGACTTCCGATTGTTTTTTTTAATAGATTTGGTTTCCCAAACCTTCCAATTCATTCTAGAAACGGAATTCGTCATCATTTGGCAAGCGAGGTTATAAATAGAACCGGCGACGGGCATGAGGCCACTTTCCTTTCGAACATTCGTGGTAAAAAGTCACGTGGGTGAAATTCGGCCTTGAATTTTCTGTATCGAAATTTCCTTGTGAAAATCTCTGTTCAGGCCTAATTTCCCACTTAATGGTCGACTTAAGTGGTTTTGTGTAGCGTTTTTATGTGCTAATTGAGGTTTTCTGTTTTTTGCATGTGTTTGCGAGCACGTGGCATTGGGCTGTGGAAGTGGATGATTTCCACGCATTTATCGAGTTTCAACGTTTCAACAGCGATCTGCTGCAGGTGGAACTACAGAGAGGACCCCTGGGAACACAGGCTGGGTGAGTATATGCTCAATTTTTAATAACTTTTATTAATAACGTCATTTTGACGACTTCTGAGCTACTCTCACCTAGGCCTGTTCACCACTTTTCTCTGTGGGCTACATGCAGTGAGCTGTGGCCACATATTTTGGTCATAAGTTTTGTTAATTAGCACAGATTTAGAAAAACGGACCCTTAAGTTGACCAAAGCACGTGAACTTTACCACAGTTCCTTTTTTGGTTATCTAGCTTTTGTAGCTGTTATATTTTTTTTTGTCTAGTGTTTCGAGATCGTACGAGGAAGTCGCCAAAGGCTTTTGTATTTATTTAATGTTACCATTTATCTTGTGAATATTGTATCGTAAATTTATAAGTCAAGTGTAGTCGAGATAATTGATCGTTTTGTATAGTCATTTTTAATCTATTTCACAGTAAATTTCAAGGTTCAATAATTCAAAGTTACAAGCTTTAATCTATCTTGGGGTTGTTAATTAAGGTTTGCTACATATAATTGCAAAATCTGTACAGATTGCTCATAATTTCTTTTATATAGCTATTGTTAAGTAACTTAGGTAACACTGAACCTTGTAAAAGCATCGATTTTTCGACTGCAGTGTGTTCGGAGACTGTTCGTTGTGTTTTCTGTTACATGCACTCCGGTACGTGAGCGAAGCACGTAAGCGAGACAGTGGTGGACTAAGTACCAGCACATCAACCTTACAACCCGGCTTAGAGTAGTGATCACGCCTTCCAGCACCAGCTCGGACACCCACGACCCGCTCGAGTCTCGAGGCCTAGCCGAGGTCCTAATCCACGAAAAAGGAGCTTGGAGCGTTGGTGGCCACTACTCAGCTTTAATTTGGGAAGGTTTCAAGGTACTCTGTGAGATCCAATAGTCAAATTTTCAAAGTGCTCGTAATCAAGACTTTAAATACTCACGTGAACTTTTCGTGCTATTAGTGTTGTCGAACATCTCTGATTTTGTATTTTTAAGATCGAACATTTTTCACAGTATTTTCTTTACTTTTCAACAGTAATAAAACCTAATTGTAAACAATAAAATTCACTGCTCAATTACCAACTTTATTGTAAACATTTTCGTGTACAAATCACAACTTGTAAATATATTGTAAATAGAGAAATGTGCTTTTTATTTAACCATTAAATAGTTCAAGCTTCTGGCGCTCAAACATAACCATTTTGGTTATAATAGGAAGTTCACATAACCAACAATCATGAATGGTTACCCTACACCCTCTAACCCCTTCTAGTAGCTGTGGAAGACGCCGAGGTCTTCTACATCTCACCGCTACTAACTAATATCAATTGGAATAAATAACACCTAGCCGATGGAACCCGCATCTCCGGTAGCTTAGTTCGTTAAGTGTCTACGGCACAGTAGGAGTCCCAGGTTCGAGTCCCGGCTGGAGTGCATTTTTTTCAATTATTGATATCCTTTACCTGATATGCCACTAAAATACATTCTTTATTATTATAATTTATTCTTTATTATTATAATTACTAAAAATCTTTCTTACGGCAATTTACCTTCGCTATTTTGATATTCTTAGAGCTCTTACAGACGTTGAATTGCGGTCAAGTAAAAGGAAAGAAATTAGTGAAGCTGAGAGTTTAAAAAAGAAAATAGCTAACTTTGAACTAATTTTTATTACTATTTTTTGTTTGTTTAGAATCTTGAGTCAAATAAATGCTGTGTCAAAAAGCTTTGCAAAAAAATTATATTGATCTAGGTGAAGTCGCGGACATATTACATACTTAATTATATGTTAGAAGATAATCGGGAAAGGTCATTTACGCTCGTGGGAAAAACGTTTATTCCATAACCAACGTTTCGATTTATTTAAAATCGTCTTCAGGGTTCAGAGAATTTGCCTTCCCGAGTCAATGATTAGTAATAAGAATTTCCTGCGAGCGTAAATGACCTATACGCATTATCTTCTAACATATAATTAAGCTGAGTCATAAGCTATCATTATAAAAAATATTACTAATGCATAAATACATACCTATTTCTAGGTTCAGAGATGGGAAAGCTTATAATAGTTTAAAAGTGGAAGCAGTGGATTTGGCAACAAAGCGGAAAATTAAACCAATATTTCAATTTAAAAGGCAACCAAAAGCTCGAAAATATTTTGAAGAATAATTATCTTTGCATTACCAGTTTAAAATCATTTGTAACCGATTAAAACAAAGATTCTCCGCTATGTGTTCAGAAAAACAAAATTTTGCTTTTTTAGTACCACGTAATTTGTTAGAAAAATCAAATGAAGAGCTGTTGCTACAATTCAAAAATTTAAGTAACAAATATCCGAAAGTTTTATCCAACGCTTTTGTGAATCAAGTCGATATGTTTCGTGAGCTAGTTAAACCTCATCTTAAAACAAATATGTCAATAAGGCAATTTTTTGAAATTGTTATTGAAAATTACTCTTTCATGGAAGTCGATTTTGTGAAGTATTTACGGTATTTTTATTATTCTTCACTCTACCTGTCACGTTTCTAATTTGGGATGATCGTTTAATAAATTAAAAATTATAAAAAATTGCTTGAGAACTACAATGAGTGAGAAACGGTTAAGAGATTTATCTATTCGGAACATACAGTGTGACCCATTTGTTTTGGGGTCAGTCTGTAAAAAGTGTATCAATCGTGCGATTTGGCTGATTTTTTTTTTAAATTGTAGAGCTCGATGAACTGCACATTTTGAACAAAAATTGCCTGGTTCGCATAAAATCCAAAGCCTACTATGACCGTTTTTATGAGCAAAATTTTAAGAAACCATATTAGCGTTTTTTTTTTGAAAAAATCTGTGTGCGCCAATGGATTGAGCACCCCTCGAAATGGGTATGTACAAAATTTCATCAAAATATTTCAAGTAATAACGATTTTGTAGAAAAATTAAAAATGCAGCCATGGTACGTCTTTATTTTCAAAAATTCAAAGTTGGCCATGGAAAATAATTGAATTGTAATAATACAACCTTATGCTTATAAACACAAAACATAAAAACAATTAAAATTATAAAATTTTTGTAACTTCTACCAAGCCTCCATTTTCTACAATGCATTTGTCGTTCCTCTTGCGTACATTCAAAATTACATTTCGTATTTGCTGTGGAGTAATTTCCTCACAACTACGGTTTATCCTAGCTTGCAGTTCTTGTAAAT
Source organism: Pseudeuparius sepicola (assembly GCA_963920635.1). Taxonomy (NCBI): domain Eukaryota; kingdom Metazoa; phylum Arthropoda; class Insecta; order Coleoptera; family Anthribidae; genus Pseudeuparius; species Pseudeuparius sepicola. The sequence continues at coordinate 52,054,209 of OY987301.1, forward strand.
TATGGGGTCTTGAAACATTTTGCTTAAGTGTACCCCAAAGAAAAAAATCTAAAGGAGTTAAGTCCGGAGATCTCGGTGGCCACTCACAGAAAGGACTATTTCGCCCTATCCAACAGTTTTCAAAATTATTATCTAGCCAGTTTCTGATTAAACGAGCATTATGAATAGGACTGCCATCTAACTGTAACTTTAAATTTAAACGGTATCTTAATGGTAACTCATCTAAAGCATTTCTAAATTCAATTTCTAGAAAATTCAAGAAGCCAGCCGCATTCAAATTCCCTTCAAAGAAAAATGGGCCAATTATTCTGTCGCGTAGTATTCCACACCAAACGTTAATTTTTTGTGAATATTGTCTCCTTGCATTTATTATAAACTCTGGATTTTCAGCTGACCAGTGACGGCAGTTTTGACTTGATACTACACCATTTGTAGTAAACGTGGCTTCGTCGGTGAATAAAATTTCATTTAAAAAGTTGCCATTATGGAGATATTCACCTTGCAGCCAATAGCAAAATTCTAATCTTCTCTCCTCATCTCCTGGTTCCAGGGTGTGCAAAAATTTTGGCTTAAACGGTTTTATTTTGTTTTGTCTCAAACATCTCCTTATACTCTCTCTGGGTATATGAAGGTCTAAACTAGCCGTTCGAACACTATTTCGAGGATTGTCACTAAAGTATTGCAGAATTTGATTGTTATTTTCAACAAGTCCACGGCGTCCATTTTGCCTAGTTTTTAATAAATTTTTAGAAATCGATCCAGTTTCATCAAAAATATTGTTTATACGTTGTACAGTACTTCGACTCACATCTACCTGGGTGTCTATTGTTAAATTCGGCCGCAGCTTCTGCTGCCGAGCGCTCGTTGTCGCCCACGAGTCGAACAATTTCTATTTTGTCTCTTATGCTTAAATATTCCATAATTATGATAATTAATTGTATTGAGCACAAACAATTTCTGAACTCAATTTAGACAGTTTGACACTTAATAAAAGTAAACAATTCAATTATTTTCCATGGCCAACTTTGAATTTTTGAAAATAAAGACGTACCTTGGCTGCATTTTTAATTTTTCTACAAAATTGTTATTACTTGAAATATTTTGATGAAATTTTGTACATACCCATTTCGAGGGGTGCTCAATCCATTGGCGCACACAGATTTTTTCAAAAAAAAACGCTAATATGGTTTCTTAAAATTTTGCTCATAAAAACGGTCATAGTAGGCTTTGGATTTTATGCGAACCAGGCAATTTTTGTTCAAAATGTGCAGTTCATCGAGCTCTACAATTTAAAAAAAAAATCAGCCAAATCGCACGATTGATACACTTTTTACAGACTGACCCCAAAACAAATGGGTCACACTGTAGAATATGACGTTGCTTCTAAATTAGATATAAAAGATCTCATTGATCACTTTGCGAATACTAAAGTCAGATAATTGTAGTACTTAGTACTTAAATGTATTTTTGAAAATAAATGTTTTTGAATTTGTATTTGGCTCCTTATAATAATTATATTAGGTATGATGTCAATTTGTTTTTATTATTAACTTGGTGGGTCAAGTTTGTTTGGGGTCTCTTTCAACAATGCTTCTGACTATCATTTAATCTTTAATGTAAATGATAGTACTAACAAGTTTATTTAGCACAAAATTTGCTACATAATATAAATATTAAGTCCAATATAGAATACAATAGAATGTTTGTTAAAAACGATTCTTCTCACTAAATATATTTATCTCTTATTTGTGTCATTATGAATTCATCTGTTTAATGTTGATATGTTATTATTACTTCCACTTCCACATCACTAAGCATGGGCGTCGCTACATAGGGGCAAGGGGAGCGACCGCCCTGCTGAATTTTTGATCATATTTCCTAGGTTGGCAGCAGTGATGTCTCAATAGCAAATGGTCAGTTCTTCGTGGTCAGTTGTTAGCTTAGTGAATTTTTCCGTCTGTGCCTTCCATATTATAAAAAAATATATTTCGAGGCACACAAAAAGGTAGATCTGAAATATTTTTTTGGTTGTGTACTCAAATGGAATTTTGAAAGAACAGGTCCAATGGAACTTTCCGATTGTTGCCTGGGACTTAACCTTAAATATTATCAGGCGGTTTCTAATGAATGTGTTACAGTTTTTATATATTCGGATAAAATTTAAAATATATGCATTTCGGGTTTGATGACATCCCAATATTCGGTTTGTGTTGGACCCTTATTAATACATTAGACGGATGGGAAATTTTCTTATTTATCTATTGGGATTTTTTTTATTTCATATTATTGCCAAAGTGCAAATAGAAAAAGTGGTAGACAAAAGTGGAATGAACAAGTAGTTAAGTAAAGCGGATCCTGGCTCAAAGATGGCCGCCATATGTGAGCCAGCTTCCGCATAAGGGTTTTGAGCCTGAGCCAGGATCCGCATAGGGTTTTCGGGGATAAAATCTAGCGGTGGGGGGGATTTGTGTGGGGGGATCCCCTCCACTTTTTTTAGTATATATTTCGATGGTTGATTGGTAAAGTAGTACACAGTTCTCACTTTTAACTTAACTAAATAAGATTAAAAGTATGGCATCGTTTGTGACCCATTTAAATAACAGTTTGTTCCTGAAGAAATTCATTAGGGTCCAAGATTTGGAAGTCAACCGAAAGTTTGAGGTACATGCATTTACGAAAATAAACACCAAGTTCGGCGAGAAGATATCCTTGGAATTCGACGATTTCAAAACAATTTTACCGCAAAGGTTCACGGTAGAATTTACAGAAGAACGAATTGAGCAAGTAAACAAGGACATTTTCAACGGGCGAAAGTATTATCTTATTAGTTATGGACCTGTCGGGAAAACAACTAATATTCAATTTTCCGTCCAAGAACCGGAACAGCTATAAAAATACTTTGGAGTCTCACATTCGAAAATTACAGAAACTAAAATATGAAATTGATATATATGAAATTAATAAGAACTTTAAACAATTAAAAATAAAATATATATAGCATAAGAGATGTTTCATTTCTTCTACCCATAGTAAATTAATAAAATAACAAACTACCCAGCAGGTGTACAACAAAGTAATAGTATAAAAAAAGTGCAAAACTGAAACTTGAATTAAAACCAAACACAATTTTTTCTTGCAGCTTGATGTAGCTCCAAACAAAAAATAATAATGCCTAATGATAAAAATTCTAACAAAAATAATAATTTCTGTGCCCTCTAAGGAAGTCCATACATAGTCCCCATGCAAATTCCCCATGTAAAGTCCCCATTTTAAGTCCCACTTAAGCCGCCCACTTTAGACGCCAACTTTCGACGCCAACTTTCGACGCCAACGTCTCAGTTGGATGCAGTACTTTTATAAGGATCTACTAAGTAGGAGGAAGCTTTTCAGTTCCCACCTACAATTCTATAAACAGCCAATCCGACGCAGATAGTGACTCGAACCATTTTTGGCATAATTCCAGAGAAAGTTAACCCTTTCAGAGTTTTACACCCGACTGTTCAAATTAGTTACACCTTCACCTGGTTTTAGTACCTTGAATCTTTTTGTGCCGAGTCAACAAAAATGCAGACAAGTTTGCCCCCTTTTACTTTTATAGCAGGCTGTTCACATTCTTTAGACTTTCACCTGTTTCTAAATCTTCTTGCGCGACCCTTCCTTCAAGGAATAATCTTACATAACAATGATCCACTTTTAAATGTTTTTTGTCAGACTTTTTTTTATAGTCCTGTAAATGGCATGTTATAAAAATTTACTGCCTGGTAGTTTTATAGCAGACTGTTCAAATTATTTAGATTTTCACCTGCTTGTAAATCTTCTCGTGCGACCCTACCTGAGATTTTAATAAAAAAAAGCTTTCAATGTTAAAACTTAAATGAGAATATTTTGCTGTTATTGTTATTTTGATAAAAAAAACTGTGTACATTATTAATATTCCACTTAAAATTCCTCGATAAAAATATTGCTTTAAAGTGGGTTAGTAAGGAATAGGTAAACAAAACTAAACAAGAAACCAGTATATAAATAAAACAAACTAAAATTAATTAATGTTTTGTTTTATTAAAATAATTCATATATTTTGTTACAATAAACTTATATACAAATATTAGCACTGTCGTTGTCTGCGTAGACGGTCGAACCAGCCTTCATAATATGCATAATTATAAGTCGTTCGATTTCGTATTATGTCCTCATTATTCGCAAATCGAAAATACCCTGCCACATAGCCAGATTCGTATTCGATTTGACGCTGATGATTAAACCACCCTGCGTAGTACGCCTTATTATATGCAATGATATCAGATTTAGCCATGTAAATGTCATTAGCGTTCGCAAAACACTGACCGTATCTGATCCATCCATCTTGATATCCTGCACCATATTGAACTTTATCCATTTTCACGTCACCCTCCAGAAAACGCCTATTCTTACCAGCCTGATGATCAAACCATCCCGCATATAAACCTTCATTATAGTGCCTCACATGAGTGTCCCTTAATCGCCTAATTGGATTTGCGTTTTCTTCCGTTTTCCACTGACTATACGAACTCCATCCTGCACTGTATCCATCATCTGTCACTTTTCTTTTATTCTGAGAATACATCTCAACGAGTGTTATAAACTTTTGCCACAATTATCTAACTGAAGCAATATTTAATTCTTTGTATTGAATTGAATTTAGTGAATTTTGTTAAGGATGTGGCTGCCTTTTATATTTAACGTAAGCATTGCCTATCCCCACTCAACAGCGTTGTCGTCTAATTAGAAAATAGAGCAATTTGAAGTAGAAAATTTTTTGGCAACGCCGAAGGGGTGGAGTTACCCCCACTCCCAGCAGAGCAAAGTTAACGCCTAAATTAAAAAGTAGCAACGTTGAGAGCCATCCCCACCAACGCATTCATTTTAAAATCTACAAAAGGGTGTAGAAATTCAGCAAAAGCATCAGTTTTCTAAATTTTGTTGAATTGTGTTCGAGTTTTGTCGTGTGTTATTTTTAAATTTATTACTTTGCTTATAATTATGAGTGTGTTCCAAACTAAGGCGATTGTCCACTACAATGCTGTTGTGAGGGTAAGTCAAAACTTATTTTTTTATAATTATTAAATACGTTATTTCAATTTGCTTCGAGAAACTATTTTGCTTTTTCGCATCAGAAAATTTTTAGCCAACTTTTTTCTTGTTAGCCGCAAGTTGGAGATTTTCTTATGCGAAAAATATTTTTTTATTTGCGATATACTAACATTCAATAATTATTATAGTCACCATCTGCTTATAATCTCATCGAGACGCTTGCGGCAGAGGGGTCAGTTGAAAATTCATCTGAAGAAAACAATGTTGATCATGTAAGTAGACATGTTTATGAATTCTAACAAATAATAAATGTTTATCTTATACTTATAGTATTCCGAAGTGGACGATGAAAGCATTAGAAGCGCAACATCGTTTGCTGTGTCGCAGATCGAGCGTGAGCTGGCACATGAACAATCGGTATATGTACAGCCTGCACAACCTGCCGAATCGACACATGTGCAGCCTGCGCAATTGACATATGTACAGCCTGAACAACCCGCACCTGAATATTCGGCACATGTGCAGCCTGCGCAATTGACATATGTACAGCCTGAACAACCCGCACCTGAATACGAGCAACCCGCGCAACCTGCAGGGCATGCGTCGCCTGCTCAGTCTGAGCAAACCCACCGGCAGAACGTCTCCAGTCCTGTGAGGACTGTTGGGAAAAATATGGAGACGTTGAGAGCGGTTTATAACAGGGGGCGCCGCACAAACAGGTTTCCGGATGACAGCTTCGATTTTGAAGATCCAGCAGCTGGAGGACGTCACAATTTGGAACTTAATAAAGTGCTGGAAGATAATGTTGTCGTCTTACAGCTTCAAAGTAATAAGCTGGCCAAAAACAAGGCTGGTTTAAAAAATAAAATAGATAGGTTAGATAAATTAAGAAAAATTTTAGTAAATAGGATTAGTATAATAGAAATAGATGAAGCGCGTGTGAATAAAATATTAACTAGTTATAAGTAAGCATAAGTTGAATCATATATATATAATATTACACATAGTTTTAAACCAACGCTTTGTTATTCATTTCTCACCCAATACCATTATAAACACCAAGCAATAAAATTTTATTACGTGCAATACAGAGTCGCTCGGTAGCTAAATACAAAAGTAATATTTTTCTCCTAAGCAGACCATACTTTAGCATAAGCGTACGTGCACACTTCCGGCTGAGGGAGATGTAAGAAAGGTAAAAAATATAGTCAGGGGATTTTACATAGCGATCGTCCTCGCTCGAACTCGCACGGACAAGCAGTAGCAAGCGGATACCTAAAATCCCAGAACATTTGTAGTATCAAACTGTAGTTTTTAAGTAAATATTTTATTAAACGTTTATTTTCTTATATTCGAGAATTTAATTTAAATAATAATAATAAAACAATTATCCAATAATACATTTCATTTACAATAATACCAATGGCCTAGTTTTTGCACCTGTTTTACATATTAAGCATGTATCTTGCCGAAAAGCTATGCTTTAGCATAACCGTACGTGCACACTTCCGGCTGAGCGATGTAAGAAAGGTAAAAAATACAGCCAGAGGATTTTACATAGCGATCATCCTCGCACGGACAAGCAGTAGCATGCGACTACCTAAAATCCCAGAACATTTGTAGGTATCAAACTGTAGTTTTTAATTAAATATTTTATTTCACGTTTATTTTCTTATAGTCAGGAATTTAATTTAAATAATAATAATAAAAACAGAATTATCCAATAATACATTTTATTTACAATAATACATTTTATTTACAATAATGGTATAATTTTTGCACCTGCTTTACACATCAAGCAGGTGTCTTGCCGAAAAGCTATGTAAAGCTTTTCTTTACAGGCACTACACCGCATGAATCTTTGCAAAGGCATTTCTGTCAAAGAAAAATGTAAAGTTTCATGCCGATGCTTCGCATTGTCGGTGAAACCATTCAGGGAAACCTCTGTAAAATCTACCACATACGCACGGTAACAATTTAGGCACAAACGCGCCCTTTCTGTTACCTTTACATATGCGGCAGATACACAGAGGCCCCCCACTGTCCAGTTATTATAACCCTCGCTCGGGTTAATGGGTACACTTTTCGCCACGACGGAGTCATCGCGGCCAACGTCTACCCCTTCATCTTCGTCACTAGCATCATCGTCGTCAATGTCGTCGATGTCTCTTCTCAATTCTGCAGGCACCGTTTTCTCAATCTCTTCTTTTTCTTCTAACGCAAGTTGGTATAGGGAATTATTTATGGAGGCAGCCATTGTTATTAAATTTAATTTGTTTGGAGAAAAACTGTAACTGATGTCTATTGAGATATCTCCAGAGTTTTTATAGTCTAAAACATCAACCTGTACGAGATGTCTAGGAGGGGATCCTAGTGTTTTATGTCCTATTTAAATATATGCTATAAAAAGTGATACATTTTTTTAAATTTTAATTCATCCATTTCAGAAAACTGTATTTTTTGCTGTTTTTTATTTTGAAATAAATGGAACAACTAATCTGCATATTTGAGTTATTCCAAATTTCATAAAGATTGCAACTACTGATTTTCTTTTATGAATTGACGTGTAATCAATACAATGAAAATATTAGATTTTTAATACAGGTCGTGCCCTCTATTTCTGTAGGGAAACAACTACAGTCGTGCTTCAAAAGTACTACCAATTGATCGATATTTCGCCGAATACTTTACCCTTGCAACAGGTATGCGCAAGGGGGTTCGAAAGATACCGCTGGGTGGTTCGAAGGCCCCGCCGTCGAGGGCGCGCTATGAGTCTCAGGAACGCGGCGGCTGTCACAAAGAGAGAGATGGGAGATATGGAACTGAAAATTTGGAGCACTCCAAAGGCAAATGATCTAAAGGCAAAGGCAAATGATTCAAAGGCAAAGGCAAATGATCGGAAGGCAAATGATTCGAAGGCAAAGGCAAATGATCCAAAGGCAAAGGCAAATGATTCGAAGGCAAAGGCAAATGATCCAAAGGCAAAGGCAAATGATCGGAAGGCAAAGGCAAATGATCCGAAGGCAAAGGCAAATGATCGGAAGGCAAAGGCAAATGATCCGAAGGCAAGTGATCCGAAGGCAAATGATCCAAAGGCAAATTAAAAATATAGTATGAATGTATTGTAACAATGTGTTAGTATATAATAAAGATAAAATTAAGTATAATTGTCAGTGTTTTATTCCCCACCTACGTGATGTATATGTGTGATATTTGCGGTACAACATTTTGTAGATCGGATAGTTTTACAAGACACAAGAATATTCACAGAACTATTATTTTTATGTGTGAATTCTGTAGTAAAACGTTTTCGAGAAAAGATAACTTAAAAACTCATAAAAGAATCCACCAACTTCAAAACGACTTAGTTGTTAGCGAGGTCGTTGGATACAACGATTCGAAAGACGCGATGCAAATCCATCAGCAGACAGTTTCACTTCCGGTAGAAAACCTAGATATTGTGCAAGAAAGTAGTGCTAAATCTAAACACGGTGTACTGTTTCCAAACTCATTTAGGGTAATTTTTTGTGGACCTAGCGGATGTGGAAAAACCAACGCTTTACTTAGTTTAATATTTAATGAAAACGGACTAAAATTCGAGAATATCAGAAAAGGATTTGATAGCTATATAAAACTCTAGTGACTCGGTATCTTTATTAGTAGCCAACATGCCCTTGACATCACAAGAACAAATTCAGAGAGCACAGCGTGCTAAAAAAATTAAAGAGCTAACTAGATCTATTAGAAGAAAATATGCTGCGTTAAAAACGGGTAAATCTGAGATGGATGAGACTTTAGATAAGATATTCAAGCCCGTAAAAGATTCTCTAAGCGAAATAAAAAATAATATGAAAGTTAAGGTAGGATCAAAGCAACAAACTGCAATTCGGATAAAACCTAAGATAGAATTATTTACTAGTACGCCAAGTAAAAAGTTACCGTCCGAAATATCGGGAGAAAATACATTACCTACAACGGTCTTAGAATCATCTCAAGTAACTGAATACGATGATGATGTTGAAGATGACGCAGATTATGGTTATCCTGAAACGGCCTTACCATACATTCAAAATTTCATCTCAAAATCTGCTGATATTGATAATACTTATGGTCCTAAACTTGATCGCAGTACCTACACATGGACCTTAGGAAATAAACATATCGATTTTGATAAAGACACAGGAGATATAATAATCGATAACACTCCTTTCAAGAGCACCGACGGACTTTACCAACTCATTTTCTATGAATATCCAGAATACAGTCAGGCGGATTTGTTAAATTACAAGAAAATTTTAATGTTAACTGGTGTTCACCTTACATCGAATGGTAAATTGAGGGGTTCTCACAAGACCAAATACCTTAATATCATTAGACCTCTAATAAAAAGTAAAACTCAAGATGCGCAAGGTACAGGTATGCAGCTTACTTATAACACAAAACCCATAGAGTACGTATACTGGGATAATGTCAATGAATTAGTAGATAGGTTGAAGTTACTTGTAGCTTCTAAAGATGCCGGAAACACTTCTCACGACAACGAAATCGCAGCCATCTTAAATGAATTAAAGGAAGCTAAAGTTATTTACTAGAAGTATAATTACTGTCAATATACAGTTAGTTACAAAATGACTCTTAACAAGTTCGGACGCTCGTCGAAATACAAAAAGGCTAGCGGCATTGTGCACTCTCCTTTGTCCCAAAACCAAAAATTGAATAGCGATGCTTCAGCTATTTCATTTCAATATAATAAAGATAACGAAAAGCTTAGAAATATATTAGATGAGCGTCATAACTTTTTATTACGGTCAGTAAACGACTTTAAAAATAACGTTTCCCAGCAAATACAGGATTTTAAAGAGTTGTTAGAATTAAATACTGTTGCTTTGCAAACTGCCATAGAGAAAATAACACAAGAGCAGGATGTGATTAAAGAACAACTGAAATTGGATAAACAAAAGAGCGGTGTAAAGTAATTTCATTTTAAGTTGGAATTGAGCAGTTGAACAATGAATTTCGGTCATAGTGATGAAAAAGTTCGGTTAGTTAGGGAACTCCATAAACCAGCTCGAAAAAATTATCCTCGACGTCGAACTATTATCAAAGGCTTAGATGATCTTTGGCAAGCCGATCTTGCTCAGTTAGATCAATATGCTTACTGTAATAGAGGTAATAAATTCATATTAGTTGTAATTGACTCTTTCTCCAAATATGTCTGGTGTAGACCGCTACAATCCAAGTCTGGAGCAGATGTTACAAAGGCTTTTAAAGATATTTTAAAAAACAGTGGGGGACGCAAGCCTCACAATTTACAAACCGATCAGGGCAAAGAATTTTACAACTCTGAATTCCAGAAATTGATGAAAACTTTTCAAATTAATCACTACAGTACATTTACCGACAAAAAGGCAGCTATAGTGGAAAGAGTAATACGAACTTTGAAAGAAAAATTATTCAAGTATTTCAGTCTAAATGGAAAATATAGGTGGATTGATATTTTGCCTACTGTAGTAAATGAGTACAATAATAGGAAACATAGAACGATACAAATGAAGCCTGGTGAAGTTAACAAAAACAACGAGCAACATTTAGTCACCAATGTGTACAACAGTCACTTAAAAGTTTTCAAAACTCGTAAATTTAGGAAGGGTGACATTGTGAGAATAAGTAAAGCTAGACATGTATTTGACAAGGGATATCGACCTAATTGGACAACGGAGTTGTTCAAAATAATCAAAGTACAACACACCAATCCTCCCACATATTTGTTAGAAGATTTACGTGGAAGAGCTATAAAGGGTGGTTTTTATAATGAAGAATTGCAAAAAGTGGCAAATCCTGACATCTATTTGGTGGAAAAAGTGCTTCAAAGGAGGAGGGGGAAAGTTCTTGTGCGATGGCTCGGGTTAGATAAAAGCCACGACTCGTGGATAAGCGAAACAAACATTGTGTAGTTCTCTCGGTGAACGAACCGCCAAAATGTCTGACAGTGGTTACGAATCCGATGTAAGCAGCAGTGAAAATGATATTGTAGAAGATTCTTTGCTTTTGGCAGCATGTTTTCCGATCAAATCAACTAATGGATTATTCATTCATACAGGGTTGAGTCTCAAGAAATATTTTGAGCCAGCAGTAATCATCACATACCTTTGTCATGATCGGACAGTAATTTCCTTGAACTACTCTGAATGGAATAAATTATTGGAACATGTATGTGAATTTATTAATGATGGTGGAGCTCCAATGTTTGCCAGATTCGACTCACGTATGGTTCTAAGTACGGTGATTGACGCCGATGGAAATCAGCACGTGTCGCTTAGAAAAAATAATGTGTATGTTTATTTTACCGAGGCAGATATTTTTGAATTGTTAAACGTTAGCATAAGTGCATCTTTGAGATTTGGCTTTTTGCTCCGCTTTGATTTTTATGATTTCTATTGTAATTTCTTAGATAAAGTCAATCATCTAGTAGTAAGTAGTAACTTAAATGAAACAGACATTATATTAATATTATGTAATATTACATTTAGTATAGAAACCTTTTGTATTTTTGAACTCTTCTGTTTTTACAAAGAGTTTCTGTTGGCTGATTTGTATAGGAGAAGGTTGGTTTAATAAAACAACGTTCTACAAATATGAGTTTTTTGAATTTTCTCTAGCCTCTGATGGACCAATTACATCATCGTTTGAGTTAAAGGGAAAATATCCAACGCCACTAACTTGTTTAAGCACGTCTTGCAATAACTGATACTTGGGTTGGTACAGTGACTTACTGTACAAGTAAATATTCTCGAATTTTAGTCCGTTTTCATTAAATATTAAACTAAGTAAAGCGTTGGTTTTTCCACATCCGCTAGGTCCACAAAAAATTGCCCTAAATGAGTTTGGAAACAGTACACCGTGTTTAGATTTAGCACTACTTTCTTGCACAATATCTAGGTTTTCTACCGGAAGTGAAACTGTCTGCTGATGGATTTGCATCGCGTCTTTCGAATCGTTGTATCCAACGACCTCGCTAACAACTAAGTCGTTTTGAAGTTGGTGGATTCTTTTATGAGTTTTTAAGTTATCTTTTCTCGAAAACGTTTTACTACAGAATTCACACATAAAAATAATAGTTCTGTGAATATTCTTGTGTCTTGTAAAACTATCCGATCTACAAAATGTTGTACCGCAAATATCACACATATACATCACGTAGGTGGGGAATAAAACACTGACAATTATACTTAATTTTATCTTTATTATTTACTAACACATTGTTACAATACATTCATACTATATTTTTAATTTGCCTTTGGATCATTTGCCTTCGGATCACTTGCCTTCGGATCATTTGCCTTTGCCTTCCGATCATTTGCCTTTGCCTTCGGATCATTTGCCTTTGCCTTCCGATCATTTGCCTTTGCCTTTGGATCATTTGCCTTTGCCTTCGAATCATTTGCCTTCCGATCATTTGCCTTTGCCTTTGAATCATTTGCCTTTGCCTTTAGATCATTTGCCTTTGGAGTGCTCCAAATTTTCAGTTCCATATCTCCCATCTCTCTCTTTGTGACAGCCGCCGCGTTCCTGAGACTCATAGCGCGCCCTCGACGGCGGGGCCTTCGAACCACCCAGTTTACAACTCTGAATTCCAGAAATTGATGAAAACTTTTCAAATTAATCACTACAGTACATTTACCGACAAAAAGGCAGCTATAGTGGAAAGAGTAATACGAACTTTGAAAGAAAAATTATTCAAGTATTTCAGTCTAAATGGAAAATATAGGTGGATTGATATTTTGCCTACTGTAGTAAATGAGTACAATAATAGGAAACATAGAACGATACAAATGAAGCCTGGTGAAGTTAACAAAAACAACGAGCAACATTTAGTCACCAATGTGTACAACAGTCACTTAAAAGTTTTCAAAACTCGTAAATTTAGGAAGGGTGACATTGTGAGAATAAGTAAAGCTAGACATGTATTTGACAAGGGATATCGACCTAATTGGACAACGGAGTTGTTCAAAATAATCAAAGTACAACACACCAATCCTCCCACATATTTGTTAGAAGATTTACGTGGAAGAGCTATAAAGGGTGGTTTTTATAATGAAGAATTGCAAAAAGTGGCAAATCCTGACATCTATTTGGTGGAAAAAGTGCTTCAAAGGAGGAGGGGGAAAGTTCTTGTGCGATGGCTCGGGTTAGATAAAAGCCACGACTCGTGGATAAGCGAAACAAACATTGTGTAGTTCTCTCGGTGAACGAACCGCCAAAATGTCTGACAGTGGTTACGAATCCGATGTAAGCAGCAGTGAAAATGATATTGTAGAAGATTCTTTGCTTTTGGCAGCATGTTTTCCGATCAAATCAACTAATGGATTATTCATTCATACAGGGTTGAGTCTCAAGAAATATTTTGAGCCAGCAGTAATCATCACATACCTTTGTCATGATCGGACAGTAATTTCCTTGAACTACTCTGAATGGAATAAATTATTGGAACATGTATGTGAATTTATTAATAATGGTGGAGCTCCAATGTTTGCCAGATTCGACTCACGTATGGTTCTAAGTACGGTGATTGACGCCGATGGAAATCAGCACGTGTCGCTTAGAAAAAATAATGTGTATGTTTATTTTACCGAGGCAGATATTTTTGAATTGTTAAACGTTAGCATAAGTGCATCTTTGAGATTTGGCTTTTTGCTCCGCTTTGATTTTTATGATTTCTATTGTAATTTCTTAGATAAAGTCAATCATCTAGTAGTAAGTAGTAACTTAAATGAAACAGACATTATATTAATATTATGTAATATTACATTTAGTATAGAAACCTTTTGTATTTTTGAACTCTTCTGTTTTTACAAAGAGTTTCTGTTGGCTGATTTGTATAGGAGAAGGTTGGTTTAATAAAACAACGTTCTACAAATATGAGTTTTTTGAATTTTCTCTAGCCTCTGATGGACCAATTACATCATCGTTTGAGTTAAAGGGAAAATATCCAACGCCACTAACTTGTTTAAGCACGTCTTGCAATAACTGATACTTGGGTTGGTACAGTGACTTACTGTACAAGTAAATATTCTCGAATTTTAGTCCGTTTTCATTAAATATTAAACTAAGTAAAGCGTTGGTTTTTCCACATCCGCTAGGTCCACAAAAAATTGCCCTAAATGAGTTTGGAAACAGTACACCGTGTTTAGATTTAGCACTACTTTCTTGCACAATATCTAGGTTTTCTACCGGAAGTGAAACTGTCTGCTGATGGATTTGCATCGCGTCTTTCGAATCGTTGTATCCAACGACCTCGCTAACAACTAAGTCGTTTTGAAGTTGGTGGATTCTTTTATGAGTTTTTAAGTTATCTTTTCTCGAAAACGTTTTACTACAGAATTCACACATAAAAATAATAGTTCTGTGAATATTCTTGTGTCTTGTAAAACTATCCGATCTACAAAATGTTGTACCGCAAATATCACACATATACATCACGTAGGTGGGGAATAAAACACTGACAATTATACTTAATTTTATCTTTATTATATACTAACACATTGTTACAATACATTCATACTATATTTTTAATTTGCCTTTGGATCATTTGCCTTCGGATCACTTGCCTTCGGATCATTTGCCTTTGCCTTCCGATCATTTGCCTTTGCCTTCGGATCATTTGCCTTTGCCTTCCGATCATTTGCCTTTGCCTTTGGATCATTTGCCTTTGCCTTCGAATCATTTGCCTTCCGATCATTTGCCTTTGCCTTTGAATCATTTGCCTTTGCCTTTAGATCATTTGCCTTTGGAGTGCTCCAAATTTTCAGTTCCATATCTCCCATCTCTCTCTTTGTGACAGCCGCCGCGTTCCTGAGACTCATAGCGCGCCCTCGACGGCGGGGCCTTCGAACCACCCAGCGGTATCTTTCGAACCCCCTTGCGCATACCTGTTGCAAGGGTAAAGTATTCGGCGAAATATCGATCAATTGGTAGTACTTTTGAAGCACGACTGTAGTTGTTTCCCTACAGAAATAGAGGGCACGACCTGTATTAAAAATCTAATATTTTCATTGTATTGATTACACGTCAATTCATAAAAGAAAATCAGTAGTTGCAATCTTTATGAAATTTGGAATAACTCAAATATGCAGATTAGTTGTTCCATTTATTTCAAAATAAAAAACAGCAAAAAATACAGTTTTCTGAAATGGATGAATTAAAATTTAAAAAAATGTATCACTTTTTATAGCATATATTTAAATAGGACATAAAACACTAGGATCCCCTCCTAGACATCTCGTACAGGTTGATGTTTTAGACTATAAAAACTCTGGAGATATCTCAATAGACATCAGTTACAGTTTTTCTCCAAACAAATTAAATTTAATAACAATGGCTGCCTCCATAAATAATTCCCTATACCAACTTGCGTTAGAAGAAAAAGAAGAGATTGAGAAAACGGTGCCTGCAGAATTGAGAAGAGACATCGACGACATTGACGACGATGATGCTAGTGACGAAGATGAAGGGGTAGACGTTGGCCGCGATGACTCCGTCGTGGCGAAAAGTGTACCCATTAACCCGAGCGAGGGTTATAATAACTGGACAGTGGGGGGCCTCTGTGTATCTGCCGCATATGTAAAGGTAACAGAAAGGGCGCGTTTGTGCCTAAATTGTTACCGTGCGTATGTGGTAGATTTTACAGAGGTTTCCCTGAATGGTTTCACCGACAATGCGAAGCATCGGCATGAAACTTTACATTTTTCTTTGACAGAAATGCCTTTGCAAAGATTCATGCGGTGTAGTGCCTGTAAAGAAAAGCTTTACATAGCTTTTCGGCAAGACACCTGCTTGATGTGTAAAGCAGGTGCAAAAATTATACCATTATTGTAAATAAAATGTATTATTGTAAATAAAATGTATTATTGGATAATTCTGTTTTTATTATTATTATTTAAATTAAATTCCTGACTATAAGAAAATAAACGTGAAATAAAATATTTAATTAAAAACTACAGTTTGATACCTACAAATGTTCTGGGATTTTAGGTAGTCGCATGCTACTGCTTGTCCGTGCGAGGATGATCGCTATGTAAAATCCTCTGGCTGTATTTTTTACCTTTCTTACATCGCTCAGCCGGAAGTGTGCACGTACGGTTATGCTAAAGCATAGCTTTTCGGCAAGATACATGCTTAATATGTAAAACAGGTGCAAAAACTAGGCCATTGGTATTATTGTAAATGAAATGTATTATTGGATAATTGTTTTATTATTATTATTTAAATTAAATTCTCGAATATAAGAAAATAAACGTTTAATAAAATATTTACTTAAAAACTACAGTTTGATACTACAAATGTTCTGGGATTTTAGGTATCCGCTTGCTACTGCTTGTCCGTGCGAGTTCGAGCGAGGACGATCGCTATGTAAAATCCCCTGACTATATTTTTTACCTTTCTTACATCTCCCTCAGCCGGAAGTGTGCACGTACGCTTATGCTAAAGTATGGTCTGCTTAGGAGAAAAATATTACTTTTGTATTTAGCTACCGAGCGACTCTGTATTGCACGTAATAAAATTTTATTGCTTGGTGTTTATAATGGTATTGGGTGAGAAATGAATAACAAAGCGTTGGTTTAAAACTATGTGTAATATTATATATATATGATTCAACTTATGCTTACTTATAACTAGTTAATATTTTATTCACACGCGCTTCATCTATTTCTATTATACTAATCCTATTTACTAAAATTTTTCTTAATTTATCTAACCTATCTATTTTATTTTTTAAACCAGCCTTGTTTTTGGCCAGCTTATTACTTTGAAGCTGTAAGACGACAACATTATCTTCCAGCACTTTATTAAGTTCCAAATTGTGACGTCCTCCAGCTGCTGGATCTTCAAAATCGAAGCTGTCATCCGGAAACCTGTTTGTGCGGCGCCCCCTGTTATAAACCGCTCTCAACGTCTCCATATTTTTCCCAACAGTCCTCACAGGACTGGAGACGTTCTGCCGGTGGGTTTGCTCAGACTGAGCAGGCGACGCATGCCCTGCAGGTTGCGCGGGTTGCTCGTATTCAGGTGCGGGTTGTTCAGGCTGTACATATGTCAATTGCGCAGGCTGCACATGTGCCGAATATTCAGGTGCGGGTTGTTCAGGCTGTACATATGTCAATTGCGCAGGCTGCACATGTGTCGATTCGGCAGGTTGTGCAGGCTGTACATATACCGATTGTTCATGTGCCAGCTCACGCTCGATCTGCGACACAGCAAACGATGTTGCGCTTCTAATGCTTTCATCGTCCACTTCGGAATACTATAAGTATAAGATAAACATTTATTATTTGTTAGAATTCATAAACATGTCTACTTACATGATCAACATTGTTTTCTTCAGATGAATTTTCAACTGACCCCTCTGCCGCAAGCGTCTCGATGAGATTATAAGCAGATGGTGACTATAATAATTATTGAATGTTAGTATATCGCAAATAAAAAAATATTTTTCGCATAAGAAAATCTCCAACTTGCGGCTAACAAGAAAAAAGTTGGCTAAAAATTTTCTGATGCGAAAAAGCAAAATAGTTTCTCGAAGCAAATTGAAATAACGTATTTAATAATTATAAAAAAATAAGTTTTGACTTACCCTCACAACAGCATTGTAGTGGACAATCGCCTTAGTTTGGAACACACTCATAATTATAAGCAAAGTAATAAATTTAAAAATAACACACGACAAAACTCGAACACAATTCAACAAAATTTAGAAAACTGATGCTTTTGCTGAATTTCTACACCCTTTTGTAGATTTTAAAATGAATGCGTTGGTGGGGATGGCTCTCAACGTTGCTACTTTTTAATTTAGGCGTTAACTTTGCTCTGCTGGGAGTGGGGGTAACTCCACCCCTTCGGCGTTGCCAAAAAATTTTCTACTTCAAATTGCTCTATTTTCTAATTAGACGACAACGCTGTTGAGTGGGGATAGGCAATGCTTACGTTAAATATAAAAGGCAGCCACATCCTTAACAAAATTCACTAAATTCAATTCAATACAAAGAATTAAATATTGCTTCAGTTAGATAATTGTGGCAAAAGTTTATAACACTCGTTGAGATGTATTCTCAGAATAAAAGAAAAGTGACAGATGATGGATACAGTGCAGGATGGAGTTCGTATAGTCAGTGGAAAACGGAAGAAAACGCAAATCCAATTAGGCGATTAAGGGACACTCATGTGAGGCACTATAATGAAGGTTTATATGCGGGATGGTTTGATCATCAGGCTGGTAAGAATAGGCGTTTTCTGGAGGGTGACGTGAAAATGGATAAAGTTCAATATGGTGCAGGATATCAAGATGGATGGATCAGATACGGTCAGTGTTTTGCGAACGCTAATGACATTTACATGGCTAAATCTGATATCATTGCATATAATAAGGCGTACTACGCAGGGTGGTTTAATCATCAGCGTCAAATCGAATACGAATCTGGCTATGTGGCAGGGTATTTTCGATTTGCGAATAATGAGGACATAATACGAAATCGAACGACTTATAATTATGCATATTATGAAGGCTGGTTCGACCGTCTACGCAGACAACGACAGTGCTAATATTTGTATATAAGTTTATTGTAACAAAATATATGAATTATTTTAATAAAACAAAACATTAATTAATTTTAGTTTGTTTTATTTATATACTGGTTTCTTGTTTAGTTTTGTTTACCTATTCCTTACTAACCCACTTTAAAGCAATATTTTTATCGAGGAATTTTAAGTGGAATATTAATAATGTACACAGTTTTTTTTATCAAAATAACAATAACAGCAAAATATTCTCATTTAAGTTTTAACATTGAAAGCCTTTTTTTATTAAAATCTCAGGTAGGGTCGCACGAGAAGATTTACAAGCAGGTGAAAATCTAAATAATTTGAACAGTCTGCTATAAAACTACCAGGCAGTAAATTTTTATAACATGCCATTTACAGGACTATAAAAAAAAGTCTGACAAAAAACATTTAAAAGTGGATCATTGTTATGTAAGATTATCCCTTGAAGGAAGGGTCGCGCAAGAAGATTTAGAAACAGGTGAAAGTCTAAAGAATGTGAACAGCCTGCTATAAAAGTAAAAGGGGGCAAACTTGTCTGCATTTTTGTTGACTCGGCACAAAAAGATTCAAGGTACTAAAACCAGGTGAAGGTGTAACTAATTTGAACAGTCGGGTGTAAAACTCTGAAAGGGTTAACTTTCTCTGGAATTATGCCAAAAATGGTTCGAGTCACTATCTGCGTCGGATTGGCTGTTTATAGAATTGTAGGTGGGAACTGAAAAGCTTCCTCCTACTTAGTAGATCCTTATAAAAGTACTGCATCCAACTGAGACGTTGGCGTCGAAAGTTGGCGTCGAAAGTTGGCGTCTAAAGTGGGCGGCTTAAGTGGGACTTAAAATGGGGACTTTACATGGGGAATTTGCATGGGGACTATGTATGGACTTCCTTAGAGGGCACAGAAATTATTATTTTTGTTAGAATTTTTATCATTAGGCATTATTATTTTTTGTTTGGAGCTACATCAAGCTGCAAGAAAAAATTGTGTTTGGTTTTAATTCAAGTTTCAGTTTTGCACTTTTTTTATACTATTACTTTGTTGTACACCTGCTGGGTAGTTTGTTATTTTATTAATTTACTATGGGTAGAAGAAATGAAACATCTCTTATGCTATATATATTTTATTTTTAATTGTTTAAAGTTCTTATTAATTTCATATATATCAATTTCATATTTTAGTTTCTGTAATTTTCGAATGTGAGACTCCAAAGTATTTTTATAGCTGTTCCGGTTCTTGGACGGAAAATTGAATATTAGTTGTTTTCCCGACAGGTCCATAACTAATAAGATAATACTTTCGCCCGTTGAAAATGTCCTTGTTTACTTGCTCAATTCGTTCTTCTGTAAATTCTACCGTGAACCTTTGCGGTAAAATTGTTTTGAAATCGTCGAATTCCAAGGATATCTTCTCGCCGAACTTGGTGTTTATTTTCGTAAATGCATGTACCTCAAACTTTCGGTTGACTTCCAAATCTTGGACCCTAATGAATTTCTTCAGGAACAAACTGTTATTTAAATGGGTCACAAACGATGCCATACTTTTAATCTTATTTAGTTAAGTTAAAAGTGAGAACTGTGTACTACTTTACCAATCAACCATCGAAATATATACTAAAAAAAGTGGAGGGGATCCCCCCACACAAATCCCCCCCACCGCTAGATTTTATCCCCGAAAACCCTATGCGGATCCTGGCTCAGGCTCAAAACCCTTATGCGGAAGCTGGCTCACATATGGCGGCCATCTTTGAGCCAGGATCCGCTTTACTTAACTACTTGAACACAACATGCAAGAAGCAATAGAAGCAGTCCAGTCAATGAAAATGGGTTGGAAGTTAGCCGCAAGAACTTTTGACGTTCCGAAAAATTCTTTGCGTAGCAGAGTACTCGATAAAAACAAGATCATTAAAGGTCGAGATAAAGGATTTCTGGGTGGTTTTACAACAGTGTTTAGCCCAGAAGTTGAGGCTCAGTTAATTAAATATATAAAAACAATAGTGGATAGGTCCTTTGGATTTACGGTAAAGGTTGTTTGTAGGTTGGCTTTCCAAATGGCCGAGAAAATAAATATAAACCAAAATTTTAACAGAGCACTCGGCATTGCTTGTTGGGACTGGTATAACAAATTTATGAAAAGAAATCCTTTTTTGAGTCAGATCTCCAGAAGCTACATCGTAAGCTCGAGCAGAAGCTTTTAATGAACTACAAGTCCAAAAGTATGTGCGTGCTCACGCTATGATTTCTTCAAGAAAAATCATAAAACAAGTGTGTTTAGAGTAGATACACCATTTTAAAAGATACATTAAACCTTCACAAAACTTTTTTATTTTTTTGGATGGTCAAATAAGTCACAAAAATTTAAACGTCCTCACATAATAATATGCTAAAGAAAATAATATTATTTTTCTCGAAATCGGCATTAAAATGTCCCAAAATCGTCATTAAAAGCACAGAAATCGTACAATAATGTAGCCCATTATTGTACGATTTTTTCAATAAGTAGGCCTTGGCGAGATGTAAACATCAAACGTCAGACGCGGAGAAATCGCCCGTCAAAAGTGACCAAATATTCAAAACCCGGCCGATAAAGGCTCATTTAACTTTTCGTACACATTGCGAAATTGTTTCCTATAGAAGCGCAATCCTTCAGTATACATATTTTAGTAAATTGGAATATCAATAGATTTGTTGTGTAGGCTGCACAAGAAGCAGCAGTTTGGTTTTTCTGTCAGAAGGTGCCGTGTCTCATCATACTTGTCCTAGGTAGAGCGATCGTCAAAGTCAAGCAACGCCGCGCGTAGTCGGTTCATGGACGGGTGATCCCTTAGTATTATTTTCTTGCCTAATAAAACATTTTTTTCCGATTTCAAAAAAAAATATAATATGTACCTCAGCACTGAAGTTCTTTTTATGACTCATGTGGAGTTTAGTTGCTGAGGCCTCTGGCCGAACTTCAGTGCCTTGGTACATAAATAACTATTATTCTGCTTTCTTCCCCATTGTACACACCGCTTGCAGCCATTGGAGTTTTTGTGGGTTCGTTTGGGCCCCTGACAACCTATTTTAATCAAGATATCAGGCTTTGGTTCGATGCTCAGCCAGGAAGATCTGTCATAGATTTCCAGGTTGGGGAGTTTTTCACATACAATACGAAGGCAGCTACTGTGGGAATAGCAAAAAGTGGATTTTGTTCGACAGGGATAGTGCCATTTATTAAAGATATTTTCCCTCAATGGATGTATTCTCCATCAAAAACTACAGATATGCAAAATACTGAAGACTTGAGTATACAAAATGGTGAAAATGTTCTCCCAGAAGAACATCTTTCCGGCGTTAATACTACATCACAATTCCAAACTCTCGAAAATACCATAACTAGCTTAATTGTTGGGCCATCATCGTCAAAAAGGACCAATAATGGAAATACTCCACCTAAAATTAATGACACTAGCAACAAGGACACTGATGAGTCGAGTATTTTAAAATTATTAATTATGAAATTATGAAATTATGAAGGAAATGCCACAGGCTGAAAAAAGAAAAAAATACATCAGCCAGATAAGGAAACCTGGGTATTGTGAAGAGTACTCCAGATAAAAAGGAAGAAAAAGAGGGGGTTAAAGAGAGAAGACAAAAAGAGCAACGAAGTTAGCCAAAAAGGCAAGAACAAATTTTAAAATAATGGAAAATGACGAGCCTGAAGTAGCTTATGAAGACTACCGCAGTAGCGACGCAGCATGTATATTCTGCAACGAGCTGTATTCGCATTCTAAAAAGGGCGATTTTTGGATACGATGCCAAAAATGTTCTTGCTGGTGCCACACAGATTGTACTGGCGTTGACAGAAAAATCAAAATATAATATGTTATGTCGCCAATTCAAGATTTGTATTAAAAAAAAGGTTTATTTATTTAAAACATTGTTTACACTGGATTTACTTGAAAGTCACAGAATGGCAAACTGAGAGAGATTCGAGGAGCAACAATGGGCTAGGAGAACTGTATGAGAACTGTACTGGGAAGGTATGTCTGGGTATTTATGTGAGGGAAAAACGCTGATGCGTGGAAAAAGGATCCATAGAAGGTTTCCAGAAGTTAATATCATCCGAACAATATTTCGGCTATTTTTTGATAGAAAACAACAATGGCGGGTGCGATCGATAGCTCTTCTGTACAGGGTGTTCCCGTATATTTTGACCCAACCCTAGAGCCTCTATTCATAAATGAAAGTTATAGGGTACCAAAGTCCAAGGTGTATTGTCCCAAAAATAATGGATTGACAGGAATGCCCTTGCCTAAGTTGAAGTGTTTTTCCATGGCAACCTTGATTAAATATAAAGATCGTATATATATCTGCAATTTGGAATATCATGCGAATGCTAAGAGCAAACATATAACATATTTATATTGTTGGAATCAGAAAAATGAGTGCAATTCAAAAATCCACAAATATACAGGGTGTTCCATTAAAAAAAGTAAGTTTATATTTTTTCATAAATTTGCGACGCTCATTTGTTTTATCTAGTAACAGATCCTAGCGGTTCAGAAAAAACCCTACAACTTTAATTTAAGTAATTTTTTTCCAACTCAAAAAGGGCTCTACGGGTGGGTCAAAATATACGGGAACACCCTGTACAAAAACTATGGCCAAAATTACATAGTAGGCATCAAAAATTTGAATATAAAGGGGTTTTCATGAACCTAATCGAATTTCGAAAAGCTAATCCAGAACGCGTAGACATTCTTTTATTTTATAGAAATAAATTAAACATACTTAAGATTTTCAATAACACTTAGCAGGTACATACCTACTTAATGATATAGCAATTATCTTAAAAATGACAATAACAAAATATTGTAGGGTGATCCAAACTCGACGCCTCAGGCCTACAGCGAGAACACAAAAACTCAAAATAAAATTTCGAATAGGGGTTCTTAAATGGGACATACTAAGGTCCAATTTGGACCGAAAATTAGCATTTTTGATGTTTGGGAAAATGTCCGCTGTGACGTCATCGATATTATTTTCCAAGAAACATACCAGTTTTTCTCTATATATTGAGAGTCCTTATCATTCTCAACAATTTTCGTAGGGAAAGATTTTCTGTATCTTTTATGGTTCAAAATATATTTACAGGGTCAAATATGTAAAAAACATGGAATTTTTTCTAATCATTTTTCGAAATCTGGAATATGGAAACAATTGATAGTCAGAAATTATTTAAGAGCGTGTTAGGGTAGCTTGCGCACCCTTAAATTTATTCAACTGGGATATTTTTTTGTAACAAACAAGTTAGTAACAAGCACAATTCAGAAATGTAAAAATTTTCCAGTTGAATAAATTTAAAGGTGCACAAGGCACCCTAACATACTCTTAAATAATTTATGATAGCTATCAAGATTTCGAAAAACGATTAGAAAAAATTCCATGTTTTTTTACATATTTGACCCTGTATATTTTGAACTATAAAAGATACAGAAAATATTTCCCTACAAAAGTTGTTGAGAATGATACGGACTTTCAATATATAGAGAAAAACTGGTAGGTTTCTGGGAAAATAATATCGATGACGTCACAGCGGTCATTTTCCCAAACATCAAAAAAGCTAATTTTCGGTCAAAATTGGACCTTAGTATGTCCTATTTAAGAACCCCTTTTCGAAATTTTATTTTGAGTTTTCGTGTTCTCGCTGTAGGCCTGGGGCGTCGAGTTTGGATCACCCTGTACAAACAACACCACATTCTTCAACATTTCATCTTTTCAGCTTCAGCCTTTTTGCTGCTGCATACTTTAAGTATCTTCACTTTTTAATATTACACATTTTGTGGAGCTGTTGAATAGGTAAACTTTTCTGTTTAGACAATCTCATATGAAAAAATTCCATTGGGGATGTCATTATTATGACGTCATTAAGCTATCATCGTACAATTATTGTTTCCATCGGTAACTAGATCTTATATCAGCCATAAAATATGCCAACAAGCAGGTGTGATACATCAAATTAAATGGGGCATTTTGCTTTTCAAAACACACACTACAAATACTTTAATTTTTAGGACAAGAGGGTCCAAATTTTACGGTAATCCATACAACAAAACTAATGTTATACACAAATTTGTATTCACTAGATCAGTTTTATTAAAAATAAAGGATGGATTTGTGTACCTGTAATTATAATAATAAAGAAGGATGCTTTTGTGGCATATCAGGTAAAGAATAATACATTAAAAAAATGCACAGCCGGGACTCCCCGTAGGCACTTAACCAACCAGAAACAATAGCCTAGCCACCTTTCTGATATTGTACCCTGTGTTCTACCTAATTATTTTTACTAACTTCTCTTTGAATAAGTGGCAATAATATTTTACTGAATTCCACTGAACATTCAGCAACACAGTTGTCTGTATTTCCTAGAATAAATTCTGATTCTTTAATTTTTCGTCTATTTCCTACTTCTTCTTTGAGAATTGGTTTGGAACTATCCCACAAAATCCTATGATTGTTATTACATATTTTCGACTTCGAAATTTGATTTTGCCTGATATAATTTTTATGTTCTTTTAAACGAACGTTAAATGGCCTACAAGTCTCCCCAACATAGAACTTTCCACATTCGCAAGGAATTTTATAAATGCAATTTTTTGAACTTTGTACCTCATTAAATGGTTTCGTTTTAACTAGCATCGATCTTAATTGATCTTCGGTTTTAAATACTGTTCTGATATTAAAACGATTGCCTATGCGTTTTAGCTTATCTGATAGTCCAGGAATATAAGGAATAATTAAATTTACTGGTCGGTCCACCAGATTTATTTCTCTAATTCTATTAGCATTGTTATTTTGTTGGCAATCATGAAAAACTTGCTGAATAAATTCAGAAGGATAACTATTTTTCTCAAGAACATGTTTTATATGCTTAATTTCTTTGAGAAAGGAGGAAGATTTATTCTCCGAAAGCTCAGGAAACAAATTTGGTGAAGATATTTTTTTAGTTACAAGTTCAAAGTTTAGTTCATTTACTGTTAAGAATTTATTTATTTTCCAGGCAACTTGAAAGTTGTCTTTTAACCAGTTTGGTGGCGAAAAACCCAATTAAAATTCAATGGATCTGTTTACGCCACAAATAAATTTCAGAAAATATCCTTCTTTATTTATTAAAAATGTTCCGAAACGTAGAAAATAAAGTCTCAGCAAAAATAATTAGCTGTCTCCGTGTTTCCTCGATAACTGTTCAAAGGATTGAGATATGCATTTCAAATTTGGTATCCAACATAATTTTGATTAAAATAGGTAGGTTCGAATTACTTTTGGGCAAAATTGCTCCACGCGAACAGGATAAAAATGAGGGGATGAAAATACAATAATATTTAGTTTTACGTCAGTGTTTTTAACACTATGTATTACTTATAAAAAGGGGGTGGTTGGAAAGGGATGCAATGGGATCAATTTGAAAATAGAGAAAAACTTATTTAGATGAAAGTCGATAAAGTATCAATATGTCGGTTTCTACTATAATACCTAATTATAATTGTTTTAGGATTTGTGTGAAATATTGGAATTTAATATTAAAAATGAATTTCAGAGGTTTATTTAATATTACCACAGACCTATATAACTTACCTTGATTTAAAATTAGAACTTCCACGGTGTTTCCTAAACTAATATTTTCCACGTGAACACACTCACAGTATCCAGTTTCCATACTACAATTTTCCGGAACATTTTCCAAATTGCAAATCATTGTCCATTGAACATCATGTGGTTGTGTTAAAAGTGGCGATGACGGATATGTGAACGTAAAATTGTTTATTTTGTAAATTTTTGCTTCTGTCAGGCCACCTAAAACAAAAAAGATGCCTACCTATATGGAGAAATTATGAAAAACTGTAACATAGTAAAAAATAGTAAACAAGGGCCCCTCTAACAAAAATCACAAATTAGAGTTACGCAAAGAACGGTAGGTGTAGCCCTTTATACGGCTTTTATCCATTAACCACCGAGGTACTAGCCAATCTGCTTCGCGTTAAAAACTTTAACATAGGGAATACCATAGGGAAATACACGGCGCAGTTATCTACTGCCCAACTAAATCCTGGGGACTCTAGAAAAATAATAGATTCATTTTGTAGTTTAAAGTAAAAACCTTTTGAAAAATTAGAAAATTTGTCGACAAATTTGAAACCAAATTTTATAATAATAGGCCTATGCTTTGATCTTTTCATCTCTTCAACATTTTTGTCCGCTTCTGGAACGCGACAACGATTTTTACTTAAAAGGTAGGAACAAGTTTATGGTTGCAATTAAAAACTACCACCTAGAGTAAATTCATTTTCACCTACTTGACTCAACGGGCATACCTAAGTAGGTACTAGGGACTTTGCAGAAAATACACATTAACACTAACAAGTAGGTACTTAATAAGGTATCTAAATGACTTTCCTGGATATAGATACTTACAATTTCCTCGAAATTGTGTGTTTGTACAAAATTAAACAATAAATGATTGATAATAATATATTACCACAGATGTATACAGTGTGTCCCAAATTAGGAACTTACCATTGGGATATCGGTGGCTACAAGAGATAGAGAGTCGTTTCCCAGTGATTAAAAAACATTTTCGTTTTTGTTAAATATCTTACAAATCGATGGCTATGCAAAAACAGATCTTTGACATCATTAAGGAACTTATCCTGCCTTTTAAATGGTAATGTTGGTTTTTAAAATGGGTTTTCATTTTCTAGATGTGACACACAATTTTCTTATGGACGCCATAATGAATTTGAAATCTACATGAAATTCTCATATGTAATACCACTAGAGGTTAAATTATGTCCGAAATTTTTTTCAAGGGCATTAATATTTTCTTAAAATATTGATGACCGAGAAAGAATTTTCGGATTTTTAATTTAATCTCGAGTGGTATTCGATAAGAAAATTTCGCAAAAATTAAACAAAATTTATAGTTTATTATTTCACTCAATTTAATAACCAAAAGTGACACTTTATATTATGTCAAAAAATTGCCACTATAATTCTCTCTAGGGTCCTACCCTTAGCGCAAAATATTACCGAAAAATACTTGGGTTGCCATGGTAACGGTTAAAAATAAAGGCTTCTGATTGGTTGAAACAGGTAAGTGCGAAATTTTTTTCCAATGATGTGTCACCTAATGATTTTTATTAGTTGTAACACTTGAAAGCGTTGTTTTTACTCTTCACTAAGTAAGCCGGCCATGACAAGTCTGACAAAACAAATGCAACAAACTGTCAATTGTTGTCTTCTTATGTGGAATACTACAGTAGCAGAAAGAGTTTAATATTATCATGCACACTCGTTCGTTATACCACCTCTGTATAATCGAAGTTCGATTTTATCAAGTTTTCTCTTATTTGTCCCAAAGGACACACATTAAATGCTGTAAATTAAAAATAATTCGGCCAGTCCTCTTCCACTAGAGCCGGAGAGGCGGAAATCAATTGTCATATTTTTTATTAAAAAAGTGATACGTCACTGGAAAAGTAATCATTCCTAAATTTCCTAATCAAATGTAATGAAAACTATCCTTGACTTTTTATTCGAACAATGTATCTAACGTTTTTTTGAAGAATTAATTTGTGTGCGTTTAATTTTTTCCGCAGAAGAAATCAAAGTAGGTCTAGGCGTTTGAAATTTGGCACACCTACTCAGTTTCTAATTATGAACAACTTTCCTTAATAATATTTTGTTGTAAAATCTATAAAAATACAAAAAGGTTTCTAGTTTCGAAAAATCATGTGCTTTGGAAAGTTTGAAAAAACTAAATTTTTGCACCTATAAAAGTGCCCTTTCTGTACGTTTTACGTCAAAATATTATTGAGGAAAGTTGTTCAGAATTAAACATTAAGTAGACGTGCAGAATTTATATTGTTTTAAAATTTTCTATACAATCCGGAAATTTATAGGCACTGATGATACTGTAAGTGGCTATTTTCTCTGGAAATTGTTTGGACAATAACTTTACTAAAACTTTTCTAAACTAAAATGTATTAAAATTCTCTCGACAAATTTTTCGTTGGCAACCTATATACAGTGAGCGGCTAAATGATGGAACAAAAAACCTCGGACACGACAACCTTAATTTTTAAATGCACACATTCCGACATATAAATCTTCTTTGTAATTAATTGTCATTAATTTCCCAGGTATGACGTCATTGACGTTTTTTTTTTTTTCAAATGGCAACCTATACTTCTGACAGTGCCATTTGAAAAAGGAGCCCTTCCTTATTTGCTCCTTTTTTATCTGGAAAATATCCTTATGTAAAACACCATTAAATTTGATATGCCATAGTGCAGAAAGTCCCCCTCTTTCACATGGCACTGTCAGAAGTATAGGTTGCCATTTGAAAAAACGTCAATGACGTCATATCTGGAAAATTAATGACATTACAGATAAGATTTATTAGTCGGAAAGTGCGTATTTAAAAATTAAGGTTGTCGTGTCCGAGGTTTTCTTTTTTTTTTTCGCCCTGGATATATTTTATCGAATTTGTTCCACAATTTAGCCGCTCACTGTATGTATATACGACATTATCAAGCGTCATTCCTAGGGAGGAGATAAAAAGCGCCCCAGAGTCGTCCTTCCTGCGGTGTCGTTTTCCGAATGGCTAACATTTGCACACTAACCGTAGACACCTGTTTTCGGCGCGGGCCCGCTGTCGACCTCGAAATAAATCCTGGAGTCGACCTCCGGTCTAGCTAACTCTGGGGGCATCTTAGTGGCTGACTTCATGTCCCCCAGACACACTTTGCCGATTTCTCCCTCGCAGGCCGAAGTGTCCAACAGCCTGGGCTCGCCGGACGCCGGTTTGTCGTTCGATTCCGATCTGTTGGAACCTTCGTAAGTGATGGCTGCTACTCCATTCAGCGTGTCCCCGTCGCAGGTGGACATTGCCAAGATGTAGTATGTTCCTGGAAGGAAACGATGATATTTTAAGTGTAATTAAGTAAGTGCAACGTTTAATCCGGACACTGAAATTTACGACACGAGCCGTAGGCAGGTGTCATAAATCATACTGCAATTGGACGGTATAGTGGAGTCTAAATTAAAGCTTTATTCTAGAAATCAGTAGAACCAGTGAATATTATCTCAATAATGAATATTATTATAATAAGGAATAAGGATTTTTTAATAAACATTTTAGACAATGTTCGTGGACACTTTTATTTGTTATAGTCTGCCTGTCTGTCTATCCATGTCTAAAAAATTTCGGCAAGTAGGTAGTGCACTTGGCCGGCTTGTTTTTAACAGTTTCTACTCGACAGATGTCGCGTATGTACGTCCTAATGTACAGCCTAATGCATATACTCCCTAATAACTATTCTTTGATAAAAAAATTGCTGTCAGTTTTCAGCAACTTCAGTAACTTCGAGAGGAGAGCAATAAATTTATATAACTTCTTCGAAAATTCTCGTTCAGTTAACAAATCATCAATTTTTTCATATTAATGACGCGTTAAAACAATTCAAAACAAGGTATTTCTTTAGCACCCTCCTGACATGAGAACCAAATGGGTACTAAAAAGCACAAAATAAAATTGAAAATAAAAAAACCTTTTTAAAAACAAGCTTTTATTTAAGCCATGTAGTAAAGCGAATAAAAGAAGTTTAGATTTTCGTTAATACAGTTCAATTCCAAATTGCGACAAGTTTATGCAAATTGAAAAGTTTTTCGCGAGAATTGTAAAGAAAAAAATGCCTACTTTGGCAAATAGGTACTTGCTTATTAACCAATCACGAGATAATTGCAACTTTATAAGACTTTTTAAGCAGGATGAGACAAATCTCAGACATGTGTATGAAGAGCACGTGTCACCTGACCTAACCTTCAAACAGCTTAAAGATATGAAGGGTACAGGGGTAAAAGGATGAATGTTCAAAAATAGCCATTTTTAGAAAAATACGGGATTTCATAGAGTAAATACGTTAGAATTTATTAGTATATTCAGTGTGGGCAAAATCAATGAGGGTCACAAGTTATAGCGAATTTAAAATATCCCAAACAGGGCAAAAAATATGAGTGTCCCAGCGCTGTGGTGAAAAGATGAATGTCCCTTATTGACGATCATGCGATTCGTTTTTTGCAGGTCTATTCATGTTTTGTTTGGTTAGTTTGTCGATGTTGGCTGCTGCAGGAGGTTGTGCCAGAGAACAAGGAAGTGTGCTATTGACAACAAAACCTAAAATTAAGTATTTCACTGCCTGGATGTCATACGCAGGATACAGTAAGTGGATTTACGTTGCTTTTCTAGTATTAGTCATTCATGAAGGTATTTACTTCTAGCATAATGAGTGACGATCAGGGTGAAAAATTGTCGTTTAAGTCTAAAAAAAGAGCCTCCTATGGACGTTTGCGAGACGCTTCGAAAAAGCTAAAACTACAGAGTCATGAAACCGGAGTTAGTTGTGATTGTACTAGGCTAAAATGTTTTGAACGTATCACCCAGGAAGAGCGAGCACATATAATAAAACATTTTAACCAACTTAAAACACATGATGAGCAAAACATATTATACTTAGGAGATCTAATTTCACATCAGAATGTTAAGCGGCACCGGAGTAGAAAAAATAGTGATGTTGATATTGATTATCATTCATTTCCATACACCTACAAAGTTCGTGTTCCACGTAATGATACTTCAGTTGAAGTTCCAGTTTGTTATAAAGCGATTATTTCGTTACACGGTATATCTGCAAAACGTCTGCAAGGCATTCAACGACAGCTTGTTACTGTTGGACATGTGAAACATGATGGTCGAGGTCGACACTGCAATAAGAAAAACAAGCTTTCAGCAGAAACTTCAAATGCTATTTACGATCACATCCAGTCATTTAAGGGCCGAAAATCTCATTACAGTCTTCGTGATAGCGAGAGGACATATTTGCCTGAAGATATGAATGTGAAAAAGATGTACACGATGTTCTTGGAGCGTTTTCCTGGAAAAAAAGTTTCATATGAGACCTACCGAACTATATTTATAACGAAGTTCAACATCAGTTTTGGATACCCTAGATCGAATACATGTAGCAATTGCGACGATTATAAGGCAAAAAAGTTGAATATGGAAAAAGATCCAGCACAGAAAGAAAACTTGTCGCGTTTACAAACGGAGCACAAACTTCATCTTTTAAAAGCTGATACATTTTATAAGAGAAAGAGGTCGGCCCGTTTAAACTCACAGAAGAGCAATAAAATTGAGGCAATTGCTATGGATTTCCAGAAAAATTTACTTGTCCCTAATATTAGCACCAATGATGTATACTACAAACGGCAACTCTCATTTTATTCTTTCAATATACATGTTCTGTCTACTGGAGAATCATTTTTTTATACTTGTACAGAAACTGCAGCTAAAAAAGGGGCCGATGAAGTGGCATCTATGCTATTTCATTTTATTTTTAATCATTTAGATCCACAGGTAGAAGAATTAGAAATCTTCTGTGACTCATGCGGAGGACAAAATAAAAATTATACCTTGTTCCGATTGTTGCATTTTATCGTTCATGTTAGGGGACACAGCTAGCTAGAATGTGATCGGAATATGGGGTTGATCAACCAGAAGGCCATCGTAGAGCTGCCAATCGGCTGGAATGAACAGATACAGAATGCTAGACCGAAGCCTGGCCCATTCAAGATAATAGATTGTGAAAATCAGGGTATCTTTAGATCTTGGCCCGAACATCTCACTAACTACTTTTATAAAAAGTGCCCCTTTGAGAGCAGGCCTATAAAAGAACTTACAGTACTTCAAGAAATGCCTCGGATGATCGATTATTGTGAAATGGTCCCAGGACGTCTTCCGTTGTGATACCACCTAAACGAAAGATTGAGATCCTGCCGAATAAGCATTTCCGCCTACCCGATCTGAAATACCATGACCGAATTCCTTTACCCTTAAAAAAGTTCCAAGATCTCCAAGATTTGAAGAGGTTTTGTCAAGATCCCAAAGCACGCAATTATTTTGAAAATTTACGTGTAAGCCAAAATTATGTTGAAAGTAATGATTTTTAAGATTTTGTTGTAACTTAACCAATAAACGCTGTTTATAAAAATGTCTAATTTTATCTACCTAGCTTTTCTCAAATTTAATGTTCCTATCTGATTGTTAATAGGGCATGCGGACCGCAGTTAAGCTCTGCTGCTAAATATGTTTCCATTATTATTATTATCTCGACTTAGCCAAAAGGCATTCGCACTCCCTCTACGGGGAACATTCACTCAGTTCCCGGGTATCCCGGATACCAAAAGGATCTGGCTCGGACGAGACCCTTGCCATGTTATCGGGCCTTAGGTGACATTGATGTTGTTGGACGATCCTGCATTCCCCATGAATTTCCTGACGGTTCGGGCTGTCGCAAGTAGTACCGCTTTCTGCATGGACCTGTAAAGACTATCAGTTAGACCCAGCTCCTTGATGTTTCTCAGCAAACTTTTTGGTATAACACCAGTTGTTGACATGATGATTGGAATCGTCTGGACGTTCTCCATTTCCCATTGCCTTCTAATTCGTTCTTCTAAATCTCTGTACTTCGCGATCTTCTCGACTTGCTTCACACGCAGGTTGTTGTTGTTTGGGATGGCCACATCAATCAGAGTTGTCTGCCTAGAAATTTTATCTACTATTATAAGGTCCGGTCTGTTATGGGCAACTCGTTGATCTGTCAGAACTGTACGATCCCAGTACATCTCATCTCATCAGTAGTTGCTGTTCTCAAGAACAGGCTCAGGCGTGTAGTTGTAATATGGGACCCTCTCTGCCTGCACAAGCAGCAGCTTTTCCGCCAGTTCCTGGTGCAAGATCTTGGCAACCGAATCGTGTCGTTCCTTATATTCCGTTGATGCGAACATCTGACATCCTCCTGTTATGTGCTGGATTGTTTCTGAAGTTGGGCACCCGTATCTGCATCTGTCATCCACTACCGATGCATCTCCTACAATGAATTTTAGGTAGTTGCGAGTTGGTATAACCTGATCTTGTATGGCCAGTAGGAAGCCTTCCGTCTCGGGGAACATTCGTCCCGACGTCAGCCAATAGTTCGACGTTAACTTGTCGACATGTTCCTGGTTAACCTCATTAGGATGCCTCCCGTGCAGCGGCTTCCCCAACCACCTCTGTAGTTTATCGTTGTCGGTTCGGTGGTGATTTTGACGCTCGTGTTCCGTCAGACGTAGCGGTGTTGAGACGTCTGCTCCGCATATAGCCCTATGTAGTGTGGAGCTGTTGGCCTGCCTGTAGAAATAATTACGCAGATTTAATATTTGTTGGTCCAATTGCTTGCTGAGATCTGCCAATCCTCTTCCTCCTAGTTGACGTGGCAGAGTTGTTCTTTCTACGGCACTACGGGGATGATGTTTATGAGCTTTTGTCAGTAGTGTCCTAACTTTTCGTTGCAGGCTGTTGATGTCCGTGTTGGTCCAATTCACTATTCCGAACGAATAGCTGAGTACAGAGCACGCAT
Organism: Pseudeuparius sepicola; assembly: GCA_963920635.1. Lineage (NCBI taxonomy): Eukaryota > Metazoa > Arthropoda > Insecta > Coleoptera > Anthribidae > Pseudeuparius > Pseudeuparius sepicola. The sequence goes on from OY987301.1 coordinate 52,088,369, forward strand.
ACGTGTTCAGGGCCTTAAACAAATTCCTGCTGTTAAGATCAGTTCGCACTACTTGTCTTACTCTCTTGATGAATTCATTCGTTAAATCAGTCTTCATTGTTCGATGGTCTATCCTTTGAGCTTGTTTCATCCCGAGATACTTGTATCATCCCCTTGCTCATTGCTTCGATCTCCTGGCCGTCCTGCATCTCGTGTGCGCTTTGTTCGAGCTTTCCCCGGATGATATTAAGGGTGCGGCACTTGTCCAGTCCAAACAGCATTCCGATGTCCCTGGAGAACTCCTCTACAATTTTAAGCATTTGCGTTAGTTGGTTTTTGGTTGCGGCCATCAGTTTTAAATCATCCATATATAATATGTGATTCAACTTTATCGCTTCTGCGTTGTTGCTTTTGATAGCAAAGCCGTATTTTGTAGAGTTCAACCGATGTGATAGAGGGTTCATCGCCATGCAGAACCACAGTGGACTGAGTGAATCTCCTTGGAAAATCCCTCTTCGGATGTTGATTGTGTCGGTCTCGATGTTGCTGCTTGCGGTTCTGAGTTGCATCTTAGTGCGCCAGGTTGTCATAACGTGTTCTAAAACGGAAACTGTATGATGATCTATTTTATACAGCTTTAAGATACCTGTGAGCCAGTCGTGAGGTACGGAATCAAATGCTTTTTTGTAGTCCACATAAGCCATGTGGAGGTTTCGTTGCTTGGAATGAGCCTGGTTGCAGATGACAGAGTCTATGATGAGTTGCTCTTTGCATCCCATTGCGCCCTTCGAGCAGCCCTTCTGCTGCATTGCAATGATGTTGTTCCGCTCGCAGTGAGCATATATTCGCTGCGTAAGGCAAGATGTGATTATCTTGTACAGCGTAGGCAAGCAGGTTATTGGGCGGTACTTGGCAGGGTTATCCGTATTCCGCTGGTCTTTTGGTAACAGGTAGGTTGCACCCTGTGTAAGAAACAATGGCATTTTCAGAGGATCGAGCAAGACTTCATTAATTAAGGTAGTTATCTGTTCATGCGTGAACCACAACTTCTTAATCCAATAATTTTGGAGATGATCTGGACCTGGTGCCTTCCAGTTGTGGGAATTCTTGATGACATCGGAGACCTCAGCGGTTGTGAATTGCTCGTGTTGCATCTGGCTATAGTTCCGGCCCATCTCGCGGTCTTCGCTGATCCAGCTTGCACTGAAATTGTATGGACCTGGTGTGGCAAGTTGATTTCTCCAGAAACCGTCGACCTGTTCTCTGCTAGGGTAACTCGGTAACTCGCATTTGTGGCATCGGCGCTAGAATTAAAAGCACGGTAGAAACCCTTTTCTGATCGTTCAAAGCGTTTGTTGTCTCGTTTCCTGTTGTTACTAGCCTTGTATCTCCTCAGACGCCCTGCGAAAACAGAAAGTTTTTGTTTTAATGTGTCAAGACATTGTTGAGCAGTGATGTTCGCGGGGTCATGCCGAGAATGCATTTGGGTGCGGCTCATTATTGCCTGCACCGCCCTCTGGATCCTTCTAGTTCTAACTCCTCTGATATATTCCGTCACTTGTCCTATGTCTTTACGGAGACTCTCGATCTTCCGATTTAGTCGCATTTCCCATTGAGCCATTCGTGGTTCTGGTCTTGCACGATTCAACTCTTGGGCCGTTCATTTTGACATTGGCGTATAGATGGCGCTGCGGTGCAAAGAAACTTTTCGATCCTAGGAACGTTGGAACGTAGCGCATCTGAGAGACTGGGTAACTTAGAGAAACTTTTGTTCTATGGATAATTTTCCTATTGTTACTAGTTTCTGAGATAACCGCTCTACAATGTTATTTACAAAAACTGAGCTAACTCACTTAAAATTAACTTTAGAGGAAAAAGTTATTAAACATATCTTTGTAGTGCACTAAGACGAAGAAATTAGCGGCACGTGTCAAATTATTACACATCCGGTTTGACCGGAAGTACCGGAAGTGACCCATTTTTCAGTTCAAAATGAACATACTGTACAATTTTCCCTCAAAATTGGAAAACATATACCTAATAACAATAACACCTTGTAGGTAGGTACATGTAGACAACGACAATTTGACTGAATTTATTTTTATTGACCGACATTATAGAAATTAAACATGTATGTTTACAAAAAATATGTTCAAAATTATTTCCATACCAAAATACGAGCAGCGGCTACAGTACTGTTTTTAGCGCATTCTCCAGAAACTAATACCATATATTAATTTCTCCTCATTATTATGCTTAGCCATTATTACAAAAATTAATAAACTAATTAGGCAAGAAAAAATTGACAACGATAGAGAATTACCTGGGCGTTTGAAGCTAAATATCATATTGAAACAATAGACAGAGACATAGCCACCTTCGGTTAATAAAAATAAATTCAGCCAAATTGTCGTTGTCTAGATGTATGTATATACATGGTGTTATTGATATTATACGACACTGGAAATTACCTTTTTTCACTTTTGCGGGATACATTATACAGTATGTTCACTTTAAACTGAAAATGGGTCACTTCCGGTATTTGCTTTCAAACCGGATGCGTAATAATTTAATATGTGTCGCTACTTTCTTTGTCCTAGTGAACTACAAAGATATTGTTAGTAACTTTTTCCTCTAAAGTTAATTTTAAGCGAGTTTTTTGCAAATGTCATTGTAGAGTGGTTATCTCAGAAACTAGTGACAGTAGGAAAATAGTCCATAGAGCAAAAGTTTCTCCAAATTACCCAGTCTCTCAAATGTGCTATACTCCAACGTTCCTAGGATCGAAAAGTTTATTTGCACCGCAGAGCCATCTATACGCCAATAACAAAATGAACGCTTATCAGTTTCGAATAAAGCCCTCTTCACGTCCTAGCGAACGGCGTTTGCAGAATTAAAATATCTCTTTTTGTTCCGGAGATATCGGCGACGGGAGTCATTATAGGGGCACCCTTGTAAAGGAGATAGGGGTCTTGAAATATTAATTTTCGTTTTTCTTATAAACTCATATTTCTGACATTCATCCTTTTACCCCTGTACCCTTCATATATAAAATGAGTATTTAGTATCCCCATTATAATTTTAAAAGAAATGGCTCGTGGCATATGGGACAAAATGCTTTGGTAATTGGCAACACCAAACTAGTTTCCAATATCTAATGGAAATTATGTATGGGTCTTCCGGAGGTGTGCACACCACGACAGATACCTGTTTCGGGCTTGTTGGCCCTCATCAGGCAGACGTAGCGCCCCTCACCGAAAAACCCAGATTACGTTGGCTAAGTGGAATAGGAAATAGTATAATGCGGTGAGCATTTACCATCCAGCGCCATCTAGCTGGTACTGCCAAAACCAAAGCAATGTGAGTGTGTATATATCGACCGGTCGATCGTATATAGAGTGTGATATTGAAACCCTAAAATGCGAAAACATAACTATTAAAATTAACGACTTGCACTTATCAACTATATACCAAACTCCCGTAAATGAACTACTAAAAGCAGATATACCGATTTTGACTGAAAATTCAATGAAACATATTATATTCGGAGACTTCAACGCCAGACACTGAGTGGGGGTGTCCCACTAATACTAGAGCTGAAGAGAACTTATTAGAAGTAGTAAACAATATAGGAATAGAGATCTTCTCACCCAACGAACCTACGCACATGCCTGCAGGAAATGGCACGCCTGGTACCATAGACTTTGCACTTGCATTAAACACACATGTTAATGAAATAAAATCGCTAGTAGCTCTTTCGTCGGACCACAACCCGATCGAGATAATAATCAAGCAAGAAGTTAATTTAGAAAAACCAAAACAAATAAATAATTATGACTTAAAAAATATAAATATACTAGGATATCAAGAATATCTAAAACAAAACATGCCAATAAACAGGAAAATAGAAACTACTGACCAGATAGAAGAAGAAATCAGGACCTTCACACAAAAAATTATTGAAGCGAGAAACCATTATGTACCCAAAACCAGACAACCTAACGAAAATGACACTCCGGAAAATATAAAAGAAACAATTATAGAGAGAAATAGGGCCAGACGAAGATTTCAAAGGAGCAGAAGGGAAGATGATAGGTATGAAATGAACCAACAAAATGAATATGTAAGAGGCTTGCGAGGAAAAATACATGGACATCATCGGCAAAAACCCGAGAAATAGACAAGATTTTATCCCGCCTGAACAGTTAAAGAAAATAATCAGAAGTAAGAGACCATATAAAGCCCCAGGGGAAGATGAAATTATCATAAAACTATTGAAAATGGCACAAAAAAAGACATTAATCCAACTCTACTACATATTGAGAGCGTGCTATGAGAAAATATACTTTCCCACCCAATGGAAAAATGCAATATTCTGTCCTATCAAAAAAACCGGGGAAAAACGCCAAAAACCCCACCAATTATAGACCCATAGCCCTAACGGGTACCATAGGGAAAATATTTGAAAGCACAATAAATGAAAAAATTAAGAACCACCTTGAAGATAATGACCTTCTAAATTTGAAACAATTTGGTTTCAGAATGGGTAAAAGTACGGTGATGCCCATAGCAAGAGTATTAGACAGAGCTACAAACATGATAAACTGGGGCAAAGTAACATTGGTGGTGGCCTTGGACGCCCAAAAGGCATATGATACCGTGTGGCAGAAAGCCTTAATAACCAAGATGGATGACCTAAATATAGATACTAAAATAACCCAAATAGTAGACAGGTTTTTGGAAAATAGAACCTTCCAAATCCAAATCAAAGACAAGAGATCTGAAAGGAAAGAACAAAAAGAGGGACTGCCCCAGGGGAGTGTATTAGCCCCAACACTATATAACATTTATGTAAATGATATTCCAAGCACAAGAAACAGTGAAACTCTACTCTTTACAGATGACACAATAGTAATGGCCTCAAGTACACGATTTAGACAAGCAATTAATTATGTCCAAGAACAACTAAACCAACTAGAACAGTATTAAGAAAACAATTATCAGAGCCAGAGGGGCCTATAAGGCAATATATCCTTATATCGTCCCAGACTCTCCACTACCCAAAAAATTAAAACTAGCATTGTATAAGACATACGTTAGACCTTTATTGCTGTACTGCGGGGAAATTTACAGTATAGCGGCTAAAACAAAAAATACAAATTGTAGAAAATAATATACTAAGAACCATTATGGGTAAGAAAAGACGAGAAATAACTTTAGAAGAATTATGTACAGAAACGAATACAACCCCTATTATACAAATAATTAAAAATAAAACTTGAGCCCTACTAAATACCAATAACACAAGGCATGGAAAACATAGCCATTTTTAACCGGAATAATAACCCCTATAGAAGAAAAATCAGATTACTAGGTGACATATTATATAGATAGTAAAGTAAAAATAAATATCTCACTCTAACATGACAAAACTAAGTACAAGTTAAACTACCCCCCCTCACTTAACCTAAAGCTAACAACCAGCGCTAAAAACGGTTGTTCCAAAATAATGACGATGAAAAGCACGCTACAAAAGAAGAAAATAATTATAGTCAGGTGCAAGAGGCGGAACTGACGAAAATTAATGACCAGAATAGAAAATAAGCTTGAAATAGCCCAGCTTATAATAATAATAATAATAATAGAGCCGGCGCTGGACATGACAGCGAGCGGGACGTCGGTGACAGGCCGCTGATGAGGCGGGCCCCTGTTGCACAAACAGCTACAGCCCAACAACAACACGAACATCTACAACATGGGAGCCAAATGAGAACTAGGGTTCCACCCACCGAAGGTGCTGCGCGGGAACTTCAGCCAGCGCTCACAGAGGCGGGATTACAACGACGACGCATGAAATGGACTGTGTCCATGAATGAATCGATTATGCGTATTTTTTACAGGGTGACAAACTTAGGACAAGAGATGATCGGCTACCGACAACAACTGCATGCCGAGTTCTGCAGAGAGTTTCTACACATGCAAGTGTCTGAACAAAGAGTGTCAGATCAGTATCGAACTATTCTAAGAAATAACCGAATTCCAGAAACGCTACTTAACGCTATCAAACGGGAAGTTGAGCTAGAGATCCACGGCGAACACATAGACATAGATGACAACAACAACAATGGGGAACTTCAAGCGCCTGGACAACAACTAGAAGCCGAAACGGTAGAACCAACAACCGAGAGTCTGGAATCGGTTAACGAAGAACATTTTGAAGGCTTAAACGCACATATGAGACAGGCAGTATTGCGATACGAAGGCACAGACCCACTGAGCAGGCCACCGCTACCAAGATTAAATTCTTCCAGGAAACTTGCGATCGTGCTCGATCTTATGAACACAAGAATTTTACCAAACTATGTTTCAGTGACACCAACATTAGAACGTATGCACATGCTAATCTACTGTGCCGCAACGGCAGTCACCACTGTAATGGGTGCCAAGATCCCAACGGCCCAAGAGCTGAATCGTGCAAGACCAGAACCACGAATGGCTCAATGGGAAATGCGACTAAATCGGAAGATCGAGAGTCTCCGTAAAGACATAGGACAAGTAACGGAATATATCAGAGGAGTTAGAACTAGAAGGATCCAGAGGGCGGTGCAGGCAATAATGAGCCGCACCCAAATGCATTCTCGGCATGACCCCGCGAACATCACTGCTCAACAATGTCTTGACACATTAAAACAAAAACTTTCTGTTTTCGCAGGGCGTCTGAGGAGATACAAGGCTAGTAACAACAGGAAACGAGACAACAAACTCTTTGAACGATCAGAAAAGGGTTTCTACCGTGCTTTTAATTCTAGCGCCGATGCCACAAATGCGAGTTACCCTAGCAGAGAACAGGTCGACGGTTTCTGGAGAAATCAACTTGCCACACCAGGTCCATACAATTTCAGTGCAAGCTGGATCAGCGAAGAACGCGAGATGGGCCGGAACTATAGCCAGATGCAACACGAGCAATTCACAACCGCTGAGGTCTCCGATGTCATCAAGAATTCCCACAACTTAAAGGCACTAGGTCCAGATCATCTCCAAAATTATTGGATTAAGAAGTTGTGGTGCACGCATGAACAAATAACTACCTTAATTAATGAAGTCTTGCTCGATCCTCCGAAAATGCCATTGTTTCTTACACAGGGTGCAACCTACCTGTTACTAAAAGACGGAATACGGATAACCCTGCCAAGTACCGCCCAATAACCTGCTTGCCTACGCTGTACAAGATAATCACATCTTGCCTTACGCAGCGAATATATGCTCACTGCGAGCGGAACAACATCATTGCAATGCAGCAGAAGGGCTGCTCGAAGGGCGCAATGGGATGCAAAGAGCAACTCATCATAGACTCTGTCATCTGCAACCAGGCTCATTCCAAGCAACGAAACTTCCACATGGCTTATGTGAACTACAAAAAAGCATTTGATTCCGTATCTCACGACTGGCTCACAGGTATCTTAAAGCTGTATAAAATAGATCATCATACAGTTTCCTTTTTAGAACACGTTATGACAACCTGGCGTACTAAGATACATCTCAGAACCGCAAACAGTAACATCGAGACCGACACAATCAACATCCGAAGAGGGATTTTCCAAGGAGATTCACTCAGTCCACTGTGGTTCTGCATGGCGATGAACCCTCTATCACATCGGTTTAACTCTACAAAATATGGCTTCGCCAACAGAAGCAACAACGCAGAAGCGATAAAGTTCAATCACCTATTATATATGGATGATTTAAAACTGATCGCCGCATCCAAAAACCAAGTAACGCAAATGCTTAAAATTGTAGAGAGTTCTCCAGGGACATCGGAATGCTGTTTGGACTGGACAAGTGCCGCACCCTTAATATCATCCGGGGAAAGCTCGAACAAAGCGCACTCGAGATGCAGGACGGCCAGGAGATCGAAGCAATGAGCATGGGAGATACATACAAGTATCTCGGGATGAAACAAGCTCAAAGTTTAGACCATCGAACAATGAAGACTGATTTAACGAATGAATTCATCAAGGGAGTAAGACAAGTAGTGCGAACTGATCTTAACAGCAGGAATTTTTAAGGCCCTGAACACGTATGCGTGCTCTGTACTCAGCTATTCGTTCGGAATAGTGAATTGGACCAACACGGACATCAACAACCTGCAACGAAAAGTTAGGACACTACTGACAAAAGCTCATAAACATCATCCTCGTAGCGCCGTAGAAAGAACAACTCTGCCACGTCAACTAGGAGGAAGAGGATTGGCAGATCTCAGCAAGCAATTGGACCAACAAATATTAAATCTGCGTAATTATTTCTACAGGCAGGCCAACAGCTCCACACTACATAGGGCTATATTCGGAGCAGACGTCTCAACACCGCTACGTCTGACGGAACACGAGCGTCAAAATCACCACCGAACCGACAACGATAAACTACAGAGGTGGTTGGGGAAGCCGCTGCACGGGAGGCATCCTAATGAGGTTAACCAGGAACATGTCGACAAGTTAGCGTCGAACTATTGGCTGACCTCGGGACGAATGTTCCCCGAGACGGAAGGCTTCCTACTGGCCATACAAGATCAGGTTATACCAACTCGCAACTACCTAAAATTCATTGTAGGAGATTCATCGGTAGTGGATGACAGATGCAGATACGGGTGCCCAACTTCAGAAACAATCCAGCACATAACAGGAGGATGTCAGATGTTCGCATCAACGGAATATAAGGAACGACACGATTCGGTTGCCAAGATCTTGCACCAGGAACTGGCGGAAAATCTTCTGCTTGTGCAGGCAGAGAGGATCCCATATTACAGCTACACTCCGGAGCCTGTTCTTGAGAAAAGCAACTACAAGATGTACTGGGATCGTACAGTTCTGACAGATCAACGAGTTGCCCATAACAGACCGGACCTTACAATAGTTGATAAAATTTCTAGGAAGACAACTCTGATTGATGTGGCCATCCCGAACAACAACAACCTGCGTGTGAAGCAAGTCGAGAAGATCGCGAAGTACAGAGACTTAGAAGAACGAATTAGAAGGCAATATGAAATGGACAACGTTCAGACGATTCCAATCATCGTGTCAACAACTGGTGTCATACCAAAAAGTTTGCTGAGAAACATCAAACAGCTGGGTCTAACTGATAATCTTTACAGGTCCATGCAGAAAGCGGTACTACTTGCGACAGCCCGAACCGTCAGGAAATTCATGGGAAGTGCAGGAACGTCCAACAACATCAATGTCACCTAAGGCCCGATAACATGGCAAGGGTCTCGTCCGAGCCAGATCCTTATGGTATCCGGGATACCCGGGATCTGAGTGAATGTTCCCCAGAGAGGGAGTGCGAATGCCTTTTGGCTAAGTCGAGATAATAATAATAATAAACATATAAAAAGAACTCGGCAAAGCGGCGCGGCGCGGTGGAAAAACCAGAAGAAGCATACATACGGGGAGCCAAAAAACTCGTTTGATTCATCACCGAGTATCTTCTAATATATAGAAATCAACAAGGATCGAATCGTGAGTTTCAATCCTCGTGTGCTTACGTCTAGAGCCAAACGATGATTAAACAAAATGAATATTTAGTGTCCCCATTATAATTTTAAAAGAAATGGCTCCTGGCATATGGGACAAAATGCTTTGGTAATTGGCAACACCAAACTAGTTTCCAATATCTAATGGAAATTATGTATGGATCTTTCGGAGGTGTGCAGACCACGACAGGTACCTGTTTCGGGCTTGTTGGCCCTCATCAGGCAGACGTAGCGCACCTCGCCGAAAAACCCAGATTACGTTGGCTAAGTGGAATAGGAAATAGTATACTGCGGTGAGCATTTACCATCCAACGCCATCTACCTGGTACTGCCAAAACCAAAGCAATGTGAGTGTGTGCCGAGTTCTTTTTATATGTCGATCGACCGGTCGATATATACACACTCACATTGCTTTAGTTTTGGCAGTACCAGCAAGATGGCGTTGGATGGTAAATGCTTACCGCATTATAATATTTCCTATTCCACTTAGCCAACGTAATTTTTCGGTGAGGTGCGCTACGTCTGCCTGATGAGGGCCAACAAGCCCGAAACAGGTACCTGTCGTGGTCTGCACACCTCCGAAAGACCCATACATAATTTCCATTAGATATTGGAAACTAGTTTGGTGTTGCCAATTACCAAAGCATTTTGTCCCATACGCCACGAGCCATTTCTTTTAAAGATATATGTCGTCAGTGTTGGAACGATAATTATGGCTCTTTGGTGATCGTGAAAGGCTTTAGCAAAGACGAGGGACGTTATCGACAGGGATTTGACAAATATATAAGGTCTGGACACTAGCATCTACATGTCATTGGTGCATCTGACGATATGCCTTTAACATCTCGAGAGCAAATTGCTTAAGCCCAACGCTCAAAAAAATAGTAAGGATCTTACTCGGTCTATCCGGAAAAGTATACTGCTTTAAAATTAAGTAGATTTGAAGAAGATGAGGTCCTGGACAAAGTATTTCAACTTCTTACCAAATCTATTACAAAAATTGAAAAAATTAAAAATAAAAAAGCAGACAACATGAAGTTTTAATTCAAAAAAAAATTATGGTTTAGGTAAGGTTGAGAAAAGGAAGGAATCGTCGAGAAGAGGGAGGAAGAAAACGTGGAGGATAGAATGTGTAAGAAACTCGATGAGTTAATAGCAAGCATTAATAGAAGCAAGCAACAATCCCTCCTCCCACAAAATGAGTCGCAATATGAAGCTACTGTACAACCAACTGATAAAGATAACGATGACGTTTTCAACGAACCAGTTAACACGAGTACATTTCGACCGGAGGATTTGGAGGAGTACTTGGATGCCTATCCCGATATAGCTAAGAAGTACCATTTTGAACACAACGATAAACTACCGAAAATTGATGCGGTTTATGGACGACGCGTCACAGTCAAAATGGATGCTAGGGAAAAAAGTTATAGACTTCTATAAAAGCAGCGGAGACATTTTAATTGATGGATACCTGTACCATCTCTACGATGATCCAGGTATAACTACTAAACAGGACATCGAAAGTTATAGACACATTTTAATTAACACCGAGGTTCACCTAAATACTTTTGGAAGACTGAAACGCACAAATCGTTCAAAGTATATTAACATCATAAAACCTTTCTTTATGACTTCAACATCTAAATCGAGACCCCGTGCGAATACATTATCTGGCGTGGGTACTTCCGGGATGAATTGGATTTTCAATAAAAAACCCATAGAATACCTTTATTGGGTTGATGCAAATGAATTAGTTGACCGTTTAAAATTGCTCGTGGCATCTAAAAACGCAGGCAAAACATCAGATGACAACGAAATTTTAGCAATAATACATGAGATAAAAGAAGACTTAACGAGGTCATCGATAAAAAGATTTCGAACTTGAATAAAATAGTATTAAGTTTAACTTCGATGTCAACCGATAACACGACTCTACTTAATAAAAACGTTGAGAAGACCTCTGTGATTGACCAGAAAGTGGCATACATGCAGACTCAATTTACTAATTTGAATATAGAATATCAAATTCGTTTAAAATCAATATCCATCCAAGTTGATACTCTAAATAGTGAACACCAAAAACTAACTGCCACACAAAAAGACCGTCTCAAAAGAAATCGACGTAAACTCTAATCACTTAAAAGAAAAAAATTCAAATAGTTAAAGAGCTTCATAAGCCTGCACGCAAAAATTATATTCGACGACGAACTATCATTAAAGGGCTGGACGATCTCTGGCCAACCGATCTTGGACAACTTGATCAATATAAATAAATCGCATAATAGAAATTTTAAATTTATACTTGTCGTTATTGATGCTTTCTCAAAATGTGTTTGAGATCCCTAAAAGTTCAGAACGGCGGTGTCCGAAAAAACTTCAAACTGATCACGGAAAGAAATTTTACAACACTCATTTCAAACAGTTGATGGAATCGTATAACATTAATCACTATAGCACATTTAGCGACAAGAAAGTTGCCATTGTTGAAAAAGTGATACGTACTTTGAAGGAAAAACTTTTTAAATTTTTCAGTTTGAGCGGAGAATACAGATGGATCGATGTATTGTCTACCTTGACAGATGATTACAATAGTTAAAAACATCGCACTGCACAAATGAAACCTAAGGATGTAAGAAAAAGCTGCGAACAGCGGTTATTAAAAAATGTCTACAGCCTCTTGAATACTTGTGGTAATAGAAAATGTAATGTTGGTGATATAGCTAAAATCAGCAATATGAAACACGTTTTTAACAAAGGTTATACCCCCAACTGGACTACGAAATTGTTTAAAATTGTGAGGATTGAAGTCACCAATCCCGCAACATATTTGCTTGAAGATATGAACGGAAGCCCCATAGAGGGCGGATTCTACGCTGAAGAGCTACCAAAAACGGTTAACCCCGACGTCTATGTAGTTGAAAAGTGTTGCGTAAAAGGGAAAAAAGTCTTAGTTCGTTTGCTTGGTCTCGAAAAACTCACGCCTCGTGGATAGATAGCAATAACGTTTTATAAAAATGTAGGGGTAGAGTAGAGGGAGTAGAGTGGAAGGGGTAAAGTAGAGGGGGTAGTGTGGAGGGGGTAGAGTAGAGGGTAGAATGCAGGGGTATACTGTAAGAGGCAGCTACATAAAAAACACTAGTTACCTTCAAGAAATCTCTACAGTTGCAGTTCGAATATTTAAAAAACGACTGACAGTGGTTACGCTTCTGAATTTAGTGAAGATACAGCATCTGTAGATGCTATCAACGATAAGGATCTTATTCTAAATACGTGCTTTGTGTTGAAGCCCAACCATGCCTTTACTGCTCATTGTGGATTGAGCGCAGCACGATATTTCACACCAGCTATCAATATCGTTAACCACCTATATACGCAAGGGTTCGCTAATATTTTATTAGATCGCCTCGAATGAAATGAGCTAATTCCAATTTTGACAAGATGCGTCGAAGATTTTTTTAACAAACCTAATTCGTCTGCAATATCGAGGAGATTTGTGTCCAATGAAAATGCGAGAATTAATACAATGATTGGAGTGGATGGATTAAAAGTTACTATGCTTTCAAAGGAGGGCGTCGACTGTTACTTTTCTCATTCAGATATTTTAGAATTAATAAACCTTGATAAGATAATTTCTTCTAAAATTTAAGTAACGTTAAAATTAAATATTTGTGAACATTATTTAAACTTTTTAGATACAGTAAATATGCTTTTATTTAGATGTAATTACATGTTGAATCTTATAGACTTAATTACGGAATTATATAGTTCAATCAATTTATAAGTGTACTGAATATTTGAATTTTTTAATTTTAGTAGAGAAAAGTTTTTAACTGACTTGTATAACAGAAGGTATTTTTAAAATAAAACAATATATAAACATATAAATGTTTTTTATTTTTTTAACATATATACACACATACAAACAGTAATACAAATCGTGAGAATACTAAAGGTAAGTAAGATATTCTGCTTCAAAAGAGTTACTCGGTAAAGTAAAAAAGTTGTGTTAATCTAATATACTATAATGACCCCAAGGAAGCGTATCGTGGGAATGCTTTAATAAAAATTGCTTATCATCAAAATGATTGAGTGCGATTTTTTTCTGGTCTACGCTGTAGACATCGTGGCTGTAAGACCTTATACAGTGTTGTGTTTCACTATTAATTTTAAAATTTTGAAGGGCGTTGAAATTATCTTCAAACCTATTTTTTTTGTTTAACCACATTGTATTTAACACCCTTAGCTTTTTGACGCATGTTCCACCTTGAACTTTATAAGTGTATTGTTTAGAATGTAAGCCGACAAAGTGAGTCACGATTTTTCCATTATTCTCATCTTTCATAAGCCCCGACACTTTTTTATTCGCAGATAGTGTATTATATGGGTTGTCGGACGAATAGTCGCTGGTATCAAACCGATGTATATCTCTTTATATAACTAACGTCTTTGTACACATCTTGGCAATGTATTTCATAGATCAATGAATCCGTGTCGGTATATTGCAGCTTACATTCAGACAGTTGAAATTTCCGGAGCATATATCCATAATGAAAATCATAAACACAAGTTTTCGAAATCTCTAGAATTGCTGATCCAATGTAGAGTGCTTTATTGAAAATTATTTTTGATGTGTTTAATTCTACGCTAAACAAGCATTCGTCGAAGATCGTTCTACTTCTAAAGTGTGGACTAGAAATTAGATTCTTTGCACCGTACCTATCCTCTCATTTGACTACGCGATGTTATTCATTAACTTGAAAAGATTTTTTTGTAAAATTCGTTTTTAGCTTGGGAGCGGAGTCGTGTATTAACATCTATATACGGTTTTAACCGTGGTGCCTGATTGAATATTAAAACACGATGTATTTTTAAAGTACTAATCCATTATTCAAAGCTTGTTTTAGTTTCCTATAATGTAAAATGTATTTCTCTTTAGAATGTAAGCTTGTCATAAGTTTTGATAATTTCGTACCCAGAAAGGTTGAGAAAGATAACTGGAATTACAAAAGAATTGGTATAGTTTAGATTACATTGATTATGCGCATGTCTCCTGAAGTTACCTGTCAGGTGACAATGGTCTCGCACTATCTTATCGGTAAGCTGGAAATTTTTATTACAAATATGACATGACTTTGTAGCGTCCTTGAGACTTACAACTTGATTCATCGGTTTGACGATACTATAGCGGCAACTTCAGCTAACTGATCTGCGAACCAATTCATACAGTCTGAATTTTGGTAACTTTTGTAATATGAGAGATTATCATCATAACTACATTTAAAGAAATATCCTGCACTAAACGCTTCATGTCTTTGATATTTTTCAGTCTTCATTGTTCATTGTGAGTCAATGATATGGTTTTAAGATGGACTCAAAATCGCAGTAGATTAAAAATGGAACGTTCTCTTTGTTAACGTAGCTTTTAAAGTCAATGTGTTTCTCCGTAGGGAAAATTATTTAACATGCATTCATTTGTTCGCATACATCGGTATGCTCTTCCAACTTTTTTGCGTTTGAAAATAATTTAAACATTTGTCACAGAAAAACTTTTTACAGTATGCCCAGATATTACTATAGACATATCCTTTATCAAAACGTAGTGATATTTTATTTCAACATTTTCATTGTCGTTAGTGTCCCAGGTATCATAATTTAGTTTGGCAAATATGTATCTTGAATTAGTAAAAGATTAACGTGTTTTTCTACTTTCTGTTTGGTTAGACGATTGGCTACAACAGAGAAATTATATTTTGAATCGATCTTTAAACAAAAAACATTAATTGAGACATTGTTGAGTTTTTCAAATTTTGTAATTTGAGGAATAGTCATTGGAAACTGGATTCCAGTTAAACTAGAAACATCAGAATAATGAGGGAACGAAGAAGTCCAAAAGTTTGTTTTGTTTGTCGGATATAGACCAGTTTAAGCAAGCATTTCTATTAGAAATTTGTTTTGGTAACCTTATGAAAGATTAAGCACCATTGCCCAATTCATATCTGTTAATATTTTCGGGCATACCCGCTTTGTTCAAACTCTTCGAGTGAATTTAACATTTTTCATAACGTTCGTTTTAAACCAGTAGTCTAAATCTACTCCTAAATCGATCTCACGTTTTTTTGTGTTAAAATACTTATTTTCTAGAATTTCGTTGTCTCCAGATTTTTTTATAAACTCTGCACAAAAGCAAGTATTCACTTTAATCACGGAGTGAGATTTTATATATTTTTTTATTTTTAATTTAAAATATGTGGAGCTGCCCTTTACATCTTTGTGTTTTAAATTGATTATTATGCTCGCCTGCAGTCTGTTCGCAAAAGCCGAGGTGATACTTTCCCACTTGGAAAGTGCGTTTTGCTAATTTCCCCTGAGTTAAACCAATTCCTGTATGAGAGTTTTCATTTAACAACTGCTTGATGGAGGCTCGAAATGCTTTAATCAACCCTAAAGCAGATTGTAATTTTTGAAAATTATCCACCGAAAGATTTTGTTTCTTAAGACATTTATTGAAAAGAGTACTATTTTTGTTTGCAAAATTAGCATACCTATTAATTTTTATTCTTAATGGATTTATGGGTAGTAACTGATAGGCTTTAGTAGCATTCTCACAAATCCCTTTATAGACCGGGGGTACACGACCAGTCAGATGAAACGTTTTTCAAATGCATGCCAATCATATATATGAATATAAATGCCATGAATGCGCCAATGAAGAGAACTTTAAGCGCCGCTCGCGTGCAGAAGGGTGTTTGTATGAAAAATCGATATCTCAGAACGATTTTCAAATGCATTTCAACAAGTTTCCGCTGTCTTTTTTTGTCAAAACTTTTCGTTTGGTACTATTGGCATACATTTGAAAATCGTCCATCGATTTTTCATACAAACGGAAAATTTAATTGCACACCCTTCTACACGCGAGCGGCGCCTAAAATTCTCTTCCTTGGAACATTTACGGCATTTATATTCATATATACAATTTGCATGCATTTCAAAAACGTTTCATGTGACTTGCCGTCTACCGCCGGTCTATTAGTAATTTTGGCGATTTCTTGTTCATCGTTACTATTTGAAATTAGAAGCATCTATGTTTACTTAAATGAGCAAATAGTCTCACCTTACTTTTAGAACTGATAGTTGACAAGGTTCTTGGAATCTTTACATATGCTTAGACTAATTGCGCGACCACTGACTAATATAAAAATTAAAACATTTTCCAATACATATGACATAGCATGGCTACCTGCCGAGTCAGGAAACATATTTTAGCGGATGTTGCAGTTTGTGGGTTGCTGAACCGGTCGTGTTAGGAAACCCGCATTATAATTAAAACACCTTTCAAATACATACAGGGTGTAACAGAACTGATGGTCAAAAAGAAACCACGTATTCTTGGTGTCAAAATAAGGGCACTTCTTCATATAGTTTTTTCTCCTACGGGCCATAGTTTTTTTTTATACAGAGCGTAGAAGTTTAGAGAAAAATACACATATTTTTTAGTATCTCCAGAAGTATACGAGATATGTTCTTCCAATTTGGCGTGTCACATGAGCGGATGAGCCGTCAAACTTAAGGTTGATATGAAGCTTTTGAGGCCCCCCAGTTGCGGAAATACAGGGTGTTATTAAAATTAATTAGTTCAGAAAAATGTGAATAGCCTGTATAATTGCATTTTTTAAATTTGTTTTAAGTGGTGAATCCAATGGTTAACAAAAAGTATCTCTTAGTATTTTTTCATATTCGGAGCCGTTTCTTAATTATTTTCAAAGAACGGCAATACTGCAATAAACAAGTCATTTTAAGAATAAATCTAGCAATCTGTGGATGTCAATTAAACTTTATTTAACAAAATAAAAAGCAAAAACGATAATAAAAGAAACGTAATGCTATAAGAAAGTTAGTAAATTATTACATGTTCGAAATGACCGCTGTCTCTTTCAGTACACGCAACTATGCGTTTCCGCATGTTTATTATTTTTCAAAATATTGATTCTAAAGTGTAAAGTTTACATCCAAATGAATCAAATAATGTCAAGTTTAATTGGCATCCACAGATTGTTAGGTCTATTCTTAAAATGACTTGTTTATTGCAGCATTGCCGTTCTTTGAAAATAATTAAGAAACGGCTGCGAATATGAAAAAATACTAAGAGATACTTTTTGTTAACCATTGGATTCACCACCCAAAACAAATTTAAAAAATGCGATTATACAGGGTATTCATATTTTTCTGAACTAATTAATTTTATTAACACCCTGTATCTCCGCAAGTGGGGGCCTCAGAAGCTTCATGTCAACCTTAAGTTTGACGGCTCATCCGCTCATGTGACACGCCAAATTTGAAGAAAATATCTCGTACACTTCTAGAGATACTAAGAAATAGGTGTATTTTTCTCTAAACTTCTACGCTCTGTATAAAAAAACTATGGCCCGTAGGAGAAAAAATTATATAAAGAAGTGCTCTTATTTTGACACCAAGAATACGTGGTTTCATTTTTGACCACCAGTTCAGTTACACCCTGTGTACGTCTCCAACTAGGGGGTTGAGCTTTTTACGGCGTGTCAAATTACATGTAATTTGACACCACTTCCGGTGTCAAATCACATCTCAAATTTCACTTCCGGTGTCAAATTTCATCTCAAATTACACTTCCGGTGTTCAATTACGTCTTAAATTGCATCTCAAATTACGTCTCAAATTTCACTTCCGGTGTCAAGGTATGTCTCAAATTACGTCTCAAAATTCATCTCAAATTAAACTTCTGGTGTCAAAGTACGTCTCAAATTACATTTCGAGTGTCAAATTACGTCTCAATTTACGTCTGGATAACATCATTTGTTTTTGAAATTTGACACTTTTGTAATCTGACACCGTGGTGTCATGTTTCATTTCCAGATTCAAACTTCATGCAATTCGGCAGAAAAACAATATGATGACATAGCATGGTTGTTGACCTGCTGCGTCAGGAAACCGGTATATAATTTCGCTGAACTTGCAGTTTGAAATGTTAGTCGATTATTGACCTCAGGACATCAGCATATAATTGCGCTGTGTTTCAGTTTGATGGATTTTTGACCTGATATGTCAGGTGGAAAACCAGAGTATAGTTTCACATATTTTGCAGTTTGGTTCGCTATAAAGTTCTGCGCTAGTTGCAATTTTTTCATTCCCGTTGCTACTCTCTAGTACGGTTGGCGTCAGACGAATGCTAAACAGTCATTTCCTTGGAATATTTGGATTCTGTTCTAACATTTGGCAACGTCGCGTTCGTCGGACGCTTCTTCCCTCGGTCTGAGCTTGAATCCCTTGTTTATTGAATGGATTTTGGGTATTATTACCCCAAAAGTACCTAGAAAATGGCTTTGATACGTGTTATTCATGAATTATTCCTTTGCCATTGAAATTTGTGTATTTATTTTTTCTTGTAAAAGGTAATCATTTTTCTTTAAATGTGCTAAAATATTGTTTATTCTTTCTCCATCTTCGGAATCCAGATTACCGAATAACCATTTTGATATCCTACCGACTGCGACACTTACGTTGCGTCTTCTGCAATCGTGGTGTGGTTCGTTGAAGACGCACACGGAGCCAACCTTCTGATCTGGAACTGCAGCTAATCCTTTATCGGCACCAAACTTATACACCAATAAAACATACGCGTTTACTCAAGCGATTTATTTGTTTCCTACAACGAGTCGTACAGATTACAGGACGAGGGGTATAACTAAATTGGTTGTAGGTACCCAAACATCTCTTTTATATAAAATTTAAAAGATAATATGCTGCAAGAAAAAGTAAGCTTTGATAAAAATTGACATAATTAGATATCCTACGGGAGAATGCTGACCTAAATAATATTAGAATATTATGTACGGTAAAATGTTGACATATGTAAAAAGTTCATAAAATAACTCTCGAGGGATGCCTTAGCACCGCAAGAATTTGATATGATTATTTTTGAGAAAGTCTTTAGTCGGCGCTAGGTCGCGCGTTATCTTCAGGTGTGCGGCAACTCAGTAGCGCAGGGGTTCCAGTGGCGTAATTCGAGTTGGTACTGTGAAAACCAATAATGGAACGTTTAAGCGACCAATTACCAAAGTGTGTCGACTCCCGACAAGTGATTGACTCAAGTACTTTGTTCGTTTATGTTGAAAGCCTTAAGCTTGTCAAGGCCGGCGGTATGTTGGGAACTTATCTAGTGCAACCCTGTGCCTGTTGAATTTGATCACATCATCTTTCTCATTGTTGCATTTAACTGGTTCTGTGATTGTAAAAAAAATAATTTTAATTTATCTGTCTGTCAAAAGTTTGTATAAAAAAGCGAATACCTACTGTTAAATACTGTTGTATTATTTAAAAATAGGAAGATAATCGATGGTATAATTTTAACCCAATTATAAAACGACTAAATAAAAGCGGGTAAGACCCCCATTAGATAACAATAGGTATTGCATACCTGTTATGTGTAGCTGACCCTGTATTCTTAATAATCTTTCTCGATATTTCCAGTAGAAAAACTATTTCTTTCCAAAATGTCAAATTTAACATAATATAAGCGATACGCGACATACCCTTAGTTGAGCTAAAATAGGTACCTACTTATTCGAATCATAAATAACATGCCCTGTAATCAGATTTTCAAAAATTGTACCTATAATAAAAAAATCCCATAGTATGATGTCATGTTTCTTGGACACACTGTATAACTTCTTAACTGCAGAGTATAGAGAAAAAAATTGTATTTGGAAAAAATTCTTTACATAAAACAGGATTTCAAATGGCAGAATCAAAATGATATTATCATGTTCTGGCGAAAAAAAAGTTGACGGCGTAGTGACGCTCGATGTCATAAATTTATTTCACCAGTGTTACGCTAGAAATGAAATAACTACCTACATTCTCCAAAACAAAATCTACAACCGTCTACGGAAAACCGAGGTGCATATGATTGATGAATCCCCCTGTAGGACCTAAATTTTCACTTTTTTAGGCTCATCCCCTCGTAAGCATTTCAAAACATAGAAAACAACATATCAATCACTATTTTTGCCCCTGTAAGTATCGTATACGGGCAAGGTTTTATTGGTTATCTAAAGTTTTTCAAGATTCGTCCAATCAGCCAAAGTAACTTTGTTTAGTGTCTTGACAACAAGCTGTGTACTTACACATAACGTAATAGATAAACAATTCCTAATTATGTTTTTAAATGTATAATCCTGTATTATACTTCTTTTAAATAAAACAATCAGATATTTCACACATATTCTAAAGAAACCGACAAATTGACACGTAATCATTCTCAACCACCTTGTACACATCAATATTTACCTTAAAATTTACTTTAACCGCTTCACGTATTATCTGGGATATTTGCAATTTATGATTGATTTAAATGAAACATCCTGTAGGTATGTTATTTTATCTACCTCAAAAACATGGAAAACAACAGATTACCCTCTATTTGAAATTCATCCCATCTCGTTTGTATAAACAATTTCAAAAATATTTTCTACTAACAATAAATTATTACTACTATTTAAATAAAAGGTTACGAAATGACCATCTTTTACACATGCGGCGTGAATAGCTTATTCACGTAATTACGAGTAGTTGTGATTTTACGTATAACGAGTGGGATATTTGGGGCACAAGTGGAGCGAATTCTCGCAAGATCAAGCGAGTTACCCAAAATCATATTTCCTAACGTTTTACGTTTTAAAATGTGTTTTCACGAGAAAAAGAGCCACCCATAACATTTTTATTTTTTAAGCTAGAAAAAATGGTAAAAACAAAAACCATACAAGCGTTTTGCTGAGCGTAGTGCCGTGCATACAAGTTTGACTCTAAGCCGTGAAAAATATCTTATTACAATATAAACAAAATCTAAGTTGAATTGGAAAAAATGGAAAATATATATATACCTAACTTAAAATGTAATTTTAAATAATAAAGTTTTATTAAAAAGCGATGCTGGGCGATATTGAATTTTTGATATCGTATATCGATATTTCAAATATATCGATATTTTCTACATATCGATATTAGGCAATTCGTTCATACGCGTAAATTGGTAAAAATCTGAAATTATCGACCGACCGGGAACTTAAGTCGATATTCGTTCGATACGCATAAAATAGTTAAAATCGTGAAATATCGACCGTCCCGGTTCCTTTCCCGACCGTTTCGAACAATTTCCAAAAGCTAGTATTTCAAGTATTTCTGCGATATGCGTAAATGTACTAAACACTGAGGAATATCGACTATTCCGGCACTTCTCGAAACACACAAAATACCAGAAATTTCCACCTTACTGGCACATTTTTTGGGCGATATCGATCAAGATTCCAATATCGATACCTATTCATTTGATATAGGTATCTATAAAATAAAAAAAAAACATATTTGGCTGATATCTAACAATTTTGCGTAATACAAAAGTCTGTGGAATATCGATCATTCTGGCACTTGATAGACGATAATATTGAAAAATTGTGCAAAATCGATATTCCTTCGACACCGATAAAATTCTAAAAATCCAGAAATTTTGACCGTCTCGGTACATTTTCGGACGATATCGATCAAAATTACAAAATCGATATTACTTCGATACCGATAAATTAAAAAAATAAAAATATCGACCATCCCAACACTTTTTCGGACGATATCGAACGATTTTCCAGGCAAGATTAGGTACGTATTATAATTATTTGAACTAGGCTTATTTATATTATTGTTATAATTATTTAAAGTCGATAATCCCTTCGGATGTTATCAACAATAAGGTAACACACAGACATTTTATGATAGTGTATGATAGTGTATCAAAGACTTCACCACGATTGGATTTTTGATTTTCTCTTAATCATTTTAAACCATCAAAATCGTCCATACTAGCGAAAAAAGCATTATGACACACCCTATAGAGAATTATTAAAATTACAGTACCTACTCAGGTACTTTTGCAAGTGTTTACCCTGTTGTATGTGAAGAATGTGGCAGAACTTTCCACATACATCAAAACTGTTTTCCACAACATTTATTGCATATTCTGATCTTAAAATACCTATTTCCACAGAATAAATTCTATGCTATTATTACCTATAATAATAGTTTTGAAAGAAACTTTGGAATTTTTCTATTTTTCCTAAACCTGAAAAATGTCTGGCTGCAACTAAATATCACTATCACTATGCGATGACAGTTGAGGGCGTTCTTGAAAAAGTAAGGTTATTTTATTATTCAAATACCAACCAATCAAATTAATCGCATTGCCAGCATTGCCAGGCTTTTCTGATAGGTGCTGAATGCACCTTTCGAACACGACTCAAATCAAATACAAATACCTACAAAATTAAGGGTCATTTTATTTTATTTTTTACTCCACTCTAGCTATCTATAATCATATATTTGGCTGCTATTCTAGATATTTATTTATTTGATACATATTACCTAATAATATCCCAAGCGCTCTTTAATTTTGATGGTTAATTAGCTTTCTTTTGTTTTCGGAAAAACAACGAAATTAACTAGGAAAAAATTACAAATAACTATGGAAATATAATGGGAAACTCTGTGTTTTACATTAATTCATGAATGAGTTATTGTAGTTCTTACACACACATTTTCCCTGATATTTAATTTGAGTTTTTTTCTTAGGACACTCAAAAATAGTCCACCTTTTTGCTCCAATTACAACCACTATTAGATTTCTTATTACGCGACAACCCAAAATGCCTAAAATCCTCATACGACACGCCGGTTGGTTGGCACTGTAATAATCTTTCGTCTGTGATAAAAATTATCGTAGCGCCGCTGGTCCCATAATTTCACAGTAATGATTAATATACTTTTTTTTCGCTGTGCTAATTAAGGTCTTTATTACATGTGCTTAGTGAGCACGTGTTTTGAGGTGTGGGTGTCCACGTATTGCTGAGTTTCAACAGCGACCTGCTGCAGGTGGACCACGGAGAGGATCCCGGGAACACAGTCTGGGTGAGTTAGCTGCTTGATCTTTAATAATTTCTTATTAAATACCGTCATTCGACGACTTTCGACGACTATCAGCTAGGCCTGTTCACCCCTTTTCTCTGTGGGCATCACGCTGCGAGCCGTGGCCATATTTTGGTTGTAAATTTGTTTTATTAGCACAGACGTATTGAAACGAACCCCTAAGTTGTCCGAGTTAGACGTGAGCTTAACCACGGTTCTTATTTTGGTTATCTAGCTTTTGTGGCTGTTATATTTTTTTCTTGTGTTTAATCACTGAACGGGGAAGTCGCAATCCTAAGTCACGTTGAGTCGAAATAATTGCTTGTTTTTGGATATGGATAGGTAGAGGTTGTTAATATTTATTTTATAGTCAAGGTTCAAGGTTCATTTAGTCAAAGCTGCATGTTTACTCCATTATAAGGTTATAGATTTATTTATTTCCAACCATATTTTGCAATTAAGTGATTTAAATATACCTTGTAAAAGCGGCGACGTTTCGACTGCAGCTTTTCGGAGACTGTTCGTTGTGTTTTCTTTTACATACACTCTGGTACATGAGCGAAGCACCATCGGAATACGGAAATGCCTACCTACCATCCTATGACACAAGTCTGACATTGGTTGAACATCGTTTAGCCGCAGCTTGAGTTGTCCACGACCCAACTTTGAGTCTCGAGTCTAGCCGAGGTCATAACCACAACGATAAGAAGCTTGGAGCAATGGTGGCGAATCACCAGTGTCAACGACCCAGAACTTTTAAGATATTCTGTGGAACTCAGTAGTCCAAATTTTCGAAGTGCTCGTAAATTAAACTTTAAATGCTCACGTGAACTTTTCGTGCTCGTAGTGTTTTCATATTAAGCTCACGAACATCTCCAATGTTGTGTTGTAAAGTTTAAACATTTTTCAGTTTTTTTCAACAAATTCTAAATTGTAAATAATAAAATTCACTGCTCAGTTACTTCACTTCATTGTAAAATTTTTTTACTTAAATTTAATGTATAATCTTTGAAACCGTTATTACTTGTAACTCAAAATCTAGTACTCCTAGAAAAACTTTGATGAAATCAGTGGAAAGGGTACGTCCAAAAACATAAGAGTACCAAATTCCGTAATGTTTCGTTGTTTAATAAAATATTTTCGAAATCGGCAGTTTTCAGTTTTTTCAGGATATTTCAGAAACGGACTGAGCTATCTCAAATTTCTTGTCAGATCCTTGAAGCCCATAAAAGCGCAACTTTTTCCTGATTTAACCGACCCTGTAGCTCTAAAGTTTCAAAGATCTCTAGTGTAAAAAATAAAAGTAAACCCCCTGTATCTTTGACGTTTCATCCACCTTATCTGGCATAGACTAATTTAAAACATATAATTTTTAAAATTATCTTAGAGTAACCACGTACCTGGGTATGTACTCCTTTAGTCAGTTTTTAAGTACCTAGTATAACAATAGAACTTCAATGAGGCAATATCACAAAAAATATATACAGGGTGAGTCACATCTAAAGGCAGACCCGAAAAACCAAGTAGAATTCGCTAAAATAAGCACATATGCGTAATAAACATTCGCTCAAAAACGCTTGGTTCTCCATATATCTACAGGGTCTTGAAATTTTTTTCGAGCCCGTTTAAGAATTCCAACCAAATTTTGTACGCATTATGCATCGGTAGGTTGCCATTTTGTGCAATAATTCGGCCCCATTCAGATGACCAGCGGCGTAGATACAAATAGTTACTATAATTATTCAATTATTGTAAAAAAGTAGTATGGTCCTGTGCAAAACGAAGAATTTTGCCTTTTTTAGATAGACCATTCAATTTGTAACAAAAAGCGTCTCTTGTTATTTTTTATATCTGGTACAGTTTTTTCATTATTTCGGATTTTTAAACTAGTGCCAAGGCGATAATGCGGGCATTTAAAATGAAGTAAATAACATTTTGTATAAAGTGGCAATTGAAGATTGCTTAATGCATTTTCTAATTTCCCGTACACTCTCCTTCCTTTAAAAGTTTTTCTTAGAACATTTTTCGTTTCGCTTGCTATTTATTATTTTTAAACAAGCGAACTGGAATTTAATTTTGTCCGTATCGAGTTATCCATGAAAAACGAGTAGGTATTGATTACTTTTTGAAGTGTAAAATTAGTTTATAATTGTGAACTAAGTTTGCAAATATACCTTATAAATTGAATGGGGTATCCAAAAAAGACAACATTTTTCGTTCTGCACAGTACCATACTACTTTTTTAGAGTAACTATTTATATCTTGTATCTATGCCACTGGTCATCTAAATGGGGCCAAATTATTGCACAAAATGGCAACCCGCCAATGCATAATGTGTACCAAATTTGGTTGGAATTCCTAAACGGACCCGAAAGAAATTTAAAAAATATGTTATTTTTGGAAAAATTTATATATGGATAATTAAGCGTTTTTAAGCTAATGTTTATTAAGCATATGTGATTATTTTAGTGAATTCTACCATGTGTTTTCGGCTCTGCCTTTAAATGTGACACACCCTGTATATATTCCTCACAAAATAACAATAATATAAAAAAATATATTTTAAACAAAAATTAAGTACACAAAATTTTTTGCATGTGCGTTGGTTATAAACAGTGTATACAGGGTTAACTATCACTTAGTACAAAAAATTTTACCACGTGCGCATGGTGGCTTAAGAAAACATAGAAAAATATTTTTAGATTTTTTTACGATCTTAAAAAAAAGGGTAAAAACCTCTATTTTTCCTGTAAATCTCTGCCTCTAATTACGACAACCAATATGGCTTCGGAACGTACTATCAGCTGAAAGTGATTGTCCGCGGTGTTGCCGTTGTTTTAGAAAGGATGAAAATACCTTTTTACTCAAACAAATTTAAAAAATATAAAATAACAATCGATTTGAATCTGTACAGCCACAGCGCTGCTAGATTTAGGTATTCGAGGTTCGCCTGGATTCAGCTTACCTTAGTTTGAAATTTGAAAACAGAAAACAGGATGGGAATCCCGTGTCCCGAGCTCGGTCCCGAGGCTAGGTAATCCTGAATCTCTAGGCGTTTTTGTTTTTCATTTTCACATAGCAGCACCAAGGACACATTTGTCGCCTCGCGAAGCCACGAAAATTTCGTAGAGATGACGAGATGACGGACTGACACTACTGACAGACGTAAAAACTGGACACAAACGCACAAAATAGTAGAGGTTGGTGTGGTGCATAATAATTATCGATATCGATGCCAATGTTAGATTAGTCGATTGCGTGTTAAAAAAAAATAATTTTAATAAAACTTATTGCACTACTGACAGACGTAAAAACCGGACACAAACGCACAAAACAGTAGAGGTTGGTGTGGTGCGTAATAATTATCGACATCGATGTCAATGTTAGATTAGTCGATTGCGTGTCAAAAAAATAATTTTAATAAAACTTGTTGCAAATCTATCTAAACTAAATAAAAGTAATGCTGTAATTTCTTAATGCCGGCGTTATTGAACTGAACGCTTTGCATTACAAAGAATAGTTTTCTTCGACGTCGCATCTCTCGCATTTCTACGCCTCAGACTAGTTGCTGGTCTGGTTGCCATCAACCTGCACGACAAGGCAGGGTAACGCGAACGCGTGAATCATCGTAGTTCGGCCCATGCACGATACCTACAGTTTGTGTATCGTGGGCCGATGTTTACTCGACGTTTCCCTGCGTCCCTCTGAATTTTCGGCGATATTTTCCCGTATTCGTGTACCTTGGTGTGTTTTAAAGCTATTTTGCAATTAATTGAACGCCAGGTTTTTACTAGTGCACTGGACCCCAACATTGCAGGTTAGAACGGCTAAAATTTTGTTTAGTTTTAATTTAGTTTTGAAAGTAGGTACCTATGTGAAATAGTGAAACATGTTTTTAGGGGTGCGACCAACATTTTTCCACTGGAGATATTGGTGAAAAAATAAGTACCTTAGGATTATGTACTTTGTGGAATCGACCAGGCAAACTTAACGGCTAAGTTACGAAGCACCCTCGCTTGGTCAAAGTAATGTTTTTTGATTGACCCACTTATTTGGCCTGGCCCAGAATAAGTAGAAGAGAAGATCCTGAAGTAAAAATGCAAACATTTTTAATTTAATTAACCGAGTGAATTTGTGCATCGAGGTTAAAGGCGGCCTCTTTGAACAGCTACTGTAGTTCTCTGCATGTGCAATGTGTGCTAGTGCAGTTGTGTTTTTTGGTTACCCTTCGGCGTTTTCCTGGCGGAGGGCTGAGTACCTCGCTTCAAACAAAAGGAATGACGGAGGGAAATAAGAGGTCCCCAACAAATTAGAAAAGTGAATATTCAATCCTGGAAATGTCAGTAAGGTAGGTGTTTCATAGGCATTCTACATGTTAGAAAGTAATCGTTTCCAACAGGAAATTGAAATTTTGTGGTGAATCCTCGAATAAATTGATGGATGTGGCAACGCTGCGCTATTTCACTACCTGTCACTACCATTGACATTGACATAGGTAGGTTTATACAATTTGAAAAAAAAAAATTAGGCTTAGGACAAATGTTAGAAAATTTTTGAAAATTTATTTTGGCAAGTCTAATTTTTCTTTATCTGCCATAATTTTTTTTGTACTAAGTGATAGTTAACCCTGTATAATAACAACAAATTTTCGAGTTGAAATTTGAGCTTCTAGGGATCACTCCGCTTCGCTTGGTTTGAAACTAATTTTACTTTCGAAAAATCACGTATGCCTTGAAAATTATGAAGAAACTAATTTTCCACCTCAGTAAAGTGCCCTTTTGTAGGTTTGACGGCAAAATGTTATTAAGGAAACTTGTTCAGAAAGAAAAACTGAGTAAGTTAACGAAATTTTGAAAATCTAGGCCCATATTTTGATTTTTTGGCATTTTTCCCACTTTTTTTTAGAAAAGTGCATTTTGTGTAGTTTCACATCAAAATATTATTAAAAAAACTTATTGACAATGAAAAACTGAAATTGAAATTTTTCACACCTGTGAAAAATTTCAAAAGCCTAGGTCGACTTTGATTTTTTCTGCTAAAAAATTAAAACGCACAAAAATCAAAGTAGACCTGTAGACCTGCGCATTGCATTTGTATTGTCAGCGATGTTTATTTTCGAAAATAAAAATGTTCAAAGTTTATATCGTGTTTATGTTTTCGTATAACTATAATAAAAAATATGGTTTATTACACGGCCAGAAATAAATTTTCCCGTGCTTGCATGACTTCCCGTGTTCATCTTCGCCCCACAAGAGGATTTGTCACACGGGCACCGAAATATCCTTATTTCCAGACTTGTAATGAACTATACTATTACTATTTTGGTCCACCAGATTTATTTTTCTAATTATATTAGCATTGTATGTTTTGTTGGCAATCCTGAAAAACTTGCTCAACAAATTCAATAGTATAACTGTTCTTCATAAGAACTCGTTTGATATGTTTAATTTCCTCCTCAAATTGTGTGTTATAAAAAATAGTTTTTGCCCTGTCATATAAACTTTTAATTACTCATTCCTTAACACTAATATGATAATTTAAATTAAGATGGAGATAGATATATACAAGTATGTGACTGTTGATTTTCTATAGATACTAGTTTCTATACTATCTGATTTTAGTATAGAAACATGTATGAAAGGTAATTGCTTATTATTTTCTATTTCTATTGCTAATTATTTTCTATTGATAATAGAAGGTTCTTGTGAGTTTATAAAATTTAATAAATTAATTTAAATCATCTACTCCATGTTCTCATATAACAAATATGCCATCTACATATCTCCACCAAACATTAGGTTGGTGAACATATCTAGTCAAGTCATTTTGTTCAAAATCGTCCATGAATAAATTGCTTATGAATGATGATAAAGGAGATCTCATAGTCATTTCAAAGTCTTGTCGTTTTCTAACTTTTTGAGTAAAATCCTTATTTATACAGAGACTAGTTAGCTTTTCCTTATGGCCGATTCTCTATACGTTTTTATTGGGTATGCAGATATTATGTCCTTATGGTCTATCGGTCACATTCCCACTTGTTACTATATGTTTCTGTCTCGTTCTCTTACATTTCAGCGAGACGCGTCCGTACGGTGGCGCCAAATTCCGAACCACGGTTCGAGCCGTCGATGGAGGAAGGAATCCGCAATAAACGGTTCGAGCAAAGCGTCGATGGAAGAAGGTTAAATTTTACAGGGCAGGAAACTGTATGTAAGTCATCAAGCAATAAAATTGGATAAATTCGGTATATAAGGAGAAAAAGCCGCGGGTCCGCGGTCAGTCGAATCAGATAAGTCCGCGGCCAGATAGTAAGAAGCAGCAGTGTCCAGACCTACAACAGGCGGCCAGAAAATCAACCCCAGCCAGCGGGAAATCCCCTCGAGAAAACTAGAAAAACAACGACTTGTTGATTTAATAATTTTTACAAATTATCAGAGACTTTTTGAGAGTGAAAATAATGAATAACATTTTCTTGTTTTAAGCTGTTTTTTTTTGCCTAATGAAATTGTATTGTTGATATTTTGCCAATTTTAGTAGTGAATTAAATTATGTCTTTATCCGACTTCCTTTAAATAAGAATTTGCCTTCTTGTGTTAAGTAATTTATCTAGGAAACTAGCTAGGCCTAATCTAATTATCTTATATTTAAATGGACGAGTGTACCTCTACTCAAAATCATTTATTAATTTTTTTTAAATTTGCTTTTATATTCCATAGGCGTACCCCTTTTATCAATATACGTGTCTCACGAAACTCTGTGTTTCCGTTAATTCCTTTGACTCACACCAAAAGTAAGTAATTTGTGACTCTCTCCGTACCATACCGCTCGCCAACTACCACCATATACGGGGTGAAGTACCACACCAAATTGGATAGGCAATTACCTAACCGGGCCAAAGCCAAAAGTGTCCGTTTTTGCCTTTCCTAAGGATCCAGTTTTGAGGGCAAAATGGGTGCAAGCCTTATTTATACAAACAAGGGTGCAAGCCATAAAAAAGGGCTTACTTTGTAGTCAAGAAACATTTCTAAGGTATTTTATATGTTACATATTTTATATATTTGTCGGGCTATTGTAGATCCGTGAACAACACTTTTTAACACAAGGCATTAAAAGGGAGACTAAATGTGTTCGTCGATGGTCCTCAATCAAAGGTGTGTTGTAGAATCAACTGGTGAAACTACGTGCACCTTTAAAAATTCCACGTTTAGCTAAAGGTTTTAAATATTCATGGCAAGTTAATTTAATTATATTTTTGCAAAATATACTTACTTTTTTAGGTGCAATACCTTGTAAGTTACCAGGTTGCCCAAGTTATTTGTCCAAATCGAGCACGAGTCGTAGGGAAGGTCTCAAATAAAAAAAAAACAAAACATTGAACTTGGACAGGTTGAAAAAGCCATAGCCGAAAGCGTTGAGAGTTGTGAAGCTTAAAAGTCTGCAAAATCGTATTAAAACATTGAGGAAGCGTATTCAAAAATTTGTGATATTGCCGAGCGGGATAGTCGCTGGTTGAAGGCGAAAGGAAACGAAGGAAGGGGCACATGTAGAGTAGTCACTGAAATGTTTATTCTCATAATTTTTTTTTGTTGTGATATTTTTATTGTTGAATTATCATTTATTAAATAACTCTTAAATTGTTGCTGTATTAAAATATTTTTGTCTTCCACAGATTAGTTACTATGTTATGTTTGAAATTGTACCTAGTAGTATTTTACCTGGACACAAAAAAACGACAAACTTTGCAGAAGTTTCAGTTATTAAGTGTTTTTAAGATGCTAGTTGAACGTAAATAAAAATCGTTGATATCGTACTGTCATGCTCGAAGATGTGCCTCAAAATAGGTACATAGCTAATATTAATATCATTTACAGCGTGGTGAATAAATGCGAATGTGTGATTTTTCTTCTTCTTTTGAGTAGGTGGGTGAGAATTCATATTTGACATATTGTCTTGGGATTCCAAACAACTTTTCTTAGTGCCATAGTGCTGTAGTTCTAAAAATAAGGGTACTTTACTCTTGAGGAATTTTCATAAGTATTTTTCAACCTTCCCTGTATACGAATAGAAATTTTAAAATTTTTACGGGCAGATTTTGAGTTTGAGCACAAGCACCAACTTTTATCTAGAACACTTTTTTTAGTAACTTCAAATAAACAAAATTCCCATTTGTGTCCAACTTTCTGGCAGACACTGTATATATAGCTATATTCGTCGATGGAAATCAACGCTATATTTCACAACATAAATACTATTTTACAAATCTTTGAAATTTCTCAAGAGGTATTGGTAGAGGTATTTCGGACATTTTTAAAATTTTCTAGCATGCCAGCTGAGTTTTTTTAGTGCTATAAACGGTGGCCTTTTTCCAAATTCTAATAAAGTAAGCTGAAAGCAGTCAGTTTTGCCCACAAACGTCATTAAGATTTTTTTCAGTAACTCTTAAAACAAACCGGTTTTTACAAAGGTTTTTCAAAAATATCTCGGAAAGTAGGCCGTAATTCTCGAATATGCTTTTTCATAAAGTTGGACCATCAAAAAAGCAATCTTTTCTTTCAAAGAAAGTTCTCCGAAACCGAAAAATGCATATTTATCAAGATATTCTTGACTGGCTTTAAATAGACATCCTGTATAGGTGTGTGATCTTATCCTCATCAAAAGCATCGTCGATGGAGGAAGGAATCCTCAATCAACGAAAGCATGCACAAGCAAACAAATTTTTCTTGAGGATTATTTCAGTTTATTTTTTAAAATGTATTCAATACCCAGGTATAGCTAGGTATATAAATGTAAATATCTGAATAAACTTTATTATAATTATTGTTTCCGTAATTATTTTCAACACCTAAAATTTATTTGTAGGTAATGTAATGCGTCGACCTAGCCACGGAAGAATATAATGACCTTGGGAGGCATGGTTGTTCCGGGACGGTTCGGGCACAGCTTAGTTAAATAAGCTGTGGTTCGGGCGTTGGCCGGCCGACTGGTGATGACTCAGCGATCGATGATATCATCTGGCCTTGGACCGACATCGAGTAAGAAGCGCTAAGGTTTTTGATTTTGATAATAGGTGGCGCCCTTGTGAATCAGATCATCAGATCTCCGTTAGTTTTAGATTTTGATAATAGGTGGCGCCCTTGTGAATCAAATCATCAGATCTCCGTTAGTTTTAGATTTTGCTAATAGGTGGCGCCCTTGTGAATCATATCTCCGTTAGTTTTAGATTTGGTCCTTAGAGGCCGACACAAGCAACTAGATCTATTAATATATAGAAATTCCGAATTCCGAAATAAGGAAAAGCTAACTAGTCTCTGTATAAACAAGGGTAAAATATTCAATGATTTATCGACAGGTACATTTGTAAAAGGACTGACGACATCAAAGTCAAAGATATTATGTGAACACTCTTTTAATAATAATCGTAGAATTTTGTGAGGGTATCACGTCAATAGGTCCCCACCAAAACGTCGCCGTCAAAAAGTCGCCGTCAAAACGTCGCGGTTAAAAACGCCCCTGCACAAAAACGTCCCTGCTTATAACGTCGCCGCCAAAAATGTCGTCATTCTAAAATGTCGTGCAACAAAAAAGTTATATATATAAGTATCTAGAACCTTCCTTGAACTTATATTGAAAGATTTTTTTTGCTTGCCGAAGTTTCAAATTATTCTACAACACAAATAACAAAAGACAATTCAGTTTTAATTGTCTAGTAATAGAACTAGTTCTTATTTTTCACGAAACTATTACAGAGCAACACTAAAATGGAAATATATATTGTCTTTATTTGTCCAATATAGTAACAGATATAACAAGGAGGGCTTCCTTATCTGCGAGTCTATACGAGTGTCCATAACCGAAAAACCCTCCTTGTTATAACTAAAATGGAAAATAGACCATTGGCCTAACTAACCTAACCTCAAATGCAGGCGTATTTGACGTATGATAAATCATACGGTGGAAACTAACGGGTTAGACTGGCTAGAAATTTTTTTCATAAAGAATTTAAGATTGGATATTTTTATATGTATAGGCATGCTATAGAATGGAAATGCAAACTCTTCTTGTTGCAGGTCCGCTTTTGCATATAGCATTGTCACTCATATTTTTTAACAAAATTTGGAACAAATCAATTTTAGGGCATGCCCAATCCAGGGGCATAGTCAGAATTTTTATAATAAAATCGCTAATATGAATTCTCCAATGTTGACGCCAAAAATATGTGTAGTAGGCCTTGGTTTTTGAAATAAATTGTGCCGTTTTTCCCCAAAGTTCAGTTTTTGATGCCCTATCGTTAAAAAAATACGATCCTAATCGGACGACAATTATTACAAATTGTACGGAGGTGTTCCGGTTTTAAGTTGGTCACACTGTATATTTTCGAATCAGGAATAGGGAGCAGACATCTAACAATTAATGGTATTTACAATTATTACCGCTGCTTTGCTATACAAAGCACAACTCAGCCCAGTAGAAAATTAGATAATGTATTTGCATTTCACAAACCAAGGCAGGTACGAAAAAAAATAATGATATTCTACCACCACATTTTTTTAGTACTTAATAATTGCAAATTGTTATTGTAACTATAAGTATCTACTTTAAAACCGCTGTCAATGGGATCACTTTTTTAAAATCGATTATGAAAACAAAGTGAAATAAATATTTCACACCAATCCTAAAGCAATTATAAACTGACATATTGGCACTTTTCATCTCAGCGTGACTTAGTTTGTATAATTTTACTTCTTCATAATAATGCCAAAATTGAATTCTTTGGCATCAGAAATAATCATAAAGTACGACATATTACGACATGTTATTTTAAAATTCACCTCTTCAATCACCCATTTTTTTGTAATAATGACAAAAATACTGTATAATAACAGTTATTTACTAATTTCCTTCTCTAAAACTATACTGTATTCATGCCCTATGTCCACCCCTTTCCGTACAACGACTTTGCACAAAAGCAACCCGAACCGTTCTACTGTAGTCAAGATTATAATATCGAGGTTTTGTTGTATCTTAATTTTTCAACTAAATTCCCTATCACATCTTCCGGAAAGGGACACCCGGTACGCACTCCGAGTTTGAAGGCTCTCCATAACCTAAAAGTCATTTTTTGGCGGCAAAATTTCCGACCTTCCGCGTCTACCGCTGATGACGTCATTGGTTGGCTTTCGATATGACACTAAAAATCGCCTAAAAATTGTTGGCAAGAAACCGCTCATTTCTAGTCGACGCCAAAAAAAAAAGGAACACCTCCGACCCCGAATCGAACCCGGGTCCTTTGAATGCAGATAACCTGTCTAGCATGCTACGGCCGCTTCCTTTTTAGACTCGTTCAGACGCAGCTCGCCTCCGACGGCCCAACAACGCTCAGGGACGCGGCCAAAAAATTTTGGACTTTTGGGGAGCGCCGGAAGCATCCGAACCTGACCCCAAGACTTGGGGAAGCTTTAAAAATTGCCACCTTACAGCCCCGAGACGAAATAACGTAGCTGCAACTCGACAAAATAGGGCAATTTCTGACAATCTCGCGACATAATCGCACTAATTTTTAGGTAGAGAACGACACATGAAAACGATCCGATTTCGCTCGGAGGAAAAGCTTAATATCTCTGGCATTTTCTGCTTTAAAAATCCCAAGAAGTGTTAAATCTCTTCATCGGACCTTCCTCTTCCTTCCCTTTGCGATTTACCTCTTGCCACGACCCTATTTAAGAATCTTTCTTGCCTCGCTCGAGACAGGTTTCACGGTACTCACATTCCTATCAAACTCTTTACTGCACACTTCGAGGGCCCCGCCTTACCACCGCTTCTGGCGGCCGTATTTAAGCGAAGAGAATTTTTTCGGCTTCGAGATTCTGTTTCTCCAAACGGCTTTTCCGATTCGGGCGCCCTTCAATAGGCTTAGAGTCCATACACATGTGCCGCCCTACGCGAAATTTCGACTCGAAAAATCGAAAACTGCTCCCTGTAGAGGCCGGAGAATAAAAGCATACGAAAGCGTACTCACATACACACACACACCCATACGGACAGGAGCTGTGGCGGTTTTAAACACCTAGGAGGGCCGGACTAGGCGTTTATTACAAGTCGCGTTTCTAGTTTTTTTAACTTTCATTGTACAGTGAATAGCTAGTACCTACCTACTTTGTAAGTTTTGTTTTCTGTGTTTCAAGAAACACGAATAAAATAGAAACTCGACAGTCATCTCCTACACCAACTCACCCGCACACCTACATTTTTTTGCTCAATCTTTAACGTTCACGTTTTAGAATATTTTAAAGAGATTTAGCGATTTTCTTAAAATTTATTTTCCGAAACAATAGGTACTTTTACTCACGTGTTGATGCCCATTCAAAAGTTATAGTCAAATTATTTTAAGAAGTCCTTACTGGGACTGTCAATTGGTAATTTCTCCATCCTAAGTTGGCAGCAATGCAGCAAAAAATGCAACCGGGTCTTATGTCCAGGTCAGTAACGAGCCCATTTGCACAATGAATAACTACTAATAACACGAACAAGAACAACACAGATAACGGTAAAACTCACGAAACGTACAAAACCGGCGAATATTTTCACTGCCCAAAGTTTGAACTCTTTTGAACTATCCAGAAAACCTTCAATGTCACTTTCACAACACCGAAATAAAATTTGCCTGAGTACGCACCATAGACGCAGCCGCAAGTAGCTGATTATACCAAAATACCAAAATGAAAGTGTTTCCATGACGTTTGAAATTATTATTAAAATGAGTTGTAGTCATAGTTATTTTTATTTGTAGCGGTATAATCGTGATTGCAATAAGGTTTTTATTTTATTATGTTCTTTTTTCGTATCCATTGGGTAACTTTTCACATCATAAATCAATGAGCGACGTCATTAACTGGTTGAGACACAACATAACAATTTATTCCATTTTTGGAAGTTTATATCCATTAGAACCATAACTTTTCAATATTCATTTCAATACCCTGACGAAGGCCAAAAATATGGCCGAAAGCTTGGTTCACTGTAAAGAATAAATAATATATAATTTTGGCTGAAATACCCGATATTTTACTTCATTGATATATAAATACAGCCGTTATTAAAGAAGATCAATTATTATGTTATACTCATGGTTAACAGAAAATTTCTAGGGATTTTGTGGAGAATGTCATCTGACAAAATCGGGACTTCTTACAGTAATCGGGGTATATCATGGTACTCACATACATACCTACATAAATTCATATTCACCTACTCACCCACATATACAAACATTCAGACCCAAAATTGATTTTGCTCAAACTTTGACTTTCGACGTTTCAGGACATTTTTAAAGCCAATATAGGTAAGTAGCTATCAAATTTTTAATTATAACACAGAACTATACGAATGAATTTGTCGATTATACATATAGTCATTTGTCTGGGGGAGCATCCTCTGCGTTTCTAGCACTGTTTTGTCGTCGAGGCGACGCATCGTAATAAATTATTGGGGACAAAAAGTAAAATTGATTTGGTTATTAGGTTCAGGTACTTCTTTTTATTTCGCGGGGACAAGATGCAAGTGAAACTTTACTATCGTTTAGGCGTTGAAGGGTAGACAACCAAGAATGACCAGGCCGTGGACATATCTACTAAGTATATACTATATATAAATAAATATATACTGAATACTTTATTCACAATCAAAAATAAGGCGAGCCGTATTTTTTCTTTTTGCTCAAAGCTCTATTAAAATTTCGTTTTTTGCTATATTTTCTAAACGGCTTCATCGATTTCGATGATTTTTGGTTTGAACCGGTAGATGGTTATCTCGCACAATTATATTATAGTTCCACGTCCGCAGCCTCTAGAGAGCGCCACTTATGGCCCAATAATATATTTTATTACGAGCAGAACTTTGTTTCGCACATTTATTTTTTAAATTAATTTAAATCACTTCGTAGAAAATTCTCTGTAAAAAACTATTCTACTAATTTTTCCATAAATTATGTAGTTTCGGAGATAGTGCCCAATATTCAGCCATATCAGGCACGTACCCACGCATATTACACACTAATCTCAATAAGGCAGGTTACCTTTGGAAACAAAACAATCACATTTAATGTCTTGTAATGTTGTTTGAGTCCACCTTCTGCCAAATTTATATAGGTAAGTTTGAGTTTAAATCATAAAATCATTATTTAGTAACAATACAATAGTTTAAATTTCTAGAAAAAAAGGCTCGAAAGGGTAGAAAACGTAGGAGTAAAACTAAATATTCTAACAAAAAATGCCTCTAAAGTTGTTATCTCAGCTTTTAATTAACACGTTTGCACTGTTTTCTAACATACTCAATGATTTAGCAGATAAATTTTAGGTTTCGGTATTCTACTTAGTTTTATAAATTTTAAAAATAGTTTGGAGGCATTTTCATTTACAGCTTTGTTGGCCTGAGGCCCACAGGGCCCCATTTTATTTAGGTTTTGATTGTTGTTATTGTTGAAATGTGGTACGATATAAAACAATAGCACATCTTAGTAAGTGAGAATATTGTGTTTCCAATTAGGTATAACTGGATTATTGAGACTAGTGTTTAATATGCGTGGTTACGTGCATGGTGGCTGAATATTGGGCACTATGTCCGAAACTACATCATTTATGGGAAAATTAAATGTTCTACAAATTGCCTTAAATTGATTTAAAAAATAAATATGGGAAAAAATTCTTCTCATTGTTACCTAATATCTGGGTTCGAGTAAAGAAAAATAATGATCAAATTTATCGGTATCTTGTAGGATTGACAAAGTAATTAGGTACCTCTTTGTTATGCACCGACTAGCTCCTATAGGTGAAATACCTTATCGAGGAAGGTATACTTTGAAATTGAGTGCGCCACCCGTTTTTCTTTTGGTAGTGCCCAAAACAGTACAAAGAGGTATAACCCAGGTGACTGGGGTTATAAAACGGGAAATAAATGTTTGTAAACCGTGGTTTTATTTTTATTTTGTATTTTAAATACCTATATTATATTCTTATTCGTAATATATTTTTTTACGTTTAATCACCCATAACCTAAACTATTTCAATTATCAGTAACAATTAAATATCATCTAAACAATAAATACTTCCAAAACAATAGTGTGCGCAAAAGTACAAGCGCGCTACTGGATTCATACTGTGAGAGAGCAATCCTAAAATTGACCTGCTCAGTAATAATCGGCCGTCGCATGCATTAACACTTTGGGTACCCGCCGTCAAGTTGTTGTTGATTGAAGTGTGGTTTTCTGTGATTTTGAGATCGGGAAAAGTCCTGTTTCTCGAGGTGATGTTGATATGAATGATAGTGGTGCTTTTGATACACCTGGCTTTTATGAGTAAGTCCGTACAGATCTGTTACCGAACATTTGGTGCCGGCACAATGGGTGCGAAAGCCTCTGTCCATTTTGGGGACGATAGCTTGTTCCTCGAGTGCTGACTGGTGAGATTAGAGGCCTCACTTGGGGCTCGATGACACGAATAAACATGTGGGGTGCCAGTACTACACCCCCTGTCTAATTCGTTGGGATGCTTTACTGTTTAGCGGCAGTTGAGTATCCGGGGAAGCCTTTACTTATTTTAGGTGACACTAGCTAGTCGTCGAAGATATTATATGATAGTAAAATGCTAAGAAAGATATCCGATATGACGGACGCATGGAGGTTAACCGGGAGTAAAGGGGCTAACAACCCCCGGTGAGTATACCATAATTTTATCAAGGTAGCAGGTCAGTAACTGTTGCTTTTGTCTTTTTCATATGCCCGAGTTTGTACAACAATATAAAGTATTTAGCCGTCGAGTGAATTTGCATTGTGAAGACCCCCTGATTGAGAGCCACTGACAAGGTAAATAATCTACATTTCAAATGATTTTTACATTCAGGTGTGGGGTAAAACAATCAATTCACTCGAATGGCATTTTCAAAAATTGTTAAATCCTAAGGTACCTAAATTGCCAAAAAACTTAATTAAAATTATGAACTCGTATACTGTTGAAATTTAATCGTTGCCCGTGGGCCGCTGAAAGTAAACAACTTGGCGCGCTTGAGGAAAAGAGGCATAATACCCATTCAGTTATCGACAAAATAAGAGTTCTAGTTTATATAATAACCGATTGAATGCCACCTTAGTCTTCAAGACTAATGAAATATAATATTTGGGTTATAAAGACGAGACTAAAAGCCAAATTATTAAAAGTGTTAAGACTGACTTATAAAAGAACTTTGTCGGGGCGACGGATTTTATTTTAATCAGTTAGTATGCTATCCGTTCGTATTACGATACGCAGTAGCCAAGTGGATAAGTCGTGAAGTGATATACCTACTGTCTCTTGTTTGCGGAGTTAGTTCTAGACTTTTAACTTGTTTTGAGTTTTTACCTGACATAAGAAAACTTGAGGTAAGTTTACATTGTTGTTAGGTATGTCATCTTGTGGTGGAACAATTTATGTTTTATAATTTATTTAAATATGCAACAAGTACAGTGCGCGTTTGGTTTAAGGATGGCGCAGGAAAATCGTATGGTTGTCCAAAAAAGAAAAAGGATTTGCGTGATAGAATCCTCTTCAGATGAATAAGATTCAGTGCCTACCACCAGCTCAGTAGATCCAACCAATGACGAAAACATTATTTCTGAGTTGGCAGGGATGGTTAAAAATTTAGTGAGGACGATTGAATTACAAACAACTGACAAAAGAGTTGTTCATGAAGAGGCCAACTTTCGAGCTAATATTGTACCTGTATTCAATCCGGAAGATCAAGGACAAACTGTAGAAAGATGGTGCGACAGAATCGACGAACTCCGAAGTCTTTACAACTGGAGCGACGAACGAACGAACTACAACGCTTTATTAAAATTGGAGGGACTTGCTAAGACATGGTATCAGAGTCTACCGACTATTAGTTTCACCTGGGAAGAATGGAAATTAAAATTGAAATCAGCTTTTCCCTCTAGGCGTGATTTTTCCTATCGTCTACAAGAAATGATGCAGCGTACCAAACGAAGGCACGAGTCTTACATAACCTATTATTATGAAAAGGAAGCATTATTGAACCAATGCAAGATAGTTGGAGCAGATGCAGTCTCATGTCTGATAAGTGGAATCCCAGACCCAACGATACAAGCGGCTGCTCGAGCAAAGGATTGTGTAACTTGTGAAGCTTTGCTCACTTTCCTCCGGACTTGCGAGATGTCACCACCTGGCACTTCTGGCCAAGCACATGAAATTACCTACAGAAGTAACAAACCATCAACTAATGTAAAACAATTTGGAAAAAGACAACTCTTTAAGGCCAAGGAACGAGTCGTTTGTTTTAAATGCCAGGGCAAAGGACACCGAGCAACAGAATGTAGAAGGTCAAATTTAAAATGTTTCAACTGCCAACGCTTTGGGCATCGAGCTCACGACTGTACAACCCGACAACCCCAGAAAGACCAAAAGGGCGGACCTACCACCGAAAGAGTCTTGTGACTAGAAACCCAAACCAACAAAAAGTACTTTAAGAATATTCTTGTCAACAATACGCCTCTCCGTGGTTTTGTGGATTTTGGATCAAGCTGTAATCTTATTCGGTTGACTGATGCCAAACGACTTGATCCCAAAATTTCTACGGATTGTGACGTCATAATAAAAGGATATGGTCCGAGTTATAGTAAGGCTTTGGGCAAAATACAGCTAGACATCAAGATAGATGACGTCAAACGCTCAGTGAATGCTCTTGTGGTTCCAGATGATCTCCAAGAAATACCATTTAGTAGGTCAACCATTTACTGAACAGCCGGGTTTACTGGTACTAAAGGATAACCAAGAATTAAAATTTATTGAACAAAATCCCAAAGTAAACCCAAAGAAAATAGCACTCTGGTTAACAGACTCGGTTTTGATTCCTGCGAATTACGTGGCTAACTTGCCCGTGTATAGTAAGGAACCGTTTGAAGGAGATTTGTTAGTGGATGCTTGCTGTAGATCTCAACCTGGATGTGAGTATGCTATACCTCGAGTACTGATTCACGTTACTAAAGATACAGCTACCATATTATCGAATGGCGGAAGCAGAAAAGGAGAAAGTAAGAACCATAATCTCAGAGTTGTTAGGTGCAGGAATTATTCGGGAGTCTATGTCTTCATATGCTTCTCCAGTGCTGTTAGTGAAGAAAAAGAATGGAGAAGATCGCATGTGCATTGACTATCTTAAATTAAACATGAAAACTCTTAAGCAAAAATTCCCTTTGCCTAGGATCGATGACCAAATCGATAGATTAAGTGGGTGTAGCGTTTTCACTAGTTTAGATCTAACCTCCGGCTACCATCAGATTCCAGTGGAAGAAAATAGTAAGCCTTACACTTCGTTTGTGACTACCGAAGGACAATATGAATACAACCGTATGCCGTTTGGTCTTTGCAATGCCCCAGCAGTATTTCAACGTTTGATGAACAGAATTTTGGGACCCTACCGAGATATTGCTGCGGTATATTTGGACGATGTCGTGATTCCTAGCAAGACATGCAAAGAAAACTTAAATAGTCTACGCCTTGTACTTAACACTTTCCGCAACGAAAACCTAACGTTAAATCTTAAGAAATGTGTATTTTTGTCCTCATCAATCAACTATCTGGGATTTGAAATTGACGAGTTAGGCGTACGACCTGGACAAGGAAAAATTGAAGCAGTGAGACAGTTTCCACAACCCAAAAATGTTAAGAACATTCGCCAATTCTTAGGCTTAACTGGTTACTTTAGAAAATTTGTTAAAGATTACGCTTCAATTGTTAAACCACTAATGTTGCTCACTCGTAAGGATTGTATCTGGAAGTGGGAAGAACAGGAAGATAATGCATTCAGAAGTTTGAAGGCGAAGCTTACAGAACGTCCAATTTTAGCCTTGTATGATGTTAACGCACGAACAGAAGTACATACAGATGCGAGTCAGAGTGGAATTGCAGGAATTTTACTCCAGGAACATCACAGTCAATTGCGACCTGTAGCTTACTATAGTCGCCATACAAATAGCGCAGAAAGCCGATACCACTCATACGAATTAGAAACACTGGCGGTAGTCGAGACTCTACTTAAATTCAGGGTGTATCTACTTGGGATAACATTCAAAGTGATAACAGACTGCAATGCCCTTAAAACGGCCAGTGCCAAAAGAGACCTGGTACCTCGAATAGCACGTTGGTGGCTTCAACTTCAAGAATATACGTTCACCGTCGAATACAGACCAGGTTGCCGTATGCAGCATGTAGACGCATTAAGCAGAAACCCATGTGAATGTGAGGTAGCACCACCAGAAAATATCGTCTTAAAGATCGAAGAAGTGGATTGGATTTTATCTGCCCAACTAAGCGACGAGAAGATTAAACTTATTCGGGAAGTATTATCAAAACCCCCAGAGACGGACTACGACAAAAATATATACAAGAACTACGCACTCAGAAATGGAAGGGTATATCGAATAACAGTATTGGGCGTTCAGTGGGTTGTCCCACAGGGTTTCAGAAATCAAGTGGTACGGTGGGCTCATGATGACGCCGGACACTACGCTTGCGAAAAGACACTGAAAAACTTGTGCCAAAAATACTGGTTTCCACGGATGCGGGAATATGTAGAGAAGTATATCGCCAGCTGTATACCATGCCTTTACAACAAGCTACCATCTGGTCGCCGTGAAGGTTACCTTTATCCTATTGCAAAAACACCTATTCCATTTCACACCGTGCACATTGATCATTTAGGACCATTTCAAAAGACAGCAAAAGGAAACATGTTTTTGATAGTTACCATAGACGCTTTTACAAAATACGTTTTGTTAAAGCCAGTAAGATCGACGAAAACTAGACCTGTAATAACTCAACTAGAATACCTGTGCAAGACGTTTGGGCTGCCGACACGCATTATAACAGATAGAGGAACTGCATTTACTTCAAAAATTTTCAAGAAATTTTGCCTACGGCACAACATTCAACTCATCCTCAACGCAGTTGCTACACCTCGGGCCAACGGTCAGGTCGAAAGGCTCAATAGAACTATTCTAAATGCTCTCGCTACTACGAGTGATACTGAAGATAACTGGGATTGTCACGTTGATAGTATTCAGTTTGCAATTAATGATACCGTCCACCAAATTACGGGGAAATCCCCAAATCAACTTTTAATGGGATATTCTCCACGAGCCAAAAATGACATTTTATCTGTGGAGCTTGACTTTCCTGTCATGACAAGGGACATGAATTCTTCTAGGGAAGAAGCTTCCAAAAAAAATAAAAGAAAATCAAATTAAACAAAAAGAAAGTTTCGACAAAAGGAGAAAGAAAGCCAACGCATATAGAACTGGTGACCTTGTGCTCATAATGAAGAATGCTCAAACAGATGGTAAGAGTAAATCATCGAAGTGCTGCCCAACGACAGATATAGAGTGCAGGATATGCCATCATCTACACGAAGTGCTACAAAAAATATGATAATATTGTAGCAGTTGATCGGATGAAGCCTTGGATCCCACCGGGCGGGGTTTCTGATGATACCGACGATCATAGTGGGGAAGATGGTGTGCCCTTACCTACTGATTCAGATTAATTCAGACTAGGTTGCGAGGACGCAACATTTTTTCAGGT
The DNA here is from genome assembly GCA_963920635.1 of Pseudeuparius sepicola. Classification (NCBI taxonomy): domain Eukaryota; kingdom Metazoa; phylum Arthropoda; class Insecta; order Coleoptera; family Anthribidae; genus Pseudeuparius; species Pseudeuparius sepicola. The sequence continues at coordinate 52,132,484 of OY987301.1, forward strand.
TGGCCGAATGTAAACCGTGGTTTTATTTTTATTTTGTATTTTAAATACCTATATTATATTCTTATTCGTAATATATTTTTTTACGTTTAATCACCCATAACCTAAACTATTTCAATTATCAGTAACAATTAAATATCATCTAAACAATAAATACTTCCAAAACAATAGTGTGCGCAAAAGTACAAGCGCGCTACTGGATTCATACTGTGAGAGAGCAATCCTAAAATTGACCTGCTCAGTAATAATCGGCCGTCGCATGCATTAACACTTTGGGTACCCGCCGTCAAGTTGTTGTTGATTGAAGTGTGGTTTTCTGTGATTTTGAGATCGGGAAAAGTCCTGTTTCTCGAGGTGATGTTGATATGAATGATAGTGGTGCTTTTGATACACCTGGCTTTTATGAGTAAGTCCGTACAGATCTGTTACCGCACATTTGGTGCCGGCACAATGGGTGCGAAAGCCTCTGTCCATTTTGGGGACGATAGCTTGTTCCTCGAGTGCTGACTGGTGAGATTAGAGGCCTCACTTGGGGCTCGATGACACGAATAAACATGTGGGGTGCCAGTACTACACCCCCTGTCTAATTCGTTGGGATGCTTTACTGTTTAGCGGCAGTTGAGTATCCGGGGAAGCCTTTACTTATTTTAGGTGACACTAGCTAGTCGTCGAAGATATTATATGATAGTAAAATGCTAAGAAAGATATCCGATATGACGGACGCATGGAGGTTAACCGGGAGTAAAGGGGCTAACAACCCCCGGTGAGTATACCATAATTTTATCAAGGTAGCAGGTCAGTAAATGTTGCTTTTGTCTTTTTCATATGCCCGAGTTTGTACAACAATATAAAGTATTTAGCCGTCGAGTGAATTTGCATTGTGAAGACCCCCTGATTGAGAGCCACTGACAAGGTAAATAATCTACATTTCAAATGATTTTTACATGTTGTTTGCCAATAACAACAAAATATGTAAATTATTAACTACAGGGTATATTCGCAGTTTGTAAACCTAGAGAACATCGGCCAAGCTACTAATAATAAAATACAGCACACCATAAAATAGATATCTCGATAAAGCAACCAAATATCACAGATAATTAATTAGGTAAGCTACAAACAATTGCATAATAATTATTAACAGGCAGGCTTAAAAAAACAGAACAAAGGAATCCCCGCGTATAATATTATACCTGATGCACACGCATAAATATGATAAAAGGTACGTAACTAAATATAGCAGATAACTTTTATAATGGCTAATTAAGGGTGCAGAATAATTGATAAATTGACTATTTTGTGCAGTTATCTCGCGCTTGGCAGTGGCCAACATAGTGATGTTAAGTTAAAATAATAATAGTAATAAACTGGAGAGGACTTGCCGGTAAGTCGATTATCCACCCAGTCTGGTTGCGAGTTTTTCTTGTGATTACGTAAAGTGGCTGGTAGCTGCCCAGAACGGTCGACTTCGCCCTGAGTATGGAATGTAGGTTTGTTGACGACTGATTGTGCAACTCTGTCGTCCGGGAAAGACGTCCGGGGTATGGAGAAAAAGGCCTAAAATGTTACATTACTCACATTAGCGTTTAGGGCACAAAGAAGGGAATATTACTGTACTCCGAACTGACTTACCAAGTTGGAGGTGGCCTTGTGGTGTGGGGAAGGGTGTGGTGATGGTCAAGACGAATTCATATGAAAATAAGGTTGGTCACAATATTCCGCACGATAATTACGTAAAATACGTGACTAGCCCAAAACTAAACTATTTGGCGACTAGTAATCTTGCGGTATTGCTGAATGAACTCTAGAAAAATCGGCAAACTGCCCGGTGTAGAAAACGTGTCCTCTTCGACCACTCTCACCTCAACCGACCATCACCAAAAAAAAAGGAAGCACCTCCCCCCAAGGCGAGCCTCTCCGTGAAGGCGCCAAAATCCATGACTTAGGGACTTTTAGCAGAAACCGAATTAATGACACACTGCTCGATCAAATCGGGAACTTGACGTTTGCGACAATTGACGTGTTTGGCAAGTCGGTTCTCCGAAATATGTGGAAATTGGAAGAAAAACAACAGATAGTTGCAACAATAACAGCAACAATGATGCGAGGCCACGGAATAATATTATAGAAGGACGCTAAGGTGAGTGCAACACAACAACACAACAAATTATTTTACTCTATTTTAGGAGGCGAAACCAATTTTATGAAAACATTAGTGGACAATAGGAAAGCCAACATGAATTTAAAGCATTACCAAATTAAATGCAACAAAGTTATAGCAAAATAAATGAAGGCATTTGAAGAAGACATGTAAGTGCTCTTATTGAAGAAAAAAAGGTAATTTCTTTTTTTTCCTTTATCCGCTTGAAACTTTTTGAACCGTAACAACACCCCCTTTCCCAAAAAAAAAGTTTCAATGAAACTTTTATCTTGCTACACATTATAAGTACTTATCCACAATAACTAAAACAAGGATATGTCCATCAGAACGTTCGCGAATGAAAATGAAATATAAACTATGGAGCGACAGGGTCATCTGGAGGATGTGATTTCAAATCCTTAATATTCCAAGTCCCTACATTTTTGCCAGCAAGGTCGACGAGCTCGTATTGCTCAATTGCTCAATTTGGTATGGACCAGAGAACTTATTGGCAAGCTTGGACGTGCAATTTTTGGATGCGTCTGATAGATGGTAATCGCGCTTCCACACCTGCTGATGTACTTGGAATCGATCCGGACGCTTACGTAGATTGTAAGTTTTGCTACCAATCTTATGAGCCTTCTGTAACCGCTTTTGAACATCCTCGAAAACCTTATGTAGAACCTGAGTACGCGCTTGAAAATCTAGAGGTTCAGTGAGGTCAATGAGATTTTCGGGTATGGCTTTAGCTGGCTCGGAGAATGATACCTCGCGACCGAAATTGATGAAATTTGGTGTTAATGCAGTGACTTCATGCCTAGAGGATCGTATCGCGCAACCTACTTTCGCCAGATAACGATCCCATTTTCTATGGTCCTCAGCAAATAACTCGAGAGTATTGTTTTCAAAAGTCGGTGTACGCGCTCGAGGGGGTTTGCTTGAGGGTGATAGTTAGCAGTAAAACGAATTTGGATATTATAGTCAGACATAGTATCTTGAAAAAGCTTGCTTCGAAATTGAGGTCCATTATCCACAATTATCCTTTCCGGCGCACCGTATACTAAGGATGTTTAACACGTTTATATAGACGTTCTTCTTCAACCCACCAAATTGGATATTTAGATGGATTGTTCTTAACCTTCTTAATCATTTGCAGATACCACTTATCGGAAACAGGTTCTGTTACTTCTTCGATATCAACGAGATCCACCACGGGTACACTACGAGAAAGTGTATCAGGCACAACGTGGTCGCGCCCCTTTCTATGAACGATGTCAAAATTATATTGCTGTAACCTGAGAGCCCAGCGCGCAATGCGTCCCACGGGATCCTTTATCGAATTTAACCACTTCAAACTATAATGGTCAGTGATAACTGTGAATTTAGAGCCTTCAATATACGGTCGTAACTTTTCAATAGCAAACAAAACGGCTAAGCATTCTTTCTCGGTAGTTGTGAATTTTCTCTCGCTTTTCGTTAAAGATCTACTCAAATAAGAGATAACACGTTCTTCTCCATCGATCTGTTGTGATAACACCGCCCCAAGTCCGAAATCTGATGCGTCGCATTGAATGGTGAACGGAGAATTAAAGTCCGGACAAGAGAGAACAGGAGCCTGTACCAGACAATCCTTAACTTTCCGAACAGCAGCCTCGCATTTTTCGTCCAAAAATGAATTTAACACCCTTCCGCGTCAGAGATGTCAGCGGAGATATTATACTGGAAAAATCCGGAACAAAACGTCTATACCAGGATGCGAGACCCACTATTCTACGAATTTCCGAAACAGAGGTAGGTGTAGGAATCTTTAAAATCGCCTCCACTTTCTCAGGATCGACCAGAAGACCCAGAGAGTTAACCACATATCCCAGATATTTTAATTCCGACTTGCAAAAGTTGCATTTCTCACGGTTAAGGGTGAGACCAGCCTTCGCTATCCTATCCAAAACAGCACGCAGTACCTCAATATGTTTTTCAAACGTAGGTGTACATATAATGACATCATCCAAATACACGAATACGTGCGGTTCCAAGTCAACACCAACGACCCTATCTATCAAGCGTTGCCAAACGGCCGGGGCATTGGTCAACCCAAACGGCATACGCTTAAAATGGAAAAGCCCCCTGGAAGGCACCGTAAAAGCCGTTAATGGCCGAGATCCTGGGGAAATTGAAATCTGCCAATACGCTGACTTTATGTCGAGTGTACTTAAATACCTCGCATCTCGTAATTTATCCAATGTCGCGCTGACATATGGGATTGGATATGCATCGGGGACAGTAACTTTATTCAAAGCGCGATAGTCCACGCAAAAGCGCCAACCTCCCGATTTCTTTGGAATCATAACGATGGGAGAGGACCAAGGAGAATCTGAGGGCTCAACAATACCCTGAGACAGCATGACCTCCAACTCCGAGTTCACAGCCTTTTGAAGAGCCGGGGATAAAGGATAATATCTTTGTTTTATAGGGTCTGAGGTAGTTTTAATGACAAGTTCTACGTCCGTGGCACACCCCAACTCGTCACCCAGAGCAGAAAAAGTATCTTCAATTAAACTCTTAAGCGTGTCTCGCTGTACGGGCTGAAGAGTATCAACTGAATGTATAGCGCAAACCTCGGGAAAGTAGTCATCTCTCAGGCTTCGGAATTTCCACTCGTTAGAATACAAATCCGGCACCAGCCGCATCCTTAACCAGAAATCAATTCCCAAGATTAAAACGTGCGGGAACTCAGGAACTACTAACGTTTCCAAAACAACAACGCGACCTTCAAGTTGAAAAGGTATCTCCACTACACCAGTATGACACGCTTGTCCACTAGCGGTATAACAGAGTGACGTTTCCAAAGAATCATTTCCAAAGAAACCCTTTAAGATATCCCAGTCCCTTGATCCTATACAAGTCTGGGTGCATCCACTATCTAAAAGACCTAACATATTCTTTCCAAAAACCTTAACCTCAAGATAAGGCCTCAAATCATTTTCAGAATGGGCCAACACATAATCGACTTGTGCCTGATGACGAATAACCTCGGCCAAAGCATCCGCTCTCGATATCGGGTAAGGCGTCTGGCCATCTAATTTCGCCTTCCCGCATTCCCGTTTTTTGAACAAGATGGACATTCCTTCGATGTCACATTATCTTTACCGCACAAATAGCAAAATCGACGCCTAGGTTTTGAACATTTTCGAAAACGATTCCCAGGTTCCTTGCAGTTCCAACAGAACACTGGTTCGGTAGTGACAACATCAATATTACGTTGGTCCAAGAGAGAGAGGGGGGTCATTCGAACCATGTATAGCGCTGACATATGGCGTAGAAGAAGGTCGGTGATACGCTAACGAAGGTTCCAACAGCTGCCGATAATTTGTAGGAGGAGGATTGAATCGCTGAACACGCGTGCGGTTTCCTCAACAGCTCTACCCAATTTAATCAACTCAGAAATGGAAGGTATATTGTGCGAAGCTAGCCTACTCTGAATATAAGGCAGAAGATTTCGGCGGATCAGTTGCAACCTAGTAGACTCCGATGGAAAGTCAGGGAGTTTCCTAAAAAGGTTTTCCATAGCAGTAACGAAGCCCATTACGCGCTCCTGAGCACCTTGTGTCCTACGCCGAATCTCATCCCAGAGTCCGAACTCGTAGTCAAACGGTTGAAACGCGTCACGCAACTGGGCAACCAGTTCATCCCAACTACTAAAAATATTAGTACGATACCACAGAAGTGCATCTCAAGTAAACAACTCTGGAGCCAACCTCAGTAACTGCTGCTTAGATACACCTCGCGACAGTCGCAACTCTTCCAACCGCTCAAGGAAATCGTTTACGCTTCCCTGTCCATCGAACGTCAAGTTCCATCGCCCCACATCCAACGACTTAGGCGAGTGCTCTGACCCCGGGTAAGAATTAGACGGACGAGACAGACCCCGCAGAGGAGAAAACTGGAAGTTATCCAAGCGATCGGCGAAATTGACAAAAGGATCCGAGTGAGACAGCTGTTGCGCTCGAGGTATGGTAGAATCCACGTTAGGTAGTCGGGAATAATAATCGTCATCCTCGTAAAAATCCTGCGCAACGTCATCGACCCGTAGAACGCGATGCGATCTTGGACTCGAAAAAGTTACGTGGGTATGTGCCGTCGAAGGTAGAGGCATGAAAGGGTTCGCATGTGGCTCACGATTGACAACACCCCCGCTACTATACGATGCGAAAACCAACCGAGGATCTACAGGAACAGGCTGACCACTCGCGGTAACCGGATTAATCTTAAACGTTCCCAAACTCTGGCTAGATGGAATAACAAGCCTTCTTCTGTCCGCTTCGTCGAGGACCGAACCAGACTGAACCCGCGAAATACGTGACCGAGAGCTTTCCGGCTGTCTGGAAGCCGCACTCACCTCGGGTTCGGAAAAATGAACACGCGTGTGTTCTCTCTGGTTAGAGGGTCTCGCTCCCGCAAAACGCTGGTCCGAACCGGTCTCTATGCGAGAAGAAGTTATAGGCGCCTGATGATCCTCATCGTCGAAAGAAATCAAATCCGCGATTGGTCCTACGCGTGACTCTGGCAGACTGGCTGATATTCCATCATCAAGCCCTACAGCGCGATCACAAGAAACCGGATCATTCCTCTGCGCTCGAGTCTCCTCATATATAACCTCCAACTCACTCATAAGGTGTTCACATTTTACCAATAAATCCTGTCTCATAGATAGATCAACTGGTTCCTGACAATTTACGCGCAGTAATCGCGAACTAATATGAAGCAGGCGTGTTCTGATTCTTCGAAATTCGTTATCGCCGTATCGCATTATCAAAACGCGAAATATCATTCTCCAAAGTAATCAGCTTAGCTCTACACAAACAAAGCTCCCGAATCGGATCAATTGATGATAAAGTCGGGGGCTGTGCCTGCCCCAATCGTTCAAATCTAAGCGCATCCCTCAGCAAAATCCGTTTATCATTTACAGTTTTCCCTGTAGTCGGTAACCCTCGTATATATAATTCATAGGATAATTCCTCTGATAAAAGTCTGTTAACTTCCATATTAAATGACAAAAAAAATTAATGGCAGAAAAAAATAATTGTATCTGAGTTAGGATCTTTATATAAACCCCGCCCCCTCCTAAAAAGAAAAAGCGAAAAGCGAAAAAAAAAAACGTACCCCTACACACCTAAAGTAAGCGTAAAAAAATCAAATTTATCCTGTTCTATTTGAGGCAACTTTAAAAAGAATACAAATTTTATTTGCTCCCCCTGTGAAAGAAACAAATTCTTTATAAGGTAATTACTGCAATACACGTCTATCCACCTGCCGTTTTTGCAGTGAGTTTTTTTAGACTACCACCTTCTGCAGACTCAATTAGCGCGTACCCAAAAAAAAACGCTTAAAGAAAAAATGCCGCTGGAGTGCGGACTATAATAGCATTATTATCTTACCTACCTATATGAAATAAAAAAAATCAAGGAAACTTGTACAAGTTAAAAAGAACACCAATATCAAATACAATATTTGACCAAAATAGGTTTTAAAAATTTGAAAACCATTACACTAAAGTCAAACAAGTAAATACGACAGTTTAACGTGGTTTAACAAACAATCCACTTTTAAAAAATATACCTATACTACATACTGCTCATAGGTATAAATTCCTTTACTATACACACCCTACTACCAAAATATATATTTCTCCCGCTGCCTTACGCCGACCTAATACAATATAATTTAAAAAAAAATCACTAAAGTACCTACGTAAATAACTGGGCGAAATGAATTTTGTTGAAAAAAAAATTCAAAAATTTAGACTAAAATTGATATAGAAAAAAAAGAACTGCTCATATTATTAAACTGTGAGGTACAAACCACCAATATACCCAAACAATTTGAAAGAAAAATTTAACAATTATTGTTATGTAACGCACGTTGGGGCGCCAAATTTTGTTACATAATATCTGGGTTCGAGTAAAAAAAAATAATGATCAAATTTATCGGTATCTTGTAGGATTGACAAAGTAATTAGGTACCTCTTTGTTATGCACCGACTAGCTCCTATAGGTGAAATACCTTATCGAGGAAGGTATACTTTGAAATTGAGTGCGCCACCCGTTTTTCTTTTGGTAGTGCCCAAAACAGTACAAAGAGGTATAACCCAGGTGACTGGGGTTATAAAACGGGAAATAAATGTTGTTTGCAAATAACAACAAAATATGTAAATTATCAACTATAGGGTATATTCGCAGTTTGTAAACCTAGAGAACATCGGCCAAGCTACTAATAATAAAATACAGCACACCATAAAATAGATATCTCGATAAAGCAACCAAATATCACAGATAATTAATTAGGTAAGCTACAAACAATTGCATAATAATTATTAGCAGGCAGGCTTAAAAAAACAGAACAAAGGAATCCCCGTGTATAATATTATACCTGGTGCACACGCATAAATATGATAAAAGTTACGTAACTTGGCAAAATATAGCAGATAACTTTTATAATGGCTAATTAAGGGTGCAGAATAATTGATAAATTGACTATTTTGTGCAGTTATCTCGCGCTTGGCAGTGGCCAACATAGTGATGTTAAGTTAAAATAATAATAGTAATAAACTGGAGAGGACTTGCCGGTAAGTCGATTATCCACCCAGTCTGGTTGCGAGTTTTTCTTGTGATTACGTAAAGTGGCTGGTAGCTGCCCAGAACGGTCGACTTCGCCCTGAATATGGAATGTAGGTTTGTTGACGACTGATTGTGCAACTCTGTCGTCCGGGAAAGACGTCCGGGGTATGGAGAAAAAGGCCTAAAATGTTACATTACTCACATTAGCGTTTAGGGCACAAAGAAGGGAATATTACTGTACTCCGAACTGACCTACCAAGTTGGGGGTGGCCTCGTGGTGTGGGGAAGGGTGTGGTGATGGTCAAGACGAATTCATATGAAAATAAGGTTGGTCACAATATTCCGCACGATAATTACGTAAAATACGTGACTAGCCCAAAACTAAACTATTTGGCGACTAGTAATCTTGCGGTATTGCTGAATGAACTCTAGAAAAATCGGCAAACTGCCCGGTGTAGAAAACGTGTCCTCTTCGACCACTCTCACCTCAACCGACCATCACCAAAAAAAAAGGAAGCACCTCCCCCCAAGGCGAGCCTCTCCGTGAAGGCGCCAAAATCCATGACTTAGGGACTTTTAGCAGAAACCGAATTAATGACACACTGCTCGATCAAATCGGGAACTTGACGTTTGCGACAATTGACGTGTTTGGCAAGTCGGTTCTCCGAAATATGTGGAAATTGGAAGAAAAACAACAGATAGTTGCAACAATAACAGCAACAATGATGCGAGGCCACGGAATAATATTATAGAAGGACGCTAAGGTGAGTGCAACACTTGTAATTAGTTACGAAGGGAGATTGAGCGAAGATCTTTTTAAAAAGACAGAACTTTATTTGGCAACGTACAAACAGTGAAAATCGTGTATGACATGGGAACAAGTGTTTTTATACAATTAAAAGCTGATAATGCAAAATAAAAGCTGACCGTGGGAACTGGTGCCAGCAGTGCGGTTTCTAGGAACATAACTCCTCCCCTGTTAGTTTGAGGTTCCAGCAGGAAATCCGATCGGAACCGATTGATCCTTGATTTCTTTCTTCTTTCTTGATAGAACCATTGAAATCTTCTTTAAATTTAGGCAAATTATTAGAATGCATATAACAGAAATAACAGTCCAAATTGGCCAATTGATTGCAGAATTTTCGGTGATGTCTTCTAAATTGATTGGATTGATTGTTTTTACATACTCGTTCAATTGATGCAGTTTTTCTAACGGAACGTGGTCGATGCGAAGTGGTTTTCTTGAGGGTTTTGCTAATTTTCTTGAATTTTCTTCAATTTTTGGTAAAAATATTGGTTTTTCTGGTTTGCTTTCTTCAGTATTTCCAAATTTCAGTGACTTGTACTCGATGCTGCAGTTTTGCGGGATTTGAACCAAAACTTTTCCTTGAATAGATTTGAATATTTCATCAGGACATTTTGTTTTAATTGTGATTGATATATTGGTGATTATTATTAAGAACTCTTCGTTAATTTTATTTAAAATCATTGATGGTTGCTCAATAGGAACTGGAGAACAGGAATTTCTTCTACCGTGGATTAAATTTGATATGCAGTCTTCTCTCGGGTCCCAATTAAGTTCTTCTTGGTCACAAATATACAGTGTGTCTTGAAGTGGCGTGCAAGGGTATTCCATATATTGCAGTGATGCTTCTTCCAGAGCCAAATAAGGTTTATTAGGAATGATTATGGAATTTTCATTGTTAGGAATAGGGAATAAATGAAAATATTGATAGATTTTGGGAAACATAATTGAAAATTCTATGGCAAATATTAATTTATTATTTGAAAAGTAGCAGTTTGTTTTCACTATTGAGTACCAGGAGTGAACATTTATTTTTAAAATTTCGCTTTTAAGATAATGGTTTTCTAATTCGTTCAAAATTTCCTTTAAATTGTCTACTGTTAATATATCAGGATGAGTAACATGTAATTTGGAAAATGTAATTGCCGATTCGACGTTATTTAAAAAGTTCATGATAATATTAATGTTTAAAGAGATTTGATCTAAAATACTGGATATTGATACATAATGAACTATTTGATCTGAAATACTTTCATTATGGATTTGATTGATATGTTCAGTAATTTTCTGCTGGTTTTTGATAATTGTGGAAAGTGTAGATTCGTATTTTCCAATTAAATTTTTTGATAAAGAAATTTGAAAATTAGCATTTTTTACTATTTAGCTTGATTCTTTTTTAATTGTATAATTGCGTTGTCGTATTTTTCAGCGTCAGAATAATCTAAGGTTCCAAAAATCCATTTTTGTATCGTTCCACCAAGGTTGAATAATCCACGTTTTTGCCTATTATTAGTGTTAGAGAGATTTATATTTTTAAATTTTCGTGATATTTCCGTTATAAGTGGTTCAATATTTTTGTAAATATTTATTAGGTTTAAATTATAAAGTAATTGATTCGATAGGAGAGAATGATTTAAGTGTTGATAAGTTGCTTCTAAATAATCAATTTGTGACTTTAAAACAGATAAATTTATGTCGTGCAGAAAAACATGTTTGTTAGTAATAATTTGAGCTGTTCCTAGTTTAAATGGTAGTATTCCGGGAGTACTGTTAATGTCATGTATGTGAATTTGTTCAGTCTGAGTCGATGTTTGAATTTGTATTAGGATGGGAAGTAGGATAAGGAGAGTCAAATTCTTCATTTTGGGTAGCCTGCAACAAAGGGGGCTTTCTTAATTCTTTTATATGAATTATTTCGGTTTTATTGGTCCTGTCATTTTTGATTTCTACTTTATTGTTCTCAACTAGTTTTGTAACCGTGTAAGGACCTACGAATTTATTTAGTTTTTTATTTCTGATACTGTAAGGGTTCTTTTTATAAACCTTTTGATTAATTTGAAATTCGTTATTTGAGTTTCCTTTAATATTGGTTTTTGAAATTACCTTTTCCTTATGGGTTTGCATTTTTTCCTGTACTTTCTGATAGACAGAGATTAGTTTATTGTTGTGATTTTCCACATAATTTGTATAAAATTCTTTGGGGCTGAAAATTTCATCGGAACTTCGCAAATTCGTATGTCCGAAAACTAATTCAAATGGTGTAAAGTCTGTTGCTGAATGAATTGAATTATTGTAACCTATTACAGCGTAATTCATGAGGTCTAATTCTGAGGTATAAATTTCTTTTAAAACGCGAAGGTGCTCAATAATTGTAGAATGAAAACGTTCTACTACGGCATTGGATTCGTGGTGTCCGGGCGTAGTGAAGTGCACGTTTATTTTATGTAATTTGAGAAGTTCTTTAATCGTTTCGTTGTGAAACTCTCTAGCACTATCTATTACTAGATTGCGAGGAATTCCAAACTGAGCGAAATATTTTACTAACGCGTCTGAAACACTTATAGCAGATTTTCCTGGAATTAAGATAGCTTGACCGAATTTTGAAAATGCGTCTACTAATGTGAGATAACTTTTGTTGTCAAAATTAAAAACGTCTATGTGTACTTTTTCGAAAGGTTTTGAAGGAGTGTCAGTTAAGACTAAAGGGACATAAGGAAGTTTCCTTGCGTACTTAGTCTTTTGACAGATTTGACAGGCGTTAATAAAATTTGTTACTGATTTTTTCATATTTGACCAAAAATAGTTTCGTTTAAGATATTTAGAGTTTCTTCGATTCCTCTATGGTTACATTTACCTTCATGGTGATTGCGGATTAATAAAATTTGTTCTTCTAAATTTTTGTCAGTATTGATAAGTTGCGTGCATCTTACTAGTTTTGGACCATTTTTATTGAATTTTTCGGAATAAACATTAGTGAAGGGAATCAACAACTCGGGTTCATGAAAATATAAGTAATACGTGGTATTAGGTTGCAAATATTCTTTTAAAAATTGAAAAATTAATTTTTTGTTATTGTCTAAAGGGATTTTGACATTAAATATTTTTTAATTTTCTAAATTTTCTTGTGACACTGAAAATTTATTTTGATTGTTTTTGAACACGTGAATTTGTTTGGCTTTATTGTTGATTATTTCGTCTAAAATTAAAATTACATTATTGCAAACTTCTTTTGAAAGCGAATGAGGTGTTTCGTTTGAGCGAATTGAAATTGGATCTTGATCTTCCACTGAAAGTGGTGGCGTTTCGTCAGAACAAATAGAAATTGGTTTGTTTGTCTGTTTGTCTGGGGGTTTTATTTGTATGTCTGAATGAATGATAATTTTAGGTTTCAGTTTTTGAGATAAAGGAGTTGAGTTACTGTTTTTTGGGGACGATGGTCCAGGGTTTTGTTGGGTATAACTAAAGTTTTCGGGATTTTCAACGTACTGTTTTAGAAATTGATAACTTTCTTGGTTAATATCGCCTGGATTGTTAATTACTGATTCATTTTCACCAATTATATTAATTTCGATTCTTGAAAGAGCGTCCGCATTTGAATTTTGTTTTCTTTTTTTATAAACAATTTTATAGTCAAATTCTTCCAACTTTAATCGCCAACGGACTAATTTAGAATTCGGTTCTTTAAGGTTAAATAACCAGGTTAGGGGTCTATGATCTGTACAAATTGTAAAAGTTCTACCATATAGGTAAGGCCTAAAGTGCTTACAACTCCAAACAATCGATAACAGTTCACGTTCAATTGTGCTGTACCGTTGTTCAGATTCATTCAAAGTACGTGATGCGTACGCCACTGGTTTATCGTGTCCGATGATGCCTTGAGAAAGTACGGCGCCTAGTGCAATGTTTGATGCGTCAGTTGTTAGGATAAATTCCTGGGAAAAGTCGGGGAACTGTAGAAGTGGGTCATTGCAGAGTATCTTTTTACTTGTGTTAAAGCTTTCGAGAAATTTGTCGTCGTGAATTACTTTTGCATTTTTCTTAAGACAAAGCGTTAGAGGTTTGGTAATTTTTGCGAAATCTGGAATGAAGCGTCTGTAATAACCTAAGAGTCCAAGCAAGGATTTTATATCTTTTTGTGTTTTCGGAATCGGGTATTTAATTACTGCTGCGATTTTTTCTGGGTTTGGCTTAACGCCTTCGGGTGTTATGATATGTCCTAAATAAGAAACAGATTTTTTCAAAAATTCCGATTTATCAAGTTGGAGCTTAAAGTTTGCGGATCTTAGTCTATTAAAAACACTTTTTAATCTTGTCATGTGTTCTTGTAACGAGGTGCTGAAAATTATTATATCATCGAGGTAAACCAAACATATTTCATTATTTAAGCCTCTAAGGACATTGTCCATAACTCTTTGGAAACTACTCGGAGCGTTTTTTAGCCCAAAAGGCATACGAACAAACTCGTAGTGACCTCCTTGAGTTGAGAAAGCGGTTTTTTGAATGTCATTCGGATCAATTTGGATTTGGTGAAAGCCGGAAGCAAGGTCTAAGGTCGTGAAATAGTTGGCACGTCCAAGTCTGTCTAAAATATCGGTGATATTGGGAAGAGGGTATTTGTCGTCTATCGTCTTGTCGTTAAGTTTTCTATAGTCTATTACTATACGCCATTTCTTTTTGCCGGATGAATCTAATTTCTTGGGGACTACCCATATTGGACTACTCCAGGGTGAAGTAGATGGTTTTATGATGCCTTGCTGAAGCATTTTACTGATTTGTGATTTTACTTCTTCGCGGTGTATTTCGGGAAAGCGATAAGATTTTGTATAGATAGGGGTTTCGTCAGAAAGATTTATTTTGTGATTTATTTCGTTTGAAAAACTTAATGGAATGTTTTCACAAAAGAAAATGTCGCGGTAATTATAACATAGTTTACGAATTGCATCTTTTTCTTCTTTGTTACAGTGATCAAGTCTCAAATTCTTAAGATTTGCTTTAAGTAAGTCGTCTTCTTGTTTAGAAATTTCGAAATTTGTTTCCATCTTGTCCATAAAATTTACTTCGTTACTATCTAAAAGTTCTAGGTCAAAAGGTTCTGTTATAGTGATTTTATAGGGTTCTGTATTAGGATTTAATATAGTTGTGATTGCAAAATAATTTTTTATATTTACTACTGCTTTTGGAGATTCCAAATTATTGTCAAAATTTATATAGTCAAGTATGCCTAAACCATTTTCGTAACAAACAGGAATTTTTACAACCTTTTGAGTTCTCGGAGAAATGACTATAGTGTGGTTACATTTTTGGAAATTTTTTGAAGCCATAGTGTGATCATAATTCAAAGGAATTTGAGCATAGGGTGTGACTAAAAAATCTTCATTAGTAAGAACGTTTGCTTTTAAAAGTTTGATTAAATCCATTCCAATAAGTCCATCGTATTTCGTGGAAAAATCATACAAATAAAATTTATAAAATTGATTTGTGTTAAAATTTTGAAACATAGGAATTATTGCAATTTTATCATGGGAAGTGACTACATGTGAGGTTTGTATACTAAAATTTTCGTTAAGAATTGAATTTGGATAAAATTTATAAGCTAGGTCAGGGTTTATTAAACTGCGTGAACTGCCTGTGTCTATCAAAAATTTTGCGTCGATTTCGGGAATGTATATGTAGGGTAAATTGCTAAGTAAGTGATTAAGGTCTATTATTACGTCATTCGTTTTTGAGCTTGGTCTATGGGAAAATTTGCGTCTTGTTCTTGGAAGTTATTGTAGTCTTCTGTAAAGTCATATGTGGTGTTAGATGTCGAGGGTTCGGGTTCATAGTAATCGGGGTATACGTCATAATGAGAGTCGTATTCAACGGAAGTTTCGGGTTGAGCGTGATTCTGGGAATAGGTAGGTTCTTCGTACTCTTCGATATTGTGTAATTGGGAATAATGTCGTTTTTTAGGTGGAGGTTGGGAATTTCTAGTATTGGTAGACATCGGTTCGGGTCTATTATTGAGAACTTGACCTGTGGGTCTAAATACATTTTGGTTACCAAAAAAGTCTGTTTGAAAAGAATTTTTGATTATAATTTGGTCGTGGTTGGATATTTATTGGTTGTGACGGGAAATGTTGCCGAAATTGTTGCTGGGGAAAATTTTGCGGTTGAGAAGGAATGTAATTTTGTTGCGGGATGTGTCGTTGTTGCGTAGGGTATTGTTGCTGGGGGTAAGATTGTGGAAAAGCGTTAAAAATTGGTCGCGGTTGATAGTGAGGAACATTTTGACTGTAGGCGTTTGAAAAACTTGCTCTTGGAATATTAGGTCGTGAAAATAAGGGTTGTTGTTGAGGTGTCCTAGTTACATTTCTAAAAGATAAAGTTTGTCTTTGATTAAGTAAAAAGTTTTCTTCTTGGAGCACATATGAAATAGCTAATTCTATTGAATTTGGGTTTCTAAGCCGAACCATATCTTGTATTCTGCCGTTTAATCCTCGTAGAAATGTTTTGAGAGCTAACTCGTCGTAGTTTTTAATTTGTAATAATTTTTCGTTTGCTGGAATATTCATAGATTTTAGTTTAGAACAAATTGAGCTTCTGGATTTTTGAATTCTTTGTCCAAAAATAGAAAATGATTCGTTTTTAAATGGTTGCATTATCATGAGATCTTGCACACGGCAATCTAAGTTTCTTTGATCACCAAATGTAAGACGGAGTAAAGCTTTCAAATCATCCCATTTACGAACTTCGGGTCTCGAACCTGCAAGGATTAGGGCGGTTCCAACTAATTTACTAATAATTGCGCGGAGCAGAAAACCATTGAACGTATCTTCGGGGTTTTGATTTGCAAAATTAGAATAAAGAGAATCGCAATGTTCGATAAATATCTCTAAGGTATTTTCGTCGCCATTAAAGTTCGGAATTGTATCAATAAACAGTTTCAGTAACTGATAATTGACTTGAGAATCATTATTTCCGGGCATTTCGTTAGTATTATTATCAACTTCTAAATTAGTTGAATCTAAAGCTAAATTATTTAAAATATCAATAAATTCGTCTATTTTGACAGATTTAGTTTTTCTAAATTAAAAATGATTTTCTTAAAAATAACTTAAATATGTGTCTTGAATATTATATGCCTTAATATTCAGAGGAACACGATTTTATACGTAAATCCAAACTAAACCTAACTAGGAAAAATCATATTCTCTGAAAAACCTAGGGACTCCACTGCTTAATTTGCCACAGAAAAACACAAGGAAATGATACACGGATTGGCTCTTACCCTTGGTCGTTCTGGAAGTTCTGGGTCTTCTCTGGATCTTCTTCGAGGTTCTAGTAGTTGATGGAAAGCGATTTTCCGACGACACGAACGCGACGCGATGCGCAAACTGTGTTTTTCAACTATCCGGAAGACTGCGCCAGTTACGAAGGGAGATTGAGCGAAGATCTTTTTAAAAAGACAGAACTTTATTTGGCAACGTACAAACAGTGAAAATCGTGTATGACATGGGAACAAGTGTTTTTATACAATTAAAAGCTGATAATGCAAAATAAAAGCTGACCGTGGGAACTGGTGCCAGCAGTGCGGTTTCTAGGAACATAACTAATTATTAAATATTTTATGTGTTTGTTGTCTACCCATCAAACTAATCAGTCGGTTATTTTATTTGTTTTAGGTACGGCGTGTGAGGCGAAACTACTACCTATATCTATCTATGATAGCTGGAAAACAATGGCCAGCCAGTAAATTTATTTCAACAAAGAAAGCGAAATTCGTAAAGCCGATCGCAAATTGTCCCCGAGCCTGCAGAAAAAGGTAAACATGCGCCTACACAGTGGTCGCGCTAAGCAGGGCGAAACGGATAGAAGTATAATGCAAGGATTTCCAGGTAAGTTAACAATTAATTTAATTAGTCATAAAAGAAAATTATTTTACTCTATTTTAGGAGGCGAAACCAATTTTATGAAAACATTAGTGGACAATAGGAAAGCCAACATGAATTTAAAGCATTACCAAATTAAATGCAACAAAGTTATAGCAAAATAAATAAAGGCATTTGAAGAAGAAATGTAAGTGCTCTTATTGAAGAAAAAATGGAAATTTCTTTTTTTTTTCCTTTATCCGCTTGAAACTTTTTGAACCGTAACATCATAATCAAATAGATTGGTGGCCATAAGTGGGGCCCTCTAGCGGTTACGAACATTGCACTGTAATATAATTGTGTGGGATAAATATCTATGGGCACAAACCAAAAATCATCAAAATCGATCAAGCCGCTTAGAAGATATAGCGAAAAAATAAAATGTTAGGTCCCGTCTTTAGGGCCCATAGCATTTGTCTGTGAATAACCCTGCTTATCGTTTATAATGTATACAGGGTGTCCCAATTTATGCTTCAAAAAATCCGTGTGCGTGTACCTCATGCTAGAAAAATGTGAGTTTGTCGTATAACATTTCCTCTTAGAAACATTTCCACTGAAACCATAGATTAAATGAGCCATAGATAGTCAGAAGCATTGTTGAAACCGATCCCAAAAAATTCTGCTACACCATCTTTCATACCTTAATTTTGGAGCAAAAACAAATTAAAACAGATGAATTGCAATGTCTTAACATCTTGCAACTTTTCTCTTTGCAACAAAAGGGTACTCTTGTTTCATAACGATAAAATTAATCATCTGGGTGTGACGTTCTTAGGTTGAAGATAGAACTAAAGGTCACACAGCGCGGCAGCTCCACAGCTGGAGGCTAGTCGTGGGATCGTCAGTTATATATTGTAACGAAAAATGCTAAAGTTCTAAAGTTCTAAAGTTGTTATATCAGCTTTCAATGAATATGTCTGCACGGTTTTCTGATCTGCTCAAAGATTTAGCAGATAAATTTTAAGTTTGGGTATTCTACTTACAGTTTTATAATTTTTGTAATTAATTTAGAGGCATTTTCCGTCACATCTTTGAGCTTTGTTGGCCTGAGGCCCCCAGGGCCCCATTTTCCTTTACTTTTCATTGTTTTCCCTGTAGAGCTTCCATAACTTTCTAGAAAGTTTATAATATCTGGTTCTAAATGGTTTT
Organism: Pseudeuparius sepicola; assembly: GCA_963920635.1. Taxonomy (NCBI): domain Eukaryota; kingdom Metazoa; phylum Arthropoda; class Insecta; order Coleoptera; family Anthribidae; genus Pseudeuparius; species Pseudeuparius sepicola. The sequence continues at coordinate 52,151,099 of OY987301.1, forward strand.
CCACGTTGGACTTGAAGAGTGGGTACTGGCAACTCAAAATGCACATTTAAGATAAAGAGAAAACTGCATTGTCTACTGGTACAGGTTTATGGCAATTTAATGTTATGCCATTTGGCCTCTGTAATGCACCAGCAAACTTTGAGAGGCTCGCGGAATCTGTGCTAAGAGGCATGACATAGAAAACCTGTCTAGTATATCTGGATGATGTCATTATTTTGGGAAGAACATTTGAAGAGCACTTGAGGAATGTCCGAGAAGTATTCCAGAAGTTACGAGAAGGTAACTTAAAATTAAGCCCAAAGAAATGCTGTCTCTTCAAGAAGGAAGTTAGATATTTGGGGCATGTAATTTCAGAGCAAGGAGCTAAACAGACCCAGAAAAGATAGAGACAATTGAAAAATAGCCGCGACCGAAAGATAAACATGAACTAAGGAGCTTCCTGGGCCTGCACTTATTAAAGGCGATTTGTCTTAAACTTTGCACAGATAGCCAGGCCGCTGCATAGGCTCACAGAGGATGGGATCGATTATATGTGGACCTCAGATTGTGAAGAAACAATTCAGACCTTGAAGAAAGCTTTATGTTCTTCACCGATTTTGACGTTTCCCGTTCCTGGAAAGACATTCATCCTGGATACAGAAGCCAGCAGCTTTGGTGTTGGAGCAGTGCTGTCATAGGAGCAGGAAAGGCAAGAAAAAGTTATTGCCTACTTCAGTAAAACTCTGTCAAAGCCAGAGAGAAACTACTGCGTGACAAGAAGGGAACTGCTGGCAGTGGTCAAGGCCGTTGAACATTTCCACAATATTTATATCGCCAACAGATCACGCATCACTAAAATGGCTATTCCAGTTCAAGAACCCAGAAGGACAAGTGGCAAGATGGCTTCAAAGGCTACAGGAATATGACAAAGTGGAACACCGCAAAGGGTGAATGCTGATGCATTGTCAAGAAAGCCCTGTAATGAAGACTGTTGTCACTGTAGACGACAGGAATTAAGAGAAAACCCGGACCTAATTTTATGTAAACGAACTACTGTCCGTGGACCTGAAAATTGGGATTCGGAAGTCATCGCCAGAGATCAAAGCGAAGATCCCATATTCGGTATAATATTTGACCTAAAATTAAGACATATGCACAAACCTGAATGGAAAGATGTTTCGGACAAATCACCAGAGTTGAAGGCATACTGGGCACAATGGGACTAGTTAGTAATTAAAGATGGTGTACTAAAGAGAGTTTGGGAAAGTCCAGATGGAAAAGAAAAGCTATTTCTGACAGTACTTCCCAAGAAGAGAATGTCGGAGGTCCTAAAAGCCGTGCACGAAGAGATTGTAGGTGGACACTTTGGCATTAGTAAGACCTTGAATAAAGTTAGATAGAGGTTTTACTAGGTAAACTCTCGGGAAGATGTCGAAGAGTGATGCCGCCGGTGTGAAGAATGTGCTTCGGCAAAGGGACCAAAAACTAGGAACAGGGGTAAAATGATGCAATACCTGGTCGGAGCTCCTTTTGAAAGGATTGCCATCGACGTAGCGGGACCGTTCCCAACCAGCGAATCTGGCAACCGTTACGTGTTAGTCGTCATGGACTACTTCAGCAAATGGCCAGAAGTTTATCCAATCCCCAACCAAGAGGCCTCCACAGTCGCAGAGGTCCTGTTTCAAAATTGGATATGTCGTTTTGGTGTCCCAAGAGAACTACACTCTGATCACGCCCGGAATTTTGAGTCGGAGGTATTCCAAAATGTCTGCCGCCTGCTAGGGATTTCCAAGACAAGAACAACACCCCTACACCCCCAGTCTGATGGTATGGTGGAACGGTTCAAGAAGACTTTAGAAACATACCTGAAGATGGTAGTGAATCAGAAACAAAATAATTGGGACACATGCATACCACCTTTTCTATTGTCCTACAGTTCCGCTGTGCATGAAGCGACAGGAAAGTCTCCAGCTAAGATTATTTTCGGAGACAATCTAAGGCTCCCTTTAGACATCATAACTTTATTATAAGAAAATCTTGGTAAAATTACACACTGCATTTCGCCAGATCTGGCAATGAGCGATACTTAATGTATTATAATTATAACAGTCCCCGTATTCGTGTACAGTCTACCAAACCCTGAGCATTTGCTCGTTTTAAAATACTTTTAATAATTTAATAATAATATCACAGCAAATCACATTATTTGTGAATAGTTAATGAATTACCACACATTTGATCGATTAATCGGGGTTTACATAGGTAGAGAAATTACGTAATAAATCGTATTAATGTACAGAAAAATATTAGAATGGTATTATAACAGATTATTTAACCCTCTCCTGGGTGCAATTATTATAATCTTATTATGATGGGTGAACGAATTTGGAGTTGAGCAGAATACTTAAAATTCGGCGTATGCAAAACTTGGAAGTTGCTTCAGCAAATTGGGCATTTGAGTGGTTTTCTGCACATCGGTGACATAGAACAAATTTGAACGGACTTACAGGAGATCCACGTGGTCGTAGTTAGCACTTCCAGGAGTCATGGGAGTCTCGGAAGTTCGTGGTTATGGAACAAACCGTTCTTGGCAGCCTCACTGCGGCTCTCTGCACCCTCAGCGTCGCTCAAGAAGGCTTTAACATATCTCCAAGATGGCAATGGCGGACATAAAAAATTGGCGCAGGTATTGAACAGGATCCCTCTAGTTTACATGGGTAATTGGGTAATATAAATTGCCTGAAAGACACAGGTTGGATTGGAATTGGCATTAACACAAAATAACAAAAAATCGTTACCTTAGGTGGTTTTAGGCACTATTAACTATTTCTTTTTACCCAAACCTTGAGACGGCACCGGAGAAAGTGACCGGGTCACCTGTCGCCTGTCCCACCATCACGAGGCGTGGTTTAGACATGCGCCAAAATTCCAATAAATCAAACCTGCGTCGATCTAAATAATGTACATGAACTTATAAAGGAATACCTGGGCTACCGGCGGCCATTCATTAAAACAGAATACCAAAAAATACAATAATTACCAATAATTTAAGAATGGTAGGTTAATTTAGGATTTATTAACTAACAGGGGCTGCTAGAGAATATCACCGTAAAAAATGGACATAGAAAAGAACAATTATAACGAAATTATATTGGAACTAATTATCACTAGTGTTAGTATTTAACAGACTCTAAATATTAAATGTGTTATTCCATTAGCAGGAAACTATTAATAAAAAGGGAATATTTTTAGGAAATAAGGTGACAACAAAGTCTAACCGTTACATTGGTTGAAATTGGCAAAATGTGCCCCTAAACACCTGTTAACTCCAAATTTGGAAAAATAAAATTTTCAGATGAATTGTGGGTTCAAAACTAAGAAAAAAATGGCAAATGGGTGTTGGGTAAAACATCATTGGTTTTCTTGAAATAAGGTGTCAACATTTTATCGAGTTCAATCCGTTCCATTTATAAGCAATAAAAATGTTTGTATACTGCATGTTTTTCTGTATTCAACTGACTTTGGTTCGAATCGAGGTCAGGGCAGAAATAATAATAATCGCGGCACAAGCATTTAGTTGCTTTTAGGATACTCCTAGTGTGGAGTATTATGAGGGTGACAATTATTTTTATTATTATTACTATTATTATTACTTTTTATAGATAATATAGGAGTGTTTGCAAATAAAGTCCCATTTCGAGACAGTCGCTTGATGCTAGCTGAACTTAACAAATTACTTCGAAAAATCTGGTAACGACGCGTATATCAGTTTCAGTTTTTATACGCATTATTTCGGTTGTTCGACACCGTTGGGGGCTCTATATCTTTTATTAATTTATTTACTTGTTATTTATAGTTCTTACGCTAAGAAAATATCACTCCTGTTGAGCAGTCCTGGTAATTTTAGCTTTGGGATTATAATTCGTAAAATTCATAAAAAAAAATTGTAAAAAATGTTGCCTGCGATCTAAACAATATTGCCATAAAGAAGTCGTAAAATGCAAGTTTTAATACAGTACAACACATGACACCAACCTCTGTCTCTGTTGGCCTTCAAAACGAAATCCAAACGTTCTCCCTTCGCTAGCGTCACTGACGTGGCATCATGAGGATTGGTTGGATGACCATCAAGGGCTATCACCCTCATCGTATGTCCTTCTATGGCTAAAGATAGAGGGCATCCGCTGGAACCCGCTGTATAAGCCACTCGGAACCTATGTCTTTTGTCTTTTTTTACTGTAAATGTTGTAAGGGATGAGGGTGATTCGCTGGGAGCTCTTCCGTTAATGAGAAGGTATCTGTTGTCAGTTGAGATGTGACCTAGGCGAAAATTAAGAAAGAATGATTACAGTTTAATCTTCATTTATTGGACAACAAGGATACAAACAGATTATTGAAAGTGAAAGTCGATGGTTATCTTTGAAGTGAATGGAAGATATTATTTATGTAGTTACCTACGCGAAACCTATTTGTATCCCAACTGACTACAACAATAAAGCTATACCCTTTTAAATTAATGAATTATTGACATGTCAATAATAAAATGTTTACAACAAGACTTTTATATTTTTAGAACCATTTCTCACCTGACCATTCGGAAATCAAAACGATGTGGTCCTTGGAATCAATATCGTACAATTTCCTTAAAGGATCAACTTTGGTGGCCTGCCTTACTATCAGAGCACCAAATAGTCCATCAGATCTATCTGCATCTCCAAAGGCATGATAGAAATGTGTTCCTGCTTGTGAAGCTCTGAATTTGTATTGAAATGTTGTATAACTCGGAATAGGACATTGAGTAACCTAGAAAAAGTTGATGGAAGGATTTTTTAAACTGATTTTTAGTTTGGACTATTTTTTATTATTTTCTATCGATAGGGGAGCATAGATACACACCATTGGTACACCATCCATGAAAGGTACCTCTTGATTTGGTTGTCCTCTCCAATGTATGGCTAGATTGTGACCTGGTATTTTATTTATCACGTCTACTACTAATATGTCATTTTGGCACACTTGAATATTTGGCCCTGGCAGTTCCCTGTTGGCAGTTATAATACCTCTAGAATTTGAGCGGGTCTGGCAGAATATATCGTCGCATTTATTTGACGTTGTGGTGCTGTTATTGTAAAGGCAGTCTTGACACACACTTGGAATGGCAAAAAATATTGACATTAACTCATTTTTATGTAAACAAAAAATTTAACTTACTTTTGCATAGTCTGGTACATTCCAATGGTTAATTTTACTCTACATATCATTGGCCAGTCTAACTCATGGCATGGTCTATCACAGCTCTTGAAATGTTGGTCTGAAAAAAGAAGACATTACATCAAAGTTTGGATGTTGTAAAAATTATAAGGTGGGTTGGACTCGTTGGAAAACAAAATGATAAAGATTTTATGCTTCAAGTGACAATCTGATCATATTCACAAAAATTAAGGCGTAAATGTTTCATTTGGCGAGTAGATACCCTAGCCGATATTAACTGGACCAAGACTATGTAGTGTTGGCCCAAGTCTTTTTCAAGAGATCCACAAATTCAAGTTAAATAAATTAGTATACTGTATTAATAATACTGTAAAATAATACTGTAATAATAATTAATAATGCAATATTTCTAAGACGCTAAAAGATAAATATGAAAGAAAATAACCTAAACGTACCAGTGCCTGACACATTGCCTAAACCTGAGACATGTTTTATTTATTTAAAAAATAAGCTAATAACCAGATATACAGGGTGGCCCATTAGTGCGAGAAAGTACCAAAACTGCCCTTAGAAACGAGATATTAACAAAAAAAAAATTTGGTATATAAGGGGAACCAAAGCACCATATTTTAAAATATTTTCGGTTATATAGGGTGTCCCAAGAAAACGTGGGGACAAGTGAGGTGATTTTTTTAAAATGAAACACCCTGTATATTTTTTGCCTATTCGATTACACGCTTTTTGGCCTTTACAACGCCGTTTCATTTTTTAAAATACATTGTGGGGTTGCCAAGTTATTCAAGAAAGTGTAAATAAAAATGAAATTTCAGGTACCAACGAAACCAATCACAGCGGCCTTGAATTTCGCTTGGAAAAATTCCACTCGGTAGATTTACTAGTAGAAGGCTATCTAACATTCTTAAGCAAAAATATTTGGAAAATATTATACAGGGAGGTCTACGCAGAGTGATACATGTGACATTTTTCAAGGGACTATTACTCGAGATTTTTAAATGGAACACCCTGTATTTTATTATGCTATCCGATTGTACCTTTCTAGGGTAGGTGTTGATGTAACTTGCTCCCTAAAGTTACTCGTTTTCCCAATATTACCTATTTTAATAAAAAATGAGCCAGTTTTGCGTTTTGCCAGTAGGCCATGGCCGATATTCATTAGATCTTTTGTTTTTATTTATCCCTGTATTAGATGTCAAACGTTGACAATTAAAATTTTAGTAACACGTATTTGTAAAATAAGTAATTCTCATTTTAAAAATGAATTTCTCTACACCAGAGTTAGTGGATATGGTATTTATATTAGGCGACGCTAATAGAAACTGTCTTCTCGCTATGAGACTTTATCAGCAAGCCTATCCGGACAGAAGACAACCTCGAAAAGAAGCATTTGAAAAATTGATGGAACGCTTTTCACGGACAGGGAACGTTCAGTACGAAAAGACTGAAAGGACAAAACTGGCACTGACTGAAGACGTTGAGCTAAATGTGCTTTTAAAAATTAATGAAAACCCGAACATCTCCACTAGAACAATTGCCAACGAAACAGACGTAAGCCGTGCTACTGTTGAAAGAATATTAAAAAAAATGCACCCTTACCACATTCATCTGATGCAAGAGTTAAGCCACCAAGATTATTTGTCAAGGGAAAATTTTTGTGAATGGGCTCAACAAAAAATCCAAGAAGACCCGAATTTTTTAATTATGTACTTTTTGGCCTTCCATAAAAATGGTAACGTTAACAGACATAATTTTCATTATTATGCTGATAATAACCCGCATGTGATAAGGACAAGAAGCCAGAATAGATGGTCAATAAACGTTTGGGGTGGTATACTAGGTCATTACGTCATTGGTCCTTACTTTTTTAATAGAAGAGTAACAGGCCAAGTGCATTTAGAATTTTTCCAAAATGAATTGCCACCTTTACTATTCGACTTGCCTGTTGATGTAAGAGAGAATGTGGTTCTTGCATGACGGAGCTCCAGTCCATCATACTGGTCAAATTCATGAACACCTAAATAATCAGTTCCCGGAAAGATGGATAGGAAGGGGCGGGCCAATTCGATGGCCTCCTCGATCGCCAGATCTGACGAAGATGGACTATTTTCTGTGGGGTTATGTCAATGACACAGTGTACCGAACGGCTCCAACTACTCCAGATGATATGAAACAGAGCATTACAGAAGCTTTTCAAAACGATGTTTTAACTTCGGTGAATAGGTCATTAGGCAAAAGAATACAAGCTTGTTTAGAAATTAATGGGGAACATTTTGAACATCTTTTATAATGTGGACTTTTTTAGTTTTAAGTTTGCTGCTACTCATACTATTGTTATTACAGTATTACAGAATTTGTATAAATCCTTAAACTGTACAAATATTATAAGTCATTATCATCTTTTAAGTACTATCTTTTATTTGTGGAAGTTACAGTTAAAGTCGAATAAAGTGAAATTTGAAAAATATGGTCATTGGCCATGGCCTAAGTAGTAAGACTATGAGAGCATGACGCCAAACCTGTCTCAACAAGTTTGGCGTCATACTCTCGTATGGGTTTTCGGTTGGCGCCATACTCTCATAGGGGTTGTGGGTTGGCGTCATGCTCTCATAGGGTTTGGGGGAGGGTGGGGGCCACCCCTACTCTGGGGTGGGGAGGTCCCTACATTATATAGGCAAGGTTCAGCGAATATTGTCAACAAACTCAACATGTCCTTCTTAAACAATTTAAATAAGAACTTGCTGCAGAAAAATCTGGTGAACGTTCGAGATTTGGAAGTAAATGAAAAGTTTGAGATTCAGAGTTTTAAGAGAATAAATACTAAGTATGGTGAAAAGGTGGTCGTGGAATTTGAAGACTTCAAGATGATTCTACCGCAGAGGTTTACGGATAAATTAACTCGAGAACGTATAGATGAGTTGAATGGTGAAAACAAAAGGTACTTTTTAACAAGCTTGGGACCTGTTGGTATAACGACTAATATTATATTTTCTGAAGAATGAACGTGAGTCTACGTCGCCATATCGAAGAATTGGAAAAGCTGAAAAACATGATTATTATGTACGAGTTAAATAAAAAGTTTAAAAGTGTAAAATTGTGAAAATAAAATATTATTTGTTTGTATGTTTGTGGTCGAAGCCTATAAAAGTGGTAGTTGCGGAGAAGATTCGTCTATCATGTCGCTGCTCTTCACTCTGCATGGATTTACTTCAACACTATCTATTGACTTTAATATTCCTATACATTTAGAACCAGATGTTGAGTATGGTTTGGCACTCCTAGGATTACACACATATAACAGCATACCCAATATAGATGTTGGTGTAAACAAATTTTATTATATAAACGCTGATGGATATCGCAATTGTTTAGTGATTCCCACAGGGTCATATGAAATTGAGGCTCTAGAAGCGTACATAGTTCGCGCTTTAAGAAAAGAAGAATCTGATCAGAAAAATCAAATTTCAATAAAGGCTAATAATAGCACCTTACAGTGCGAAATTTACAGGAGATTTTCGACCAACAGACTCTATTGCTCATGTGTTAGGGTTTTCTCCTAGTCTATTAGAGTCTGGTCAATTGCATACTTCTGATATATCTGTAAACAGCGTGAAGGTCAGAACTATACATATAGATTGTAACGTAACATCTGGAGCATACTATAAAAATCAACCAACTCATACGATTTACGAGTTTGCAGTTAGCAGTGATCCTGGTTACGCCATAGACGAGTCTCCGAAAAATTTGGTGCATATGCCAGTTGCAAATCGTGAGATTCATAATTTAACGTTAACTATTCTCGATCAGAACTTTCAACCTATAAATTTTAGAGGTGAGGAAATAATTGTGCGCTTGGAGTTGAAGCGTGTATAAAATTTTTTTACTTATAGTTCGGAAACAAAATGGTTTTGGTTTTTGGTGACAGATATCAACCCTATAAAAGGCAATCACAACGCTGTAAAAATTCACTAGTAAAGATTTCACGGAAGGGTGCAGGTCGGCTCTCGTTGGAAAATCAGCAATTTTTAAAAGCACTTGGCTATGTCCCTAACACCTCAAGTGTTTAATGTGCATCGCACTCCCAAATATGATGAATCTATCCAACGTTTAGAGAAGCGCACCTATTATCCATTTGTAAAGTCATTCAGGAATAATGATATTGTGGAAATAACCATTAATCAGGGTGATGCATGGTTATTGATGTACGATGCTTCAATTTTTGTCAAAGGTGAAGTGACTAAGAAAACTGGTGCCGGAGATTGTAAAAAAATATCCAACAATGGGGGGGCATTTCTCTTCGATTCTATTTCTTACGAACTAAATGGTAAATAAGTGGAGGTAGTGAGAAACCCGGGAATTGTAAGCACAATCAGATCGTATCTTTGCTATACTACTAGTGACGAAAAATATATGTCAACAGCGAGCTGGGCTGGGGTCGATAAATCTTTTGCTGTCAACAATGATGGAACATTCGATGTAAGAATACCGCTAAAACATCTGTTTGGAATATTCAACGATTATCAGATGGCAATTTGCGGCAAACAAACAGTGAGATTAATACGAGCTCGAAATGATAACAATGCTTTATTACTAACCCAAGACGCTGCAACCCCGCTTCCTGTCATAACTGCAGAAATAACAATTTCCAACATTGAATTAAAAGTTAAACGTATTCAGCCGAATGATATGATTAGATTGGATCTCCTTAAATTTATAAAAGTTGATCGTCCAATTATAATTGCGTTCCGTAAGTGGGAGTTACACGAATTGCCAAATCTTACTGTAAACTCCCGAAGAGAAATATGGGCTGTAAAGTCATCTGCAGCAGTGTCAACTCCTCGGGACGTCATCGTGGGATTTCAGGCTAATCGCAATGAGAATTAAAAAAAAAATCCCACGGCATTTGATCACATAGATACGACAGATGTGAGATTAATTGTAAACGGTGAATATTTTCCATTCGAACGTCAGAGGTTGAATTTTGATGGTAACGACTTTCTGGAGGCATATCACAGTTATGTGGAATTGTATTCAAGTTATATGAATGTGGTTGAGAGTCGACCTCTACTTAGCTATGCAGATTACAAAGATAATGCAACCTTATTTGTCATTGACTGTTCTCGCCGGAGTGAACCTATAAAATTAAACACAGTTGACGTTAAGCTGGACATAGAAAACAGCAATGGGTTTCCTGATAGAACTCGAGCCTACTGCATAATTATTCATGACTGCGCAATGGAATATTTACCTTTAAGTCAAACTGTACGAGATTTAATGTAGATCGTCATATATAAAAGAACATTTATCGAGACATTTCAGTTATAATCAAGATGTTGCTGAGATTGGGTCACATTATATTGTTCTCACTAATAAATAATGTGTTCTATATTTACAACCCTGAAGATGCTAAGGTATCTATTTGCGAACAGGATAAAAAATGTTTCCCATTTAAGACGGTAGTTGAAAAAATTTTGGTAGCAAGCCTACCTAAAAATGCTACACAATTTAAACTTCGAGCCGTACAAAATCATACGATTGCTGAAAGTGTGTGGAGGGAGATCCCACCTTCCACCACGCCCACAATGGTCACACCCAGAGAACTCGGTCAAGAACAACATATAAAAGACCTCACATTTGTACCACTAATTTACTACATTACTATATGTTCTTCATTGCTAGTAGCAAAATTATTTATTGAAATAGTAAGAATATTACTGAGTGAGAGATGGAGTATAATTACGAGAGTCTTCTCCGTTTTCCGATTGCGCTATAATTCCGGCTACAAAAACACCTTCGCAAATTTCCTCTGGCAAAATAACACATTCTCCCGTTTTGTCACACGAGCAGTATCTTATGATTTCACTTCTGGGTGGTATTGACATATGACAATCAACTTCCGATACCATGGGTGCATAATTTTTTAAGAAAATAAAAACTTCTCGTAATTTAAATTAGCTTTATGTCGTATAAAAAATCTAAACCAAGTACACCTTGGAATTTTTCATTAAATTTTATAACATGCAATCTGTGCTGAACTTTTGCATTTGCAATTTATAATAAAATTTCCACTACTCCTAGCGAAGAGATAGTGCCACCTAACCCTTTTACCCTTATTGTTTTGGAAGTATCAATTATGTCTTGATTTTGTAACTCTCCTGCAAAAATTACGCTAATGCTCGCTCCTGTGTCCAATAAAAACAACATATCCCTACTTTCACACGTCACTTTCACAAAATTCACTCCGTTTAATTCTAAAGCCATATATTCTTCTTCTATATTAACACTGCCCGAGACGAAAAAATGTTTGCTGAGGGGGGTTTGCGCTACCTGACTCTATATTTGTATCTTGACCTGGGGTAACGTTACTTGCAAAATAAGCGTGGTGACCCGCATTTCTATTTTGCTGATGTCCTCGGAAATTCGCTCGACCACGATTCGCGCTGCGACCGTGACCTCGAAAACTATTTCTACTACTACTATTATTTTGAAAAGTCGGATGGTTGCTTGGATTATTGCGAATATTGCGTGATCCTCTAAAACTATCGATGTTAAATGGTATGGGTCTGCAAAAATTAGACCTACCTTGACCTCCTCGATTACTAAATCTTTTGTTGTTGTAGACACGCATATGTAACACGGCCTGAGGGTTGGATGCATAAGCCTTTGTTCATCTTTTGCGCCTACTATAGCGTCTTTTATTTTAGAATAATCCCTAGCCTTTATTATGGTACGCAACTCGCTATTTTTAAGTCCATTAGAAAATGAGTTAATGGCCAATTTCTCGTTGGTGTCCCGTAAAATTGCCTCATTATTTCTGTTTCCGTTTGCTTGAGCTATGGTCAAACCGACAAATAGATCCTCGATAACCTTTGCATACTCCTCTATCGATTTACCGTTCTGTCTAGCGTTGTGCAGCTCACTAGCAAGTGCCGCTGCTGAATTTTTGCTAAGCAAATGTACTTTCATATCGGCTATCAGACCGTTAACCGTTTGGTAATTCCTATCTAACCCTATCTTTGAATTTTGTGATAATCTAGCCTTTAGTACATAAGTTATTAATAAATTTTGGCTACCTTCGTCTAACAAATCGCTATACCATTCAATGGAATCCATAAGCTGGTTTGTGGTATCCTCGGTACCATCCATTAGAGGTAATAAAGACGCAGCTGTTTTCAAATCAAATTTTTCGGCCATATTGACGGTCTATACTATGTCACTTCCCAAAGGTTGATTAGTTCCTGTATCGCCTATAATATCTCGCAATCTACCTAAAAGTATATGCCTAGTGGTGGAAACACCTTTGTCTATTTGTTTCAGATAAGAACTGTACACTTTTAGCTCCTCCGAATCGCTATCACCTTTGCGAATACTTGACTTTACTCTATTAATTTCGTCCTCTAACAAACCTATTTCTACTAATAATTTATTTACCCTAACTAAACTTGCTCTCCTATCTATTGGTTCCTTACTAACTTTCTCACTAAATTTCTGTGTCGTTTCTAAAAGTTCTTTTAAACCTTCTAATCCTATATAACTCATTAGCACAATTTACAACCTATAAATATGATTCTAACCTTAATTATTTTCTTCTTTTCCTTGTCCACATGGGGTGCGTTGACGGGGTGGGCGGGGTGGTTTACTTCCATTGCTCTCCTAGCAGGCTCCTATGTCTCCTCTCCCACGGTGCGAATACAGGGCATTGCGCCAACCTGTGAATCGTTCCCGCGTTGCTAGCCACCGGTGTGGTACGGCCAGTTGTCGTATTACGGCTTAGGCGAGTTCTTGGCTCCGCACAATTTCTCGTCGTATCTTGCGTTCCAATTTTCTCTTCCCTTTGCGATAGCAGTAACAGGCAATTCCAAGTAATACTGCCGCTGCTGTCAGCAAACCAATGACTTCGGCGATGGAGACGCCTCGCTGATCGTCTTGCGAATTGGTGGAACCTCCACTGTTTCCTGCCTGTGAGATGATAACCTCCTTTGATTGAGTTTTGCCCATTCTCTTAATTTGAATTTTCTCTCATGCAGTTGTTCCTAATCCACTCTTGTGTAGCGACTGGTATAGGTGTGCCATGTGATTGAAGAGATGCCACGAGATGCCATAAGATTGAAGGGACTGGCAGGGTCGCCATGAGATAGTCTTAGGTTCTTCAGTTCATTCGGGAGGCGAGCAAACAAACACGTCGAGAGTTTCTATTAGACTATATTCAGTTTGGGGTTTGGGGTCTACATATGTACACAAAACTTACTTACTAGCAATAATAAATGATAACTAGGACATCGTAGTTAAAACAATATATTGACGTCAAGAGAGCTGTGCTGGTCATCTTGGCCAATATTAAACACCTTTAGCAATAAGTATAACAACCTAAATGAAGCAATGTATGTGACCTATATCTTACCAGTACAACCTGTTGATTATTTGAGCTTTTTCGACGCTGTTGATGCAGAGGGTTGGAATTTTTGATTTTTGCCACCAAAACAACGTCCCTTAGGTTATGGACGACTTTCAGACTGCGAATTTAGTTGGAAATTTACGATACAAAATAACCTCGAAATTCTTTAAGCGGCCGTAACTTCTATGCCGTCAGAGATACGGGGTTGCCGTTTGTTTTGATTGTAAGCAGATAGGGAGAGGAAAAAAATGGACGACGAAAATTTTTCAAGGCCACCTCGATTTTGAGAGAACAAATGCAATTTTGCTATCTTTAGAGATCCGGGTTTCCTTTGTTGGGTTACCTGGGCGAAATGATTGAGAAATGTAAAAAAAATACCATGGCCTACTCGATTTCGCCGGAAAACACAACTTTTTTATGCGACGAGATAGAAAGACGGGACAAAGTGCGTTAGATAGAGGATGTAAAATGACGCTGCGCAGAAAATTTTTTTTTCCATGGCCTACTTTGATTTTTCTTAAGTGAATAACTTTCTTATTAATAGAGATAGAGACTTGCGGTCTTTTTTGATCGGCCCCATATGACGAGAGGAAAATTATCGAAAAAAAAAGTTTTCCATGGCACACTCGGTTTTCCCCCAACAGATACAACTTTTTTGTTTGGCGAGATAAAAATTTCGTTTCAGCGGCGATCGAATGGGTGGGGGGATGGAAGAAAAACGACGATAAAGAAAATTTCCCCGCCTACTTGATTTTAGAGAAAACAACGGAATCTTTTTCATTTTCAGAGATAGAGACTTGGTTCCTGCTGGGATGAAAAGAGCACTAAAAAACAAAAAAAGTTACTTAAAACAATTTTTTTCAGCCGCCTTGATTACTTAGAAAATATCGATTTTAGCAAATCGCGACGAGCGAAGCGAGGGGCAATATACGGCAGAGCCCACGCGCGAGTTACCTAAAAGAAGCCTGTCGCGACGAGCGAAGCGAGGAGCAATGTCGGGCAGAGCCCACGCGCGAGTTACCTAAAAGAAGCCTGTCGCGACAAGCGAAGCGAGGAGCAATGTCCGGCAGAGCCCACGCGCGAGTTACCTAAAAGAAGCCTGTCGCGACGAGCAAAGCGAAGAGCAATGGCCGGCAGAGCCCACGCGCGAGTTACATAAAAGAAGCCTGTCGCGACGAGCGAAGCGAGGAGCAATGTCCGGCAGAGCCCACGCGCGAGTTACCCAAAAGAAGCCCGTCGCGACGAGCAAAGCGAGGAGCAATGGCCGGCAGAGCCCACGCGCGAGTTACCTAAAAGAAGCCTGTCGCGACAAGCGAAGCAAGAAGCAATGGCCGGCAGAGCCCACGCGCGAGTTACATAAAAGAAGCCTGTCGCGACGAGCGAAGCGAGGAGCAATGTCCGGCAGAGCCCACGCGCGAGTTACCCAACAGAAGCCTGTCGCGACGAACGAAGCGAGGAGCAATGGCCGGCAGAGCCCACGCGCTAGTTACCCAAAAGAAGCCTGTTGCGATAAGCGAAGCGAGGAGCAATGGCCGGCAGAGCCCACGCGCGAGTTACCTAAAAGAAGCCTGTCGCGACGAGCAAAGCGAAGAGCAATGGCCGGCAGAGCCCACGCGCGAGTTACATAAAAGAAGTCTGTCGCGACGAGCGAAGCGAGGAGCAATGTCCGGCAGAGCCCACGCGCGAGTTACCCAAAAGAAGCCCGTCGCGACGAGCGAAGCGAGGAGCAATGGCCGGCAGAGCCCACGCGCGAGTTACCTAAAAGAAGCCTGTCGCGACAAGCAAAGCAAGAAGCAATGGCCGGCAGAGCCCACGCGCGAGTTACATAAAAGAAGCCTGTCGCGACGAGCGAAGCGAGGAGCAATGTCCGGCAGAGCCCACGCGCGAGTTACCCAACAGAAGCCTGTCGCGACGAACGAAGCGAGGAGCAATGGCCGGCAGAGCCCACGCGCTAGTTACCCAAAAGAAGCCTGTTGCGATGAGCGAAGCGAGGAGCAATGGCCGGCAGAGCCCACGCGCGAGTTACATAAAAGAAGCCTGTCGCGACGAGCGAAGCGAGGAGCAATGGCCGGCAGAGCTCACGCGCGAGTTACATAAAAGAAGCCTGTCGCGACGAGCGAAGCGAGGAGCAATGTCCGGCAGAGCCCACGCGCAAGTTACCCAAAAGAAGCCTGTCGCGACGAGCGAAGCGAGGAGCAATGGCCGGCAGAGCCCACGCGCGAGTCACCTAAAAGGAGCCTGTCGCGACGAGCGAAGCGAGGAGCAATGGCCGGCAGAGTTCACGCGCGAGTTACCCAAAAGAAGCCCGTCGCGACGAGCGAAGCGAGGAGCAATGGCCGGCAGAGCCCACGCGCGAGTTACCCAAAAGAAGCCTGTCGCGACGAGCGAAGCGAGGAGCAATGGCCGGCAGAGCCCACGCGCCAGTTACCCAAAAGAAGCCTGTCGCGACGAGCGAAGCGAGGAGTAATGGCCGGCAGAGCCCACGCGCGAGTTACCCAAAAGAAGCCTGTCGCGACGAGCGAAGCGAGGAGCAATGGCCGGCAGAGCATACGCGCGAGTTACATAAAAGAAGCCTATCGCGACGAGCGAAGTGAGGAGCAATGGCCGGCAGAGCCCACGCGCGAGTTACCTAAAAGAAGGTTGCGGCGGCGCAGCCGCCACCTGCCGGAGGCACTGGGAGACCATCCTGCGCGCCAGCGCAGGTGGGCGAATTGCTAGTTATTATTATTATTATCTCGACTTAGCCAAAAGGCATTCGCACTCCCTCTACGGGGAACATTCACTCAGATCCCGGGTATCCCGGATACCAAAAGGATCTGGCTCGGACGAGACCCTTGCCATGTTATCGGGCCTTAGGTGACATTGATGTTGTTGGATGATCCTGCATTCCCCATGAATTTCCTGACGGTTCGGGCTGTCGCAAGTAGTACCGCTTTCTGCATGGACCTGTAAACACTATCAGTTAGACCCACCTCCTTGATGTTTCTCAGCAAACTTTTTGGTATAACACCAGTTGTTGACATGATGATTGGAATCGTCTGGACGTTCTCCATTTCCCATTGCCTTCTAATTCGTTCTTCTAAATCTCTGTACTTCGCGATCTTCTCGACTTGCTTCACACGCAGGTTGTTGTTGTTCGGGATGGCCACATCAATCAGAGTTGTCTGCCTAGAAATTTTATCAACTATTATAAGGTCCGGTCTGTTATGGGCAACTCGTTGATCTGTCAGAACTGTACGATCCCAGTACATCTTGTAGTTGCTGTTCTCAAGAACAGGCTCAGGTGTGTAGTTGTAATATGGGACCCTCTCTGCCTGCACAAGCAGCAGCTTTTCCGCCAGTTCCTGGTGCAAGATCTTGGCAACCGAATCGTGTCGTTCCTTATATTCCGTTGATGCGAACATCTGACATCCTCCTGTTATGTGCTGGATTGTTTCTGAAGTTGGGCACCCGTATCTGCATCTGTCATCCACTACCGATGCATCTCCTACAATGAATTTTAGGTAGTTGCGAGTTGGTATAACCTGATCTTGTATGGCCAGTAGGAAGCCTTCCGTCTCGGGGAACATTCGTCCCGAGGTCAGCCAATAGTTCGACGCTAACTTGTCGACATGTTCCTGGTTAACCTCATTAGGATGCCTCCCGTGCAGCGGCTTAACCAACCACCTCTGTAGTTTATCGTTGTCGGTTCGGTGGTGATTTTGACGCTCGTGTTCCGTCAGACGTAGCGGTGTTAAGACGTCTGCTCCGCATATAGCCCTATGTAGTGTGGAGCTGTTGGCCTGCCTGTAGAAATAATTACGCAGATTTAATATTTGTTGGTCCAATTGCTTGCCGAGATCTGCCAATCCTCTTCCTCCTAGTTGACGTGGCAGAGTTGTTCTTTCTACGGCGCTACGGGGATGATGTTTATGAGCTTTTGTCAGTAGTGTCCTAACTTTTCGTTGCAGGTTGTTGATGTCCGTGTTGGTCCAATTCACTATTCCGAACGAATAGCTGAGTACAGAGCACGCATACGTGTTCAGGGCCTTAAACAAATTCCTGCTGTTAAGATCAGTTCGCACTACTTGTCTTACTCTCTTGATGAATTCATTCGTTAAATCAGTCTTCATTGTTCGATGGTCTATCCTTTGAGCTTGTTTCATCCCGAGATACTTGTATGTATCTCCCTTGCCTATTATTATTATTATTATTATTATTATTATTATTATTATTATTATTATTGTTATTAATAATGTTTCCTTCTCACAGCAACAGGAACAAACTTCTGAGAGCGGATCAGTGGGGTCACCCCAACCCGCGGCTTCTTCGAGAGATGCGGGCGTGGCGCCACCGACGTTGAACCCCGAAAGTTCTGCAGCTCTCGGAAGGAGTGATAGAGTTGAAGAGGGTCTAGATGAAATGCATGCGGGACTAGACAAAAAAATTGTGAATCTTGAAGCGCAACTTGGAGACAGTAAGAGGGTGATTAGAAGTTTAAATGAGCAAATAGTGGAATTACAACGAAGAAAACAACGAGAGGTGAACAATGGAGAGTTACTAAAAAAAGACATTAATGACTTTAAAAATATAAAAAGGCAATTGTCAATTTGGTTTTCTTAGTCTTTAAGATTCTCAAGTTTTTGGGCTATTGTCGCATGTAATTCTTCAACCAATCCTTATATATTATATACAGGGTGTTTACTTTATCTTGTACACATATATAAGGATTGGTTAAAGGATTACAGGCAACAATAGAACAAAAACTTGCGAATGCTAAAGCCTAAGTATGTCGGGTCAATAATCTTTTTATGTCTTCAAGGTCATTGTAGTCTTTTTGTAATACCACACCCATATATTCCTCACGTTGTTTTCTTCTTTTTAACTCTACTATTTCGGCATCTATACATCTCACCACCCTAGCATTTTCATCAAGTCTTGCTTCAATATTCGCAAGTTTTTGTTCTATTGTTGCATGTAATCCTTCAACCTTATATATTATATACAGGGTGTTTACTTTATCTTGTACACTATAGGGATCTTTGAAACCGGTACTATCTGCAACTCAAAATCTATTACTATTAATTTTTGATGCAATCAGTGGAAAAGACATGTTCAAAAACATAAGAGTACAAATTTCGTAATGTTGCTTGAAATATTTTCGAAATCGTCAGTTTTCAAAACGTGGTGAGCTATCTCAAATTTCTTTTCAGATCCCTGAAGCCCATAAAAAGCGCAGCTTTTTCCTAATTTAACCAACTCTGTATCTCTAACGGTTTCAAAGATGCCTATAGTCTACAAAGTAAAGTAAACACCCTGTATATGATATATATTATATAAAATGTATATATTATAAGTGTGATTTAGGTTTTGTATATAAGTGTATATAATAGGAATAAGTATTTTTTTTAATTGAACATAATGTATATATTTCTCTGTATATATTTATCTGTACATATCTCTGTAACTATTTTTAGTTGAACACAAAGCGTATATATTTTTCCGTTTTAATTTTATGCATAAAATACCTGTTTATCTGACAAGAATAAAATATTCCATAAACAATGCTTGTAGGAAACAAATATAAAAGCATTTATACTGTCTGGCTTATCCTTGAGCTAAAGATTTCACCTGAGAACAGTAAAATTTGAAACATCTCGTTTAAATAGGAATACAATAATTGTGAGTTACTTTAAATACATAGTAAAGATAATAAATAAGGAGAGGATTATTGGGGAAAAAAACACACACTTCATATTTTCAGATTTTATTTCTTTACGAGAAATTTTGTTTCTCTCGTAAAAACATCAAACAAAGATAACCACAGTTTACTTGGTTAAAGTTTTGATATGAATCGTTATTGTATACTACTTCAATGTCTCTCCCCAAGTATCTAATGAGTTCTCTTGGTGGTTTCAAATTGCCAAAGCTGTCAAAATATTCACATATTTTTCCTGTTTTCCGGTACGCTACTCAATGAGATCCAGAATTTTACTGAACATCCAAATTCAAAATGGCCGTCTCGTTTTTTCGAGGCTTTTTAGGTAGGGTATCTCTCATATACACACCTCTAAAGAATGGAATGTCTTTAGCGAATTTTAAAAGATCTAGATTGGTTAAAGGCCTATTGGGTAGCTTCAAAAGCTTTTTTTCTTTAAAAATAATCCCAGACCGCCACGCTTATTTTTACGCAAATAAAGTCCTGAACCAACGGACTCCATAGCTTGCTTTCGATTTGCCATCAGCTTTTTTGCATTATTTACGTCGATTTGAGTTTTTGCTATACTGCTCGCTCCCCCCGCCAACGAACCGAGAGCAGCCAGAGCCCCCAGTATAGGCAAAAGAGGCAGATATCCTCCTGACCTTTCTTGAAACGGAATTATCCTAGGTATTTTTAGTTTAGCCTTTCCACCAGCTTTTTTATGTGTACACGTGCTGCCTTAACTGCCGCTAACGATGATTTTTTAATTTTTTAAGTCGCTCAACTGTTTGGTTGTAAAGGATTTTTTTAGAGCTTTAGCCACCTTCTTCACTATGTCTCTTCTAAACGAAAATGGGCGTTTCGTACCCATTCCCAACTTCCTTTTAACCTTCATTGCGTTTGTAATAACCCAGGCTGCTGTTTTTTTCACCAAATTTTGAATCTTTTGATTTCACTCGTTCCCAAGCACGATTTTCGAGTTCCCAATCAGTCTTGTGCCGTTCTTCTAGAGATTTGCTTTTACTGTAAGCAATATCATGAATTCTACAGGCTGAATCAACTTTATTTATACCTGAATCACCTCTAGAAAGCCGTTTTTCTAATTTAGTGCCAGGACCGCAGTACTGATAGCCAGGAATGTGTAACTCTATCGGCAATTTGTCAATTAATGTGTTGAGCACTCCGCTCCCTTTAACAATCAGCATTAGATTGTTCAAGTTTGTTCAATCACCCCCCCCTTATATAGAAAAAACAACAAACAAACAAATAATATTTTTATTTTTGCAGTTTTACACTTTTAACTCATGTTTTCCCAATTCCACCATATGGCCTCACAGTTCTTCAGAAAATATAATATTAGTCGTTTTACCAACAGGTCCCAAGCTTGTTAAAAAGTACCTTTTGTTGTCCCCATTCAACTCATCTATTCGTTCTTGAGTTAATTCATCCGTAAACCTCTGCGGCAGAATCGTCTTGAAGTCTGCAAATTCCACAACCACCTTCTCACCGTACTTCGTATTGATTCTCTTAAAACTCTGAACCTCAAACTTCTCATTTACTTACAAATCTCGGACGTTCACCAGATTTTTCTGCAGCAAGTTCTTATTTAAATTGTTTAAGAAGGACATGTTGAGTTTGTTGACAATATTCGCTGAACCTTGCCTATATAATGTAGGGACCTCCCCACCCCAGAGTAGGGGTGGCCCCCACCCTCCCCCAAACCCTATGAGAGCATGACGCCAACCCACAACCCCTATGAGAGTATGGCGCCAACCGAAAACCCCTATGAGAGTATGACGCCAAACTTGTTGAGACAGGTTTGGCGTCATGCTCTCATAGTCTTACTACTGGCCTACTAGCAAAACGCAAAACTGGCTCATTTTTAATTAAAATAGGTAATATTGGGAAAACGGCTAACTTAAGGGCACAAGTTACA
Organism: Pseudeuparius sepicola; assembly: GCA_963920635.1. NCBI lineage: Eukaryota > Metazoa > Arthropoda > Insecta > Coleoptera > Anthribidae > Pseudeuparius > Pseudeuparius sepicola. The sequence continues at coordinate 52,172,315 of OY987301.1, forward strand.
TCAACGAAAGTTGTAGCCCTAGAAAGGTATTATCGAATAGCATAATAAAATACAGGGTGTTCCATTTAAAAATCTCGACTAATTGTCTCTTGAAAAATGTCAAATGTATCACTCTGCGTAGATAATAATATTTTCCAAATATTTTTGCATAAGAATGTTAGATAGCCTTCTACTAGTAAATCTACCGAGTGAAATTTTTCCAAGCGAAATATCAAGGCCGGTGTGATAGGTTTCGTTGGTACCTGAAATTTCATTTTTATTTACACTTTCCTGAATAACTTGGCAACCCCGCAATGTATTGAAAAAAATGAAACGGCGTTGTAAAGGCCCAAAAGCGTGTAATCGAATAGGTAAAAAATATACAGGGTGTTCCATTTAAAAAAATCACCTCACTTGCCCCCACGTTTTCTTGGGACACCCTATATAACTGAAAATATTTTTAAAATATGGTGCTTTGGTTCCCCTTATATACCAAACAATTTTTTTTTGTTAATATCTCGTTTGTAAGGGCAGTTTTGGTACTTTCTCGCACTAATGGGCCACCCTGTATATCCATTCTATTGAAATGTTTATTGTAGAAGTCACAGTTATGAGTTATGTAGGTATGTTCCTACGTTGGTTTCTCTATTTTTACTGACTTGTCAATTTATAAAGGTTATATTCATTGTGGTTTCTTAGCGAAATTGTTTTGTTCAGGGTTGTAAAAAATAGTATGTAATTATGTGTTTTAAGTGTAGATTTTTCAACTCTCTTAATTTTTGCGGCTTATATACTTCTAAGCAAACAAGGTAAGATAATAATTAAGAACTATTTTAGGTTTTTGAAGAATTTTATTGGGGTGCCACTGGTGCCAGCTATTGGCTTATGTTATGTTTATGCCAAGCGAAGCCTGACATAGTCAGTCACTGGAAAAATCACAAGTCATGCAAAAATTATCTCTAAAGTCTCTACAATAAACCTTATAATGGTGTACAAATTTCACGTCAATGGGGTAAATATTTCCAATGCCTGTCAGCTATTGGCTACTCGTATACAGTGTGTCAGCTATTGGTCACATTTGGCACTGACTATGGTAGACCTCATTGGCCACTCCCGTCGCACCTTAAGAAACGCCCCCCCCCCCCCGGGGCAAATTGATCTTTGCGAACCAAATGAAATATATCATCTTATTAGAGTACTTCCCGTCCGCAAGGCCCAGGGAATCGACGGTATTTCGAACAAAGCCCTTAAACTTTTACCGAAAAAATTCAAAATTGCCATACTAAATTTAACTAACGGAATACTAAGGTCGCAACACTTCCCGAAATCTTGGAAAAAATCACAGATTATCACAATACCCAAAAAATCATATTATCTAGACTTCTCACAGAAACCCAGGAACAAAATCTTATACAGAGGGAACAATTTGGGTTCCGGGCGAGTCATAGTACGGAACTGCAAATATGTAGACTAGTCGAAAACATAGCGGCAAACGTACAAGAGAGGAAAAATGCAGGTATCCTGTTGCTAGACATCGCAAAGGGTTTCGATAAGGTGTGGCATTGGGGGCTGTTATACAAAATGCTCAGGGGCGGTATAACAGTTCCCATGGTGCGTCTTATCAAAAGTTTTCTATTTGATAGAAAGTTTTGCGTCAGAGTTGACGGTAAACATTCGACAACGAGGAGCATCGAGGCGGGCGTCCCACAGGGCTCGGTGCTCGGTCCAATTTTATACTCCCTGTAATTAGCGACTTGGCTCCCCCCCCCCCCCGAATACGCAACTGTTTCTATACGCGGACGATACCGCCATTCTTGCTACTGGAAAATCACTGCACTAGATTACTTCCTGAAATGGAAAAAAAAAATCAATGCCAACAAGACCCAAGTCATTTTAATCTCTAAGAAAAGAATTCTACCTATCGTAGACAATATCGTCATCGACGATAACGTTATAGAGTGGTTCAGGGAGGTTACATACCTCGGTGTTATCATCGATGTTAAACTTACCTGGGCCCCTCATATAGCAAATCGTGTTAAAAAGGCTAAGGCTGCAATGGCATCGCTTTTCTCGCTTTTAGGAGTCTACTCCAAATTAAATTCCACTAGTAAATTAGTTATATAAGCAGGTAATACGACCCACTATGTTGTACGCGTGTGCCGCCTGGGGCTTTGCGTTTAACAATCAGTTAAACAAGCTCCAGGTGGTGCAAAACAAGTGTCTCAGATTAGTTACGGGGGCGGATTGGTATGTGTCGAACGCCACCATACACCGGGATATGAATGTACCTCTGATCAAAGATTTCCTAAAAACGCACACGCAAAAGGTGTATTCGTATTTGCAGGACAAAAATAAAATATTTAGATTTTGACAATTGCATTAATCCTTTGGAATATTTGCATTCTCCATGAAATTTGCTACAGAACCGTTTTCTTGTTTTGTATGATGGATGCAGCGTTGCCAAGATATCGAATTTTTCTGGGAATTTAGGGACTTCGTGGAGGTTATGGAAGCTGAATGCTGTATCTTTATTTTAATAGATATCAAAGATATATTTTAGCGAAGTATGACAGCACAACCGTGTGTGGTGTGGTATGTCGAAATTGGTTTTTGCATATACAGTGTGTTCATAACAGGCTCTCAAAATCAGATAATTTCAACAGCAATAACTTATTTTTTTCAAATGGAATGACCCATATTTCTATAGTTTGTTGGATGCCGGCGTCCAAGCCCCACTTTTTTTGTAAATAACATTCTATACCAAAAACTACCCGTTTTCGAGATATTTAGTATTTAAGAAAATTTCTTTGCATTTTTCATTCAGGTGAGAAGGTTTTATCAAGCAAGCCATAACTATTTTTCCAGACAGTGGCAGAAATAATTGTCATTTTAGATAATACGGGAAATAAAATTCCTATACCCGTATACAGTATGTCCACGGATAGAGATCCCATCCCCTGAATGAAAAATGCAAAGAAATATTCTTAAACAAACTATAGAAATATGGGTCATTCCATTTGAAAAAAATAAGTTATTGCTATTTGAAATTATCTGATTTTGAGAGCCTGTTATGAACACACTGTATATGCAAAAACCAATTTCGACATACCACACCACATACGGTTGTGCTGTCATACTTCGCCTAAAATATATCTTTGATATCTATTAAAATAAAGATACAGCATTCAGTTTCCATAACCTCCAGGAAGTCCCTAAATTCCAAGAAAAATTCGATATCTTGGCAAAGCTGCATCCAAAATACACAACAAAAAAACGGTTCTGTAGCAAATTTCTTGCAGAATGCAAATATTCCAAAGGATTAATACAATAATTGTCAAAATCTAAATATTTTATTTTTGTGCTGCAAATACGAATCGCCCTGTATATGTGAAAATAAAAGAGAGGTTACGTCCACTGCCAACCTTACAACTTTTGTATTCAAGCTTTTTTCGTATATCTCAGGTTTCTGAGATCCAGGGGCTAGGGCAAACTATTTGGGACACGCTGTACCTACCTATATGTTGAAAGCTAGCCGTACTGAGTTGTAGTTAAATCACTTAATTTATAAAAATTTCGAGTAGCCTAACTGGATACACAAGGCCTAAATGGATTAAAATACGACACATATTATGTCAGCAACACATAATTTACTTTGCAAATTTAATTTTAACAACTTAGGTATAGATACAATAATTTTCTTTACCGCTAATACCACACGTGCCTATTTAGATTTCGGCTTCCGAAATTTCCTCAAATTCAGGAAAATTTTCTAAGTTCTAAGTCTAAGATATAGGCAGTAGTGGTAACGATTAGGATATTATTTGACTTTTGGGCAAAACGAAAAACGAAAAATATGTTTTTAAAATTAACAAAAAATACCTATTACAAACACATTCACCTAAATTAAGATTACGAATACAACGAATACAAATAATCGATGATTGATGAATAATCCCAAAAACCATGTGGAAAATTTTAGTAAACAAGCCGATCACACTAATCTGTACCAAAGTCTAGAGAATACTATAAGTCAGCTCACTTTTTTGTTCTCTCGGAGAAAACAACAATTTTTTGCGACTGGTCGTAAATCAGCCTCGAACCGCTCTCAGCTACATATAGACCGGGAGATAGTGACAGATTTTTGGACGTGATTTTACTCAGTATGCCTTGCAAAGGGCATTATGTGGCACATATTCTCACAATAATAAGGTATGAACCAGAGAGTCATCCTGGGTTCTTCATATGAAAAACTGAGTTTTCAATTATTCGAAAAATATGCGTTTTGATATGATTTTTGTCAGGCAAAATAGAAAATTCCTCGGAAAACCATAGGCATACCGTTAGCGTGGGTTCAAAGGGCTATTATTGTCACGTGAACTTGTATTTTAATAATTAGTTTTTCCACGTTTCTGAACAGGCTGCCAAGGAGGAGTATGCAAGTGCTTGTTATGAAAATGCTGAAAAAAGGATGGCATACCTTTTACGCTTGTCCAAGTACTGTTTAAATTGAATGTTATTTAATAATTTAAACGATTTATTCGATGTTAAGTGTACTTGGATATGCGCAAACGGTATGCCATCTTTTCTTCAGCAGTTTCATAACAAGAACTCGCATACTTCTCATTGGCAGCCTGTTCAGAAACGTGGAAAAATTAATTATTAAAATACAAGATCACGTGGCAATAATAGCCCTTTGGACCCACCCTAACCGTATGCCTATGGTTTTCCGATGAATTTTCTATTTGAACTTTATTATAAAACACATAGCAGCCTGTATAAAATCATATCAAAACGCATATTTTTCGAATAATTGAAAACTCAGTTTTTCACATGAAGAACCCAGGATGACTCTCTGATTCATACCTTATTATGGTAAGAATATGTGCCACATAATGCCGTTTGCAAGGCATACTGAGTAAAATCACCTCCAAAAATCTGTCACTATCTCCCGGTCTATAAGCTTATTTTCTTATCAAATAAGATATCGATCGCCGTACTCCGATGACGGCGTACCGAGGGAGCGGGAGACGGGAGGGGGGAAACGTTTGTTTACACAAGGCCGAGTGCGCCGACTTATAGTATTCTCTAGACTTTGTACATCAAAATAATCATTGGCGCTTAAAACAAATAGGACCTTGACATTGACCAATTATTTGTTCAAACATATCTGATTATTGTTTATTAGCTTTCACTTCGTAAACAAGAAAGTGTACCCGATGCGTGCATATAAAGCAGGTTTTGTTTCGGATCGCCTTGCCGCATCTGGAGATGTCCAGTTTGACGGTGTGAAAGTTGCTTTCGTGTGTTTTATAAGATTGTTACAGAATAACCTTTACTTTCGTTCTCTCGTGTTATCGTTCTTCGGACGTAAAAATCAAGGTCATTGAAGTCGGTACTCGCTTATTTCCATTTGGTAGGTACTGTTTTATTATTGGTTTGTTTTTACAATTATTGGTTACAAAATTCGTAAATGATATTGCCCGACAAGGTCTAGTAATCTCCATTGATTTAATAAACAGAACTAGGGCGTGAATTATACCTATACATATACAGGGTGTCCCGTTAATTATGGTACATAGAGCAACTTCATAATATAAGTGAAAAATATATTATATTTTGTGCCAAAATATTACGATTAAGCTTAACAACTACCGGTCAAATATCAATGGTTACTGAGATATTAATTTTTTTGAAATATAATTAGGTATGGCTACATCTCCAAAAATAATCAAGTTGGTGAACTGAAATTTGGCACTGTTGGGGATGGAGAATAATCAATTTCTACGTATTTCACAGAGCGCCACTTGTGCTGTTTTTGGATCGTGCTTTTACTCGAAATTTTTCGAGGTTATCTTTTGGTCTCGCAGATTCATCATTTTAGTGGATCTTTTAATTTTGCAACAGAAATGTATTTTTGTTTCGTAATGGTAAAATAGACCGTTTGCGTTGAAATTGGCAAAACGTGCCCCAAAACACCTGGTCACTCCAACATTCGAAACATACAATTTTCACCTACCGCTTTCAAATATTATAGATCAACTGTACCACTAAAGTAAGAAAAAAATTCCTATGAACAATATATAAAAAAAAAATAAAAATATACCAAAAATTTTTCGCTTTCAAAATGGAATGGATTGAAACTCGGCAAAATTTGAACACTGTATTTCAAGAAAATGAATGGTGTTTTGACCAGTGTCCATTTGCCATTTTCATCAAAACCACTAATCAAAAAAATAACGTAATATCATGTTTAAGAAACTCAAAAAAATGAAAAACGCAGTGTATTTCCCAAATAATAATAATAATAATTCTCACCCTCACAATACTCCAAACTAGGAGTACCCCAGAAGCAACCACATGCTTGTGCGGGGGAGGGGGGCAATTACTATTATTTTGTCTTCGTGAATTGAGATATCGCGAAGTGGTTACCGGCATTCAACTTTTTTAAAAAATCTAATTCTAGAAAACTGAGCTAGAGCTAGAAACGATAAACCTTCCAAAATCATCGTCTAATTTGGGACATCCTCTACAGTAAGTAGGTATATTTTTTCTACGTTCATAGTCGCTAAACGAATATTTGGGTATATGAAGAAGGTAATGTGATAGATCATACTAATCTTTTCAAAGAAAATAAATTCAAAGGTCGTTTATGATTTGCCAAAATACGCGCTGGAGAAAGTTTCACAGTACCTACCTACTGATTGATTTCGATTCACCCGACCTATAATAAGAGTAGATATGAAATCATGTCACTTCTGTTTATTGGAATTGGCTACTTATCCATTCTGTAGATTGTAAGCAAAACAAAAATATAAAATAAAAAAAAGTAGAGGTGGTGGAATTTTGTTTATTCTACACATAGCTCTGCTTTAATGTGGCCTTTTTTCATTTGAACATACGTCACAAAATCACAATGAGATGCTGTAATAAGATTAACTTTTATTAAAGCTGCTGTTTTGTCAAATACTGCAAATAATTGGAAAAAAACACCAATTTTTATCCTAACATTAAAAACTATAATTCTGAATCCATAAACTTCTCTTTACGCTTTTTTTAGGTCATAAAGCACTGAAAGAAGTTCATGTGTTCTTAATTTATTAATACCTTGCACATCTTATCTCAGATTTTTATTTCGTGAACTCATTTTTTCGACAAGTAGAAATTTTTATAAATAATTATTTTTTTAAGTAAAATCAATATTACTTTTTTTGCGTCTTATCATCCAGCCTTGTACTTGGAAACAATGCTTGTATAAATATAATATACCAACCTCGACAACCTCTTAGTTTTCTCTTACTAAATAAGAAATGATCAAAATGATTAAAACTGTCACCAAAAATAGCAACGTTATTATCCTTCAACTATCAGCTCTCTTAGTTTCCGCGAGAGTCCAGATGCAAATACGTTTGATACATTTTGCTATAGCCAGTCTACTACACTACGGATGCTAATATGCCAGAATAGTTTGGAACACTTTCAACAATACGATTGTTCGCTACCGCGATCGGAAAAAAATATCCGTTTTCTCGAACAATCGTACTTTATCCCGGACAAAATATGTTTGTCTGGAGTTACATACGTGGTTAGGTTAGAATGTTTGCGCTTATTTCAGGGACACCCTGTACAAAAGTTAAAAATTAATATTCTTAACCTATACCAAATACAAGAACGTTCTTGACCTAGTACGATCTGTAGGGAGGTACAATGCTAAGAAAATACCACCCCTGCTGCGCAGTCGTGGTATTTTCAGCTTTGGGATTATAATTCGTAAAATTAACGAAAGGTAGATATTATCGATAATATGCATACCACTTGTTATATTACCCCTGAAAATTTCCCTCCCCAGTATGTTAAAGTCGGTTGAATTTTATGGAAGTTATGGACAAATTAACAATACTTATACTATTTATTTTTTTACTAATTGCTGATAAGTTATTATTTAAGTATATTTGATTTTTAAAAGATTTATTTGCTATACATTTGTTTTTAAATTTTAGTTAAAAATAAAAAAAATACAAGCTTCATTTCATAAAAAATAGTTGATGGGAACGTCCATTATTCGAACTTATTAGTGTAGGAATGTAAAAGCAATGTATGTATATATGACTTTATTTTCCTATAAAAACTCAGAACAATATTCCTATTAGATTAAATTGATATTGGAGTTCGAATTTCCTTGGTACTGTACGTCTTTTCTTAGTAAAAATGTATATAGTCATCATAGTGTTTGCCTTAGCGGAGGGGACCAAAATAAAAATAAATTAAATATTATTATTTTGTCTTGCCAGATGCCATTAAAATTCCTATTTTGCTCAAATTTGGCAGTCTGTATATTTTTTATTCAAATTTGGTTTATGAGAGTTTTGGGGTAACCTGATTAACGCCGTGGGGTTATATTTTAAAGAAAAAAAATCGCTAAAGGTTTTTTTTTAAATGTTAAAATCGGGCAATTAAAAAAAGTTCAGGAGATTATCTCCAAAAACAAAGACTTTATGGATTTGTATATGTTTAAAATTAGACACCCTGTAGATTTCATTAAATTAGAACCTTTGTATAGTAGATAATGGATAGACAAGGCTAGAACGAAAAATATCTAATGAAAAGCTAAAAATCTTTGAATAGAAATTAAGTTGTGTTTTTTACCCACCCAATTATTATGAAAAATTATGTTTGATGATATTTTACCAAAAGTATTAGGTGCCCATACCTAGGGCTCAACTTTCGAGAAAAGTTTATGCCGCAAACCGCATCTCCATATCTTGATTAGTTTAGGAGATACAGAGTGTTAAAAATGTCGCAAGTTCTTCAAAGTAATGTAACTATTTTATTTGTGATGTTTTATGATTTTCCTAAAAATACCCTTAAGAGACTTTTCATGTGTAGTAAACGGCAAGTTTCTAAATGTTTCCGTTTTCGAGTTGTAACAAAAAATATATTTTTTAACCGGGAAATCCTAATTAAAATTATATAACATAAAAATGGTAAACTACAGAAAACTGCCTTCTTCGCAAATGGATTCTACGCAAAAAAATGCACAAAAATGTTTTTATAAAAATGAAAAACATTCACAAATATAAAAGTTATGAAACTGGAGGTATAGAAGAAATGGCAGATAACGGCGATATCTCGACAACCCACAAACGTCTTGTAAGTTTTAATTTGTGAATATTTTTCATTTATGTAAAAATATTGATATTAGTGCACTTTTTATATTTTTTATTATTTATATTATTTTTAATACCTATATTGTCTGTTATAACTCGAAAACGGAAACATTTAGGAACTTGCCATCTACTTCAGTACATTACACATGAAAGTGTTTTAAGAATGATTTTACGAAAATTAAGATATCGAGATGCGGTTTGCGGCATTCACCTTTTCTTGAAAATCGAGCCCTAGACATTTTACCTACATTTTGTTTATCTTGTCGGGAAATATGAAAAAACCCCTAAAACCGACTGATTTAGAGTACCCCCTATACCCCTTCTTTAGTCTATCCTTATATACTGAGAGTTGTGCCCCTGCCAATGATGGTATTTTAAAAAGTCGGCGCCTATTGTACCACTTTCACTTCATATGCCCGAGGTCTAGAGTTCAAATCCGTCTGCGAATGAACTTTTTTTTATTTTGAAACTTTTATTTTGCTTAAATGTTTTTCATTGTTTCAGAAATGTTCTTTTGCAGGTTGCATTGATCACTGGTGCTTGTCGCAGACAAGAAGTGTAGCAATTTATTAACAACTGAAAATGACTTTGAAGAATAGGGTATAGTTACTGGATTAACAAGTTTTAAAATTTTTATGTCGAAGAACTCAAAGAAAACATGAAAAATGATTTCACTGTCCTGTATGTTTTAATCTGACGGTCTTAGGAAAAGTATAGTGTACAACTCGTACAAAATGACCATTTCCTAGGGTAGGATTTCATGCTCATGCTATACTATTACTTTTCACTCAATTTTTATTTCGTTGTTATTGCTAGGATACAAAATAAAACACTCCTATTTTTAACCAAAATGGTTATGTTTGAGCGCCAGAAGCTTGAACCATTTAGTGGTTAAATAAAAAGCACATTTTTCTAATTACAATATATTTACAATTTGGAATTGTACATTTAGTGGTTCACACAAAGTACAGTAGGTAAACTGAGTAGTTAAATTTGATACTTACAATTTATAATTTGTTAAAAAAACTTGGAAAAGGTTAAAGTTTACAATATAAAATTGGAGATGTTCGTGAGCTTAAAAGCAAAACACAAGTAGCACGAAAGGTTCACGTGAGCATTTAAAGTCTTGTTTACGAGCACTTCGAAAATTTGGACGACAGTTCTACAGAGTACCTTAAAGCCTTCTCAAATTAAACCTGAGTAAAGGCCACCTCCGCTCCAAGCTCCTTGTTCGTGGATTAGGACCTCGGCTAGGCCTCGAGACTCGAGCGGGTCGTGGGATGTCCGAGCTGGTGCCGGAAGGTGTCCTCACTACTCTAAGCCGGTTGTAACGTTGGTGTGCTGGTACTCAGTCCGTCCCTGTCTCGCTTACGTGCTTCGCTCACGTACCGGAGTGCATGTAACAGAAAACACAACGAACAGTCTCCGAAAACCAGCAGTCGATGTTTCGACGCTTTTACAATTACTAGTTAAATTTATTACGTAAAAAGGGGTTAAAAAAGAATTGAATTTGTACAGATTTTGCAATTACATGTGGCAAACCTTAATTATCAACCCCAAGATAGATTAAAGCATGTAACTTTGAATTATAGAACCGTGAAATTGGCTGTGAAATACATTAAAAATGACTATACAAAACGATCAATTATCTCGACTACACTTGACTTATAAATTTACTATACAATATTTACAAAATAAAAGGTAACATTAATAAATATAAAAGGTTTTGCAACTTCCCGATTTCACCTCTTGGCAAAATGCAAAACAATAGCCCTGTAAGCTATTAAAATAAGAAAACTTGTCGTGAGGTCTACAATCACGTCAAACAACTTAAGTGTGGGGTATAGAATGATTCTGTGCAAAACGTGATCTAATATGAACCTAATATAATTTAAATAACCAAAAGTTGGCTACGACCCATCACGTGAAGTCTACAGAACAAGGGAAACAGATTCCGAATGAGATGGCTACAGCAAAGTCGACAAGTGTCGGATACAGATAAAATCAGTAATCTAAGTAGCTAACTCACCCGGAATACTGCCTTCTGTATCTCCCTGTGGTCCTCACGCTGTTGGTCGTTGATTGAACCGGATAGATGTGGGAAAAACCCTCCACGACTTGTCCACGAGGTTCGTAGAAACGTGGTGATCACACATGAAAAAAAAAAACAGAAAACTTATTAGCACAGTAAACCCAAAAATACACGATACACCAAACCACTTAAGCTGCTCGCAAAGATGAGTATTAAATTCCGAAAATAGATTTCCCAGCGGAAAATTCGAATGAATAATTCGGAACTTAACCTCACGTGATGCACACCTGACAAGTGGTAAAATGGGAAGCGCCCGATTCTTTTCGCCGGGTCTATTTATAAACTTTTTTGAAATATGGACGACGGATGACTTCCGTTTCCTTTCCAGAACACTTTGGAAGGTTTTAAAAGAGAAATTTATTGATAAAAAATTTAAAATACGTCAAAACAAACAGGCGACGGTATCAACTGTCAATTCTGCCAAATTCTAGCACTGATATCCGACCAGTAGAAACGTCGAAAACAAAGAGTGACGTTAGTACACGGACTCACCGTGGCGCTTAGTCAATCGCAAACTTAATAAAGTGAATATTATCTCTATAATTAAAGTCAGACAGTGAATACAACAATGTAACTGTTCTAGTAATACATACCTTCAATTATTGATGAATACAATTTAAACATTTTTGCAACCGCACATACCCTTTAATAAACAATTTGTTTGGTAACAACAAGGTAAGCAACTTATTATGCATCCGCTTGTATAGGTGGTTGCAGATAGCAGGGCAATATTTTTTAAAATCGGTAGGTGTATACGGGGTGTGATGAATTAATAAGAATTAAATAATGCATTTAAACGCTGTAACGGAAATTAGATAAAATTTTCGTAATAGCCGTCCTCCTTTTACAGTTCTAAGTGATCTCAAATCGATTCCGAATCACTTTGAGATCACATCAGCTGACATCGAGTGTTCCTTTTACAAATGTTCAGTTGATTATGAATTGATCAGTTTACGCAGCAAATCGATTTTTATGTAATTTGTGTTGGTTTTGAGTGTTTCTGGGGTTAAGGTGGTGAAAAATATTGAAAAATTCATTCAAGGGTTAGATTTGAAGCCGCGTTCCTTTTGCCCCTACACTGAGAAATTTAGCTCAGTTGTTAGCCGAGCCACTCAGTTTGTTTTTTCCTGTCAAAGGCTCATCATGTGAAAGGGTCATTTTCCTTACCACCAAACTGAGCCAATATGCTCGATAGTGAGTGTCCTCGCGAGGATGTGCTTGAAGGGTGAAGGGGGAGGTAAAAAAATCTCACTTTAGCTCACATTCTCATTTGTAAAAGGAAGTGCCACCAACTGAGATAAAGTAAGAATTCTTAAGAAAAGTGGCAAAAGGAACGCGGCTATAGATAACGTGCTCGTACACTGTTCCATTTACCAATAAAAAATCATTTCACTATCAGATTACTTCATGTTCAAGTGAACAAAAAGTCAAAACAAGGACAACTAATGTATATGGATCACAATGTGTAAACAACGATCAACAAGTACTTAGCAACCGAAGCAAGCTCCTTGACAACACACAGTTATGTTATTTAAAAAAATTAAGGATTAAAAAGTAAAATATTTCATGCACTACTAGGGGCGTAAGTACGATAGTGCCCGCCGAGAGACACATGCCTCTGGCCAAAGTCCCTATAGGACTGAATCACATCGCCCTCCGGGCATTTTCGTGTCACTAATGTCCTAGGTACATAAATAACTATTGTTTCTTTTTCAATACTATTAACAACTGTTATTATTCTAAAATTTCTGGGTAAAACAAATAAAAATTATCTCAAATAAATAAATATTCATGATTCTCTTTTTGTATTACTTTCACAGACAATGTTGTTGCACTTTTGTATTTTTTTGCCAAATTTTCAAATATCAATACGATGCCGCACACGAAAACAAACTTGAAGTTCGCAGTTGATCTAAAGGTACCTAACAGAAAATCCTTACTCTAAAATACAACAAGTAAGTAAGCCTAATAATAATGCGAACTAACCCCCCTCCAAAATTCCAGAAACTTCTACCACCACATAATCATGAAGACCAGAGGGAAATTAATAATGGTTGTTCTGAGGCAAGTAACCAGCAGAACAGAATTTTCTGCAATCAATCGCGGATGTTCGGCGCATTGAGGACAAATAAGCGAGTCTAAATATAATAAATTAGAATTTTGAATCACGAAAGACCGTTGAGAACCAGAGGGAAATCAACTGAAGTTGGTGGTGTAAAAAGTAACGGAAAGAAATAGAATAATAATTATATGCGTTCCTATAAAAAATAGCAACTCTGAATAAAATACAATACAATGTTTATTTTATGTCTATCTCCGTGTAAATTAATATAAAACTACAAATAATTTAAAATTTTTGCCGATAATTCAAATTCGATCGCGCCTGAATTCTCCCAATTATTACTCTATTCGACTGGCAGTGGCTAATAAAATGACACAACTGTTTGCAATAAATGTGGCAACTCTGTCGGGCTACACAAGAACCGCATGTCATGTAGGGCGTATATAAAGTGGGATCCACAAGGTACTAACTATATGGCGGGCTCCACAACGTTCCGTTAATATGTATTTTTTCTAGAACCTTCTCCAAGGTTACCTTACCCTTCCCCTCATGGGGTTTTCATATACAAAAAGCTTAAATAAATAAGATATATACCTAAATGCCGGGATACACAGCGCTCCATTGATATGTCGGGCTCCACTACGTACTATATATATATATATATATATATATATATATATATATATATATATATATATATATATATAGAGCCCGACATATCAATGGAGCGCTGTGTATCCCGTATATATATGGAAATCGTACAAACCTGAAGCAGAAGTAGGTATTTGTATGCACAATCCTGAAGCGGCACCACCAACCTGAAGCGTATATATGCTTCAGGTTGGTCTTGCCATGTTATTTGCTGTCGGGTCGAAAGTTTTTTTTTTCATCTTTGGGTTTTAGGAAGGGGAATAAATCAATATTAGGTACAACCCACTTTCGTGCCATGATGCTAGATAGCGTTCAAGCTATTGTATGCTGTATAGTGCTTCAGGTCGGTCGTTTTAGTACAAGGATTGGCCCTTAGGTCGTGTGGCGCTGTTTTATGAATGCCTGTATATATTTGAAGGTATTCCGCACTAAGCTGAAGCACGCGTAATTTTGGCAAGTCTGTTGTTGTGTTGGGTCAATTTAAATTGCTGGTGCGTTTAGGTATAAGAATAAGAGGGTTTTATTATCGAACTGACGGAACATGGCTAATAATACGGAAACTAGACACGGTAGCGGTATGATGTATTTTATAAATCTATGCTAAGATTTTCTAAGCTTTCCAAAAATCTAAAAATGTACAGATTTAGATTAAGTGAGTTGGTATCACGTATTTTTTGTAAAAAACCTATCTGTTTCACCACACAGTGGCACAGACCCATCATTTTAGAAAGCTGTTTCCGAAAAAAAAACTGTCTTCGGTTTACTGAATTTATTCAAAGTTAGAGACTCACACTGTATAATATGTACATTGTACAGGGTGTAACTGAACTTATGCTCAAAAATGAAACCACGTATTCTTGGAGTCAAAATAAAGGCACTTCTTCATATACTTTTTTCTCCTATGGGCCATAGTTTTTTTTTATACAGAGCGTAGAAGTTTAGAGAAAAATACACATATTTCTTAGTATCTCTAGAAGTATACTAGATATTTTCTTCAAACTTGGCGTGTCACATGAGCGGATGAGCTGTCAAACTTAAGGTTAATATGGAGCGCCTGAGGCCCCCAGTTGCGGAGATACAGGGTATTATTAAAATTAATTACTTCAGAAAAATATGAATACCCTGTATAATCCCATTTTTCTTCTTTGAAAATAATTAACAAACGGCTGCGAATATGAAAAAATACTAAGAAATACTTTTTGTTAACCATTGGATTCACCACTCAAAACAAATTAAAAAAATGCGATTATTCAGGGTATTCATATTTTTCTGAACTAATTAATTTTAGTAATACCCTGTATTTCCGCAACTGGGGGCCTCAGAAGCTTCATGTCAACCTTAAGTTTGACAGCTCATCCGCTCAGGTAACACGCCGAGTTTTAAGAAAATATCTCGTATACTTCTAGAGATACTAAGAAATATGTGTATTTTTCTCAAAATTTCTACGCTCTGTATAAAAAAAACTATGGCCCGTAGGAGAAAAAAATATATAAAGAAGTGTCCTTATTTTGACTCCAAGAATACGTGGTTTCATTTTTGACCATCAGTTCAGTTACACCTTGTATGTATATTCGGGACACATTTCATCTTAGTAGGTGCCGAGTAAACATTGAACATTAGGTACGTAATGGCTCATAATATTTTCGAAGAAGTATAAACAAAATAAAATAACCCTAATAATAGAAATTCCCTATTTCTAAAAGAAGGTAAGGAATAGAAATAGAAATTTTCAAACTAAAACGAAACTATTTTGCAAACCGTTTGAAAACAACAGCATAATAATTAATACCTAAACAAAATCAACTGTCCTTACGGTCGTTCAAAAAGGCGGGAATCCTCACTATGGACACCTAGATTACAGAAAGATCTAATAACACGTGCTCTAAAGAAACAGACCATGACTCATCGCCTCTCGAACCCGATGTTTTGGTTATACCAAAGTCTAGAGAATACTATTCTCTGGACGCTGGTTATACCTAGTCACACGTTCGACGTTGCTGCTGGAAATCACTGTCAGGCATGTAATTTTTGCCGAAAAACAAATCCGTTAGTTAACTCGTAGCTTTTTTCGATCGAAAACGTATGTGAATTAATCAAAATAGTAAATTTCGAATTTTCACATCAAATAGTCGTTAGTATTCGGAAATTTTAAAGTCAATAAAAACAGCAGTTTTGGAATTATTTCACAAATTATTTTCACATAAATTGTTTTTTGTATAAAATAAAATTGTATAAAACTTAATGTACCGGGTGTCCCATAATCAAAGGCACATATTTTGAAAAGTGATGGAACTCATGAAAAAAAAATAAGAAAAGTTCTAAGAACTTTTATGTGAGCATTCCCGATAAAATTTTACTTTTTTAGAAACGGGTGCCAATGTTAAATCTAAAAAAATTGACTTCTTCTAGATTATTTTCTTCGACAAAATTAAGCATACGAGCTTTTGTTCTTATCTTAAAGGATAGAATTGAGCTGCACATTTTTGAGAAAAAAAACGTGAATAACAGGTGTATTAGAGCACCTTTTTTATTCAAAATAAAGTGCCCCGAAAATGCGATTGGTTCAGAAAGGCAAAAAACGGCAAACTGGTGCCACCGCTGCCGTCTAGGCGGTAGACAAAATATTATTATGTATTCCCCACCATCTAAAATCTAATTGTGTCAAATTTGAACTCGTTATTTCAAATAGTATCTACAAAATCAAGAACCAAAATTTGTTAAAAAAAATTCTTTGAGGCCCAGCCATGTATTTTGAAAACGAGAAGGGTTATGGCATATGTTTTCTTTTTTTTTTTCATTTTCTATCACTTCTCTAAGTATGTGCCTTTAATTATAGGACACCCGGTATAGATAATTAAAATTAATGGCCAAAATGCTTTTTATGAAAACGCTATAATAATTATTATGCAGCTAATCATGACATGAACAGGGTTCCATAAAATGATTATTGAGTAATCGGCGAAATTTATTAAAATTGTTTGAAATCTAATAGCCTGATATTATTGTAATATGTTAAAGCAGTACATTATGTGAAAGATCATTCGAGTAGTGTGGCATAAATAGTTTGGAATTTGAAATGACAGTAATTTATAAATAAATGCGAGAAAATGAAACTGCAACAATGAATCAATCATTAACCAGTTCAGTGATTGAGTGAGTATGTGTTTGGTGTAATGGGACCATACTTTCGGAAATTCGGTTCTTAGTTTTATCTTCTTGCTTATCAGACAAATTTCTTAGTTGATTTGTATTTTGCATAAGTTACTATTATGACCCTACAAAAGAGAAGTGTGAATTTGTACGTGCTTAATAAATAATTATACATTTCTGTCATAAACCGAGACCCCTGGAAATTCCCAGTCTTATAGATACGTCGCTAAAGTTTACCTGGATTATTTTAAAATAGGGAATAGTCATTCTTGTTGTGCTCTTATTTTGCTCTCGGTGGAATGACCTATTAATGACTATGGTTTTGTTTTTTTATTCCCGAATTTCAACCCACATCCGAACCATGGAAAATTAAAAAAGGCATAAATTTTTAAAAATGTTTGGTCAAGTTTTCAGTATAAAAATACCAAAAGCCAAAGAAGCTATCTCTTATATTACTTTTGTTCATGTAAAACCTATCCAAACATCTAAAAAAGCACTAATACTGCTTATTCATCTTAAAAGACAGGTAGTTTGTCCGTTTAAACCCCGACGTTCTGGGTGGTTAAGACTGGACAGGTAGTCGACAGTTAATAAGCAGTAGTTGTGAAATTATGAAAGAATTCATTCATTTCTGTTTATAATTAAATATAAAATTAGATCAATACAAAAAATTACTCCTATCTCCTATTATATTGATGGCCCTCTTCTTTGAATTGCCAAGAAAATAATAAACCATGTGGTGCAACACTGAGGTAACAGTTACAAATCAGCGTTAACTCTGGCAACATTGCATGCTTCAAGGTAGTACCAAAGATATGCATGCTTCAGGATAGTGTGTTTCGTATGTAAAATATATACTACATATTAATTAATTTTTTGTGTTTTGAGATTTTTGTATTTTATGAGTGACGTTGAATCTATAAGTGATCTTGCTAAGTTATTCTCTAAAACTTTGAGTATAACTACAGAAAATAAAATGGCACCTAATAATGAAGGAAATAATGACAATAATGAACCAAATCTTACAATGTTAAAAATGTACATCGATACGATTTGTCCTTTTGATGGCAATGAAACTTCCTTGCCAAAATTTACCAGTTCATGCGATTATTTGTTCGAAACATACGAGCGATTTAATGATGCATTGTTAAAAAATTATATTATCAAAGCTGTCCAAACTAAACTAGTTGGCAGAGCAGAAATATTAGTAGGTTGTAGAAATGAGTTAGATACGTGACAAAAAATTAAAGAAGCTCTTATTCAATGCTTTGGCGATCGAAGGAGTGTAGAATGTTTAGAACAAGACCTTTTTGTTGCTAGACCTTTCAAAAATGAGCAACCTCTTGATTTTGCAAAAAGACTACAAGTAATGCGTAGTAGTTTAATACAGAAAATTAACACGGATATTTATATGAATCAAGTAACAAAATAAATTTATTCACGCCAATACAATCAACTATGTTTAAAAACCTTTGTTAGAGGTTTATCTGGTCCTTTACAGACCATAATTCGGTTAAAAGAACCTAATACTCTAGAAGACGCAATGACTCTTGTCATACAGGAGGAAAATTTTAATTATACACAGAATTTATTTAAAAATACACCACAGAATTTTCCAAGACAAAATAATTCTGGTAATAATAATTATTTTACAAGACCAAATTTCCAAAATTACCAAAATAATTTCCAAAGATCTAATTTTCAGAGAACTAACAATTTCCCCAGATTTAATAACAACACTAACCAAGTTAGGAATCCAAATTTCCAACAACAACCCCAATTTCAACAACAATTTCCTAGCCAACCAATTAATGTACAGCCTAGACAAATACAAAGACACTATCCCACTAACCGACAAGTTTTCGGACCACCGCGTAACCACTGGTCAAATTCCCCAGAGACAATATGAACCGATGCAGGTAGCTTCCCAAATTAGTCGAAATTATTTTAATAATAATAATAATCCAAATTATAGAAATCAGGAGGCTATGTCCACAAATTCTCTAATGTGCACAGAAGCTTTTCTTCAAGACAAAATAATTTTTCAAGAAATAGTTTTCAACCGCAAAATAACGCTATAGTCGAAGAGTTGTATCAAATAGAAAATGAAAATGAAAATGAAAATGTTGGTCAACAGCAACAAAATCAAAATAACGAAACTCAAAATTCACGTACAAACCAAGACAATTTTAGAAATTTTCCCTTAATCAGTCGTTTTCCCAAACGGAAGAAATAGTAGAAATTTACGTAGAACAGCATAATAGTTTAGCTTACATTCAAATTAAAAATCCTAACATGAAATTACTTATCGACACAGGTTGTTTTCATTCAATCTTAAGACCTTCAATAGTAGAAAAACATTTTTCAAATTGTATTTATAATTGCCCGACACAGGTCAAAAGAAGTTTAGACGAAACGGAAATTAAATTTAGAGCCAATATCCCAGCTCCAGAAGAATTAAATACTGATATGGTTATTCCAGTAATTTTATTTGATTTTCACCCTTATTTTGACGGTATTATAGGCTTACGCGACTTAAAAAATTTAAAATTTCATATTGATCTAGAAAATCTATTAATAAATAAAACTACGGAAATTCCTTTCTATTATAGGCGACCAGATGACAAACAATATACAATTTCAGTAAATGCACACGAAGCACTTTCAGCCAAGATCCCAGTAAACAAGTTTAACAATAATGCTATTGTTCCCCAATGCAACATAACTAGTCTTTATTCTCCAGAAACAAGAGATACAGTTTTAAATAACCACGATGCTTCGGAGATTATTAATTCGCTATATTTAGATTCCCAAGATTTTAATAATGATAATGATAATGTTTACGATACAGATAAAGAAGTTAATGACGATATATTTTATGAAACTTGTGAAATAAATGAAGTTTTTATAGAAAATACCGACGAAGTTAAAATAAATAAAAATAGAGTTAAGAAGAATAAGAATAAAGTGGAAATAAATAATAAAGATGTTATAGGAGAAAATAACGAAGTTCTAAGTTGTAATAATAATATTAATGAAGAAGTTATTGATAATAATGTACTTACCTTATGAAAGTTGCGAAAAAGATGAAGTTTATAGCAATAGTGATTTTAAAAATGAAGTTAGTATTGAAGTTGTTAATAATTATGATGAAGAGTATATAGAATTTAAAGAAAGTATTAATGATAATAATGATAATAAAGTTATAGAAGTTAGGAAGAATTTATTTGAAGTACCTCTTGAGTACTCTTTAGCTCATCGTGTTTCAGAAGACTTTAAGTTAGGAGCAGGTATAGCCCTACAATTTAAAGAAAAATATAATAATATTAATTATCTGAAGAATCAAAATAAACAAGTAGGTCAAATAGCAATTTTAAATGACAAGAAACGATTTATTTACTATTTAATAACTAAAAAGTACTTTTACGAGAAACCAACATACCATGATGTATTTATCTGTTTACAAAATTTAAGGGACCATATAATAAAAAATAACGTACGATATTTAGCCATGCCAAAAATTGCATCAGGACTTGATAAACTAGATTGGAATACAATTAAATAAATGATCAAATTTATTTTCAAATCTGTACCAATCAAAATAATTATTTGTTATATAGATAGTGATGAAATCAATGCTATCGAAAATCAATCCGTAATAGTAAACCCCGGTGATATAAACCAAGATATCAAACAATTTCTCAACCCTCAATTTTTGAATAATCCCATTACTAATCAGGAAATACAAGAATATTTAGAGGCCGAATTCCCCGAAGAAAATCGTGAAGTAAATGAAAATCGTTCGAAACCAAAAATAAATATAATATCCGATATTCTAATTAAACCTACCGGAGAGACTGAAGAACTTATTGAAAATAGAAACGAAATTGAAACTGTTCATTCTGCAATAGAAGATCCAATTTTAACCCCATTCCAATAACTGAAAATTGTCTAAACACTTATACTAATCAAATTATATTCATTTTAAAAGATTCAGGAAGACACCATGTTATTAAATAATACCCTTTTCCTAATAAAATTAGGCTAACTGTGAAATTGACACTGAAAAATTACGCTTATGAATTAATTAAATTTTTTAAAGAATACATAAACCCAAAATCACTTTATAGTATCTATATTCAGAAGAGTGAAATCGATTTAAAACCTAGAATTTGCAATTTATTAGCCCAAACCTTTAAAAATCACGCTTATAAACTAAATTTTTCTAATATACTTCTAACAGATATCACTGAAAAATATCGTCAAGACGAACTTTTAGTTTATCACCATGAAAAGAAAACATGTCATAGAGGTATTAACGAAACATTAATGGCTTTAAAGAAGTTATACTATTGGCCAAACATGAAAAATGATATAACTGAATATATAAATAAATGTGAAATATGTAATAAGGCCAAATATGATCGAAATCCACCAAAAATTAAATTTGCATTTACCCCTACTCCATCACAACCTTTTGAGTCTGTTCATATGGACACATTTCAAATACTAGGAAAAAATTTTTGACAATCAGACGTATTTTCAAAATATGCCCAAGCTTATTTCTTAGAATCCTGTAATTAACCGATGTTATTAATGGAATTTTTACTTTTGTATCACACTTTGGAATACCAAAATCAATAACATGTGATAATGGTATTGAATTTAAAACAACTCTTTTATCAGATTTTTGTAAACTTCATAATGTCCAATTACATTTTACTACCCCCGGTAATTCGAATAGTAACAGTAATGTAGAGAGATTACATAATACACTACTTGATAGCGTACGTGTTTTAAAACTTACTCATCCGAACTAGGATATAAAACAATTAATGCACTATGCAATCTTAGGCTACAATAATTCTATTCATAGCGTAACAAAACAGAAACCTTTTGATATAGTAAACGGTCATACAAATGCGCTTGACCCCTTTGATATAACAGATGAGATTATTTTGAATCAATATATAGATGAAAAAAAGAATAAACTCAAAATTATTTATAATAAAATACACCAACTGTCTTTAGAGGAGAAAATAAAACAAAATACCAGACATAATAAGGATAGAGAAGAAGCTTTAAATTATGAACCAAACACTGTACAATATCAACAAAATAAAGCATCCATGCGCGATAAAACGAAACCAAAACATATTAAAATTGAAATCAAAGAAGACTTAGGTTCAAAAATTAAAACTCAAGACGATAAAATTATTCACAAAGCACAATTAAGGAAACCAAAAATTAATTTACCTCCTTATTTTCAGGAGAATGAAAATGAACCTAGCTGCAGTTATGCTATTCACGACGATATTATTGACATTACTTACGAAACTGACGACAGCAACGAATGACATGACGTTTACTCCTATTAAAAATCCCTTACTCCCATTTCAATTAGGAGATACCCGTATTATAAAAAAACAAACATACATTTGTACACTATATAGAGATTGACCCTATTATTAACCAATTAACCACTATTCGCAAATTTTATGATATAATCAAGTTAACCCTTACTAATAAAAATAATACTTTACTTAACACTTCATATAGAAACGTATTACATAACCTTTTACATCACGTAGATTATTTAATTGTTGAAGTAGAAAACAAAATAGATAATATTACTCCGCATAATAGAGTTAAATGAGGATTAATTAACGCTATAGGTAAAGCATCAAAATGGCTTTTCGGAACCCTAGACTCCGATGATGGCGAAAAATATGAGAAAGCAATTGTTACCTTAGAAAATAATCAACAATCTTTTACGAATGAAATTTCTTTACAAATATCTCTCACGAAACAACTTATTAATAATTATAACTCAACAATGACAATTTTACAATCAAATCAAAACTTAATAAAAGAAAGACTAGAATATTTTGAATTTAATATTAACAAAACAATTAATGATTTTACAGCATACTTAAGAGCTCAAAATGTTTTAGATCAAGTAATACTTAATTGTCAAAATTTAATTACATTTCTTGATAATCTCGAAAATGCAATAATGTTTGCAAAATTAAATACTTTACATAGTTCAGTAATTTCAGCATCAGAACTCCAAAAAACAGTAAAATACCTAGAAAATCTCTATGAAAATGAATCAGTTTTAAAATTTAAAAATATAATTTCTTATTATCAATTAGCTGGACTTCAAATTAATTTCTCAAAGAATAAAATAATATTTGCTATACATATCCCAATATTTTTAAAGGAAATTTCAAATTTACCACCTATTTCCAATTCCAGTCAAAAATTTAATTATTATCCCAAATCAGCCTTACCTTATACTTGGTTCAAACCAACAACAATTTCAAGAAGAATGCCCCATGGTTGAGAACATTCACATATGTCAAAATCAACTTACACCGTTTTTAAATGAATGTATTACGTCATTAATTAAAGAAGCCGAAGGAAATCAATGTACCAATATGTCAGTTAATATCCAAGTTCAAACCCCAATAATGGAAGTCATTAATAGTCAATATGTTATTGCTATCCCTTCCAAACAACCATTGAAAATCTTAACAAAATGCAACAAAAATGTAGAAATTAAGATACTCTACGAATCCAATTTAACTCATATTCCTGAAAATTGCGAAATAAACTACGATAGTTTCAAATTTATTAACAAACAAGAAGAAATTCATGGTAAACCACTCAATTTACCAGAAATACAAATAAATGATTTAAACTTTAATTATCTACAAGAAAAACCTCTACAACTTCAAAATATTGACATAAAAGCTATAAATGATCTTAAAGAAAAATCAGAGCAATTAGAAATTCCAAAAATACTTGAAATTCGTTCCTTAAGTTATGGTCTAGGAACGACAACAGTTATAATTATCCTATTAGCAGCCGCATATGGTATTTGGAAACTTTACAAGATTTTGAAGAAGAAAGTGAAGAAAAATAAGAAGAAAATGGATATGGAAATGGAAATGGAGGGACTCACTGAAAACAAGCCATCAAAACTCTTGTTTTCGTCTTAAGGAGGGAGGAGTTACGTGCCTACGAACAATGGACTCTTTTGTGTAAAAGTGATGACTGGACGCTGAGTGCGCGGCACGTGTATGCTTAGGTTGCATTTATATAAAGTATATATTTAAGCTCTGATCTATTGTTAATCAGTTTTGTCTGAATTGTAGCAGTAATCGCTGCCCTGTTGCTTCCAAATAAATTGTTTTAAAAACTCATTTTCCAAAATAGTTAATTAACTAAGCGAGACATTTACGAACGAGTTATATATTTTTCTAATTTATCTGAAAAAATGAAATTAATTTAAGCTATATTTAAATTACGTTTATGAGATCTCTGTTAAAAATGAAAACATAATAAATAAGTAAAAATTGGGATTTAACTAAAACGTTTTACCGTCTAGACCTAGATCAAAATTATCTTATTACAAGCTTTTATTTAACTTGCTCTGTTAGTGTGTATATGTGGTCAAATCTTGCAACTTAATTTTAAACCACTTCCACCTCCACCTAACCCATTGAGCTGAAATTTTGCACACGCACATTTGGTTCTGGTGATAATGCAATCTAGTAGGTATACTCAGTATTGTAATTTATTCAAAATGTCCTCCGCTCCAAGATGGCGGATTACATATTTCTTCACCACCTCCTCGACATGATTATCAAATGCAAGGGTTCCCCCGCACAAGCATGTGGTTGCTTCTGGGGTACTCCTAGTTTGGAGTATTGTGAGGGTGAGAATTATTATTATTATTATAGAAAACGACAAGGTCAGCGACCTCATACTAAATCCAAGATGGCGGCCGCCCCAAAATAGCAGATTACTTCACAGGCTCCTTGAGATGGGTATCAGAAGAAAGGGTTTCACGAGTAGAGAACGAAACGGTGGGTAACGTCATACTAAATCCAATATGGCGGATACCCAAGATGATGGACTAAATTTCTTTACCACCCTCGTGACATGGGAACCAAATATCTACTAAAAGGCACAAAATAAAAAAAAATAAGGAACTTTCTAAAAACAAGCTTTTATTTAAGCCATGTAGTAAAACGAATAAAATACGTTTAGCTTTTCGTTAAGGTAATTCAATGCTAAATTGCGACATGCGCTTTTGAAATCAAAAAGCTTGTCGGGCGAATTGTATAGAAAATACATAGTTTGGCAAGTACTTGCTTGTCAACCAATCACCGTCCAATAAAATTAATTGGTACCTACTTTTATGAAAATTTCTCGTGACAAGCAATTACCTTAACGTACATGGCTTAGTAGATAGGCTATGAGAGTACGAGGACATTTTTCCCATGTTAATCCTTATGCGCCTATAAATGGGTAAAAACGTGACTAACCGTCTGCGAATTTTTCCAAAAATTTTCCGCGACTTTCTTCAGAGGTCAGTTTTCAGGAAAACTCCCCAGCAAGTACTAAGAACTTTCTGTAATTTTCCCAAACTTGAGAAAACCGAATTATTGTGCCGAGGTGACAATTACACATGTGGCTAGGGTCGACAGAACTGGGATAGCATTCGACCACAATTTCCCGGTTTTGAATTGGACAGTTGGAAAAAAGCACCAGAGATATTTTCAATAGGATAGGAATAGACATTATACTGGGGGTCGGGGGAACATTTCTAACCAAATTTCCAGGGGACTTTTTTCAGATTTTCATTCTCGGTAACCTATTGATTGCCATCGGGTAGTCAAGGTTCTTGCTCGTAGGTAGAAGTCGATTATACTGGGGACCATTTGTAGCAAAAATTTCCACGCGACTTTTTTCAGATTTTCATTCTGGGTAACCTATTATTAGGAATATGTGAGACAAGACATACACAAGTGTTACTAAGATTTGATTGGTGAAAATAAAGGAATTTTTCGAATATGCTTTGATCAGTTTATGCGAGAAATTTTAACTTTTGTACAGGAATGGATTTTTTGTGACTATAGCTGGAAGCAATGAAATACTGAGAAATCAACGTTCAGATTATCGATCGGGTACCAAACGAGTTCTGACCTGAGGATTGGATATACCTACCTATTTTCAGATTTTAGGGCTAGAGATTTTTTAGTGACGATTTTAGTGGGGGATACTCGGGATTAGGATATTCTTTTATACTAAGATTTGAATAGTGAAAATGGCATCAAATCATCAATTCATCAAATCATTTTACGATTTATTTTTGTTGAAATTCTACACTTTTAATCACATAGGTTTCAAGATAAAACTATGTGTAGAATAATAGTTTGAGAATTTAGATGCTAAGAAAAGTGATACTAAAATTATGAACAGTAAAATTCACGTTTTTTTCCGAAAATAATTTTATGAAATACCTACTAGTACTCTGTGATCTGAGAATTCAAACGCTAACCTATTGATCTACATATTTTGGTGTTTCAATACAAGTGTTTCTGATGAAAGGGACTTTTCCTTTGAGTTTGACTAGAAATCGGTAGAAAAATTAGATTGGAACTTGTCCCTAAAAATTGAGCAATCAGTAAACGTGAAATTGGTTGAATAACTTGTATGGCTTAATGGGGCCCTATTGATACAAAAGTTTAATAATTATCTCAGATGCACTATACATTTGAAAGAGATAAGGACAAATATAAACCTAATTTGAAATTTTTAATTAGTAAATAGTACTTTTTTATTTTCTTCTTAAAACCGCTTATACAAATCCAATTCCCACATATTCTACTTGGAAAGTCAAGCCATTTTGGACCCGGGACTAATAACGTTTTCACCTTTATTTTTTGAATTAGATACATTTGAAAATCAGAAACAAATATAAGCAAGAAACAGAAAATTTGTTTTGTGTTTGGTAATCAATATTTGGAATGTAATGAAATTAACTCCCGAAGGAACTTCTAACATTTGTTGTATTTTTTCTAAAGAAAATAAAAACAAAGTATCCCAGTAGTAGCCTTAAAAGAGATACGGAAAAGAGGAATTAAGTAGTAGTTTAGTGCAAAAATTCAATAGGTAATTTAAAACCGTATTTGGTTATTATTTTTTTTATACTTGGAACAAGGCGGTTTTTGGGATCACTGATTGCGAATTTGGAATTAGATTTTCGAAATTCGAAATGGCGGATCCAATTTGACGGACGTCAAATTGAAAATTTAGCTAAGTTTTATGATACCTGGTATAAGGCTTTTGAAATCGCTGATTACGTATTTGGAACTAGATTATCATAATGACAACGCATTCCATACAAGTTTGATTGTTTTGATTTTATGATTTTTCTTAACCAGTTACGAAAATATGGGCGTTTTGGCACTTAGGCTTAAACGATTATTTGTTTGACCCCTTATACAGGCCCAACTCATCATTATTCTACCTACAATGTCAAGCCTTTTTCAACGTTATTAGACCCTGGTATGTATTTATATTTATAAAAAGTAAGCAAGATAAATAATTTGTTTAGTTTTTAGTTACAAATATTTAAAATTTATTGAAATTATAATTTTCGAAGGAACTTTAACATTTGTTGTGTTGTCCTAAAGAAAACAAGGACAAAGCGCTCCAACTGTACCTACCTTTAAAAGGGACACGAACAAATTGAATTAAGTGACTTAGTTCAAAAATTCAATTATCTAAACCTTATTTGATTTTTAATTTTATCTTTTTTTATTCTTAAGACAGAATAATGTTTTACAAAAAAAACATACTTATGTCTTTTTGAAATCCTGATGTGGTCGGTTGAATCCATTCACTGGGTTTACATTTATAAGGATTTAAATTTATAAATTGTTTTATGGCTCAAATAAATATAGACATTTGCACCATATTGTAACAATCTAAACTTTATAATTTCAGTTAGAAATAAAACTCCTCAGTGGAAATAACAAAATATAAAAAAATATTTTTATTTTCATTTGTCATGGTTAAAATATTATAGCGATCTATAAAAATAAGAAAATAATTGTCCACTTTTTTCTTTTGACTTTTCATTGCCGAATGTAATAATTAAAAGTGGATATTTTTTTAACCACTTTAGATAAAAACTGTCCTTTAACAAAATTATGTTTGCTTTATAAAAAATGTTCAGTTTTTTCCTTAAATGGAAATAAATCCATATTTGTTAGCTAATTGTTTTCTACGAAAATAGTTCAAGTAAATTAGTTTTTTTAGGAGAAATACTTTTATAAAGTTTTAAAAATTTGGGTGCAGAGTCCTAACAGACATCCAAATACAGATCAAAAGAGTCCCCACCTCTCAGGGGTGTGCTTAATTTCCTTTTGCTTCAAAAACAACCCTCTTATGTGACCTGATGTCCGTTTTTGATTTTTCCCAAAAACTGTTGCTCTGACGAGGAAAACAAATAGAACCTAAAATATTTGTTATGAAATTATACATCATTTAGGTCCTCTACATTTTTTTCGTATATCCAGCCCTTATCTCACAAATATGGTTTGAAAAATTAGGATATGCGTTGCTAAAGTTAGGCAAAAACGAGTAAAGTGACAAATATCTTGAAATACATCGGCCATAGAAAAATATTACATGCAAAGCAGATTTTTCTTACAAATACCTGGCTATAAGGACAGGAAATATGACTACAGAAAATTGTATTATTGCTACTATGTCTTTCATATGTACTCGAGCCCGTTTTCACACCACCGCTGAAGTAGAGCTCCCGGCGCGTTTTTTATGCGGTTTCCCCTTGAGGCCTCATCTACTAAAAAATAAGTACTGTTTATTCAATAATTGTATTATCTTCAGCTAATTTTTCCTAAAGATAGGTCACAAAAAACTCTACTTTGGCGCTAAATTCAGGTCCTAATCTCAATTTTCAAGGCCTACTACGAATTTTTTTTCTAGTAAAAAAATGACGAAAATCATTTAGCGATTTTTTATTTAAAATCTAACAACACAGGATACCCCAAAACCCCCACATACCAAATTTTAACAAAAAATATACAGGGAGTTCCATGCTACAAGGTTCGAAAGATGAGCTAAATAGGAATTTTAAAGGCATCTGGCGAGTCAAGTGTGTTGTGGAATCCAGGGACGGACTGCGCAGGCGGGGTACCGGGGAATTCTCCGCGGGGCCCTGGCCCTGGCGCCTGTAGGGGCCCTGGGCCTCGAGCGCCCCTTCGTAGGAAGGCCGCGCTCCATGCTGCGCAACGAAGACTAAAAACTACGTGCCGACTTAAACAGATCTCCCTTACTTAGATAGTGCGGTACCTCCCTACCTAGGGGCTATTTACGCGTAGCTCTCGGCCCGAAACTAGCTCAGAAAATCTCGTTCCCCATGCCCCCACTCCTTTCTCAGAGTTCAGAATTCAGAGATAACCTAAAAAAAGAAATTGCCCCGAGAAATGTCAGAGCATTATGTCTTTGCTAATTTACACAAAAAGTTTGAAGAAGAAACATACAAAACTATTATAAATCAAATTTCTCAAAGCATTTGAAACAGATTTTACAACAATGAAAAACATTATAAAGATTTTCAGTTCTTTTACCCAAAATATTTTCCTTGCAAAAGGGAGGATCTCTTAACCCGCAAAGAAGCTTTTGGAACTACCTATTTGTAATATACTAGATATGGATAAAAATGAACTAATTTCAGAATTAAATTTTTTCAGTAATATTTTCTGTGAAAGATTTAAATATAAATTGTCAAAATAAGTTAGAAGCTTCTTCAAGTTCTTCATGTTCAAGTTGTCTGGTGTGTTGTTACTTAATACTTAAAATGTTGAACATGCATTGTTCGCCTTTTGTAAATTTGTACTTAATTTATAAATTCCTTTTATCATTATCAGTGACACAGGTCAAATGCGAAACTGTTTTTTCAAAATTGAAATTAAAAAAATCTCGAATTCCTTCCAAAATAATTATAACGGACAATCTGGACAATGACCAAATTATTAATATTTTAAAAAACAATCATAATGTATAAAAATATGCTGTGATTTATTTGTGATGTTAGTTTTTTTTTTGTTTAAGTTACCAAAGAGAACTTTTTTTATTTTATTTTCGTGATATTATAAGAGAAAGATATTTTTATATACAGTGTGTCCACGGATGGACTTAACTATAGGTACTTGTAAAAAAAATTATAATATTCAATTTTTTGAAAAAATGTTATTGTTGATCAAAAGTCTTGCTTGTTCTTAAAATAAAATTGGTAAGGGAAAATTTAACATTACTGGGTGACCGGAAAATTGAAGAAACGTTAATTCGCATAAGAATAAACTGCTTCTATTTGTAGAGATATTGAAAAAAGTTATAAAGAAAATTTGTTCAGTGTGATAAGTTACTTATGGTGTACAAAATTTTAAAGCGTTAATGGGCCTACTTCTATTTTTGATTTTTTTTTTCTTGATTTATTTCTGCGGTACTCTCAGGTACATAACACACATACCTATATCCAAGTTTTACAAAACTTAATTATTTAAAAAAGAGAGCGTGGGGCCCTAATCAATTTTTCCCCGGTGGGCCCTGATTGACCAGTCCGGCCCTGGTGGAATCCCCTCAAAACAGTTGAATGATCAACAGGACTACTCAAAGTATTGGTGTGCAAAGATTGAATACAAAAAATATACAGGGTTTTTTTCTATGGGCCATCTCAAAACGCTGACATTTTATGAAACTTTATACTGGTCAACATTTTTTGTGCGTTTCCTTCCAGCCACCTTAACTCATATGGATTTACTGACTGGCAGGCTTCTGTATTTTGATAGACTTACTTCGTTTATAGCGGCTGGGGCACTTTTGATATACTCGATTTGAAGTTCCAAAAAATTCAGTATTTTGAGATGGTACAGAGAAAGACACTCTGTATATTTTTGTATTGGATCTTTGCACACCAACAATTTGAGTGGTCCTGTTGACTATTTAACTGTTTTGAAAAGATTTCAAATTTGGTATGTAGAGGTTTTAGGGTATCCCGATTAACGCTGTGGTGTCCGATTTTAAATAAAAAATTCACAAAATGGTTTTAGTCATTTTGTACTAGAAAAAAAAATCGTAGTAAGCCTTGAAAATTGAGATTAACATCTGAAATTTTGCACGAAAGTAAAGTTTTTTGCGACCTATCTTCAGAAAAAAAAAACGGCTAAAATCGGATGAAAAATAAAAAAAATACAGAGGTGTCTCAATTCCAAAGGGGCCACACTGTATGTATTTGTATCTATGTATTTTTATCTATGTACAGGGTGCCCTATTTAGATGGAATAATGAATATAACTTTTTAAAGACACCTTGTATAAAAAATGTTTCAGACGAGAGTTTTTCAGTTGATCTATCTGCATATTTTGGTGACCTTGAATTTTTTTGGAGCCAGTCATTTCGTTGCTATGGAAACCAACTTTGTTTTTTATATGGCACCATACACTTCTCTGTTCAAATTTGGAATCAGCTCCTTTTTGTGCATACGAACATGTAAAATTTCATTGTGGTTGTATAAGAAAATTTTTGAGAAAAATTAGAATTTCTGCAAGTATGCCAAAATTTAAATTCGAGAGCGTTGCCTAAAAAGTAGGCCATGCCTAATGAAAATTTTGACACTTACGTATGTTATTATGACAACCGCGTTATTGGTCCATTTATTATCAATGGTAATTTGACTGGCGAAATGTATTTGTATCTTTTGCAAAATGAGGTGATTCCTGTCCTTGGTATGCCAATCCAGGATATCTGGTTCTAGCAAGATGAAGCACCTCCCCATTAGCACCGTGATGTGCACAGCTATTTAAACTAAGTCTTTCCACAATCTTGGATTGGCAGAAGAATAGAACAGCGCATAAGAAAGGAATAGCGTTGATTCCTCCAGAATGGATTAGGAATGTTATAGTTAGTAGTTTTTAGGACAGACTGGACCATTGTCTCGCTGTGAATGGAGAACATTTCTAGCATTTGATTAATTGATTTTTAGGTACCATTGATTTATTGTGCCTATTCATTTATTAATAAACAAATTTTGCAAGCTTAACATGCTTTACTTGTCGTCGGTAAGTTATCATTACATGCAAAAATGTCAAAATTTTCATTAGGCATCGCCTACTTTTTAGGCAACGCTCTCGAATTTAAATTTTGGCGTACTTGCAGAAATTCTACTTTTTCTCAAAATTTTTCTTGTGCAACCCCAATGAAATTTTAGATGTTCGTATGCACAAAAAGGAGCTGATTCCAAATTTGAACAAACAAATGTATGGTGCTATTTAAAAAATCAAAGTTGGTTGCCGTAGCAACGAAATTACTAATTACCAAAAAATTCAAGATTATCAAAATACGCAGATAGATCAACTAAAAAACTCTTGTCTGAAACATTTTCTTATACAACGCGTATTTAAAAAGTTATATCCATTATTCCATCTAAATCGGGCACCCTGTATTTGTATCTATGTATTTTCATTATTCCATTTTTGACTCGAAATTATTTTATTTTACTCGTTTTTGCCCAACTTTAGCTACATAATTTTTCAAACCATAGTATTTGTGAGAATAGGGCTGTATATAAGAAAAAAATGTATAGGATGTATAAACGTATAATTTCGTAACAACTGTTTTAGGTTCCTATTCGTTTTCCTCGTCAGAGTAACAGTTTTTGAGAAAAATCAGAAAACGGGCTCCAGGTCACATAACTGGGTGGTTTTTGAAGCAAAAGGGGATGAAGCTCCCTTCTGAGAGGTGGGAGCTCTTTTAATCTGTATTTGTATGTCTATTAAATTTACCTCGATTAAAAATATCTGAATGCTAAAACTGTAAGAACTAAAAATGCACCAGTATGAGATAAATATTATATCGTATAAGCAAATGGTACATTCGAAAGCCTTCTCAGTCCCGTTGAGCTGGCAACATTGCTGGTATTCACAATGCTGTAAGACGTAGCAAAAATTATACAAACGGGCTCCACTTTGAGGTTCTATATGTCGGGGTTGACAACGACTGTTAACCATCATAAAAAAAAATTTTCGTATATTCCTACCCCTCTAAAGTTGCTCGAAAAGTTATAGTTTGGTAATGTATTTTTTTGCAAAATATACACCTGATATACCTTTGGATCTAGTGGGTCTGAGGTTGCCTGTAGAACGTATCGGGTCTGACTTTGTCTGTTGAATCAATATATATATAAAGCAATTAGTTCATTGGCGGAGATCCGGGTAACGAGTACCAAAATTTCGCAAAAATAAATAATACGGGCCTGTAAAGCATTGAATATTTTTATCTTGTCTAACGTAAAAATTAATTCTAAGCAAATTACGTATCTTGCGTTTTTCTCGTATCTCTTACAGTTTTAGAGTAAAATGTAATCTAGTTGCTATTGTTACACGAATTACCTCATAGTTGGTACAGCAATAATAATCACTTAAATAAATTATTTAAAAATATTACATAATGAACTCACATGAACAGAAGTCAAATAAACTGCTGAAAATGTCCTCCACGAGCCAGTAAACACCCATGTCCACGACGTGCTAAATTGTCTCTTACACGCTGGAAAATTTCGGGACAGGCGCGAATCGTATTAAAACCATTAATAATTAAAAAAATGATCGACTTACTTGAAAGGATGATCAATTTTAATTATTCGAGCGTCGTAGTCCTTCTATGATCTTTAGTAGGTAACACTTGTGTGAGTCACGCACTCGGTTTAAAGAAAAAACGCCAGCCGGCCCCCGATAAACCCGATGTAATCAGTTCATTTTTGAGCGAGCTAACAATCGCCGAGGGTCAAGGGAGGGCTGGGTTATTATAGATCATAGAAGGACTACGACGCTCGAATAATTAAAATTTATCATCCTTTCAGGTAAGTCGATCGATTTTTTAATTATTCGTCGCGTCTCCGTCCTTCTATGATCTTTGGTAGATGTTTAAAGAAATTTAAGGCGATTGTCGGAGCAGTGAGCCATAAGTATATCTATATATAATGCAATGAGTGGAAACTCTCGTTACAGAAAATATCTGATATAGGTAAATATTCCATAGAAAAATACTTCATAATAAAGACTTATTAAGTTTTGAACAAAAAAGGAACAAAGTAGTTAATTAACACAAGGCTACGAGCGTTCTGTACCTAGTATTTAAGAGGGGGTTGCCGACAGCGAAAGTGACGTTAGAATTCGTATTTTTTAAGTTGTATAGCATAACATCTAATAACATTTTACCTGGCAAAAATTTAGTACAAACATCTCTGTCTTCATTTTAATCATAAGATCTTACAAGCAGTGTTTTATTTTATAGGTTATGAAAACCTTGGGAAAAATAATAATTCCAGTGCATATGCTTTTAAGATCTTATGATTAAAATGAAGACAGAGATGTTTGCACTAAATTTTTGCCAGGTAAAATGTTATTAGATTTTATGCTATACAACTTTAAAAAATACGAAATCTAACGTCACTTTCGCTGTCGGCAACCCCCTCTTAAGACGCTTTTAGCAAAAGCAGTTTAACTGTTAATGACCGGTTTATTATAAAATATGTTAAATATCTGAGAAGGTTTGTCCAGCCTGGTGTGTTTAAAATTAAATCTATATTTACGCCTGATCGGAACGCTGTAGATGTTGTATAGCATGACGTCGCACGGAACGATTACTAAATATTGAAGGTGTCAATGCCGCTTTTTGACAATATTTCTTTTGCCCATCTACTTGATTGTCTGTATACAGGCTGGGTGATAGGGTCTCTGGTAAGTGTATATAAATGTCATCTACTCTAAATGTTTTTGTAACTTCAATGTCGATGCTACGCATAATTTTGGATTCTCTTTAAAATACGGAAAAATAAGAACAGGTTGTTTTCTGTTAAGTCCGGATGTTTTTATAGGCAGTGAAATTCTTATGTCTAGTCTGTCATCAAAACGAATAATATTACGGAGCTGAATTTTTGACACGGTCTGCATGCTAGACGCCGACGTGAGCGCCAGTAACATTACTAATTTCTGAGATAGGTCTTTTAAGGATAGTGAATTTAATGGAAAATTATTCTCTAAATATTTTAAGACCGGAGCAGGATCCCAAGTAGTTGAATATTTTGGGGCGGGAGGATTTTTGTTATACGCTTCTTTTAAAAATCGCTTCATAATTTTTTGGTTGTCCAAATCGATGTCAAAAAGTATCGCCAAAGCTGCTTTTGAAGTGTTAATTGATGTATAAGAAAGACCCTGGTTTAGTGCTTCCAACAAAAAATTTAAAACGGCGTCCAAAGAAAAATAATATGGGTCGTAGTCTTTGATAGTACAATAGTTCTACCATTTTTTATAAACACTTGTTTATTGTTTTAATGTCTTTTCTGTGACTGATGCAAGAACTATTGGAATAGCTGATTCTGGAACGTTCCTTCATCTCATTGCTCCAGACAGCTTCCCTGCCGCCCGGGAAAGGGTCTCTGACAGAGGGTGAAGTTTCCTACAAGGTCAATAAACTAAGTTTTTATCTGCACCTAATATTATCGGATCTTGTGTTAAAAGCTCCAAAAATACGGGGTACCAGGGTTGGGATGGCCAGTTTGGTACAATTAGAATCCGGTAGCTGGATCTGGTTTAATTTTTTGTAACACCCTACCTATTAATGAAAAAGGGGGGAAAAGCGTAAAAATAATAATTATTATTCCAATTTACTGTAAATGCATCAACTGAAACACAACCTGGATCAGGAAGCCAAGACGTGTGTATGTGAAGTATGTGACGTGAAAAGATCGATATTAGGTTTTCCAAACATGTTACTAGGTAATACGCCGAAAATATTTCTGGTTGAGTTCAAATTCTGTATTAAGAAAATTTGACCTTGACAAAAAATCGGCTCTGATATTCTCCGAAGTGTTTATATAGGAAGTGAAGACATAAATATTTCTTAATTCGCGCCAGGGCCAAATAGCCGAGGCAATTTTGTTTAAACTTTTGTAATTTATATTTCCCATTTTGTTAAAACATGCCACTGCTGTTATATTGTCTATAAGTGGCAGAATATTACAGACAGTTTATGTTTAGCTAAAGATTTTAGAACATTAAATGCTGCCATAAGTTCTAAGCTATTTATATGTCTAGCTCTATCTTCAAAACTCCAAAACCCTCGTGTTTCCAAGCTCTTCGTATGGGCATCCCATCCCGTCTTAGAAGAGTCTGAATAAATTTCGAGTGTAAATTGAGATTTTTAAAATTTTTACCGGAACACGATAGGTTTTGTAACCACCAATTAAATTTATTTTTTAAGGAGGTGGGGATTTGCATAATTTGTCTATTAAAATTCATTCATTTCATTTAACTTTAAATATTTTTGCTTTAATATTTCAAAGGGTTTCAAATTTAAATGCCGGAGCAATGGATACAAGTTTTCCTGATTCGACAAATTTTTGTATTTTGAAATTTTTTATAGGTTTTTAAGTGGTTTAATTTTTCTGTGTAGGGAAACAAACACTCTTTTTATAATTTATTAGGAAACCTATAAGGACTGTAATAATTGCTAAGTAATCCGACAAGTAAGTTTTGCCAATAAGCAAAATATCATCCAAGTAAATAACTAGTTTTACTCCAAAGTTTCTTAAATATTTTACAATTGGTTTTAGTAACTTGTAAAAATGAAAGACCAAATGGTAAACAGTTGAATTCATATAGGGTGTTTTGAAATTTGAATCTAAGATATTTTCTATATTTGCGGTGGATAGGTAACAAGAAATAAGCGTCCTTTAGATCTAATTTGGCTAAAAAGGAATTTTGTGATATGAGTCGAATGGCTGTCCGATAATCCTCTAGTTTAAAGCGACTTACAGGAATAACATTATTTAAAATTTTGTGATTTAAAATAACTCTGTAATTACCGTCAAGCTTTCGAATAAGAAAAAATGCCGATAAAAATTCATTTTTATCATAGTGACATTTTGAGATCGCACCTTTTTCAAGTAATATTGGAATTTCTTTTTGATACAACATAGGTAACTTTTGAGGGCGATATTCTGGGAACAGCTTGGATTTTTAATGCGCAACTTTGCTGTGGCTTTTTTATAAACGGTATTTTAATACCTTCTATCCATTGCATAACACCTAGAGTGCCCGGCAGACGTTTCCACCTATCCTTAAAATATTTTAGCCTGCCGGCGCTTGGCCCCTGTACCTCTATTTGTGGTACTTCGAGCTCTGATGCTTGTAGAATTGTTGGTGCCGGCTTTGGCCCCTCTTTGCTTCCCTGGTCTTCTTCCTGGATGACTGGTCTCGTGGCGCAGGAGATTTATTCCTCCCGTTCCACCTTTTTTTTTAAATGGGACGCTTGGAGTTGCTGAGTTGCTTTTTTTGTCTTCCGCTGCTTTGCGAATATTTTGACAAGATTTCAATTTTTCTAAAAACTCAGATCCAAAAAGACTGTTATCTATAGGGTGCCCCCTTGCTTTCATCATTGAGAAAAGGTTGAATTAGTTGTATACGGATAGTCGAATTAAGACAAAATAAATCAATCCAAAGTTTACACTATGTCAACGTTTCGACTATATTATTTAGTCAGGACTTGTGCGATCTCTGGTATGACTGACAAATACTGTGCAACATATTTCACATCAGTAACAAAAAACATACATGTCATAGGTTCAATGGAGACAACATATAAGGTAAAACAACAAATCATAAAATACCAGGTATTAAATGTCTTCTGGTCAAATAATAAGAGTGCAAAGTATGAAGCAAAAAGGTTGAATCTCAAATTTTCGTTTAAGAGACTGGCAATTTCTGATCATCTAATGTCACCGGTGTGTTGGAAGCTACGAGTTTTAAATTTAAAATTTTACCAATTGCCGTTATGCCGGCGCCAAGCTGTCCTTTTAGGTTGCACAGAAAAGTATCGTTTTTCTGAATCTGAGTTAAGAATAAAACCTAAGAACTCGATTTGTCAATATCGTCTTTACTTCTTAGTTAAGCTTTGGTGAAGTGAAGGGATTAGATATTTTACTCACTAAGTCCTTCCGACTATTAGCGGGAAAACCCTCACGCAGGTATATTGTCCAATACTACGCACGGAGGGACCACTTCCTGTTGTTCTTCTCTCGAATACTCGGACGAGGAAAAACTTGAATCCATTGGGGAAAAACACAAAATAAGTATTCCTCCTATTTTTATGTGTAAAATAGAAAACGAAATGATTTTATAGTTACCGAAAGTGCCACGATGGAATCTGAATGCAGTGACAGACAAATGTCTGTGGGCTATTGTAGTCAAGATGCACTTCACCCCTGCCAGACAAATTCATTATTTGTACTTAAGTGCAAGCAAACGCTTGCGGGCTCGGTAGTCAAAACGTTCTACACCCCTGCTAGACAATTTCATTATTGGTACTTAAGTGCAAGAAAACGCTTGCGGGCTCGGTAGTCAAAACGTACTACACCCGGTACCCATAGGAAGACAACCTAAAAATCTACAACAAAAAATATAACTGACCTTCTGTTTGCTATTCGCTGCTTTCAGGACAAAGAACTTTTTCTAATCTCGAAAATTTCTTCTTAAGATTCACTAACTCTTCATAATCCTTTCTTTTGATGTCGCGAGGCATTTTTACTCCGAAAATTTAACAATAAATAATACGATAGATCGATGCGATGGTCCGCTTGCGAGCGCACATAAAAATGAACTGATTACATCGGGTTTATCGGGGGCCGGCTGGCGTTTTTCTTTAAACCGCGTGCGTGACTCACATAAAAGTGTTACCTACCAAAGATCATAGAAGGACGGAGACGCGACGAATAATACGCAGTCGAAGGTCTTCTTCAGTTTCAATAGGCGTTGTGAAAATAAGTTGTTTAAGGTGACCCCAAAAATAAAAATCCAATGGATTGAGATCCGGCGAACGGGGTGGCCATGAGTGGGATCCACCTCTGCCTATCCAGCGAGCCAGGATATTGTTGATCCCAATAGTTCCTAACAAGTATTGCAAAGTGAGGCGGAGCGCCGTCATGCATAAACCACATTAAAGCTCTCATTCTTAATGGCACTGCTTCCATCAATTCTGGCAATTCATCTCTAAGGAAATTGTAATAGACATCACCAGTAAGTCGATTGGTTCTTCGACCATAAGCATGGGGATTATCTTCCGCCAAGATATGGGTATTGTGAAAATTCATAATGGCATCTCTCGCTTCATCTGTAAATAGGATTTTTTTCGAAAAATGTGGGACTCGTAAAGAATTTTCTTGAAACCAGTTAGAAAAATCAACTCTAGATGGAAAATCTCGAGGCAACAAAGCTTGCACTCTTTGTACGTGATAAGGATAAAGTAAATAGTCCTTTAAGATACCCCATACTGCTTTGTAACTCACATTCAACTCAATCCCGATTTTTCTCGTACCCGTGCCTGGATATTCTTCCACCATATTTAAAATCTCTTTCTCAAGTTGTGGGGTTCTAACTGTCAGTGGTCGGCCGCCTATTTTCCTTTTTGAGAAGCTACCTGTTTCCTCTAACCTGAGATGCAATCTTGTAAACGTTTCCGGACATGGTACTCGTCTATTAGGAAAACGTTCTGCATATAAACGTCTTGCCTCGCGCGCGTTTCCATTTGTTAAACCGTACATAAAGCGAATTTGAGCCATTTCTTGATTGGTAACCTCAGCCATTATGAACAGTGTACAAATTAATAAATTGGAAAACAATTGAAAAGGATATTTGAAAAATGTCAGAGACGACACATGTCACGAAGAAAACAAGTGTGGTTGCCATGGAACGAAGCAAAGCCTATTCATAACATTTGAAACTATTTTCAGTTAGCTCAGAGTTTCTCAATAATTTGTCAAAATAATAATAATAATAATTATTATGCTATCAATAAAGTCGTTTATAATTATTATTATTATTATTATTATTATTTTTATTAATAATAATATTTAACAATAAGATCAATGTCAATAATAATAATAATTATTAATTATTATTAATACATTATTACTATTAATTTATTAATTATTATTATTGATGTGAGCTCATTATGTAAGATTTTTAAATAATTTATTTAAGTGATTATTATTGCTGTACCAACTATTAGGTAATTCGTGTAACAATAGCAACTAGATTACATTTTACTCGAAAACTGTAAGAGATACGAGAAAAACGCAAGATACGTAATTTGCTTAGAATTAATTTTTACGTTAGATAAGATAAAAATATTCAATGCTTTACAGGCCCGTATTATTTATTTTTGCGAAATTTTTGGTACTCATTACCCGGATCTCCGCCAATGAACTAATTGAAAAGTTTAAAATGGGCACAAAGTAAGTGTACCAAATATCACTGGAATATCGTTTGCCACTAATTAATGATAAAAAGAAAAAGCATAAAATTTTATTTTTTCAACACTTTCTATGTCGAAAACGAAGCGGCATTCGAAAAAAATTTATACCACATTTTCGTCTTAAAATTAGGCGAAAATTCACCTCCTTCTTTTTGTCAGAGAGGTTAGGACTATTAACGCGTATGACTGCCAACTTAGAACTATTTATTAAGAGGCTACGATACTTATGAAATCCGCCTAAAGTGCCCGACTCAATTCAGGACAAACGTCGCTCGATTAGATATGCCTATCCTTTTCCTTCCTCTAGTCCCCACGACTCCCCACTCCAGCCTGCCCCTTCATAGTGCTACGATTGAGGGGCAGCCGGCCGTAGTTACTACACTGAGAAAAATCTGTCACTTTGTAAAAAAAACCTGTTCAATTCAATATGAGATATTATTCCTCAAACTCAAGCAGAAGCTTTTTTGTAACTGACAATAATCAATTCAATGACAATTGATATTGAATTCTAATGAATAATTCAAATGTAATATTTTATTTCAATAAATAGCATGTTCTGGAATTGATTCTACAATATCTCTTTTCTAAGCACATTCTTTTGTCAGAACAACATAACATAACGTTTCATGGTGTTGAATTGAATAGGGGTACATTTGACTGTTCATTATACTGAAATTACAACTACTGTCACTGAATTTTTGCTGAATTTGTAATAATTGTGGGTACTAATATCAATTAAAATTATTAGTAATATATCATATTATTGCCTAAATAATAAGCAAATGATGTGTAAAATGCGAATCAAGTTGCTAGTGTAGCAACTTATAATTGACAAAACAGAAATGTAGCAGATGAGATCATTAAATTAATAACATTTAATATTAGTGGATACAAGTTCTAGTAACCCCCAGTTTGTTAATAGCCATTCACTGGCACAGTGTTCATTATGACTACGAACGATATAAAATGTAGGGTTGATTCAAAACCTTTGCGATCATTGATTTTGGTAAATTACTCAGTCAAGGTCACAGCTTTGTGAAGTGACAATACGTCTTCTTAACGGAAATTTAAACTATTTTAAATTTATTGGTTCATCTGAAATTATCTACGTCAAAAGTATAGATTAGATTAGAAAAGTGACTATATACACGAACTCACTAAAATCACCACAGTTTTTTTTCCTGTGTAGATAATATGAAATAATAAGTCAGGTGCCGGCCGCCGCCGACGGGTCACACGAGTCTCGCCGATGCCGACGAAGAAGCGCGAATTTTTAAAAAACGGCGGTGGCCTGTTTGCTTTATTGCAAAAATGATATTTTTTGGGAGTTATTCCGGGCGTTCACTTTTCGTTGGCAACACACTGCATAGCTTTTTGGCGTCGAAGCAATTTTACTATTATTTTTCATATCAGCAAACGTGCATAGGTACTATGAAGAGTTCGTGTATAAAAAACTTCTGTAATTACTCAATTATAAAATCTAAATTAACGATTCGATTACCGAATTCTTCTTGAACCACGTTAGGGTCAGTTGAACATCTATCAATGTTTGATTGGATAATTATTGTTCTGCATAATAGTGTTACGACTAAAAAAGTGCGTCTACTTCTATAAAATGTTTTATATACCTAGTATTCCATATTTATATTTGTGTAATAATAAATAAATCTAACTGAAAACTTTCTACACTGTAAGAGCAGCGTCCAGAGATATACTTTCTAGACTTTGGTAAGGGTTCACTTTAGAGGGATTAGAGTGAATAGGCCATAGGTGACTATGATTTGTTTATTTAAAAACAGTAAGCGGTTTCGTTAATCTATAAAATTACATCATCAAGGACTACAATATAAGATTTAAAAAAGTAAATAAATAAAGGATAATCACTTATAGTCCAAGAGCTTGCAGGAAATTTGAAGGAGATACTTGAAAAAGGTTATAATTATGTAAATGTTTTTAATTGTTTCAACTTTGACTTGTGGCTGAATGTATATATTTCAAATATATAATGGCTAGGTAAGTAAAGGTTCTTTATTTATTTATACATATACCTACTATACCTGCCCTGAGGATGTAGGTAAATTTATAGATTTGCGAAACCGGTCTCCGTTTTTAAATAAAGTAATAGTTTTGAGATAATAGGAGCTATTAATTCCTAATCCCTTGTAAATGTTTCATTCAAAGCCCTGTTTTTCCCAGAAAGTTTGTTTCTCAAACCTTATGCACCTGCACTTATACCTAAATCCGAATAATAAGTGTGCAAAATGCAAAATATGTGTTAGTACCCTAGTACCCCTATCTCAAATTCTGGGAACCATATTAGGTACGGGAATAAAAGCACACAAGCCCACAAATTACTCCTATTGGTTTCACTGTGACTGTTGCGACATCATTATCAAACATTATAGGTATTCTTGCAATGACTGCCGTTCAGTTTCAGAACCTTCTGACAAATCTTAATTATCGAACATCCTAAAAAATGTATTAAAATGTCATAAATTCGACAGACTGGAACAATAAAATGTACCTTCTATTTTTATTTTGCCCGATTTTCAACTCAAATGACTTTCGAACAATCTTCTAACGAAGAAGTTTCTAAAACTGACTGGGTGTCAGAATTATTATCGTTCCCTCTGGAAAGTATATAAATTAGCTTTTATCATGCAGCGATTTGACACAATAATCGTATTACATAGGATATTATTCGTTTTCAAAAAATGCTTCACATGACCCATTTATTTGACAAAAATATTACTTGTACCTATCACATTTTTAAAGTAAAAATCAAGCGCACAATTTGGTCTAGAATTTAAATTTACTCTTTTTGCACGACCAGGCCATTTTATGCCCTAGGGATTAAACCATTTTACACAAAAGCAAAAAGTACTTTGTGAATAATAATTATTTATTTATTATTCCTGGAGGAATAATAATAATGAGTATTATTATATGCCAGTCGACATACATAATGTAATATTCTAACATTCAAAACAAGCGAAACACAAATAAGGGAGACTGAGACTAATAAAATGAAAAATGAAACATCTGATATCGATTGAAAGTTCCCCTGACGTGGTTCCCGAGCCCGGTGAGGTAGGCCGAAGTAGGGGGAGTAGGGGAACCACGAGTTCCAGCGAACGCCCGCCCGCCCGCCTATCTCCGTACGTCTAATTCCTGCTCGGACAAACGAACAAACGTATCGACTTGAAAGTAGTCTTAAAATAATGTTATCGAATGCCTCAATCGTCGTTGTGTCTTTCGAATTATTTTTGAGCGGCGGAAATACTCGAAATTCTTAACCGAATATAGTGGAATTTCGGGTATGTTTGGCATTTTTTTTAACAGTGTCGCATTAGTCCTGCACAGTTCGTGATACACAACGACGATTCTTCATAGTTTTATCTAAGCCACAAAAAAAATCGAGTGAAAATATTAAGAAATGCAAGTAGGAGATGTAAACTACGAAACCCTTGAAAATAGGGGGTATCGTAGCGCCTTAAAATCTTTAGCATGGTGAAAATAAAAACAAATATTATTCCATCAATTTAGATGCCGCAGATACTTTACACAGAGAGGAAATTGTAAACTGTGTGTGTCAGAATATTGTCTCAATAGGTACATACCTCATACCTTATTGGGATAATGTTCTTTTTTGCCCTTTACACATCCCTAGGGAGGATTTCTTAAAATCTTTCATAGTTCAAAACATGGAAAGACTATCGAGAGTAAAAACGTTTCTAAATTAATTATTGGGCTACAGAATACTGATTTCTTCTTTTAAATAAACTACCTAACTTACAAGAAAGTTCTGTAAAAAAGACAAATAGGCGTTTCTAGTTTCTACCATTCTTTTCAAAGGTCGCAAACAGTAATTCGACCGTTAAAAAGGTCTTCCAACTTACTGATAACGAGTACCAAAATTCAAGTTTCTATATTCAACAGTCGAACAGTTTACTCCAAATAGATATTTGTACATTATTACGGAACACCCTGATTTAATTTTACATTTTAAAAGGAATATAGATGTCCAGACATTGCCATTGTCTCACTTAGTACCTAATTTTTATATTCGAAAGTTTTTAGGACTATTTGGTACATAGGTATTTTTTGTGTAAGTACTATAAAAATGCTGTTATAGAATAAAAAAATTGTTTAGTTTCTCGTCTCTAGTGTATTTGTTGCTAACTGGGATTACCTAGATATGTCCCACTTTGGACCAGCGATTGTCTCAGTTAATATACTGGGGGTATTGAGACATTTTTTACAAACTTAAAAAAATGTAGGTATATAGTTATTTGTGACAATTAAGTACTTTTATTATCCAGTTAAACTCAATATTTATGCAAGGCACAAAACTTGATTCTTGTGACACACTGTATGCCATTAAAGACTGCCAAGTCAAGCTTATGCATACTTAAAAATACCAATAATTTATATTTATTATTATATTAATTATTACCCCGGTTTGTCGTTATTATAATTAATTTACAAAGACTTTCACCGAAACTGCATAAGTGATGTAGGTCCACCCATCCAAAATTTAAAATCGAATAGCTTTGGCTGAAAAAACTTTCC
The DNA here is from genome assembly GCA_963920635.1 of Pseudeuparius sepicola. Taxonomy (NCBI): domain Eukaryota; kingdom Metazoa; phylum Arthropoda; class Insecta; order Coleoptera; family Anthribidae; genus Pseudeuparius; species Pseudeuparius sepicola. Next base: position 52,217,178 of record OY987301.1, read on the forward strand.
ACTGCCAATGATAATTTAGTACGATATTAAAACGTCTATTAAATCATTGGTATCAACGTTATGCCGTACATACTCGTATAAATGTTAGGTAGATTTATACCTAGTTATTATTTATAGACATTTATGTCTCAAAAGAAAATTTTTACCGATGAAAATTTCGTCGGTACCGAAATTACGTTTTAGTTCCGACGTTTACAAAGTTTGTATACGTTGTTGCAAATAAAAATACTTACAAAAATAGCCACCATAAAAACAAAAAACAACGTCCTATAATTTGTTTATAATTCGAAGATATAGAAAAAATAAAAATTAATAGGAATTTCGATAAAAGGTTGATCTTGAAAATTTCATAGTATTTTTTGAAATATTTAAAATTTCAGCGTAAATGGATAAAAAAATTAAACATATTTATAAAAACAGAATCTATTAAAAAGAAACAAAATTTTTTAAGTTTTGAGGCAAATTGTAATAACCTGTTGGAAAGTTACGAACTAACAGAGAAGACAGAATACAGAAGTAGTAAGACTATGGGAGTTCTAAGCCAAACCTGTCACTTGTCCGGCTTGATACTATCATAGGGGTTTGATTAGAGTTTTGTTGTTGAAAAACCTGGTGAGCGTTCGAGATCTGGAAGTAAATTTGAGATTCAGAGTTTTAAGAGAATAAGTACTAAGTATGATGAAAAGGTGGTTATGGAATTGGCAGACTTCAAGACCATTCTGCCCCAGCGGTTTACGGATGAATTAACTCAAGAACGAATTGACAGTTTGAATGGCGACAAAAGGTACTTTTTAACCAGCTTGGAAGCTGTCGGCAAAACGACTAATAATATTTTTTCTGAAGAATGAACGAGAGACTGCAACGTCATATGGAGGAATTGGAAAAGCTGAAAACGATGTTAGTATGTACGAATTAAATAAAAAGTCTAAAAATGTAAAATTGTGAAAATAAAAATATTATTTGTTTGTATGGTATTTTTTCAAAACCTATAGAAGACGGAGTAATTGAATAAACTTGAGTCAATCTAATGCTGATAGTGAATAGGGGCGGGTTGGTAAACATATTAATTGACAAATTACTAATCGAGTTACATCTTCCTGGTTATCAGTATTGCGGTCCTGGTACTAAGTTAGAAAAATACTTTGTAGAGGTGATTCCGGTATAAATAAAGTTGATTCAGCCTGTAGAATTCATGATATTGCTTATAGTACAAGCAAATCTCTAAAAGAACGACACAAGGCCTGATTGGGAACTAGAAAATCGTGCTTGGGTAGAGTTAAAACAAAAGACACTAGATTTGGCGAGAAAGCAGCCGCCTGGATCGTTACGAGTGCAATGAAGGTCCAAAGAAAATTGGGATTTGGTATTAAACGTCAATTTTCGTTTAGAAGAGACATAGCGAAGAAGTTGGATAAGGCACTAAAAAAAATCCTTTACCACCAATCAGTTGAGTGACTCAAAAAATTAAAAAGTCGTCGTTAGCCGCAGTGCGGACAGCACGCGTGCATATAAAAAATGGGTGGAAAGGGTAAATTAAAAATACCTAGGATCATTCCCTTTGAACAAAAGACTGGCGGCGAATTTATTCCTCTCACGCCTATTCTAAAGGCCCTGGGAGCCTTGGGGTGGAGCTGGTGGACCAAGTACCATAGCTAAAACTATAATGGACGTAAACAATGCAAAAAAGCTGATGGAGAATCGAAAGCAAGCTATGAAGATCGTTGGTTCTGGACTTTATTTGCGAAAAAATAGACGTGAAGGATTCGGTCTATTCTTAAAGAAGCAAAAAAACGCATGAGGTTACCCAAGAGACCTTTAACCAACCTGGATTTAATAAAATTCGCTGAAGGAATTCCATTTTTTAGGGGGTTTATATGAGAGATACCTTACCTAAAAAGCCGATAAAACGAATCGGCCACTTTTAATTTGGCTCCAGCCACAATTGTACATGTTCAGTATGCATTTTGTCATAAACAAGCATTAAGTTGAATTTTATTTAACTTTGCTATGCTAAAATTATTCTGTTTTGTATAAACGTTGACAACTACTGAATTAGTTTTATTCATTAATATTGTAACCATTTTCACTTAGGTAGGTTTATACAGCATTTATATGCACTGAGACAATAGTTTCAGTTTATTAAAAATAAGAAAATTTTGTAAAAAGAAAAAGTTCTACTTACAACTGCTAGGGTGTGTAGACTCGACTTGTTAATTTTCATGATGGAGCACTGAACACAGGAAAAACTGTGTATGAACTGAGTTGAAAGTGATCAACCACACAATGTTATCTGTATATATTTATATCCACAGTCCTACCACCACCATCAATTCCACTTGCTAATCAAATGGAAGAAATTGCTAATTTTGTATCATCCAAATTGAAATATGTTGAACCTATGGATGAAGCTATAAAGATTCAGTGCTAATGACATTATTGTGCGCGACCACTGTCATTTTACCTCTATATTCCGCGGTTATGCACATCAGGCATGCGATCTAAATTACAAGAACTCATTCGTTGTCCCCGTAATTTTTCACAATCTTAGTGGGTATGATAGTCATTTTATCATACGTGAACTTGCAAAATGGAATCACATTACACTACTTCCTGTAAATAATGATAAATATATTAGCTTCACAATGTTCTATAATAAATCAAATATTAGATTTCGCTTCATTGAGTCTTTCAAGTTCTTGGCCTTCTCTCTCGACAAACTAGCATCATCTCTAAATACTTTTGAAAATACTAGAAATAAATTTCGTTCCGAAAATTTTTACTTTAACTAGGAAAGGTGTTATTTGCTATGAATACATCGATTCCTTGGAAAAATTGGAATAAACTACATTACCACCCATCCAACATTTTTATAACAAATTAAATGACTCTAATATTGATGAGAATGATTACAACCACGCTCAATTAGTTTGGGAGAGGTTTGGTATCAGATCAGATCTATACTTAAAAACTGACATACTTTTGCTTACTGATATATTCGAGAATTTTAGAACCAATTTTCCACAAAATTACTGCTTAGATCCCGCCTGGTCTATACTTTACCAGGATTCAGTTGGGATTGTATGCTTCGGTATACAAAATGTAATTTGGAAACCTTACAAGATAGTGACATCTTAATGTTTTTCGAGCGAGGCATTTGAGGTGGTGTAAGTCACCGATTTTCTATGTGTGAACCCCTTCCTTGCGGAGGATTTGAGTGGGTCTCTAATAGCATTGATGTCACCAAAGTAGCTGACGACGGTCATCTTCATGACCTTCATAAAGACCTTCCTTTCGCACCTGAACAACGTAAATCTCCAGGTTCTAAAATAAAAAAGCTCTTCATTTTAGAGCCAGCTTTTCAACACGGCTTAATATTGAAAAAAAATTATAGTGTTTTGAAATTTAAGCAATCTACCTGGTTAGCTCCCTCTATAAAGTTCAATACTCATTTAAGAACGGTGACAACGTTATATTTTGAAAAAAAAAATAGAATGAAACTTATGAATAATGGAATCTACGGCAAAACAATGCAGAACGTTAGAAAGCATAGCCAGACGCTTTTTCAAAATCGATATATTTTTTCCTAGCATCCATACTGATTTAGTTTCGTCATACTTAGGACCATATATGTCCTATCGATTTTAAGCGAATTAGCCATAAAGTCCGTTACACACGGTATAGCTACTTTAGGATATTATACAGTATCAAAATGCCCGTACACTTTGCCGATTTTTGAAGGGAATGTCCACAGGTTTGATTTCACCTTTAATGAATGGGCAATTGGGACTCCAGCTAGCATGATCTGGCCATGGATCAACCTTTTTCCGTTGACTGATAAAGACGGCTCATGGCTGTCACGTCTGACACATTTTTGGCTCACCATGCACTTTGTAGCTCTGAGAAGTCTTTATAAATACGTTAATCAACGCTTTTTCCATTTATATCCCTCGATATTGCAAAATGAGCACTGGAAAACATCTTCATAATTTGTATAAAAAATGCAGCTCGAACAAGCTTTTCTGCTAATAGGGGGCTTGACCAGTTTTCAAACGTTCTTATAAGACTGTCGTAATTACGTTCCAACGCTCACTCAGTAATAGTCTTACTATTTCAATAAATAATTTTGCTACTAGCGATGAAGAACATTTGATGATCTTGAGTGGGGAGCTCTCTGGGCTTGTCCTTGTGGGTGTGGAGAAATGTGGAATCTCCCTACACACAGTTTCAGCAGTCGTATGGTTTTGGAATACTGCATGAAGTTTAAATTGAGTAGCATTTTTAGGTAGTCTTGCTACTGAAATTTTTTCAACCACAGTCTTGAATGGGAAACAATTATCCCACTCGCAATTTGATATCTTTGTATCTTCAGGGTAAATATAGAACACATTATTTATTAGTGGGAATAATATAACATCATTGGGGCCGCGGTGGCGTCGCTCGTACCGGCGCTGACTTTTTAGGCTGCATGTTTTTCTGCCTTCGATCGACCTTGGTTCGAGGCAGGCACATGCACATGTCTTTAAAGAAAAACGCCGCTGGACAAATGTGGATTCACGGTATTGCTCCTAAATAGCTTTATCCGTGTGATTTACTAACTGTCCTACACTCACTGGGATTACTACGGTTTTCTAGGGTTTTCCGTAGTACTTGAGCGAATGCTATCCTAGTTCTATCGGGAAAAAGTCGGCCCTAGCCGCAAATGGCAACGAAGACAAAATAATAGTAATTGCCCCCTCCCCCGCACAAGCATGTGGTTGCTACTGGGGTAGTTTGGAGTATTGTGAGGGTGAGAATTATTATTATTTATTTATTATTTATCACCCAGTCTCAGCAACATCTTAATTATAACTGAAATGTAGCAATAAATGTTCTTTATGTATATGTGGTTCTACATTAAATCTCGTACAGTTTCACTTAAGGGTAAATATTCCATGGCACAGTCATGAATAATTATGCAGTAAGCTCGAGTTCTATTAGGAAATCCATTGCTGTTTTCTTTATCCAGCTTAACGTCAACTGTATTTATTTTTATAGATTTATTCCGGCGAGAACAATCTATAAAAAACAGGGTTGCATTATCTTTGTAATCTGCATAGCTAAGTAGCGGTCGACTATCCATCAAATTCATATAACTTGGATAAAATTCCACATAATTGCGTCCAGAAAGTCATTACCAACAAAATATATCAGTCGTATTTATGTGGTCAAATGCCGTGGGGTCAGTTTTAGAGTTTTCATTACGATTACTCTGAAATCCAACGATGACGTATCGAGGGGTTGACACTGCTGCTGATGATTTTACAGCCCCATATTTCCCTTTGTAAGTTTACAGTAAGATTTGGCAATTCGTGTAGCTCCCAGTTGAGGAATGCAATTATAATTAAATTATATAATTTGCACGAAAATACGCCTTTTCCTCTTTATTAACATTTACGTGCACGCAGCCCAAACCTATGCAATTATAATTGTTCCATCAATTTTTATAGATTTAAGGAGATCCAGTCTAATCATATCCTTCGGCTGAATATGTCTTCAAGACTTATATTGTCTTTAATTCAATGTTGGAAATTGTTATTTCGGTATCTGCACCGTCTAGCAGTAAAGCATTGTTATCATTTCTAGCTCGTGTCAATCTCAATGTCTGTTTACCGAAAATTGTCAGCTGATAGTCGTTGAATATTCCAAACAGATGTTTTAGCGGTATTCTTACATTGAATGTTCCATTATTGTTAACAGAAAAAGATTTATTAACCCCAACCCAACTCGCTGTTGCCATACATTTTTCATCATTAGCAGTATAGCAAAGATACGATCTAATCGTGCTCACAATTCCCGGGTTTCTCACTACCTCCATCTCTTTACCATTTAATTCGTAAGAAACAGAATCGAAGAGAAGTGCGGCACCATTGTTGACAAAAATCGACGCAACAACCATTAACAACCATGCGTCACCCTGATTAATGGTTATTTCCACAATATCATTATTCCTAAATGACTTTACAAATAGGTAATAGGTGGGCTTCTCTAAGCGTTGTATAGATTCCTCATGTGTGGGTGGGTGATGCACATTAACCACTTGAAATGTTAAGGACATAGCCAAGCGTTTTTAAGAATTGCTGATTTTTCAACGAGAGACGATCAGCACTCTTCGATGATATATTTGCTAGTGAAGTTTTAAAACATTGTGATTGGCCATTTTTAAAACTCTATAGCGAAATTTTCATACATGCTTCAACTCCGACCGCACAATTATTTGTCACAGTGTAAAATTGAAACTTTTGTCTTTGATTTATTATACAATTAACTCTCATATTTCATTCAATTAATCTCCAATTAAATCCCTAATTAATAGTTAAAGCTTTGTCATAACTATTCGTTTGTTATAATATTATATTATTATTCTCTGTTTTCTAATAATTACATTTCACGTGTTATTCGTTATTACCAATATTTACTTCAATTCCTTTCGCAATGCTAAGGTATATAATTGCAATCATTTTGGCATTTCATATTTATTTGTCCCAGCTGAGAGTATGACTGTATTGTGGGTTGCATACGCTCAGAGCGGTTCCGAACGGTGACCCGGGTGCCCGAGTGTTTCATTCCGTTGGATTTCGAATTCAAATCGAGCGCTGGTTGTAATAATTTATTTGGCGAAATGCGAATTGCTGTGTGGTATCTTTACCTTGTAATGTCTTCCTTATTCATCTCGGCTGGTGTCTGATTCATGTTCCGTGGAGTTTGGTTGTTGTTGTGACTTTTGTTCCGTGTTGATCGGGTTGGCGTCAGAAACAATATTGTGCCGATTCGGCGGCGCGTGGCTTTCGGCTGAGTTCGCGCCCGGCCCGGCTGACCTTCCAAGTTCTTGCGGGAGAGATCCGCCGACGCGGAGTGAACGAAGAAAATTCCCGTGGCGAAGTAGTGGTTCAGGCCTTTTCACGTTTTTCCCTTTGTTAATGGGAATCCGATTGTGGGTTTTAGTGAAAAAGTCTACGTAGAAGCTCGCTCTTACGTTTTGCCTTGCGTTTGATTGCGTTTGATTGCGTTTGATTGCGTTTTGTCTACCTTTTTGAGCAAGCTATCGGTGTATACCGGATTTACGACCCAATTTCTTCGCGACGGTAAGCCATTTTGTTCTAGTCCAACGGTTTTTTTCCATAATCTCTGGTTAGATCGCTTTTTAGGATGGAATATCGATAATAATTCAGCTCGTTCACTGAAAACAGAATAATTGTGGCTTCCCAGCTGCCCTTTGTGGAAGTTATTACTCATCAGGCCGCCCAACACTACAAGTAAGTGACTGGTGACTTCGTGGTACTCTCTTACTCATTTGTCCCTTTATTTTAGGGCCTTCTTCATTTTCTCTTGTCATTTGTACCTGTTATCTTCGTTGTATGGTTATTGTTCGTTTACGTTACCTGCCACTACGTTGCCTGTCGAAGGTTACATTTACTGGTGTCCTGCACTGCGTTGTGGTGAGTTCTTCCCCCGACAAGAGTGTCCTGGGGATGGAGAAAAGCTGCTTGACTGGCTCCTACCTGCCGTGTCTATAGTGACCGTCGAAGATTCCCTGTCTGGAGTGCCTCTCGCCTTGGCGACCACTGCGCTAAGTCCTCAATGTCATCGGCTGTCTGCAGAACCAGGTTTTCTTAGCATAAGATAGTGGCGTAACGAACCTTTTTTTACTAAACCCATTTTAACGTGTTGTGTGTTAAATTATTGCCTTTTAATGTGTGTTGGGTGTTGTACCCTCAATAGCTGTGCCCTGAACGTGATCACGTGAGGTAAAAAGTAGTTTATCCATTTTCCTTTACAAACTACCTACTTATGAAAATTGTAGGTTCACATATTACTTAAAATAATTTATTGGTTTGCATAAATTGTGAGTTGAAATAATTGTGTGACCATTTCTCCTATATAAACTACTTTAATAATTTATTGGTCGATTATAAATTATCAAACGCCTTTGCGTGCTCTACAAATAGTTTGTCAATACATTTCCCCCCCCCCTAACGATATAATAAACGTTGTCCGCAGAATCCTACCTCTCTTTTATTTGATAGCTAGATCTCTGGGCCAACTCTGTTTAGCTGTGTTTATCTTAATTTAATTAGTACCTACTCACTTGTTTTGGGCAGTTTTTGTGGTTATTACAATTTAATTTATCAGCCTTTAGTTGACCCCAACTTCAGAAAAAGAGTATCCCGACCAACGGTAGATTTTCTGATTTAAATTGCTTTAAATCAGTGGCGCACCCCCTTTATTTTCTCTCTTTAACTCACACCCTGAAGACTGGCTAGCTGGACAACTTATGCTACGCTCTGCAGCTTTTCTTTTCTGACTACCTTCATTATTAATCTTTATTTAAATACTTAGTCCCGAATGGGCAAAAATTAAAATTAATTGAACAAGCTGAGAATAGCGGTAGCATATTTCTGATCGAAAATAGTTACCGTTGTACACCAATTTTTTTTTTGAGATTCGTGTATGGCGTAGCCAGGATGGTTGGTTTTTATAGTATGCTCCAGATGTTACGTTACAATCTATATGTATAGTTCTAACCTTCACGATATTTACAGTTATATCAGAAGCGTGCAATTATCTAGACTCTAATAGTCCAGGAGAAAACCCTAACAATATATGAGCAATAGAGCCTGCAGGTAGAAAATCTACTGTATATGTGTCGCTGTAAATTTCGCACTTTAATGTTCTGTTATTGGCTTTTATTGAAATTGGATTTTTCGGATCAGATTCCTCTTTTCTTAAAGCTCTAACTATGTACGCTTCTAAAGCGTCGATTTCATACGACCCTGTGGAAATAACTAAACTTTTGCGATATCCATCAGCGTTTATATAATAAAATTTGTTGGCACCAACATCTATTATATATGGTGTTAAATGTGTGAAATCCTATAAAGGCCAAACCATACTCAAAATCTGATTCTAAATGTATGGGAATATTAAAGTCAATAGACAGTGTGGAAGTAAAACCTTGTAGTGTGTAGGACATGATTGATGAATTCTAGCCTCAACTACGGCTTTTATAGAAAACCCTCCAAAAATATTAGTAAAAAACACACAAACAAATAATATTTGTTTACACAATTTTTCATTTCTAAACTTTTTATTTAACTCGAACATAATAACCATCGTTTTCAGCTTTTCCAATTCCTCCATATGACGTTGCAGTCTCTCGTTCATTCTTCAGAAAAAATATTATTAGTCGTTTTGCCGACAGGTCCCAAGCTGGTTAAAAAGTACCTTTTGTCACCATTCAAACTGTCGATTCATTCTTGAGTTAATTCATCCGTAAACCGCTGAAGCAGAATGGTCTTGAAGTTTGCGAATTCCACAACCACCTTTTCACCATATTTAGTACTTAAAACCTAAAACTCTGAATTTCAAAATTTTCGTTTACTTCCAGATCTCGAACGCTCACCAGAGTTTTCAAAAACAAAGTCTTGTTTAAATTATTTAAGAAGGACATGTTTAGTTTCTTAAACACTTATGCTCTTAGTTAAGCCTCACACACCTATATAGCCATTTTTGAGTGGGTGTAGAGCTCTTACCCCACCACCACCTCTAATCAATATCTTGCCAAACCCCTATGAGAGTATCAAGCCAGACAAGTGACAGGTTTGGCTTAGAACTCCCATAGTCTTACTATTTACAGAGAGCTCATCAAGTCAAATATGTCAAATGGAGACAAAATTTTACCTAATTTTCCACACTACCGATATATTGTTTAGATGAACCTAAAATAGCACTGCATTCCTCATTATTTATTATAGTTTAAATTAAACTCCATATTTGACAAGATGACGTCTCTGTATTCTATCTTGTTTGTGGCATTAATTATGATTTTTTGCTTAATTAAACAGCCCAGGAGCACGAATGTTTGACTTCCATACGTAAGGTCATGGGTTCAAGTCATAATAATCTTCTTTTGCTATACTGAATTATGTAGAAAAATTAAAACAAAGGTAGGTAATTACCTAAGATTTTTTTTTGTGCCTATTTAGTTGTTGGTAGCGGAAAAAATATTGTACGTAACACATCCGAAAATTCTCTTTTCACTGGGCTCGCTAGCTAGCTCACGTGTGGCTCGCCCTGAAAACTGCCTTGCTCGTCCAATCACTATACCGTCTTGTTATAAACGTTATAGCCGCTTTATATTTTCCTCCTGAAGGTCGTCTCAAGGTTGTATGTTACTCTGTTTTTACTTTCAACGATAGAGGACGAGTCGGGGCCCCATTCCTTTCGAAGGGCGCACGAATCGGAAGAACTATTCGGCCCTTGTAATTTTTGTAGATTTTTTTAATGAGCTGAGGATTCCAATAGCGAACGCCGGTCGAGTTCAATTTTGACGTGGGGCCGCGACTAGGTATGGTCCTTTCGTATGCGGAAGGGCGCCTCATTAATTGGAAAAGTCGTCCGGTCGTTTGGCTCTTTTTTCGATTTACACGATGGAATCACGTGAACAATTCTGAGGGCTAATACGAGGCAGGACCGCATTAAGGACGATATCTATGAATTTTATAATATAAAATATTAAAATAATATGCCCCAGTATTTAAAAACAAACTTTTATGGCACACCTAGTCATTCACTTACCTGCAAATTTCTACTATTAACACAAATCGTAGCTCCAACAATTAATAAACAGCGAAAGAATTATATCGGAAAAATATAAAGGTCCACTTGCAAATCAATACACCTCTGTAAGAAACACCGACTCGCTGCACCCGCCCGCCGGGCCAGACTTTAGTTTGAATAGAGTTTAGTGAATCTATTGAATTCTTGTATTTTAGGAAGAAACTAAAATATATCATAAAAGGTAATAACTAGGTATCTCAAGTAAAACGAATTGTGGCGGCAATGCAAAATGTATAAGTCGCAATTATATGTCGACTTTTCGAAAAACTTCACAATTCCAATAGAAAACAATAAGCGAACTCGATTTTACCCTCTACAATTTACATAACATCGTATTCTGTAAGATTATGAGAGTTGAAATCATGCCGCCAGCTCTTGGACTAATATCTGTGGATCCTGGCAGTCGCGGCCTTAGATTGACACGTAGATTAAAGGGGCTTTCGCTACTCAGACGCATTGTTGACACCGTGCGAAAAAATCCCGCTACATCAACTTTCAAACTTTAATTATGGAGAGAAAACAAATTAAAACAGATAAAATTGTAATGTCTTACAATTCTTAGGACTCGACACTAAGTTGAAGCATAGGTATTTTAATGTGTAGCTTTGTCTATGCTTGACAGCAAGAATGGAAATCTAGATCGTACAGAAAGGTATCTACTTAAGATTCAAGTATTTTTAGAAATGATTTGCTTTCACCTTAATATTTTTAGGTGCGGTTGTATTGTTGTCGCTCCCTAATATCTGTTGATGCGTTTTGACGAAAACATGATCGATGTATGGCTTGATGTCTGCGACAAAAGGTAAGTTCAGAGACTCCAAGAAAGGTGTTCTAAAGCTTTGACGACCCCCATTTTTGTTATATATAGGTAGCCTGCTACATTAAATTTCTATACATTTTGTTGTGATGAACTCGTTCGTGAACGAGGCATTCCAAATGAATGACTCAGTTAAGTGAGTGCTGAACATACGACTGCGTTCTACCACAGATTAGGTAATTTTATTTTTGTGGTTCTATCAAATAGTTCGTTCAAAACTCCATTGTATACTGGTGAAGTGGCCTACGAAAACATACAACGCAAATGCGAAACCCGGAGGAACGAATCATAGTGTTTGCAACTGGGGAAACTATTGCCTCGTTAATTATAATTATTTCTGCTTCACCCAACCAATCATAACTTCAAACTTGAATGTAAAACTGTGCCTGTGTTATCAAAGAAACTGGTTAATAATTGAAAAGGTATAAAGTGAGTTGATGGCGTGTGAATAAATCAGCTAAGTGTAATTTCTTTTTTAGGATTGCGAGATATGAACATATTGGACATAGCTCGAGAATAGGTTCGCAGAGGCAAGACTATCGGAGAGATACTCTATATTTGTTAGCAGCTGATCAACTGACGAAACGGGTTAATAATTGAAAAGATATAAGGTGTGTTGTTGGCCTGCGTGATCAAATCAGCTAGATGTAATTTCCTTTTTAGGATAGATATGGACATAGCTCGAGATATAGGCACAGATTACAGGACAGATGCGTAAGAAAGCGGCCGCGCCAATTTAAAGCCCCTTCTCTTGAGAAGGAACCCGCTCCGAAAGTCCGGTGCCTGTTGGGTATAAAGCGGCTCCCTGAGTCTGGTGCATGCTCGGTATAAAGCGGAGAGCGGGTCAACTATCGTCTATCGTACGGGTATAATATACCCAATCTAACATGATACAATAAAAATATGTATCATATCAATCCAAGTAATAGCGGCAGCGCGTATAAGAGACTCAATAGCGCGCTTGTAACTCGAAACTAATTTTATTTTTTAGAAGTTTTGAAACCTTTCCTGGATGTTACAAAAGTTTTTTAAATTACTACTTGAATTTGTTTACAGTGACTTTTCAAGTTTTTTATCTTTTCCTTTAAGGATAGTGTCATTCAGAGCTGTCTAAGTATTTGTCGAAATAAATACTTTTTGGTATTGATACTAGGACATACAGTAATGGTATTGGTATTGATACAGATCATCCAGAAGAGAAATTAGTATAATCACATTCTGCCTGTGGAAGTTTCCAATCAAAATTACTTTTTGGTATTTAAATACTCGGCATTTAAATACTTACAGCACAGACTAACGAGTAATACAGACAATTCCTTAGCGACATGTGTCAAAAGGAGACTCGCTTTTTAGAGAAATATATAGCAAAGAGATTGTATTAGAACCAAATTTATGCTTAAAATACTCTATGTCTTCATGTTGCCTGGAAAATGAATAAATTTTTAACAGTAAATGAACTAAACAACTTTGAACTTTTAACTCAAAAAAATATCTTCAACAAATTTGTTACCTGAGCTTTCGGAGAATAAATCTTCCTCTTTCAGATCATGTCACGTCAATGTGGAATGACCGATTAATAAATTTCAGGTTAAAATGTCATGACAACAAAAACAATAGCCTAGCCACCTGTCTGATATTGTACCCTGTGTTCTACCTAACTATTTATACTAACTTCTCTTTGAATAAGTGGCAATAATATTTTACTGAATTCCACTGAACATTCAGCAACACAGTTGTCTGTATTTCCTAGAATAAATGCTGATTCTTTAATTTTTCGTCTATTTCCTACTTCTTCTTTAAGAATTGGTTTGGAAATATCCCACAAAATCCTATGATTGCTATTATTTATAATTATTATAATTATTATATTTTCGACTTCGAAATTTGATTTTGCCTGATATAATTTTTATGTTCTTTTAAACGAACGTTAAATGGCCTACAAGTCTCCCCAACATAGAACTTTCCACATTCGCAAGGAATTTTATAAATGCAATTTTTTGAACTTTGTACCTCATTAAATGGTTTCGTTTTAACTAGCATCGATCTTAATGTATTTTTGGCTTTAAATACTGTTCTGACATTAAAACGATTGCCTATGCGTTTTAGCTTATCTGATAGTCCAGGAATATAAGGAATAATTAAATTTACTGGTCGGTGCACGAGATTTACTTCTCTAATTCTATTAGCATTGTTATTTTGTTGGCAATCCTAAAAAACTTGCTCAATAAATTCAGTAAGATAACTATTCTTCTCAAGAACATGTTTTATATGTTTAATTTCCTCCTCAAATTTTGTGTTATTAGAACAAATCTCTTTAGCCCGTCATAAAAACTTTTAATTACTCCTTTTTTAACACTAATATGATGATTGGAATTAAAATGAAGATATCTATTAGTATGTGTTGGTTTTCTATAGACACTAGTTTCTATACTATCTGATTTCAGTATAGAAACATCTAAGAAAGGTAATCGATTATTATTTTCAATTTCTAAGGTAAACTTAATAGAAGGTTCTTGCGAGTTTATAAAATTTAATAATGAGTTTAAATCATCTACTCCATGTTCAATAATACAAATACTGTCATCTACATATCTCCACCAAACATTAGGTTGGTGAACATATCTAGTCAACTCATTTTGTTCAAAATCTTCCATAAATAAATTGCTTATGCATGGTGATAAAGGAGACCCCATAGCCATTCCAAATTCCTGCTGGTAAAATTCATTTCCTAGTTGAAAATAAGTGGTTTTAACACAGAGTGTTGTTAGTTCTAATATTGCATCAATATTCAAATTTGTCCTTTCCACTAAAGTCTGATCATTTTCTAACTTTCTGCCTAAAATATTCAATGATTTGTCAACAGGGACATTAGTAAAAAGACTAACCACATCAAAGCTAGCTAATATACAGGGTGATTCACGTAAGTGGTTCATTACAAGTTTACGGGGAAGGAGTGCGAATTTTAATTTGAAATTTTGGTCGCTTATATAACAGGTTGTAAACTTTCTTTCTAAAATATTTTCAACTTCCGATCACTTCCGGTTATACCGGAAGTCGATAGCAACTTTGTTATTTCAAATAGAACACCCTATATATTATTACACCATTTGCTTCTCTATTAAATTCCAAATCTTTTTTCTGAATAGAATCTGTACCCTATTCCTAACCCTTTTCGAGATATTCGCAAATTTTTGATTTTTTTCAGTGTTTTAGCCATCGAACTTTGAAATTTATGAATCTGGAAAACTGAAATTTTGGACTGTCGTAGGCGAAAGTCAACTTTGGTCTGTATGCCATTTCAAAATATTGTACAGGGTGTTCGGGAAAAAATTCCCGGTATCAACATCGAAAAATTGAAAAATCTCTTTTTTTTTCAAATGGAATCCATATTTTTTTATTGCACCATTGAAATGCTTGTGAAAAGACGGTTCAAAAAGATATAACACACTATATGTCTATATGTCTCGTTATTATTCAAAATGCGTATTTTTGCTGCTCCATATCAAGAAACAACAGACCTTTTCTAATAGGCGGCCATGGATTTTTCATTATTTGTGATTGTCATTTATTGTGTTCCGAACAATAAAATATTAACTGTTGACAAGAATGGCTCAAATTAACTATTCTAACGAAGATATTTTGAATATGTTTTACACTCATGGAGAGTGTAAAAGAATTTTAGAAAGAACAATTAATGAAAGGCATTTACATTTACCACCTTTGACGAAAAGAAAATTCAGAAACTTCGAAATTTCATAGTCCGTGGCAAGGTCCAAACAAAGAGAAGCAAATGTAAATACGTAACAGGTAAATAGCATAATATGAATAAAGTGTTTTACTTATATGTAATTTCTTGTTTTTTTCTTCTAGTACCTATTATTATGTAATTGTTAGTATTATTTAATTTTGTATTGTTGCTTCTCAGAGAAAAAATATTATATAAATATTTTCCATGGCCCCCTATAATGTGACGCTCCTTGAGAAATGGCATCTTTGTCGATACAGAGCAGAAAAAATACGTATTTTGGGTAATAACGAAGCGACCGCTTCATTTAGACATATAGTGTGTTATATCTTTTTGAACTGCCTTTTCACAAGCATTTCAATGGTGCAATAACAAAATATGGGTTCCATTTGAAAAAAAATGAGATTTTTCAATTTTTCGATGTTGATATTGGGATTTTTTTCCCGAACACCCTGTACAATATTTTGAAATGGCATACAGACCATTTAATAAAGTTGACTTTCGCCTACGACAGTCCAAAATTTCAGTTTTCCAGATTCATAAATTTCAAAGTTATGATCACTATGGTCGATGGCTACAACACTGAAAAAAATAAAAAAATTGCGAATATCTCGAAAAGGATTAGGAATAGGGTCCACATTATATTCAGAAAAAAGATTTGGAATTTAATAGAGAACCAAACGGTGTAATAACATATAAGGTGTTCTATTTGAAATAACAAAGTTGCTATCGACTTCCGGTATAACCGGAAGTGATCGGAAGTTGAAAATGTCAATTTCACCGTATCTCACAGAGGGCGCCACTTGCGCTGTTTTTTGATCACGCTTTTACGCGTAACTTTTTTGAGGCTATCTTTTTAGTCCTGCAGGTCCATCATTTTAGTGCATCTTCTCATTCTGCAAGAAAAAGGTACGTACTCTTGTTTCATAACGATTAAATCAACCGTTTGCGTTGAAATTACCAAAACGTGCCCCAAAACACCTGTTGATTCCAATATTCGAAACATAAAATTTTCACCTACTGCTTTCAAATGTTACAGATCAACTGTACATTCAAAATGATGAAAAAAATGCCAAATGGGCATTGGTCAAAACACCATTGGTTTTCTTGAAATAGAGTGTCCAAATTTTGCCAAATTCAATCCTTTCCATTTTGAAAGCGAATAATTTTTGGTACATTGTTCATACGGATTTTTTTCTCAGCTTAAATGGTACAGTTCATCTGTAACACTTGAAGGTGGTAGGTGAAAATTTTATGTTTCGAATATTGAAGTCAACAGGTGTTTTGGAGAACATTTTGGCAATTTCAAAGCAAACGGTTGATTTAATCGTTATGAAACAAGAGTACCTTTTTCTTGCAGAATGAAAAGATGCACTAAAATGATGGACCTGCAAGACCAAAAAGATAACCTCAAAAATGTTACGCGTAAAGGCGTGATCAAAAAACAGCGCAAGTGGCGCTCTCTGTGAGATACGGTGAAATTGACATTTTCAGCTTATTCTCCATCCCCAAATACATAGTAGTGCCAAATTTCAGTTCAGCAGCTTGATTATTTCGGGAGATGTAGCCAAAATTCAATTTAAAAAATTGAACTTTAACGCCCTGTATCTCAAAAGTTAGGACGTTTACGACATACGTTCATATGAAGTTTTTTTCTTAAAATAGGCCCAAGAATAACCCCCTTAAGTATTAGCATGTCATTAAGGAACACCCTATGAGTGACCAAAATTTCAAATTAAAATTCGCACTCCTTCCCCGTAAACTTCTAATGAACCACTTACGTGAATCACCCTGTATAATGATCGAGAAATTGATGTTCCCTAATTTTTTCCAAAAAATGATTATTGTTTCTGATAAATGAATTTGAGTTTCCTACTAACGGATTAACAATTTTAAGTAAATATTTTGCCAACGAATGACATGGTGAATTTATTGAACTTACAATGGGGCGAAGAGGAATGTTAGTTTTGTGTATTTTTGGTAAACTATACAAGTGTGGAGGTTTTGAATGATGCGGAGTTGAGTGTCCTTTGTCTCTGTGTGATTTGTTCACGGTATAGTGTTTTGTATATTTTAGTTTCTATTGAAGTTGTAGGGTCTTTGTTTATCCTCATTTAACAAATCAATTAATTTATTATCATACACAGTTTTTTCTAAAATAACAGTTGCATTTCCCTTATCTGATGGTAATATTTTAATTATCCTATCTGATTTAAGTGATCCAATTGCTGCTTTTTCATTCTTTGAAATATTTGACTTTGGTTGAAAACCTTTTTCTAAGATTATTTTTGACCTGACTCTAAATTCTTGGCCTAATTCCTCAGGTAGAGGAAACAGCTCAAGCATTACCTGAGGAATTAGGCCAAGAATTTAGAGTCAGGTCAAAGATAATCTTAGAAAAAGATTTTCAACCAAGGAGCCTTGTGCTGATTGAAAATTACCTGGTAATCACTCAGGATAGGTCTATCTCGATGCAAGTGCTGGCCATCATCAAAAACCTTCTTGTAAGTTGACCGTCCGATCACAGAATATGCAGCACCAGAACCTATCTCCATGACGACTGGATTGTTGTCTAAAAGCACCTTCACCATTGTTCTGCTACTTGTATCGTTGGTTGTTAGGTTATTCGTGGGCAAACCATAGTTCTGAATGTCATTGTCAACGCATGCGTCTTCAGCCTCCTGGCTATGCGCTTTTCCTCGCTGGTCTCTAAGTTTATTTCTGTGTTGATTTGCATGTTTTTTTTAAAAAAACAAGCTGTATCTGTGTGTCCTATTTTCTTGCAGAATGTACATTTTGTATCCTTAAACTCACATGTACCTGGGGCATGATTACCTTTACAACAAAAGCAAATTTGTTTCCGATATCCATATTTCTTGAATTCCTTGCCAAGAAATTTTATTTCGCCCGTCGAAATATCCGTTGAACTTGTCTATTCCCTCAACATAGATAAACTTCGGGTCGCTGCTTCATGAGCTAAACAAATATCCTTGGCTTTCATAAAGGTAATAATAATATCCTTCTCTGTCATGAAGCATTGCCTCTAGAGACAAACCAAAACTACAGCTTTCTGCCAAATGTCTAAGTTCTTTAATGAAAACCGCAATTGCTTCTCGGGGAAGTTGATCACGACGGTGGAACTTAAAACGGCAAACCATTTCTGAGGTTCTAGTTGCAAAGTGCTCTGTAAGAACTTCTATTATCTCCTTGTAGGACTTGTCTTTCACCTTGGTCGGTGTTAAGAGAGATCGCAAAATTTCGTATGTTGCTGGGCCGCAAGTACTAAGGAAAACGGCTTTTCGTTTATCATCGTCGGTAATTGCGTTAGCTGCTAGAAAGAATTCGATCCTTTCGTTATAGGACTCCCAGCCGTTGGGTTTGCTAAAGTTAAAATGTACAATAGAACCAATCGCCGCCATTTTGTACTGCTTGACGTTGCAAAACGCCGGTTTTAAATCAAATACATGGAGGTTTAAACAGTTTCTTCACGCGCGATCCCATCCTCGTCGCTAAAAAATGTAGTGTCCGGGAGGACAGGGAATAGAATAGTAATTCCGGGATCAACTATTTATTCGGAGACTCAACTACATATTTATATGTAATATCTTTCGGAACGCGCGAGTATTACTTTTCCATTATTTGTCTAACTACCAGCTGATTTCAACTGTCTATTATACACTGCGTTGGTGGAATACACCACATTTCTTATAAAATTTTAAAGTACCTACTTAGGTAGGTAACCTATTATGTTCGATTCATTGTTTTATGAAAAGTCACATTTCGATGCATTGAAAGTCAGTTTTGGGTCGTGTCGTGAAGTAAAGCTAGGTAGATACTTTTCCATATAGAAGGCGTTTCGACAATTTATATCATTTTCGACTTAACTGCACTTTTGCACTCAGTGCAGCAAGTCGAAAATACCATTAGTTTATCATCTTCAGGGTACTACAATAAATAACAGCTAGCATCCCAGATTCACAACTCAACGAAATAAAATAATATGTTATGTATTGACGTGAGGGCTTACATCTATGGCTATTGTGATTTGCTTGCACTTTTTCACTGAGTACACTTTTGTCACTGTCATGTCATATTAGTGCAAAAGTGCAGTCAAATCGAAATCGCCCTTAGATTTTAGTGTCTTTGTCCGTTCCTAACCTAACAACCTAACCTAAGCTACTCGCATCTAATATATGACATATTTTATTTCGTTGAATTGTTATTCTGGGATGCTAGCTGTTATTTATTGTAATGCCCTGAAGATGTCGAAATAAAAATTACGAAAACGTCGGTAATTGAGAATGATACGTATATAGTTAACAGAGAGAGAGACCACATTTTTGTGTTGCACCTTTTAAAAGTTTTAAGTACAGGGTGGCCCATCCAAGCGGAAAAAGTGTGCTACGTGGAGACAGGTTAACATAAAATCGTCATTCAAAAAATGAGGTTGTAGTAAAAATTAAGGGGAATTCTAAGGTGTACCCTAATTTTGTATACGGGGGTCGGTAAAAAAGTAATCGCGAAAAAACATTTTTTGCAAAATAAAAAAAAATTTTACCTACACATCCATTAGAGAACCTTTAAGTAGTATTCCCGAATATTCAGTTTTTTAATATAGCTTCCGGTTATAGCGGAAATGAAAGTGGTTTTCTCTATTTTACAACTTACACATTTCTCTTAACCATCACAGGATTCCTTTTTTAATTCTGAATCCAACGATATATAATTTTACCTATTTATCTCCAACCGTTTCCGAGATATTTATAAGAGAAGCTCCATCAAACTAGATACATGGTCTCATGGTCGGTGTCTGATGTTCGATCTGAGTAGGCCAAACAATAAAACCAAATTTATGACAAATCAAGTCAGCCATGATAATAAAACTGACAAGCGAGTAGGCTGAATGTTAAAGTGGCTATAGCCATTCAACTGCATTCAACTTAATTAAAAATCTCGTGGAAATTATGAAACATTTATTATTTTTACTACTGTCATATTTATTATAACAACAACAATATGATTAGTTATTAAAAATTAGTTAGAAGTTCATTTACATTAAATGTTCAAAATGGTTTCCATTATTATTTTCACATAACCTAAGTCTTTTTAAGAAATTTTTTCGGACATTTTCAAAGATTAAGGGACGATTGTTTAAACTATCAATTTCTAATTTTACTCGTCTTTTAATCTCCTCAACATTTTCGGGGCGGTTCTTATAAACTTTATTTTTTAAATGCCCCCACAAGAAAAAATCCAAGGGGGTTAAATCTGGACTACGTGGCGGCCACCTTATCGTTCCATGTTTACCAATCCAATTTTCAAACGAATTGTTCAACAATTCCGTTATGGGCCCACAGTTATGGAAGGAATTCGAAAAGTGCTGCCATATTAATTGTCTTTCTTGGAGTTGGTTAAGAAAAATTAATGGCAACTGGTCAAAGTATTGTTCCAATTCGTTTTGGATTAAATGTAGGTATTTCCTACCTGTCATACTTCCTGAATAAAATAGAGGGCCCATTATAAAATTTCCCACAATTCCGCACCAAACACCCACGGAATTTCTGCCGGATTTCACAACTTCACGAAATGCCCGTGGATTGTCAACAGACCAAAATATACTATTTTTCCGGTTGTATATTCCCGCCGTTGTAAATGTAGCTTCATCGGACCAAATAATTTTTTTTAAAAATGCAGATCCACCTCTTGCAAAATAAAAGTTTAACATTGTTTGACAATATTCCAGTCTTCTTGCAGCATCTACAGGGAATAGCCTTTGAACAGGTAATATTTTGAAGGCTTTAAATTTGCTTAATTTCATTACCCTTTGTATTTTAGACCGAGGAATTTGTAAGTCTCTCGCTGCATCTCGCTGAGATTTTTCGTTATTTCTTCTGAAATAATTTAAAATTCGTTCTCTCTCGTCCTCACTAATTCTAAACCCTTTTTTTCTCTTGCTAATCACACTTTCTGTCGATCTGAATCTTCGATACAGCTTACATATAAATGAAGCACTCGGAACATTTCTATTTGGATATTTACGAGAATACTCCCTCAGAGTTTCTACGTATCTTTTATCATTTTTGATGAAGATCTCTAAAATATCACAGCATTCTTCTTTCAAAAACATTTTTTAAACTGTAACTACTAACAGCTTCAGCAACAAAATTTTAGACTTATCTGACACGTAAATAGAAATATTGAATTGACAGCCTACTCGATTGTCAGTTTTATTATCATGGCTGACTTGATTTGTCATAAATTTGGTTTTATTGTTTGGCCTACTCAGATCGAACATCAGACACCGACCATGAGACCATGTATCTAGTTTGATGGAGCTTCTCTGATAAATATCTCGGAAACGGTTGGAGATAAATAGGTCAAATTATATATCGTTGGATTCAGAATTAAAAAAGGAATCCTGTGATGGTTAAGGGCAATGTGTAAGTTGTAAAATAGAGAAAACCACTTTCATTTCCGCTATAACCGGAATTTATATTAAAAAACTGAATATTCGGGAATACTACTTAAAGGTTCTCTAATGGATGTGTAGGTAAAAAAATATTTTTTTTTATTTTGCAAAAAATGTTTTTTCGCGATAACTTTTTTACCGACCCCCGTATACAAAATTAGGGTACACCCTCGAATTCCCCTTAATTTTTTCTACAATCACATTTTTTGAATGACGATTTTATGTTAACCTGTCTCCACGTAGCACATTTTTTCCGCTTGGATGGGCCACCCTGTACCTAGGTAAAAACTTGACAAAATG
The DNA here is from genome assembly GCA_963920635.1 of Pseudeuparius sepicola. Classification (NCBI taxonomy): domain Eukaryota; kingdom Metazoa; phylum Arthropoda; class Insecta; order Coleoptera; family Anthribidae; genus Pseudeuparius; species Pseudeuparius sepicola. The sequence continues at coordinate 52,239,165 of OY987301.1, forward strand.
ATATAGGTAGTTAGGTGTAATATTATTATGATATAAGTCGGTATTTAAATAATCGAAAAGTATAATGTATAATAAATACATTTTTGTCGTTTTTTATGATGTTCCCGGTACCGAAGAAATTTCGAATTTTTTTTAACGAAATGAGCAAAATCACTTTCATTCACCCATGTGCACACTTTCTTAAAGTATATGTAATTAATTTATTTGTTAGATTAAGGATATGTTATACCTTAAAATGTGCAAACCGCAATCTAAAGAGTTCAACAAAAACTGAAAAACTAATCGAAAAATAAATATATTAAACCACTTGTAAGATCAGCTGATACCTATAACTTTTTTTGAATACTTCGTTTTCGTTTCAGACATTCATAATAATTTAATAGAAAAAGTTTGTAGTTTGTGTAGCCAATATTCTCTTTTGCTGTTGTAAACCACTTAAAAAATAAATTTCCAGCTTCGACTGTCAATAATTAAATACATTAAATCATACAAATTTGTAAAATCTATTGGTGCGATCAATCTTTTTCATAAGACAGCCCGAATTTATAAATGCATTGGTGCGGACATACGTCTGCTAAATCAACCTTGAATTGCTGTTTGCCGCTAACTTACGCATCTGCCTGGTTAATCTGTGATATAGGTTCGCAAAGGCAAGACTATCGGAGATAATCGATAATTTTTCTCATCCGATGAACATATATTTATTTATCACAAAAGAGGGGTGGTTGAGACTCCTCTCAACCACTCCGCAAGGAGGTGAAATTTAAAATAATGCATGATGTATTGTTTTCTTTGTTTCGAAAGTCATGGAATTCAATTTTGGTATCACTGAATGGGGATTAAATCCCAGTTTGATATTCATAATGGATTTTAAAAAGTGTTGTGGATGTAGTGAATCCATTGTTAGTGGTTTTTTTCAATGTTTAACAACAATAAACAGCTCATACTAATAATAAATAATATTCACATTGTACATTGCAACGGTTAATTTTGGCCGTAGAAATTGCTTAGAGAAATTGGTAATAAATAAAACTGAGAGATAGCATTTTACGATGCTTTATTGGGTATTTGTCTAGGTACTTACATTTCTACGAAGGTCAAAGCACTCCCGAGTGGAAATTGATTACGTACTTTGCATTTTCACCATGGCACTTCACTTTTCACTAATTGGGGCACTGACGAACCTTCCTGCCGAACCAGAATGTCCCTCTGTGGCAGTCGAAAAATCAGCCTCTAACTTACCTTGTGTTTCGCCTAGTTATAGTCTATAGTCTTCAATACCAATGGCACAGCATTCTTGTTCCTGTCCATCTCGTTGTTTTCTTTTCGTTGTTAGGTACGTTGAAATCTTTCTTCCGATCTTTCTGGCGTATTTTACTTATATTATCCTTTCTTTAGGTATGTTACCGGGTAGAGCCTGATGTGTAACCTACCGAGTCTTGGTACTCGTATTGGGCGAGTTTGAGGCGCCAAAGACTGCTTGGTCCCTAGCTTTCTTGCTTTTGCCTGTCGCAGTCCGTGGTTAAGTTTGGGGAGAGTGCACTGTTTTTCGTCGTTCTTTTCTTCGCTCTCCGTCACACTAGTCGCACCTAACGGGTGTGCAAGTAGATACTTGTAAATATGTTTGAGATCTGGATGTGTTTTTGTTTGTAGGTTAGGTAGTCGTCAACGGTGCTTTGGCGAGAAGGAGTTCCCGTAGTCGCTTGATTTAGCTATTTGTCGCTAGGTGGCGCGCGGAGCTAGCTACCGAGCGTTAGTTAGTTCAGTTGCCGTCTAGATGGCTCTGGAGGTGTCGTACCGTATATCTTCTGCCGGTGGACCAATCCGTTATTGCCACCGGTCGGACTATGTGGGACGCTTATTACTCGGCTGAGCAGACGCTAAGTTTTGTGACATTTTTTGTGTCTATTCGCCGCGAACTGATATCGAAAATTTCAAGTTTGAAAGGGTATTCAGCCGGCAACTAAGAAAATTGAATTGGTGAAGTGTGGGTAAAGTGGCAGTGCATTTGAATTTGCTTTGAGTTCTTTTTGACGGCGAATCCTTAATTATTGGAAGGGATTACTGCACTGACCACTTATTAGAGTGTCCAGAGTGGAGTTTTGCTGTTTTTCCGGGGCCTCTACCATTATTTGGGAATATTAAGCCGCCCTCACCACTTCGAAGTCTCGCCGAATTGTTTTAGATCAGACTGGATCGCTTAGACGTAAGTAGTGATTTATTTCACGAAATTTCGATAGTTTTGGCCTAACCTGGCGCGATATTTACAGAGAATCAAGCAAGTAGCAAGTCTGTCGATTTACTGAAACCTAAGTTCACTTGTTACCTGATTTTGGATGTTATTTGTGGATTTTCGTCTGAAGAAAATCACAAATTTGGAAATTCAATCATTTGGTTATTTTTAATGGAAAAAGAAAACCCTCAGACTGAGGTAAGCTATAAATATAGTTTAAGCTGGCCAGAAATAAACATAGAAGAGGACAATAGTGGTCTTGATAATGAAATTTGAGACGAAATAGCTGTAGTTGATGAAAGTCAGATTGATTCTTATGACAATAATAGATACTAAAATTACTCATCAGGACAGAAGTTCTGACCAAGAAAAGACACGGTTCTGATCCTTTATCAGACACAGATGAAGATGTTGATAGTAGATATGGCCGAAGAAGGTATATCATCATAAATTTTGATTCCGAAGTAATAGGAAAACTAAAATAAAAAAAACAATTAAAGATATAGGCCACGACTTATAATATAAATCATTCATTTGACGAAACTAAAAATCTCACCAAAGACTACTGCGTTCCAGAGTTTGAGTGGAAGCCGGCCGCCTACTTTTCTCACAGCGGAGGAGGGCTGCAGCTGCACCAGAGCTGCCATCTCGGCTGACAAGCTAAGTTTTCTAAAATTTACGTTTTCATTTACTTGTTTTAAAGCCATTCAGAGTTCATTATTGGCGCCTAAGTTTAAACATAATTATCTACACTAGAACTTGTGTGTCAAACGATAAGTAACTCGTAACCTATATTATTGTGTTTACTTCTACGGACGTTGTATACATATTTTTATTCAGACGTTGTGTCCTTACTTTTACGCTCGTTGTGTTCATCCTATTGCGGACGTCGTGACTAGCTTAATTTTATAAATATGTTGGTGTGAACTGCGCGTGCGCACGCCCGGGGATACAAATTGAATGCAGTAAACATAATTCTTTTTGAACAACATAATAAGTATAGGTGATCAATATAGTATGCCTTCAACACAATTGCAATATAGTGTGCTTTGAACTCAGATGCAAATATATCTACATGTTTTCTTAAGGGGACAAATTGTTTTCTTTATTAATAAAGGGTAAAGATAAGGAAATAGGGAGATATTGAGATATTAGTTATTATTGAGAAGTCCTACCTTGACTTTTCTTGGTTATGTCATACCATAGTGTATATATGCCATCACGTAAACCAAGTGGCGCCTAAAAAATAACCAACTACTTGACCCAGCCCGACTCCACTGTTTAAAAGCTGACGGCCCTGGTAACATATATTTCTACATGTAGGTAGGTACTATCTGGTTGTGTATTTGACTTCCCTAACTAGGTACCCACATTTTGTTGTCCGTGATCGTCGGATCTACACCCTTAGTAGTGAAGTAGCGAGATAAACATAATCACATACAAATTTTCTTTCTTTTTATCATCCGGCTAGTCTGTTGATTATTATTGACTAATATTGCTATGGTTGGTGTTCTTTATTTTTTTGAAACGCCACATTTTGGTTTATTGAATTATTCTATTCGTGCTCTTTATCTTTTTTTAAAACGCCACAACAAATGTTGCACAATGTATAACTGGAACAAATATTATGTAATTCTCGACTCTTCAGAAAGAGTCTAAAATTGCTGCAGCTATTCAAAAGGGAAAAAAAGTGCAGATTAATATTTTTTGAAGGTAATTATTTAAAAATTTGTTGAAAAGTCCGGTTATACTACGGTTCAAATAAAATTGTTCAGAAACCATTCTTTTATTAGTAGGACACCCAATATACACTTACAAATATGTCTGGTTGCATATCTTTTAAAATTAAAATATTTCAGATAAGGTAACTTATCTAAATAAAAAATATAAGTTTGTTGATACACTTCGTATTTCTCCTCACACAGATCACTATTTTGTTAAAACTAGTGAAAAGATTATGTCTAAATTTGGTCCAAGCATTCTCTGGTAATGGACATAGGTACTAATACTACACCAGTAAACCAGTACACCAGTTAAGTACAGCAGTACCTATCCAACATCCAACCGTCTATATGACATTTGAATTCAGAAGGACAGGAAAAATCTATCTGAAGGGTGGCTCAAAAAATATAAAAGTTATAGTAGGAAAACCGGAAGTCGAAAATGAAACTGACATTTTAGCATTGAATCTTGATTTTAGATAGCTTACTAGCTATCTGACCCATCTTAAATTTTTACAGTTATTATGCACATACGTAATTTTTATTTTTGATAAAAGTGCATTTACTGTGCAACAAAAATCAAGATTCAATGCTAAAATGTCAGTTTCATTTTCGACTTCCGGTTTTCCTGGAAATGACTATAACTTTTATATTTTTTGAGCCACCCTTCAGATAGATTTTTCCTGTCCTCTTGAATTCAAATGTCATATAGACGGTAGGCGGAAAAAAGGTCGAAAATCAAAAGGTCAAATCACAATCGACCGAATCACAAAATGTCGAAAACAAAATATAGAAACTAAAAAAGATCGAATCACAAAAGTTCGAATCAAAAATGATCGAAAGGCAAAAGGTCGAAACACAAAAGGTCAAATCGCAAAAGGTCGAATCACAAAAGGTCGAATTACAAAAGGTCTAATTGACAAACACAATAATTATAATTTTTAGCGAGTAATTGAAAATTATGAGTCGCGGCGGCACCAATATTGTGGATTGCCGAAAAAAGGTCGAAGCGCAAGAGGTCGAATCACAAAATATAGAAACTGCAAAAGGTGTCGAATCACAAAAAGTCCCTATCTCCCCCAAGCTTTGACCGCATTTTCGGTTTCTAAGGGCCAAACTGCGTCGGATACACCTGTTTCAAGTCAATTTTATTTTTTTTGTCACATGGTCAATTTTCAATTTGCCCCGAACAGTTCAGCTTTTTAGTTGTATCTCCGGATCGGCTGGATACTGACTGGAGGCTCCGTTGACTGATATATTATTAAAGACTGCTCACGGCTGGCACGTCTGACAAATTTTTGGCTCACCATGCGCTTTCCGGAGATAACATACAATGCAGAATACATTGTTAGCCACCAGAGCCATCTATTTTCCAGGACATAAAACTATAGCCGTGCGAAGTCTTTATAAATACGTCAGTCAACGCTATCTCCCTATCTCCCCTAAGTTCAATTATTTTGACCAGATTTTCGGTTTCTACTTTCCATACTGCGTCGGTTAAGCCTGTTTCAGGCCAATTTTATTTTTTTAGGCCAAAAGTGAGCGTCACAATTAGTGCAAAAGATAAAGGGTGTCTCGAATAATATTAGGCCAAACGTGAGAGTCACAGTTTTTGAGACACCCTGTACATTTCGCCGCGAAATATACAAGGTGTTTAAAAAATGGGACGCTCACTTCTCTAAGCTGAAGTCTGTAATGGGTACCTACTGACAATAATAATTTTTGTTTATACATAAGAAACCTTTTGCATCCGGGTATAGCTGCAGTTTGCCTTTTTGGCCTCAAAATGTAGGTCCTTTCAATTGTTGAAGACCGATTATTACATACCGAGTTTTAAAATTTCGACCTTTTGTGATTCGACCTTTTGTATTTCGACCTTTTGTGTTTCGACCTTTTGTGATTCGACCTCTTGTGATTCGACCTTTTGTGATTCGACCTATTGTGATTCGACCTCTTGTGGTTCGACCTTTTGTGATTCTACCTTTTGTAGTTTCGACCTTTTGGGTTTCGACCTTTTTTCCGCCAATCATTTTTGCGATTTCAAAAATAGAAAATTGTGCCCCTAACACGTTCATAATCATTTTGAACCCACTCCGAATCAAGGTTCATATCTTCATAATATAATAACATATTTTGCCCTGGCCCGGAAATATTAACCTTGACTTTTTTGTCTGGATGATTAAAAAATCACCGTTAACATTTTAGGGGCATTATTTTCACCATTTTTTCTTATACTCAATTTATCCGCCAACGTTTTGTTTCTGAGTTACAGCATGTAAAACCGGCTAGGGTGTTCCTTTTAAAAGCAAACATAAGTTTGATCTCTATTTCCGAAACGCGACATCCAAGTGTTTTTCTGAACACATAATCTGAAATTGGAAGAAAATTTTCTACAATTCTCATATTTACAACTTATTTCTGTATTCAAGAACAAAAAAGTTAAGGGAGTTAGAATGTTATGTGGATACAACTTATTTCTGTATTCAAGAACAAAAAAGTTAAGGAAGTTAGAATGTTATGTGGATAACCCTGTACAGGGTGACAGCCCGAAGATATCCCAATTAAATCGTTACGAGCAATTATCTGTGTAGTTTTTTTACAAGGAATTGGATGCCACCAACAAAAAAAATAATTAAGTTATCGCAAAATATTCGATTGTTTTGAAAAATAAAGATGGCGATTTTGCGTCCTTTCATTAGATTGGTAAAGTGGATTAAAAATCTGCACCGCACACTTGAATATCACTTCCGTTTAGTCGAAGGTGAGTTCCTTTTGTTTTTTCCCGCTAAGAAGTTAAAAGCCATTATCTCCGTAATTTTTAAGATAAATTGATGGTTGAAACACCAGTCTTGTGTATTTTTCTCCCAAGAATTGAATGCAAGAAAAATGCAGTTGGCTTTCAAACAAAAAAGTAAGATAGAAGTAAATACAAAATCTGCACAGCACGGCTAAATATCACTTCCGGTTTAGCGAAAGTAACGTTTTTTTGTCTCGGCTAAAAAGCCTGGTTCATATGCAGCAACTTTATCTTCTTATTTATGTTTTTGCTTTATGTTTTACTTTAAAGAAATAAAGCATACCTACGTTCAGCCAGCTTGCTTTTTAAAAATGAATTGCACATGCGCAATTTGAATCCATTCGAACTTTTTTACTACTAAATAGAATTTTCACGTAGTGGAGTTCTTGGTGATTGTAGTTAACAATAGAGCTTTTATTTGGCAAACAATTTTTTATTTCCTAACCTCGAATTGGTAATTTGACAAAACATCGCGTGCGCAGTTCTAATTGCTCTCAGAATAATAAAGATTATAAAGAAAAGGTTGAAACTTGCCAACTTTTAAATAAAAGAAAAAGTAAAACTTAAAGCAGAAGTGTTGTTTGAACGCTTCTATTATTTTTCAATATGTGAACTTTTAAAAGATAAAGCAAAAGCAAGATAAAGTTGCTGCATGAACCAGGCTTCGTCTACAAAAAATATATTATTTTTTAACAGACTTCAAAAAAGGAGGTTATCAATTCCGTTGTATTTTTTATGTTTGTTACCTCAGAACAGTCAGAACTCCGTCATTTATAAACCGATTTGGACAATTCTTTTTACAGAATGATCCCATTTAAATTTGAAGAAAAAATTCCCCCTTTAAGGGTGGAGAAATAGGGGATAAAATTTCATATTGAACCGATTTCGATGATTCTTCTTTTACTAGAAAGGGAGTACCTTAAATGTGGCCCCATTTAAATTTGAAGTAAAACTTCCACCCCTAAGAGTGGAAAAATAGGGGATGAAATTTCATATTGGAACGATTTCGATGATTCTCTTTTTATTAGAAAGGGGTTACTTTAGGAGTACTTTAGAGGTGGCCCCATTTAAATTTGAAGAAAAAATTCCACCCCTATGGGTAGAAAAATAGGGGATGAAATTTCATATTGGACCGATTTCGATGATTCTCTTTTGATTTGAAAGGGATTACTTTAGGAGTGGCCCCATTTAGATTTGAAGAAAAAATTCCACCCGTATGGCTGGAATATAGGGGATGAAATTTTATATTGGACCGATTTCGATGATTCATGTTATTATATGAACGCCATAATGACAACAAACCTGTGGTTTCTTCTAGGGATACTCCTAGTTTGGAGTATTGTAAAGGCGAGAATTATTGTTGTTAGTTGTTGAATCTCCATAAATACCTAAATCCTAGGATCCGTCTATGTTATTGTTAAATCGGTAGGAATTTTTTAATTATTATCATGGGTTGAAAAATATGGGTACACCTTTGACTAATAATTTATTATTCATGTGCAAAAACTGCATGCCGTTACCACAGTTTTCAAATGACGATCTTCTGTTTTTGAAAACTTGTACAACTTCACATTGTCTTTTCTGGGAGTTGCCCCACAATTAAAATATTGGCATGTGTTTCCTGCCGTAGTTCTTACAATCATAAATAGTGAAATAGCTATGCCATAAGAGCACAGAATATACTAAAAAACATGGCATAATAAATTTCGCATAATAAACACAATTGTTTCCCACATTTGTAAAGAGAACCAGTTTATCTATCATTTTCGTAAAAACAAAATTTCAGTTATTTCAAAAACAAAGATGGTGGGGGGTGTTCAATTGTTTTTGCAATAACCTGCTTTAACTTCTTAACGATTTGACCGATTTTAACAAATTAGGTATCGTCGAAAAGAGCATTCCTTGGGCAATAAGGATCAACCAAAATATAGTTAATTTAGTTGAATCCTTCTCCGCCAGGGGGCTAGTTTTGACACCATGACCCAAATTCCAAAAAAAAAACAATCAAAAAAATCAAATGGAATGATATGACTTTTTCTTTATGAAAAAGTAGCCAATACAAAGAATCTTTGTAAATGGTTCCAAAATATATGGTCTAACATATTCGAATTTGGATATAGTATACCTATTTGGGTTCGTAGGCTTACTTTTTAAACTAAAGGTTAGAATTACGAGAGTAATATTAAAGTGACTTAATAAGTTCAAAATGCGTTTAGTCCCTTTGGAGCAACATGAATGTTCTGATGATATATATATTTTAAATAATACCTAAATGAATTCTATTTAGTAAAGGATGTTTAGTGGCATATCAGGTAAAGGATATCAATTAAAAAAAATGCACTCCAGCCGGGACTAGACTCACAATTGTCTCTTTAACATCTTATTCATTTTGTAGCTAAATTTTTAGTAGTTTTGAGAAATTTATCGCGCGGTCCTTGGCCTTCAAACATCCATTATTCTCATTTTCCCAATATTTGAGGTTAGAAACGAGATTTTGAAAAACGGTTTTCACTAGCCTATTTGGATGTTATTTGGCTACTTTTTCGTAAAGAAAAAGTCATATCATTCCATTTTATTTTTTTTTTGGAATTTGGGTCATGGTGTCAAAACTAGTCCCCTGGCGGATAAGGATTAAATTAAATACATTTTGGTTGATTTTTATTGCCCAAGGAATGCTCTTTTCAACGATACCAAATTTGTTAAAATCGGTCAAACCGTTAAGAAGTTGAAGCAGGTTATTGCAAAAACAATTGAACACCCCCCACCATCTTTGTTTTTGAAATAACTGAAATTTTGTTTTTACGAAAATGATAGATGGTTCTCTTTACAAATGTGGAAAAAAATTGTGTTTATTATGCGAAATTTATATAGAAAATGCAATTTAAAAATTTAAGATGGCAGTTACGCCCTCTAGTGGTCATTTTTAGAACTTGAAAATATTTTTCTGCGATTCTTCATGGCCGATTTACCCCATACTTTTTTTATACCAAAGTCATACGACACACGGTTCCCGAGATATGGCCGAGGAACAGTCTTATTGGGTCACCCGGTACATGTAGCAACTGTTCAAAATAACTTCTCTAGATATATTTTTCATTTTTATTCCTAGTTAAGTAGGTACTTGATTATTAAAATAAAAAAATTAAAGTTATTTTCAACCGAAACCACTTAAAACATTTACAGTGAAAACCCGATTTTCTGTTCCAAAATTAAACTTGTGCCTAATTTTCCGAGGATTTCGAATACGAAGTTAGACTTAATATACATGGTGTTGTTAAAAAGTTATTCCAAAAATAACCGTTTCTAAAAAATTGTGAAGTTGAATTTTTATTTCAAGTAATAAAAAATTTTCGGTTATCTTTCCTGACTTCTGGTTTTACCTGAAGTGAGCATCACTTGGCAGATATTTGAGAGACCCTGTATATTTTCGGTTTTTTAGATTCCTTTTGTTCTCCAAATTCAAACCAAATATAGTTTTATATAGTTATCTCTAACAATAACTGAGCAGAAAATTTTATTTTTTATAGATTTCGTCAAATATGATAAATTTACATCTTTACATGGGATCCTAAAAATATATTGTAAGAGATAACTATATAAAACTATATATTATGGTTTGAATTGAAAGAAGATAGGGAACCCAAAAAATCCAAAATATACAGGGGTCTCAAAAATCTGATCAAGTGATGCTCACTTTCAGTCAAACCGGAAGTCAGAAATCAGAACCGACGATATTTTATTACCCCTGTATACTCATTACTAATATTCTGTGTTAAAATTCAACACCAAAATGTTTTGGAAAAGGGTATTTTTGAAATAACTTTTTACCATCACTCTGTATGTTAAGTCTGACGTCATATTTGGTAGCAGATTTTTTTTATAATAATATGCAGGCCCACAAACAACCAGTGGCGGAGTTGTGGGGTTTCCCTTCCATTAATTTTAGAAAATAACTCTCCAAAATCAAATTTTAAGCTTTATTCCAAAAGAGCGATTAATTGTGAACAAAAAGTGTATCTCGACATTTTTTTGTATCTGCCACGGCTGCGAACCATTTTTTTAATTTTTTTAAGATTCAAAAATTAATTCGAACTTAGGATAGATAATTAATTTAATTGATACCACTATTTAAATAAATTGTCATTATTCATTGTCAACATAATTTACAATAATTCAATGGCTGGTGTATCCATTAAACGTCAGTGTGAATTATGTATTCCACAAAATGGTTCACATTTTGAATATCTACTTTAAATTAGATAGATAGCTAATTATAATTCATAAATTCTTAATCTGTACTTTAAATATGTTAACAAGGAATAATGAACAACTTATTTAAGTAGTGTTATTAATTAAGTTGATGTTGTACACCGAAAGAAGTTCTAATTTATTTTTGAATTTGACCAAAAATTAAAAATTTTGTACGCAATCATGGCAGATATGTGAAGAGAACATTTTTGTTGAGAATGAATAGCCCTTTTGGAACAAAGTTTCAAATTTGATTTTTCGCACTAGTTATTTTTTTAAATTAATGGAACGGAAACCCCACAACTACGCCAATGGTTGTTTGCGGGCCTTCATATTATCAACAAATATCTACTATCCTGTAAAGTGATGCTACGTACCAGATTTGGTTTAAAAATCTTCATTGGTTGGGACACTATAAAAAATAATCAATATTTGTTGAAGGTCTCAACCTCTTGTATCTTTAAAACGAAGCGTCTACAGACCTATGTTAACATTAAATTTTCCTCTTTAAATAAATTTTTCTATCGATTGTTAAAGTCCTCCTACAAAAAGTGGACCACCCTGTAAGTATTTGCCCGATGGTAAATTTTTCTTTACAATTTATTAGAAAGTTTTGCGTTCTATCTTCTAAGTTCGAACTGTTTGGTTTAATATCACAACATATTTTTTTCAGTGAAATCGCCATACCTGGCATTGGAGTGAGGTACAAAATAGTAACCACAGCAGCAGCCATTCCCAGAACGATGGAGGCCCTAAGCAGCACTCTCTGACTCGACGTCATCCTTTTTGGTTTCCTTTTAAGATCACAACTACAAGACACCATAGAGAACGATGTTCACAATTGCCGCACTTCAACTGAATATCTCACATATATACAGTATTAACAACATTGATTTTTTGCATGGCAATGACTTGAAAGAACTTTAAACCCTATTAAAATCGTACTCGGACTGTATTTCGTGACCGACCACGCGGAAACCACGGAACGAACAAAACCAGCTTTCGACTGGTTCTCCGACTTGTGCTGATGGTGTATTCCATTCGTATGCATTCGCATAGGAAAAATGTCAAAGGGAAAGTGAAAGCTGGCCGATGCGACGGCACGGTGTGGCTTTACATGTGTGTGTGTGTTGCCATGGATGTTACGACATTCCAGGAAATACCTGTCCAATATCAAAAATAATAATATTCTAGATAATATGGGCGTCTATTGACGGAGGGCCACTTCGAAATATCGTGACAAATATACATTTTAAGGGGAACTTTATTTGAAAGAAAAAATTCTTGCTTTTTGGTGGGTCAGCTTTGTGTAAAAACACTGCATACACTAGCCTGCACAGTGCACACACTAGCCTTGACGGTGTTGCCATTAAATCTGAGAACTTTGTCCGAACCTGTTATTAAGGTTTTTGGAGTTTATATCGCATATGAAGAATATTTAATATATTTAATGTACAGGGCCATTCAAACTCGGCGTCCCAGGCCAATTATGGGCAAACGAAAAGCGAAAAAAAAAATCTGCGTCCGTGGCGTTAAAGGGGCTCAAATAAAGATTAGATCGCAACTAAATTTAAAAATTTTCGCGACGCCCGGTATATTTTGTGTACCGAACATACCTTTTTTATTTGATATTTAGGTAGCCCTATTCTTTCTAAGTAACTTTTGTCTTGAACGTTTTGTTGTTTTTTTTTTCATTTACAATTTACAGGCAACAATATACAGAAAATTAAAGAAATTAATTGACTTTACTCTCCCACGAAGTGGGCGACGAGCACGAGCGACTGTCATTTGTTTTCCATATATTGACGTAAAGCAAACAATATAATATACTAACAACTATTTATTATAGGATATATATCCATATACATATATATATAGACATAATATATAACTAGTTAACTAATAAACATATTTACAACAAATTTTCAACGTGACCTCCATCATTCGCTAAGCACATCTCTAGGCGTTTCTTAAAATGTTGCGTTGCATTTTTTAATACAAGCGTCCCTAACTTTTTTCTCCACTATTAATGGGCTACAGTTGTTGTATATAATGTAGCTAAACATTCTGATACTTAATTTGGTTTAAAATTTTTTGGGCCATTGAATATTAAATCCTCCGTTGCATAATTTAACCCCATTGCCATATTTTCGTCACTTCTCGGCTTCCTTATTATTTTGTCTTATCTAATATTAAATAGCCAGAAGTATATCCTTCAGGATATTTTTGCAAATCAACAAACTAATACACCCTCACAGGGGAATTAAAGGATTAAAATATTTTTTGTTTGATTCAACTTAAACTGTCAAGTTCGAAATTATCAGTGATTAACCCAAAAATTTTTTAAGTGCAATGGCTAATCATGAAGAAAAAGTGGACATGTTATTTGTTTATGGGGAAGCCAGAAAAAATTCTAGGCTGGCCTGCAATATTTATCGGCAACGATATCCAGAACGATATGCCCCTAGCTACAAAATGTTCCAGCGTTTTGAACATACATTAATAAATAATGTAGATGCATTTAACGTTAGAAAAGGCAAAACAATAAGGAGAAGGGCGAGAAATGATGAAAGTGTGGCAATCGTCTTAAATTATTTTGAAAACAACCCAGAAAAATCAATTACTGATGCAACGCGGGATGTGGGGATTTCTTATTCAACGATCCAAAGAATTTTAAAGCAAAATAAATATCACGACTTCAAGCTAAATTACTTGCAGCAGTTGCAGCCCATTAATGTAGAAAAAAGATTAAATTTCATTGCGCAGATGGCTATTCTAGAGCAAGATGATAATAGAATTTTCAAACATATTTTATGGACTGACGAAAGTAGGTTCGTAAGTAATGGCATCCCAAAGAGAAAGAATAATCATCACTGGGGCAATGAAAATCCGCATAAAGTTCACCCCATAGAGAACCAGGGGCATTTTGGTGTTAATGTTTGGTGTGGAATAATTAATCAAACTTTGATTGGTCCGCATTTTTTTGAAGGCACTCTTGAAATATATTTAAATTTTTTAATAGAGGATTTACCAAATTTGTTGGATAATATGTATCCCCAAATTATGTGCTTTCAACAAGATGGAGCACCAGTGCATAATGCGGAAAGAGTAGAGGAGTTTTTAAACAATAATTTTAGAAATAGATGGATTGGCACAAATAGTACTATCAGGTATAATCCTAAAGCATAACAAAACAAATACTTTTACTTAAATTCATTTGGTTCTTTACATTTTCTACAGGTGGCCTCCTAAGTCTCCCGACTTTTCGCTATTAGACTACTTCTTATGGGGGAAATTAAAAAATGAGGTCTATAAAACAGCGTCGAGGAATGTGAATCATTTAAAACAAAAAATTAGGGACGCTTGTATGACTATAACAAGAAACATGTTAAAAAAAGCAACGCAACATGTTAAGAAACGCCTGGAGATGTGCTTGGCGAATGATGGAGGACACCTTGAAAATTTGTTGTAAATATGTTACTTATTTCATTTGTTAAGTTGTTAAATTGTTAAATATATACACTGTGTCCGTAAAGTAACGCATAAAATCATAACTTCTGAAAAAACATGGTTAAAAAAAATCCTCGATTTTGTTTTAAAAAATGTCATTTTGCGACGTTTCAGTCAAATCTGTGAGGTCATCGTTGTTCCGGATATTACGTCATCGGCAATTTTTTCAAATGGCAACCCCCCCCCTCTCCTATGAGTAATTAGAAAGACCGTCACAGCCTACATTGAAATTATAAAAAAAAATTATATTACAAAAATATGTTTGAAGTTTGAAAAATTTACAAATTTATTCATTTCAAGTGGATGCCAAAATTTGATAGTTTAGTTTGAATTGCAATACTGAAGAATGCTAAGCGGTGAACAAATTCTTGTTGGACTTTGCTTATAATTTCTAGAGAAATATTGGTGCATTCTCTTCGAATTCTTCAATATGTTCCGGTTTGCTTTTGTATACACAATATTTTTGAGGTTTGAATATTTAATAATTGAAATAAATTTGTAATTTGTCAAAATCTTTCAATTACAATTTCAATGTAGGCTGTGACGGCCTTTCTAATTAGGTACGTCATAAAAGGAGGGGGTTGTCATTTGAAAAAATTGCCGATGACGTCATATCCGGAACAACGATGACCTTACAGATTTGGATGATATGTTACAAAATGTCATTTTTGAAACAAAATCGATGAGTCCGAGGATTTTTTCTAACCATGTATTTTCCGAAATAATAAATAGTTGTTAGTATATTAGGTATATTGTTTGCTTTACGTCAATATATGGAAAACAAATGACAGTCTCTCGTGCTCGTCGCCCACTTCATGGGAGAGTCAAGTCAATTAATTTCTTTAATTTTCTGTATATTTTTGCCTGTAAATTGTAAACAAAAAAAAACAACAAAACGTTCAAGACAAAAGTTACTTAGAAAGAATAGGGCTACCTAAATATCAAATAAAAAAGGTATGTTCGTTACAAAAAAATATACCGGGCGTCGCGACGCCGAGCGTCGTTTGTCAAAAATTTTAAATTTAGTTGCGATCTAATCTTTATTTGGGCCCCTTTAACGCCACGGACGCAGATTTTTTTTCGCTTTTCGTTTGCCCATAATTGGCCTGGGACGCCGAGTTTGAATGACCCTGTACAGGGTGTCCCATTTTTGGTGTTTTTGGGTGTTTTCTCAAAAATCTAGGTTATTATTAAAGCTAGAGGGTTGCGGTTTTCACGTCACGTACTACTTTTTTGAGAGGAATTTGGTGGACCAATCAGATTTTAGATAAGTTTTATAGTTTCCGCGCATTGGCGCAGGACTGAAATTTTCGATTTTTTGGAAACCTCTCTCCCGGCTACAACTTATATACATATCGACAAATTTAATCAACTATTTTTATAGATTTTTTGGCGTAGAATCGAATGGAATAATTAGTTTTTTGCGTGGTTTCCATTTTTAAAAAATATAACTTTGGTTCATATCTCAAAAACTATTAACGCTACCAAAAAACTAATTATTCCATTCGATTCTAAGCCAAAAAATCTATAAAAATAGTTGATTAAATTTGTCGATATATTATATAAGTTGTAGCCAGGAGAGAGGTTTCCAAAAAATCGAAAATTTCAGTCCTGCGCCAATGCGCGGAAACTATAAAACTTATCTAAAATCTGATTGATCCACCAAATTCCTCTCGAAAAAGTAGTACAGTGACGTGAAAACCGCAACCCTCTAACTTTAATAATAACCGAGATTTTTGAGAAAAACACCCAAAAACACCCAAAATGGGACACCCTGTACAAACCTCGACCTCTTATTGTACCGAAAAAAATAAGCTACAATTGCTAACTCATAAATCCTAAAGAGTAAGTGCTCTGAGAGTAAGTACAAGGCAGGTCTATGGGTCTAGGTAAGGCCCTGCTTGGCGCGTGCCCCGACGCCCGGATGATATAATATAGTACCTAAGCTATCGAAAAATCACTTAGTTTTTTCATAATCCTGTTTTAATGCAACTATTATAGAGTTAACTGGATTTAAACTGCAAACTGTACTGGTAAACTGTATGGATTCTAAAAAATATTAAAGTTTGCTTGAAACCTATTGCATAGGGTAAACTGCGAATCACGGCAAATAATTAAAATGTTTACTCTATTTTATAGTATTAGATCGAGACTAACTTTTTCTTTAAACATCATTCATAGTTGAAATAATACATTGTGTAGAACATATTATACACTGTGTCCCGGATAAGAATGAACTGCATGGGGATATTGCAAACGGTGAGAGATAGGGCAACGGTTAAATGGGGAAAAAGTTGGGCAATTTTGAGGTCAATAAAATGGCACAAACATATTTTTAATATCTTTTTTCGTTTTTGAGTTATTTTGCAAAAAGTAAAATTTTGCGTTTTCGATTTTATTTTTTTCTGAAGTTGTTATCACAGATAGAGAAAAAAGAAAAACACTTTCTTATGGCACTTTTTGACGGGCCTTAAGATGACGTTTTTAGATTTGTTCTACGACGTTTCGTTTATGAGAAACCATCTCCAAATTAAATTTTATAAATACGGACCTGGATTTTTTTTTGTAGATTTTGAAAGCACTTTTCATTGCAAATACCATGATGTATGACACGAAATGTTTTTAAAATGTTGTGAGACAATTACACTGAAAATTCCTTTTTTTCCATTCATTTTTGTCTAATGCGGCCCTGTATTTAATAATAAGGAGTCTAAATATTAATCAGTATTGACAACAATTTAACTTACAGTTTATTTTTACTTCGAAAACTTAATATTTTTAAATTGTACGGCCCTGCGTCTGGTAAAGTGTTTTCCTCTGTTGTTGTACAGCAAACAGTGTCGCATTGTGTTTTGGAGTAAATTCTTCGCTTTTCCTAATTGCGAGAAGAAAGCTTTAAGCCAACGTAATCAATAACTTTTGCCATTTATTAATTGCAAAAATACATTCGTTCGGCCTCTACACTATTTCTGTGACACCAGATATAACATGCTGACATGTTAAATTTGTCGTCATTTGAAAAAGCACCCTCCATTTGTAGTGAAATAAATTGTTAACTAAATGATACAGTGGGAGTTATGACAAATGACAAGGGATTGGTTTCGTTGTTTCAAAGCCTTCTAGGTGGAGGATTTTTATATTTAGACTTCTTATTATTATATTATTATTAAATACAGGGCCGCGTTAGAAAAAAAATAATGGAAAAAAGGAATTTTCAGTATAATTGTCTCAAAACATTTTAAAAATATTTCTTGTCATACATCATGGTATTTGCAATGAAAAGTGCTTTCAAAATCTGCAAAAAAAAATCCAGGTCCGTATTTAAAAAAATTAAGTTGAAGATGGTTTCTCAAAAAGGAAACGTTGTAGAACAAATCTAAAAATGCCATCTTAAGGCCCGTCAAAAAGTGCCATAAGAAAGTGTTTTTCTTTTTTCTCTATCTGTGATAGCAACTTCAGAAAAGAATAAAATCGAAAACGCAAAATTTTACTTTTTTCAAAATAACTCAAAACCGAAAAAAGATATTAGAAATCTGTTTGTGCCATTTTATTGACCTCAAAATTGCGCAACTTTTTCCCCATTTAACCGTTGCCCTATCTCTCACCGTTTGCAATATCCCCATGCTGTTCGTTCTTATCCGGGACACAGTGTATATATATATATATATATATATATATATATATATATATATATATATATATACAGGGTGTCCGGAAATAAATGCACCAACTCGAAAAATTAAAAAGAAAAATGGAAAATATGACGAAAAGTTCATATGAACATGGGTCCGCAGATGTTTGGTTTTCGAGATGCAGGGTGTTGAAATTTAAATTTTATTTTCGATTTTTTTAAATAACTTTTTGAGACGACAAAATTTTCGTGCAAAATTTGGTAGTCGGGGTTTTTTTGGGATAAGAAATCATAATTTGGTATTATTTTTGGTGCAATACGTAGAGGGCGCTGCGTACGCTATCATTATTTAATTTAATTTGCCCTAACTTTTTTGACAGTAAACTTTTACGACATTTTGTGAATGTATCCTCTTCTTACACGTTTTCTAAGCAAAAAAGGTATACTTGGTGCATAACGCCAAAGGGGACCGTTTTCGAGAAATTTTCAAATTTCTGCATCGATGCAGGTGCCATATCGACACTCGTATGCAATTAAATTCTAGGCGTTAATCATAGGTGCCTGGCGTTCACAATAAACAAACACATTTAAATTTACGCCAAAAGGTGAACAAACAAAATTGCTACATTAATTCGGTTAGAATCATCGGAAGATGGCATTATCATACCATGTTTCATGTCCCCAGTCTAAACTCGGAAACTTACCTGCATTTCATAGAAAATTGCAAACAAGAAACCATGAATGTTACAAATTATTTTCATGAAACTTTTATTAAGAGTTCGATTCTTACAATTGAATTTTATTAGGTAAGTGAAATTAACCAATTTCGTAAAACGTGTTCAAAGTGGGAACCGTTTTGTTGAACACAAACCCGCAGACGTTTTACAAAATTTTGACGTATTTTCCAATGAATGTTGGGTATCTGTTTAATATCTTCAGCCGCGGCAAGGATTCGTTGTTGTAAGTGATCGCGATTTCTAATTGGCACGGCATAGACGCGATCCTTCATGGCCCCCCAGAAAGAAAAGTCCATAGCGTTTAAGTCCGGAGAACGGGGAGGCCATGCTGCGTTGGGGGAATTGTTACCAATCCAACGTCTTGGATAATTTTCATTCAGCCATTCGGTTACGATCCGCCCTCGGTGTGGTGGGGCACCATCATGCATAAACCATAAACTCTGTCTAATATCGAGGGGAATATCTTCCATAAGAATTGGTAGTTCATGTTCCAAAAGATACCGGTAAGTTTCAGCATTTAACCGAGGGGGCAAGAAATGTGGACCAATGATGTAATCTCCGACGATTCCAGCCCAGCAATTGACTGAACATCTATCTTGCGAACGAGTCTGCCTTACGACGTGTGGATTTACCATGGCCCAGTAATGAAGGTTGTGTAGATTCAGTACACCATCTTTTGTAAAACAGGCCTCATCAGTAAAGAGCAATCGGTTTACAAAATCCGGATTTTGGTTATAACGTTGAAGAGCCCATAAGCAGAAATTTCTTCTTCGTGGTAAATCCTCTGGTTTAAGTTCCTGTACTTTTTGAACACTAAAAGGATGCAGTAATTGCAGTTTAATAAAACTGTGGACTTGCATTTTAGGAATTCCAAGTTGCAGTGATGCCCGTCTTATGCTTATTTCGGGGTTTTCGTCAAATAAATCCAAAATATTTTCTTCTTGTTGCACTGTTAACAAACGACGTCTTCCTGCATTAGATTTTGTTACATTTACAGAACCCGTTTCCATAAGTTGCCGGTGCACACGTGAAAACATTGAATGATATGGAAGTATTCGTTGGGGAAATCGGTCAGAGCACAGTCTCCGCGCGAGACGTGAATTTCCACGGGCCTCTCCATACATCAGGTGCATTTGAACCTTTTCTTGCATGGATAATATCACCGTTTTTCGAGAAAAAAGTAGAAAAGATAATCTAACAACAACAAATTAATTAAACTGTCAAAAAATAAATGTGTTTGTTTATTGCGAACGCCAGGCACCTATGATTAACGCCTAGAATTTAATTGCATACGAGTGTCGATATGCACCTGCATCGATGCAGAAATTTGAAAATTTCTCGAAAACGGTCACCTTTGGCGTTATGCACCAAGTATACCTTTTTTGCTTATAAAACGTGTGGGAAGAGGATACTTTCACAAAATGTCGTAAAAGTTTACTGTCAAAAAAGTTAGGGCAAATTAAATTAAATAATGATAGCGTTCGCAGCGCCCTCTACGTATTGCACCAAAAATAATACCAAATTATGATTTCTCATCCCAAAAAAACCCCGACTACCAAATTTTGCACGAAAATTTTGTCGTCTCAAAAAGTTATTTAAAAAAATCGAAAATAAAATTTAAATTTCAACACCCTGCATCTCGAAAACCAAACATCTGCGGACCCATGTTCATATGAACTTTTCGTCATATTTTCCATTTTTCTTTTTAATTTTTCAAGTTGGTGCATTTATTTCCGGACACCCTGTATATATATATATATATATATATATATCATGCCTATCTTTGATTTGGTTAATGTTACACCGTACCGATGATTGCCAAATAGCATGAAACACGTGTATGCGGTTACTAGTTTTTTCTTTTTGTTAACTTTGAGTGTTTGCCCATTATCACCTTTTCTTATATATATATATATATATATATATATACCATATAGGGGATGTGCTGACTGATATATATATATATATATATAAGGATGTAAGATTAGCGAGTGTAAATGTAACAATTACAAGAAAAGGTGATAATGGACTTCATTTGTTGCTTCCCAAATCATGCCTATCTTTTGATTTGGTTAATGTTGCACCGTACTGATGATTGCCAAATAGCATGAAACACGTGTATGCGGTTACTAGTTTTTTCTTTTTGTTAACTTTGAGTGTTTGCCCATTATCACCTTTTCTTGTAATTGTTACATTTACACTCGCTAATCTTACATCCTTATTTTCATTGTATCTTGGGTTATGAAGATTTCCACGCAGGTCGCTTTAGCAGCCTCCGTGGCGATGTTAGTACAAGCCCCAAAATAGGGGATGTGCTGACTGAAGCTGCAAATGTGCTGTTGGCTCCTGCCTGGACTTCATTTGTTGCTTCCCAAATCATGCCTATCTTTTGATTTGGTTAATGTTGCACCGTACTGATGATTGCCAAATAGCATGAAACACGTGTATGCGGTTACTAGTTTTTTCTTTTTGTTAACTTTGAGTGTTTGCCCATTATCACCTTTTCTTATATATATATATATATATATATATATATATATATATTGAGTCGTGATCAAATGTGGTTGTTGCGTAAATCTATAGATTAAGTGCAGTGTCATTTTTGCACAGAACATGCATCTACAGATTCGAAATTATTTTGTATAACTCACAACCATAAATCTTGAAGGATACGAAATTTAAATTTTATTGCTCTCAGGCTAATAAGTCAGGGATTTAATATATTTGTTGTTCTCGTTATTGAAAAGTTTTTACGTAATCTTTAATGTTGAATGCTGTTATAGAGTTAGCTGGATTTGTTTCCAAGAATATACCCTTGAGAAAAAATGTAGAATTATTCGATAAATTATTGCCGTGCTACGCGCGGGGGGTTCGGGCTTTTTTTGCACGGCGGTTCCCCACCGACAGACCCCTCTTCCAGAACTGTACTAGTAACAGACGGGTCGGGATTGTGCCGGAGAGGGCGGGGCGCTAACGGGATTTCTTGGTACCTGACTAATATCTAATAGTGCTGTACCTTTGAACCCCAACTGTGCTCGATTGTGCAGAGTGCAGAGGTACTGGACAAGAACTTATTTATTTCAAACAAGCTCATGTCGGGAAGATGCACAATAGACCCATCTGGCGGACGGAGGAAAAAAGAATACAAAATACCGGCGGTCGAATAGTCTCTAAGCTGATTCAATAGAAATCTGTCACACTATTAGTAAAGGTTTAAATTTCTCGACCAGTAATGCAGACGCTGGCATCCACAGGGCGTTAGCTAAATAAAACAAGTTATTTTTTAGATTTTACCTGAAAACAATCATGGTTTCATGGTAAAGTACTACATACTATGTACTGTACACTGTATATTTAATAAAAACGATCCGCTCCGCAGCCGGTGATGTAACGGACGGGGAGTCGAATACGAACCCGGCGTCGGGCGGACGCAAGACAAAGCGAAGCGTTTTATTTAAAGTATAAACCTTTACAGAGGACACTACAAATTGGCGACGAGGTGAAAATTAAAAAGGTAAGTGAACGATTGTGCTACAAAGGCAATAGTATCCTGGAAACGCAATCTAAATTATACTGCGCGGTAAAAGGAATACAGATTAACCATACACCCTATAAGGAGATTGGTTTAAGTGTACTCTGGAAGCTAGGACGTTGTCCTTGTGGGAAAAGAGATTATAAACCATAATTCTCTGGGTGGGAGTAGTCGCATTGACATTAGAATGACCTTGGAAGCACAGGCAGAATTTGACTGTGTGGTAAAAGGGCTTTAGCACAAATAATTACGTGCAAGAGAGTTGAAAAGAAACTCTGATTTCAGGTAAAACCTACCTGGGGGAGATGTCAAATCTACCGGCCCTAGAACCTTTTAATTGTGAGGGAGAGGAGCGTCTGTTGGAAGTAGCCGCCACTGTCACCACGGCAGCAAAGAAGCGAGCCACATTGCTACACATGGGAGGTTTGGAACTCCAAGAGATTTATTACAACCTCCCAGGTGCACATGTCTCAGATAATGAAGACGCAGGCGTGTACGCCGTGGCCTTAACTAAATCGAATGAATACTTTGCAATTTTAACAATTTTTCCAATCTTTTTAACAATTTTTCCTTTGTAGTATATTAATGTCATATTTTATACTGTCCCCACTACTTTATGACGTGTTTCCGGTCCGAAGGTGGCCGGCCATTGTAATCGTGTTCGGATTCGTTCTGTTCGCAATGCTAAAGCAATAAACATCGTCGTCTGATTAGAAATTGTTTTATTTGCCATTCGGCAGAATCAAGTTAGTAAAAACACAACAATTTTGGCGCAGTCTATTACAAAAATCTACGCGAGGCCCGGGCCTGTCGTCAGGTGGTGAATTTTCGCGACGCGGTGACCTTCCGACCGCCAGTACCTCCCGAATCGTCGTCCGAGCACACGGCACGTGGCCCAGTTTCGCCGGCCGGTCTCTTCCGCTTCGTCGCCTCCCGGTTTTCGTTAAAAAACCAGCAGCATGAGCGACGCCGCCGTCGGGCATTTACGCGAATTCGCGCTCAAAAGTTCCGACTGGAATATATTCAAGGCCAGATTGGAGAATTATTTCGTGGCCAATGGAATCAGTGACGAAGGCACCGGCAAAGCCAAGAAAAAGGCAATTTTGCTAAACGTTCTCGACGAAGATGCTTATCAACTCATTTTTGACCTTACAAGCCCCTTCCAACCCGAAGAAAAATCGTACCAAGACCTTGTAAAAGTGTTCGACTCCCATTTCACGCCCCAACAGAGTGTATTTGCAAAAAGGTACAAATTTTACACGGCAAGAAAGGAGCCATCCGAGACGGCTAACCAATGGGCAGCACGACTCTGTGGTTTGGCAGTGGGATGCGAATTTGGTAGTGAACTCAAGACCTGTCTCAGAGACAAGTTTGTTTTTGGTTTTGACCGCGGACCGATCTTGGACCGCCTGATGGAAGAAGATATCAGCTCAAATTTCGAAAAAATGGTTTCTCTCGCAACGACCAAAATGGCCGCCAAGGAAGCCCACGACGCCGTGATGATCAAACAGGAGCCGATCAACTACCTGCGGGGAAGGACAAGGCGAGGACACAGCGCACGGGCCACCGGAAGTAGTGGCGCCGGCAGCGCCCATGGCTCCGCCCACCAGACCTCCGACCTCCACGTCGCCAAGATGGCCGCAACGCAGACGACGTCACTTGTGACGTTTGTGGCGGAACGAATCATTCTAAAGATAAGTGTTTCCTAAAAAATTCTATTTGCTCATATTGTAAAATTAAAGGTCACTTAGCAGTTGTTTGTAGAAAAAAACTTAGAAAATATCCCAACAATAATTACCAAAACAGAAACATTACAAGACAAAATTTTCTCCATTACGCTCAATCAAACAATGTTTCCGATGATGTGTGTTTATTTAATTTGCAAGAAACTGTTTGTAAAGATGAACCCAATTATGTAAATGTTACAGTCGAAAATGAAGAAATCACATTTCAAATCGATTCAGGTAGCGGTGTTAGCTGTATTTCCGAAAACTTATATCTTAAAAAAATTTCATTTTATGACATTCTACCTTCAACATAAAAATTTTTACTTTTACACAGGTGTCGGAACCATTCCTTTAGGTTACATCACTGTAATAGTTCAGTTTATTGGTAAACTTCGTGAACTAAATTTATACGTTGTTAGAAACGGTGGCCCACCTATTGCTGGCAGAGACTTTATGAGACTTTATGGTATTCGTTTTGTTCAAATTGACAATATTAGTGCATACGATAATAACTTGGAAAATTTAATTAAACAGTATGATGAAGTTTTTTCTCCCGGATTGGGAATGTTCAACAAAGGCTTAGCTACTATTAAGCGTCACCCCGAAATTCATTAAGGCAAGACCAATACCATTCGCCATCAAAAACAAAGTTGAGGATGAAATTAAGAGACTTTTATTTTTAGGTGTAATCAAACCTGTGGACTACAGCAGTTGGGCTACCCCCATCGTACCAGTTTTCAAAAAGAACGGACAAGTACGCATCTGTGGAGATTTCAAGGTTACAGTCAACCCCGAAATCGAAGTAGACCAACATCTATTGCCGAGGATAGAAGAGCTTTTTTGTAGTCTACAAGACGGGACTCATTTCACCAAACTCGATCTCTCTCAAGCATACCAGCAGATCCCAGTGGATGAACGCAGCCGGGAGCTTCTAACTATATCAACTCATGTAGGCTTATTTAGGTATCAAAGACTAGCATTTGGTATAGCATGTGCCCCTGCCAAATTTCAAAAGATTATGGATTCCTTACTGGGTAGTTTGCAAGGCGTATCTATTTTTCAAGACGATATCTTAGTAACAGGGAAAAATCAGCAAGAACATATTACAAATCTAAAGAAGGTATTAAGTATTTTGAAAAAATCAGGATTAAAGGTTAACTTAGAAAAATGCACGTTCTTTCAGAAAAGTGTACAATATTTAGGCTTTGTCATTGACTCAAAAGGTTTACACCCTTCTTTAGCAAAAATTGAAGTTATAGACAAAATTCCAACGCCCCAAAGCGCGACTCAATTAAAATCTTTTTGGGTGGTATAAATTACTACGGCAGATTTATTAAAAATTTATCAATTATTTTAAGCCCCCTATATAACTTGCTAAAAAACGACGTTAAATGGGATTGGTCACCCCAGTGCAACGAAGCATTCCTTAAAGTAAAAAAATATTGAAAATCAGCAGACGTTTTAGTGCATTATAATCCCGATTTTGAACTTAGATTAACAGTCGATGCTTCATCTGTTGGTGTCGGAGCAGTTTTATCTCACAAATTTCCATCCGGCATAGAAAAACCTATTTGTTTTGCTTCAAGAACCTTGTCGATAGCTGAAAGCAAATATCCACAAATCGAACGCGAAGGTTTAGCTATTATTAATTTATGGCGTTACTAAATTTAATCAATTTTTGTACGGCAGAAAATTCAAGCTTGTCACCGGTAACAAACCGTTATTAGCAATTTTTGGCGAGAACAGAGCTATTCCACAATTTTCAGCTAACAGACTTCGCCGTTGGGCTATTATTTTGTCTGGATACTCTTATGAAATCGAATATATCTCTTCAAGCAAAAATAATGCTGATTGGCTATCCAGATTACCTATTAAGGAATGCCAGATTTCTGAAACACCAGATTTCGATATAGATTATAATTTTTTCATCAACAGTTCAGAACATTTTTCTTTAAATCACGAAACTATTAAATCAGAAACCGCAAAAGATGAAATTTTAATTAAAATCAAAAAGTATATCATGTTAGGTTGGCCTGATAAGGTTGAGATTCAGTTTAAGCCTTATGCGACTAAAAAACATGAATTTTATATATTAGATGATTGTCTTCTTTGGAACCACAGGATAGTAATTCCCTTAATTTTACAAAAAGAAATTTTATCACAATTGCATCCTAGCCATATAGGTGTTGTAAAAATGAAGTCAATTTCTCGTCAATATTTTTGGTTTCCAGGAATTGACAAACAAATAGAAAACGTGGCCAAACATTGCCTCCAGCAAGTTTTCCTTGGGAAAGAATACACATCGATTTTTTCGAATTTAAAAAGATTTTTTATTTGGTAGTGATAGATGCATATACCAAATGGCTCGAAGTTTTTCAAATGCAAAATATAACATCTACATCTACCACAACCGTCCTTAGATACTTATTTTCTCGTTTCGGTTTACCTGTTTTATTAGTATCTGATAATGGACGCCCGTTTTGTTCAGATGAGTTTCAAGATTTCTTAAATAACAATAAAATTAAACATTTAACTAGCGCTCCTTATCACCCAGCTTCTAACGGTGCTGCAGAGAATGCAGTTAAGACAGCAAAAAATACCTTGCTCTATGTAGATTTTTATTGGACTATAGAAACACTCCACATTGTACGACAGGGGTTAGTCCAGCTAGCTTAATGTTTGGTCGTACTCTCAGAACCAGATTTTCCACCCTTTTGCCTAATAACGTCTGTAAAGAATCTAAACCCAATGAACGAATATTTGATGACGTCAGTAAAAGAGTGGAAAATGCACAGAAACGACAAATTTGCGAATCTGGGGGAAGAAAGAATATACAGTTTGAATTAGGAGAAGTAGTTTTAGTAAAAAATTACTTAATTTAATAAACCAAATTTTATCACAGGAAAAATTGTTAAAAAGATTGGAAAATGTACATATCTTGTAGAAGTGCCAGAGTTAGAGAAGAGGTGGAAACGTCGCGCAAATCAAATAAAGAAACTCGGTTCCTCTGATTTTGGCAACAGTCAAACAAATTCAGTATGTAAAATTAGTAGGCCCAATGTGGATACTGTTATTACCAACCACGACGTAAATTCTGACCTTATCGATAACACTGATAGTCGTCGGAAAACTATTATTACTGAAAGTGCTTTAAACCCCGTAAAGGACGTTCCCGATTACGACAATATAGACGCTCAGAGTAGTGCAGTTAACCCGACTTGTGACATTTTTAGAGAGTTAAGTAGTAGTTATATAAGGCCTAAAAGACTGATTAAACCAGTCGATAGATTAATGTATCGTTAGTTTCATTGACTAAATAATGTGTTTTCATTAGGCATATAAGTTACGAATAATTTAGTATAGTTTGTGATTCTCATATTTCAAATGGATGTTTGAACATTTTTTGCAACTAAGGGGGGAAGAGTGTAGTATATTAATGTTATACTTTATACTGTCCCCACTACTTTATGACGTGTTTCCGGTCCGAAGGTGGCCGGCCATTGTAATCGTGTTCGGATTCATTCTGTTCGCAATGCTAAAGCAATAAACACCGTCGCCTGATTAGAAATTGTTTTATTTGCCATTCGGCAGAATCAAGTTAGTAAAAACACAACACTTTGCACCACAGCAGAGCAAAGTCTATGAAAGGCATATTTTCCGATCCATAAAACAAGCGCCAGGTGAGAAATTTGAAAAATTTCTTGTCCGGCTGAGGCATCAAGCAGTGAAATGCAAGTTGTAACGGAAATTTATGCTAATCTCCGTTACCACGATTTTTAATTTTGGCTCGTCCAATATACGGCGAGATATTTATTGAAGGCTAAATAAAAATCTCCGCACCACTATGCAACCATGTATACGTGAAAAGTTCTATGCCGTAATTTAGCGAATTTGGCTTAATTTATTGATAAACAGTTACGTTATTGTCTATTATTTTAAAATAACATTAAATTAATCTTAACAGTTCAAACAATAACTATTTAGTGACAAAAAGGTATGTAACAAACCAACAGATTTTAAACCATACAGAATCGTTGAAGAAGAAGCGCGCCTAAGTTGACAGATGTATAACCTAACCATTGTGTTTTGTACCGGAACCCGTCAGTTCGCGGTTTATTTTTTAAAGTTTTTCACCATAACTTTTTGAGAGAACAATTCCATCATGTTCTAGCAACGCGGAAGTCGTCACTGACGTCCGAGGTTATGACAGGGAATTTCGGGGCTTTTTTCCTCTCTGTTCTTCAAGCGACTAGTTTCGGTAATCGGTGAGATTGTGCACTCTGATATTGTTTTATTTTTCGAATCATCTTTGATCATCGTGCCCAGTCTTCACCATTTTTGAGCGGTTTAGTGTGAAAATCTTCTCTGGCGAATTAATTGACCGTGCTGTGCTAATATTTTGGTATTATTTTCATGTAACCACCATCGAGGGTCGTTGTGTTGGTTTACGGCGTGTCTTGCCGTCTTGAGCGATTGGCGACGGAGGAACAAGGGTTCAACGAGCAGTTTGGGGTCCCTGCTATGGCTATACAGGAATCTGGGGTGAGTATTTTTTCAAATATTTCTTAGAATTTTGGCTTTGCCACCTTTTATGAAAAAATATCTCATCACCCAGATTTGCTGTTTCTTTGTGGACCCACAGCTATCTTACCACCCTACTCGTACCTCTTTATATCACCTTTAGTTAATTTATTTTTGATTATAAATTTGTTGTGAAAGATAGCACAACATAAAAAGGCATAGCACACGGTTTCTGTTAATCTTGTATTTAATGCGTTTTCTTGCACACTAAATCAGCTATTAGCCAGTACTGTTACTTGTCGGTTGCTAAATATTCAAATTGCTCCTTATATGTTACTTATTTCATTTTTTTTGGGAACAGAGAGAAGCCTAAGGTTTTTCTTGTAAAATTTAAATTAAGTGTCAGGGAAATCAACGTCATTGGACGTTCTTCAAAACTTTAACAAGTTATTGTTATATATATTTTTTCTACGTCAAGAATTTTCAATCGTTTAGAGAGTCATTTATATTCACTTTATGAAAATTATTTGAGCTACCATTTACTGTGCACAGTTTTGTCGGAACTATTCGTAAATTTAACATTAATTTAACTTTAATTTAACTTTAATATTTTCACTTTGTAAAAGCACAGAATTTAACTGCTGCGTTTTGCCACGGACACTGTTTTGCTTTTACCTTTTCATGTAACATCGGAAAAGGGGAAGGACCACAGGACCACACAGAGGGTTGCGTTTCACAACCATAACACCCCACTTGCGACTTGAATCCGCACACTACTGAACCCCACTCAAGCAGCTCACGACTGGCTTCCGACTAGAGCTAGTTTCGGAGGTTATTGCACGATCAAAGGAGTCTGGGAGACGTCTGGCGGACAAGTGACTATTTACCACGTAACCAAGGTACCCCTACAAGTCTCGGTGGTCCAAAATTGTAAGCAAATTATCAAGTTCAGTGTTCGAAGCTAACCAAGTTTTTTTATATACCAAAAGTACTAGCTTTAATTAGTTACTTCCATTTTAATTCAAATATTCAATTTTACTTGAACTTCCTAGTTTTTCAACTATATTTTCAATTGTAAACAGCCTAACAATTTTCTGTTAATCGTAAAATCTCAACCAAGAAATTTTCATTAAATCTTGTAATTTTTTAATTGTCTTGTTTTATTTGAAATCCAGCTTCTGCACTCAGTTTCTGTTATAAACTATACATATAATTATCTGGCGACCAACAATCAGAGCCCATTTTTTTATAAAGTTTACCTGCACCGAAGAACAGCTCATCGACCAGATCGTTGAAAAATGCACTTCGGTGGAACTGCGGAAAAAAATACTATCAACGGGCGACGCTATTACTTTAGAAATGATCATTGCCGAGGCTAACGCTTTGGAATCAGTATCCAGGCAAATTAATGAATTTAATGAAAGCAATAAGCCGTCGGCGTCGTACCAAGATGTGAACAAAATAAATACAAAGACGGAAAGACGCCGAAGCAGAACAAATCTGCGGCCACCCCCTGTCGACGCTGTGGAGCGACGGAATATATCAACCACAAGTGCCCTGCGATAGACGAGATCTGCCACAGGTGTGGGTTTAAGGCACACTTCAAAAGCCAGTGCCGTACCAACAAGCGGAAGCATAAAAAGACAGCAACGTCGATACTAGCAGGAAAAAAGCCAAGACGCGGAAATCACGGAAACGTCGACTACGTCTTCCACGTCGACAGTGAGATAACCTGCCAAATCGGAGGAGTTCCTGTGAAAATGGTAATCGACTCCGGTTGTAAATGCAACATTATTACCGATAAAACCTGGGAACTACTAAAGAATTCGAAAGTAAAAGTATGGAACCAAGTGAAACAGCCCAACAAAACTTTTAAAGCTTATGCTGCAGATAAAACACTGCATGTTTTAGAGTGTTTCGACGCCGAAATTATAGCAGGCAACAGTAAGCAACCGGCTACATTCTATGTAATTAAAAACGGGCCAAAAGATTTGTTGGGAAAAGTAACTGCGAAATCTTTAGGTGTTCTCCGCGTAGGGCTGGAAATAGACAATTCGGTAAATTGTATTTCTTCTACATTTCCGAAATTTGGAGACGTCCTAGTAAATATACCCATCGACGAAACCGTTAAGCCGATAGTACAACCATATCGTAGAATTCCAATCCCACTTGAGGAAAAACTTAACAAAAAAATTGACGAATTGGTTGGGCTAGATATTATAGAGCCGGTAAATACACCTTCTAAATGGGTTTCGCCGATGGTACCTGTTCTTAAAGCTAACGGTGAAATTCGAATCTGTATAGACATGAGAAGGGCCAATGCTGCGATATTACGCGAAAACCATCCTCTCCCGACAATGGATCAGCTTCTCCCACAATTTAAAAAAGCTAGATTTTTCTCTAGGTTAGATATTAGGGACGCATTCCATCAAACAGAAATTAACGAAAATTCGAGGTACATAACAAATTTTATTAGTAGTAAGGGCCTCTACAGGTACAAACGATTAATGTCCGGGATCTCTTGTGCCCCAGAAATATTCCAAAAAATACTGGAACGCACATTAGCCCCTTGTGAGTGTACAGTTAAGTTTATAGATGATATAATCCTATTTGGGAGGGATGAAATTGAGCACGATGAAAGGTTAAAATTTACATTAAATGTTTTAAATCAAAACAACGTCTTGTTAAATAAAAACAAATGCGTGTTATCTCAAAAGGGAATAAAGCCATTAGATAGCTATGTAAAAGTTATAACCACATTTCGCGCGCCAGAGTCTATTGACGAGTTGCAAAGATTTTTAGGGTTAGTCAATTACATATGGAAATGGATAGCTAATTTTGCTACACTAACAGAACCCCTTCGGAAAACTCGGTAAACACGCGTCAATCACTAAATATTGGCACAAAGAGCAACAGCAAGCGTTTCAAACGTTAAAAGATTCACTGACCAAAATCAAAACACTAGGGTATTATGATCCCAAAGATAGGACCCAAGTTATTGCAGACGCGAGTCCGGTAGGGTTAGGTGCAGTCTTAATCCAGTGCGACTCCACCGGGCCAAGAATAATAGCTTACGGTAACAGAAGTCTTTCAGAAAGAAACGCTATTGCCAAACCGAAAAAGAAGCTCTGGCACTAGTTTGGGCAGTCGAACATTTTTGTATATATTTATACGGCAAAGATGAATTCGAGCTAATTTCCGACCATAAGCCCTTGGAGGTTATCTTCGGCCCAAAGTCCAGACCATGCGTCCGTATAGAAAGATGGGTAGTGCGCCTACAAAGCTACAAATTTAAAGTTGTTTATAGGCCAGGAAAAACTAACATAGCAGATCCGCTATCCAGACTTTGCAAAAGCAATTCCCCTAGCGCTAATAACCTAGACAGCGATGACCATGTCTTTCAAATAGTCGAATTCTCACGGCCGACGGCAATCTTAATGGAAGATCTGCAAAAACAATCAGATTCCGACGAAGAATTTAAAAAAGTGAAAAAATGGCTTTGCGGCGGAGAGGTAGACGATTCTATAAAACAATATAGGCCCTTCGAAACTGAGATATGTTTTTATGGCGACATTCTCTTAAGGGAAACAAAATTATAATACCCCAAGCACTCCGACATCAAGTTTTGCAAGCAGATCATGAAGGCCATCCCGGCATTGTCGTAACTGAAGTTGACGACTCTAACAACGACGAAAATTTTCATTTACCTGCCTCTAGAACTCCCAAGGGGAACCCTTAATTAATAATTTTCCTTTCCATAACCCAATTCGCACAATAATAGAATTTAATAATACTAAAGATTTAAACACTCTACCATATATTCAAACGTTAAATCCACCTTTAAGACTTCTAATAGATACTGGCGCAACAAAATCTCTTCTAGATCTATTTTCTGTCAAAACTATCCACGGAATAAATGATTGCCGTTTTAAAGCTGATATAGACTTAAATTCTCTTTTAAACTTGAATAACGCTATCACTTTCCATTTATTTTCTTTCCACGATTTCTTCCACGGCTTAATTGACATAAAGAAATTTAAAATTCACATAGACACCGAAAATGACATGATGTACAACAAAGATTTTTCTCTTCCTATATATTACCGCAAGAAAAACAACGGCATTATTTTTAAAACAGAAATAAATTCTCTAGAAATCCAGAAAGTAAGAATTCCAGTTAACATGTACTCGGGTGATATCATCATCCCAGAGCAGCAATTCGGAGAAGATTGTGTTTTGCCAGAAACGCTAACCACAGCTAACAAAGGCTTTGCTTTCGCAGAAATTCAAAATCGCTCAAATAAAATACAACCCATCATTTTGAAAAATCCTTCGGCCCAAAGTCCAGACCATGCGCCCGTATAGAAAGATGGGTAGTGCGCCTACAAAGCTACAAATTTAAAGTTGTTTATAGGCCAGGAAAAACTAACATAGCAGTTCCGCTATCCAGACTTTGCAAAAGCAATTCCCCTAGCGCTAATAACCTAGACAGCGATGACCATGTCTTTCAAATAGTCGAATTCTCACGGCCGACGGCAATCTTAATGGAAGATCTGCAAAAACAATCAGATTCCGACGAAGAATTTAAAAAAGTGAAAAAATGGCTTTGCGGCGGAGAGGTAGACGATTCTATAAAACAATATAGGCCCTTCGAAACTGAGATATGTTTTTATGGCGACATTCTCTTAAGGGGAAACAAAATTATAATACCCCAAGCACTCCGACATCAAGTTTTGCAAGCAGATCATGAAGGCCATCCCGGCATTGTCGCCATGAAGAATCGATTGCGCACTAGTTTGGTGGCCTAAAATTGACGCAGATGCAGAAAAAATGGGAAAATATTGTAAGGGTTGCACATTAGTCTCTAGGCTCGAACTCCCTATTCCTATGAAGCGCCGTACGCTACCTACAGAGGCTTGGGTTGACGTTGCGGTTGACTTTATGGGGCCCCTGCCGAGCGGCGATTTTTTATTTGTAATAGTTGACTATTTTAGCCGTTACAAGGAGGTTAAAATTATGCGAACCATTACTGCATCAAACACCATAAAAACGTTGCGCGAAATATTTTCTAGGCTCGGTTATCCGGTGTCTATAACCGCGGACAACGGGAAGCAATTCGTTTCCGAAGAAATGAAACATGTCTGCAAAGAATGTGGGATCAAGCTTTTCCATACTATACCCTATTGGCCTCAGCAAAACGGGGAAGTCGAGAGGCAAAATAGAGATATTTTAAAACGACTAAAAATTAGTCAAACATTAAAAACAGATTGGAGACAAGGTTTATTAAATTACTTGGCGATGTATAATTCGACACCACATTCTGTAACTGGCAAAACACCAGCCGAACTATTTTTTCGCCGCCAGTTCCGAGATAAAATTCCATCCCTAACAAACGTCGAACACAAAACGGGTGATGAAGAAACTCGAGATAAGGATACAGAAGCCAAATTTGCCGGGAAAGAATACGGCGATCGCAAAAGAAAGGCACAAGACAGTGCGTTAGAACCTGGTGACAAAGTTTATGTAAAAAATTTAATAAAAGAAAACAAACTTACCCCGCAATTTAATTCGATTTCCCATACCGTTGTAGGAAAAAACGGGGGCGATGTACAGCTAAAGAATGATGAAACCGGTCAAGAATACCGAAGAAATGTAATACACCTGAAAAAAAACGAAGGGGAATGGGGTATAATAAATCAGCCAAATCAGCTATCTGATTCTCAAATAGGGATCCCCCCACAGATTAATTAAAACGCCAAAGTCATATGGGTGCCTATTTTTACGCTTAATTAATTAATTTATATATTATATAATTATATTATACAATCATCGTGGTTATTGTATTTAGGAATAATTATTTACATACTCCTATATTGTTGTTAAGGTTACCTATCTATTTGTGGTTTTCTTGTTATTTATTTTATATTGTTGTTGCTATTGTTTGTATTACCTATATTACTGATGTGTTAAACAAAGAAGAGATGTACTCTACACTGTATATTTAATAAAAACGATCCGCTCCGCAGCCGGTGATGTAACGAACGGGGAAGCGTTTTATTTAAAGTATAAACCTTTACAGAGGACACTACATACTACATTCATGTAACAAGTTAAGGTAAAAATCATACAGTTTAAAACTATGTAAAAAGTTTTGGATTAACTCGGTAAATACTAAACGCGTATTTCGGACAAATAAAACCCAATATTTAGGCTTCCGTTCCGTCAAAATTCTTTTACGAAGTCTAAGGGGGCATATAATCCTTTGCGGTAATAAAATGGCACACGCCTGCTTGTTATCACCTTTAGAGGTTTTATTTATGGAGCGTGCTTGAACTTTTTTCCTACTAGAGAAGTAGGTATATAATTTCATATTGATTTTTAAGGACAACAACTTAAACATCCTATTTTATTTCACCTGGATGATTTTTGCTACTAGTCTTATTTCATGTAGATTTTTAAGGTTAATAAAACAAAAGGGGAACACGGGAGCCCTACCGCGGGATTACAATATTCGCGGATTGGTCTACAAATTCAGCGGAACTCTCCCGTAGAAATAAGGTCCGGACAGGGAACAACTTGTTCTCTAGTCCGGACAAGTTCTGGCGAAGTTTATTCACCCTTATTGATTTTTTCCTGTCCGGACAAGTTCTGACGATGTCGACCTAGGCAAGCGCGAGGACAAATATTTAACATGTCTGAAATTCACAGGAATATTAAAGTCACACTTTTATAGAAAAACTTGAAAACTATTTTTACAAACTATGTAAATATTGGCTAGTAAAAAACACACAAACAAGTTACATACACCATTATTCCTTATTCCAAAAAATGCCTCGTTCTCGAAATGTTTCGTTTGCAAATTTACCCCTATAAAGTGTTCATCATCATTTACGGCATTAAGATTCTGTCTGTCGCTGTATCTTTTCTAAATAAACGTTTTTAAAAAGCAGACTGTGTCAGACGGTTATTTAACTGGCGCAGTCGAAACAGTAGGATCAAGTCCGGTACGCGTCGAAGTCAATTGATTTGCGTGTTATCGTCGGTTTTCGAAACCGTTTGGACTTGTTCGAACCACCCGGGCCATCGAGGCAAAAAAAACAACCGCGCTGGTGCAGAGCAGCAACGAAGGGCTGGACCAGAGGCCGAAGTTCCAGAGCAACCACGGAGAGCATGCGACCCAGCCAAGGGTAAGAGCTAATCCTATTTGCCAGTGATCCTTGTCTTTGACCCCCTTTAGGCAAATCTTAATCACCCAGGTCGCTGTTCACGACCCTTAGAGTAAGGTAAATTTAAGAAAAACAAGTTTCAAAGTTTAAAAATTTTAAAGTTCAAATTTTATTTTCGTTTTAATGAACGAAAAATCAGTTGATGACCGAATTAAGTGTACTTTTTGATAAATTAGTGTACAAGAAAATCAAGAATCTAACGAAGTTACTCCAATTTCTGAAAATATGAATACGCACCACAGTAATCAATCAGTTACTTATCAATTACTAAGATTATACATCGACAACATTCCAAATTTCTCAGGAAACTCTTATACCCTAGAAGTATTTATTGATAGTTGCGATTGTCTTATTAACACCTATTCTAATCAAAATGCTGGTGATCCTATAAACCAATTTTTGATAAAAGCTATTATTGGAAAACTCACTGATCGTGCCCTTATTTTAATAGGCAACCGAACTGAATTAAAAACTTGGACTGAAATTCGCTACACACTTCGACTTACGTTTGGTGACAATCGAAATATCGACTGTCTAGTACAAGACCTAATAATAATGCGACCCTTACGCAACGAGAACCCTCAACAATTCGGTAGTAGAATCCAAGACGCTTGCAGTCTCATAATATCTAAACTAAACGCTACAAATTTCGCGGACAATAATGAAAAAATTTTGCATTTGAAAAATTATAACGATTTGGCTCTACCACCACGAATACAGGATATTATTAGGCTTAAATCGCCCGCAACTCTCGCAAACTCTATAGGTTTAGTAATAGAAGAAGAAAATTTCCATTACGCACAAAATCAACTCCGTATAATACATAATCAACCTCCAAAATCTGTACCAACACAAGTGTCTAAACCACCCACACAATATTATTCTAATCCTTTTAGGCCAACTCAACCCTATATACCAAGAATTAATTTCCCTAACCCGAATCCTGAAATTCGAAACCCAGAACCAAATCCACACAATGTACGTATGCTAAATACTATGCAACTGCCATCTCCATTTCCAGGAAGTCGCTTTCCTTCGGCACCTATAAATATAACACCAAGACCAAATGTTCCACAACAGAGATTTTACACAAATAAAGATGTTTTTGGACCCCCGAAAACTATGTATTTAGACCCACAGGCAAGACTCCCGACCATAAGCCTACCCCAATGTCGACGATTTCCCGAAATCCCACTATACATGCCCAAAACCAGAGACAAGTACCTACCCCACTATATACCTAACTACTTCCAACCAACGGGCCCCCGTAACTTTTCTTCCCAAGAATTATACAATTTTTATTGTGAACAACCTTCCGAAAATCCATACCCTAATCTTTATTATCCCGAAGACGAATCTAACCCAAATTTTGACTACGACTACGACTTTACACCTGTTTTCGAAAATTTTTATGAACCGAATCCCGAAAACCACCTACAATCACCGAAATAACTGAAGTTGACGACTCTAACAACGACGAAAATTTTCATTTACCTGCCTCTAGAACTCCCAAGGGGAACCCTTAATTAATAATTTTCCTTTCCATAACCCAATTCGCACAATAATAGAATTTAATAATACTAAAGATTTAAACACTCTACCATATATTCAAACGTTAAATCCACCTTTAAGACTTCTAATAGATACTGGCGCAACAAAATCTCTTCTAGATCCATTTTCTGTCAAAACTATCCACGGAATAAATGATTGCCGTTTTAAAGCTGATATAGACTTAAATTCTCTTTTAAACTTGAATAACGCTATCACTTTCCATTTATTTTCTTTCCACGATTTCTTCCACGGCTTAATTGACATAAAGAAATTTAAAATTCACATAGACACCGAAAATGACATTATGTACAACAAAGATTTTTCTCTTCCTATATATTACCGCAAGAAAAACAACGGCATTATTTTTAAAACAGAAATAAATTCTCTAGAAATCCAGAAAGTAAGAATTCCAGTTAACATGTACTCGGGTGATATCATCATCCCAGAGCAGCAATTCGGAGAAGATTGTGTTTTGCCAGAAACGCTAACCACAGCTAACAAAGGCTTTGCTTTCGCAGAAATTCAAAATCGCTCAAATAAAATACAACCCATCATTTTGAAAAATCCTATCGAAATTATTCCCTTTTCTGACTCCCAAAAACAATATTTTGACATTTTTTATTATAACCCCAAAGGGTATAATTTTTATTTATTTTAATTTGTTAAAAAAATGGGCCTTAAAGACTGAGCCTAAAAGGAGGAATTCAAATAAAACAGACAGTAATTAAATTACAATGTATAATGAGCAATTTTGTGATCGAAACTTACAGGTTACCAGAAAATTATTTGGCTGTTTACAATAAAAATATTTGTTGAAAAACTCGAAAGTCAAGTGCTAATGAATATTTGAATTAACATGAGAGTAACTAATTAAAGCTAATATTTTGGTATATAAAAAAAACTTGGTTAGCTTTGAACACTGATCCTGATAATTTGCTTACAATTTTGGACCACCAAGACTTGTAGGGATACCTTGGCTTCGAGATGAATTGTCACTTGTCCGCCAGACGTCACCCAGACTCCTTTGATCGTGCAATAACCTCCGGAACTAGCTCTAGTCGGAAGCCAGTCGTGAGCTGCTTGAGTGGGGTTCAGTAGTGTGCGGATTCAAGTCGGCCAGTGTGGTGGTATGGTTGTGAAACGCAACCTTCTGTGGGGTCCTGTGGTCCTTCCCTTTTCCGATGTTACATGAAAAGGTAAAAGCAACAGTGTCCGTCGCAAAACGCAGCAGTTAAATTATGTGCTTTTACAAAAGTAGAGATACTAAGAGAGCACCAGACCAAACTTGTCGAAACCTTCTGGTCTGGTACTCTCCTAGGTTTTGCCCGTCTCCCCACTCACTCCCCACTCCTATTGAAACAGCTCTATAGGAGAGGTTCAACTAAGATCTCATCAGACACGCAGATCATTTACAACATGTCCTTCTGAAATAGGTTAAACAATTTGCTGGTGAAAAATCTGGTGAATGTTCGAGATTTGGAAGTAAATAAAAAATTTGAGATCCAGTGTTTTAAGAGAATAAATACCAAGTTTGGGGAAAAGGTAGTGGCGGAATTTGCCGACTTCAAGACTATCCTGCCTCAGCGTTTTACGGAGCAATTAACTCAAGAGCGAATTGACGAATTGAATGGTGACGACAAAAGGTATTTTTTAACAAGCTTGGGGCCCGTAGGCAAGACTACAAATATTATATTTTCTGAAGCATGAGCGAGAGACTGCGGCGATATATGGAGGCACTCGAAGAGCTGAGACGCTTGATTATTATGTATGAACCAACTAAAAAGTTTAGAAATGTAAAATTGTAAAAATAAAAAATATTATTTGTTTGTGTGTTTCTTATTTCTCTAAGAGGGTGTGATTGAATAAACTTGTGTCAATCCAATGCCGGTTGTTAGACAATTTTGCTTCAATTATGTCCGGACACAAATATTCTGACAATTTAAACAGCAAAACATAAAAAATTGACTAGCGAATTACCCAGTGAGAAAATATTCTACATAATATCCAATTGGGCTCAAGTCGGTCCTCCAAATTTCTCGAATATGCGTTTTTCCAAAATATTGTCTGTGTTTTTTACTTCGGATTTGAGGGGATTTATCGATTGGTTTGATGCTGAGGGGTGAGAGGTTCGATCAATAGAGAAGTAAAAAATTCGAGAGTTTTAAGAGGATAAATATGAACACGTTGACTGCCATGTATATATATATTATGCAAAGATTGGTCTGGTGCTGCGGGGTGAGAGGTTCGATCAATAGAGAAGTAAAAAATTCGAGAGTTTTAAGAGGATAAATATTAACACGTTGACTGCCATGTGTATATAATATTATGCACAGATTCGTCTGCTGCGGTTCGATTAACAGAGAAGTAAAAAATTCGAGTTTTAAGAGGATAAATATTAACACGCTGGCTGTCATGTGTGTATATATTATGCACAGATTGGTCTGGTGCTGCGGTTCGATCAACAGCGAAGTAAAAAATTCGAGAGTTTTAAGAGGATAACTATTAACACGCCTTGTGTATATTATGCACAGGTCTGGTTCTGCGGTTCGATCAGGTAAAAAATTCGAGAGTCTTAAGAGGATAGTGGTTGTCGAATTTGTATGAAAAAAATTTGTGTGAAAATTATGTGTTTTTTACTACTCAATAATGACTTTCAGACTGCAGCGATGGAGGCATTGTCTGAGAAGCATGATTATGAGCTAAATAAAAAGTTTAAATTATGAAAATATTTGTTAATAATAGTTAAAATAGTCCTCAAGTTGTGTGAATTTCAGATGATAGAACTTGTCAGGAAAAAATCAATACTACGACAGAGCGCCCATAATCGGTCGCCGTAGGGCTCCGAATCATAAACCCTCTAAAGGGGCCATTTACCGCAAAGGATTGCTTCAAGAGTTTCGTCTGAAGTTTTAAACGTGGGAATATGTGGCGTATTTAGTTTTTCAACATAGATTATTTTAATTTGGTCTGTAGTACCATGATTGTTTAAATCTAAAAAATAACTTATTACTTGTTACATGAGTAGTACCATGATGGTTTAAGTCTAAAAAATAACTTGTTTATTATTTATGAGTAGCACCGTGATTAAATCTAAAAAAATAACTTTATATAGCTAACGCCCTCTGGGTGCCAGCGTCTGCTTTATTGGTCGAGAAATTTTAACCGTTACTAATGGCGGGGTCGATTTCTATTGAAACAGCTTGGAGACTATTCGAGCGCCGGTATTTTGTATTCTTTTTTCTTCCTCGGTCCGCCAGATGGGTCTATTTGCAACTTCACGACACGAGCTTGTTTGAAATAGATAAGTTCTTGTCCTGGACCTCTCAACGGTCGAGCTGGGGTTCAAAAGGTACAGCACTATTAGATATTAGTCAGTTATCAAGGAACCCCAATCAGCTTCCCACCCCCTCTTCGGCACAATTCCGTCCGATCTGTACAGTTCCGGAAGGAATGGTCTGTCGGTTGGGGAACCGCCACCTTTTTTTGGGTGGCGGTGGCGGTTAATAAAAGCTCGAACCCCCCGCGCGAGGCTCGATAATAATGTATCTGCTAGATCCAGCTCTATGTTAAAAATGTTCGATCTAATGAAGTAAACATTTTTGCAGTCCTATTAGACTCTAAGTATATCCTGACTCGAAATATAACAGTCACATTCAAACAGGATTATGCAATAACTTTTTTCAATATCCAGGTATATCATCCGGTATATTGTCCGGCTGCGGCACGTGCCAAGCAGAGGATATTACCTAGACCCATAGACCTTACTCTCCCTTCAAGATTTATA
This sequence comes from Pseudeuparius sepicola, assembly GCA_963920635.1. Classification (NCBI taxonomy): domain Eukaryota; kingdom Metazoa; phylum Arthropoda; class Insecta; order Coleoptera; family Anthribidae; genus Pseudeuparius; species Pseudeuparius sepicola. The sequence goes on from OY987301.1 coordinate 52,280,383, forward strand.
ACTTGGCAATTATAGGTTCTTCGGTACAGTAAGGTACGTAATAAATATTCTTGGCGATAAAAACCTTAACACGTTGAGTGTCGAACTTGCCCAACGCACCAGGAATCTGTTGGTGCGGCGTGGGATTAACACCATCTTAATTGGTGATATCTTACTATTTTGATTTTTGTTAGATATTAGCTGTGGTAATATAAATAACTAAATACAGGGAAATAAATGAACTGCGGTGGTGGATGTTCGATCTTATTATTTTGGCAGTTTAGAAATCCTACTCTCCATTCAATATTAAAAACTTGGTGATTTTCAAACAAATTATAAAAGGAGCGTGCACGCTTAGATTCCCTGACTTAGAATAAAATTTAAAAGATTTGTTATACAATTTCGAATCTGACGCTGAACTTAATCTACTTGAAGTATTTTTTCAAAATACGAAGATAGTCAAATTCTAAACACATTTGCAAGTGATCATCACATGTTTGAATACACAATGTATTATTTCAAATGTTCGATCTAATATAATAAAGTAAAAATTTTGACAGTTTACCCAATAGGACTCCAAGTATGTCTACCTCCCAACTCGATAATCCAGCTATAAAACTCGCATTCAGGATTATGCTTTTTCAATATCCAGGTATATCATCGCGGCACGTGCCGCAGAGGGTATTAGACCCATAGACCTGTAATTATTATTCTCACTTCAAGATTTATGACTTAGCAATTATAGCTTCTTCGGTACAATAAGGCGCCGAGGTTGTAATAAATATTCTTGGCGATATAACGTCCAAAAACCTTAATAACGTATTCGAAGTTCTCAGATTGTAGCACCGTGTATGTTCTAAACATTGCTGATTCCGCGACAAAATCAAAGTTAACCTAAAACCATCGATCGGTTCAAGGCGACAGTCAGTCCGTACGAGTGCTAAAGAAAAGATCGACCAACCGGCGGGGCCAACCAGCAACCAGGTAATCCAGCTGCGATGACGCCTGCCCCTGCTGTCTCTTCACAAAAGTAAGTGTCTTTCTCTGATTGTGTCAATTGTCAATTGTGTCAAGCTTTCTTAATCCTAAATAATAAATTAACCTATGTCAAATTAAGGCCAATTGTTATTATTTGCTACGCTCCCAGTCACGGCTATCCAGGTCGTGACAATATTAGCTGTGGTAATATAAATAACTAAATACAGGGAAATAAATGAACTGCGGTGGTGGATGTTCGATCTTATTATTTTGGCAGTTTAGAAATCCTACTCTCCATTCAATATTAAAAACTTGGTGATTTTCAAACAAATTATAAAAGGAGCGTGCACGCTTAGATTCCCTGACTTAGAATAAAGTTTAAAAGTTTTGTTATACAATTTCGAATCTGACGCTGAACTTAATCTACTTGAAGTATTTTTTTAAAATATGAAGAGAGTCAAATTCTAAACACATTTGCAAGTGATCATCACATGTTTGAATACACAATGTATTATTTCACATGTTCGATCTAATATAATAAAGTAAAAATTTTGACAGTTTACCCAATAGGACTCCAAGTATGTCCACCTCCCAACTCGATAATCCAGCTATAAAAGTCGCATTCAGGATTATGCTTTTTCAATATCCAGGTATATCATCGCGGCACGTGCCGCAGAGGGTATTAGACCCATAGACCTGTAATTATTATTCTCACTTCAAGATTTATGACTTAGCAATTATAGCTTCTTCGGTACAATAAGGCGCCGAGGTTGTAATAAATATTCTTGGCGATATAAAGTCCAAAAACCTTAATAACGTATTCGAAGTTCTCAGATTGTAGCACCGTGTATGTTCTAAACATTGAAGTATGTTTGAAGAACATTAATAGGAAACTTAGCATAATAAAATACAGTAAAATTTTTAATTATTTATTAATGAAAAATATTCTTATTCTAATTTTGTCTCATATACAAGAGGATTGAAGCAAACTTTAATTTTAGAATCTATGCAATTTGAGTTCGATATTGTCGATATTTATAATTGAATTTAAATAATTACAACCTATTAAGTTTCACACATCACAAGTTTTACACAATTTGTATGCAAAACCTTGTATGAATGTATGCAAAACCTTGAAAGTCACAAAAATTGGACTCGCAAGCTGTAGTACGCAATTAAAAGACATTTGACCTACCTTGAAAGATAATGGACATTTTTTCGACTTTTAAGTGTTAACTACTATAGTTACTTTTCGAAAGAGAGAGTACCTGCGAGCTGTTTCAACAAACTGAGCGGTATAATACAGTAAAAAATTATATGTTACGTTTATTTAAGCTTAGGAATCATTCATAATATAGCAATTTTCCGATTATGAATTCATACTTGCAAAAAAAACTTCGTAGTAGGGAAGAGTCGCGTATAAACATAATAAGTACCACATACCCACCAAATATTTCACCAAAATTGTCATATTTTCTCACCTGTTGTGTGGAGAAATAAACAAAACATCATAGCCTCAAGGGAGCCGAAGACCCTGTGTAATTTCTGAAACTAAATATCCAGTTGTGCCATCAAAGTTTTCCTCTTAAAATAAGCTACGGTTTTGCTAAATTTGTTTTTTATATTGTGCCGATTTGCAGCATCACTTAGCTGTCTACTGACACATCTTTAGGTTTTAGGACGCAAAATCGCGGTACTAAAAAATCATCCTGTATATAAAAGTTGATCGGTTAAAGTTACAAAAATTGATTCTAAAAAGAATAATATGAATTGCTCTTTCCCGTATACAGATTTCTGTTAATAGTTCCCAAATTATACTTATGTTTTTCTCTAGAAAGATCTATTGTCTATGCATTTTATCTCAAAATCAAGAACCACATTCAGATAGAAGATGGCATTCATTAACAGATAGTACAGACTATTGTTATTCAGTTCGGATAGTTTCTACTTGTGTGCCATTCGACGAGCCCAGTGTATAAATCCAATATACTTTTTTAAGTACAGGACCAACCGCCGGAGCGGCCTCCCGCGGTGCTCGGGTTTAAACAAAAATTGAAACGAGTTTCTGTAGTCTACTTAATAATAATAATAATAAACGACTTACTAGATAAGGGGGTGAGATTTAGCATGATGCTACTCTTACGTCTAACCCCAATACATGATAATATTAAATTAACTTAAGCAGGTATAAAACTATGAAACATTCTTATTAATTAAGTAAAGGTAAATTCGTTATAAATTCAATGTGTCTGCATACATAATGATGTAGTGAGAACCACCACATCCAGATTAAGCTATATAAATCGGAAATGAAGTGAAGTGAACTAAGAGGTTTGCGCTTTCAAAAGATGTCTTTTAAGTTTTTGTTTGAACATGAATGTGGATCCGCTTATTTTTATTTCATTACTTAGACTGCTGTAGAGAACAGCTGAATTATATGTGTCTCTCTTTTACAACATATTATGGAAATTTTGTAAATAATACTTGTAAAATCTTTATTTTTTCATCCTAGCCGTTCGTAAAATCCGGCAAAATTCTAACCATACAGAAGTATATGTAACCCGCAATAAAACAGGTAAAATGTGAGACCCATCGTAAAATACCTAGAATATATGTTTTATGGTAGAATTAAAAAGGTGTATTTTCGTGAGATTGACCCACTTGTTAAGCACGGTAATTTTCCGTCGCTTTCCAAAGCACCACATGTTTTAAAATCATATTTCTTGTCACACGCAGTCGGTACCCTGTATATTACAACTTTTTGAAGTAGGTGAAAGCGGCATTTGTTAATCTAGAACGATCCAATTGCTATTGTATTATTTTTGGACAAAATCTATGATACCGACGGCTTTACACTATTAGGTAAAAAGGGGGTACCGCTTCAGACGTATTACCCCCCACAAAAAATGCCAGTTAACAAAAGTAGACATATTATTGTCCGTTTTAGAAAGTCACATCCAAACATTACCAAAGCAAGCAAACTGTTTAAATATTAAATCATTTAGAATATACTCCAGGCAATTTGTAGATATACAGGAAATGTATCCTTTTTGCCTTAACTCGAGGTGCTTAGGTATAAACCTCAATAACTCTATGCAAAAAACATGTATAATATTTAGTTGCTACATATACAATCTAGATTTCGTACTCTAACTCTAACTGGAGGACGGATCGGACGAGGAAACAGAGAGAAGAATCAGTAGCGCGCCGCAAACACCTACCATTGAAAAAAACACAGAAGAAGAAAAATTGAACCATGGCAATGTTCGTATGATCGACATCACGGATCAGGAGAAGGAAGGGGAACGGGAGCGGCCGAAGATTCATAATGTGACCACTGTAAAAAAAGACCCCTGAAATCAATAAAACACCAAAGTTAGTTATAAATAAAAATACGCAAAATTTAAAAAGGGTGGGACCAAACAGACATCTAAAATCTGGATCATAAGGTAGTCAGAAATAACCTGTAAAATCTGTCTTTTTGTGTTTTTTCATCCTTCTTTGTTATTCTCACGAGTTGTATAAATTTTTGCAATGGATAGGAATCCATTGCAAAAATCCATCTTATGTAGGACATAAGAGATTATCAAGTAACAAATGTTCAGGCCACAAAAATCGATGATTTGGATTGTTATAATCAAAACATTAAATTCTCCGACTCCTTTAAACTACTCCATTTGAATATTAGAAATATAATGTGTAATATGGATGAACTGAAAATATTTCTTAGTCAAATATCTGTTCCTTTCGATGCAATTATACTGTCAGAGACATTTATAGTTCATGACTTAGAACTATTTAAGTTACCAGGATATAATATAGTATATAACTATGGCACACTGAATAGAAACGATGGTGTTGTTGTTCTTTTGAGTGATAGGTTTAAATTTGATTGTCATATTGTCTTACTGGGCTATATTAAATTGCTAGAAATAAAGGTGTTTATTGGTCAACACTGTCAACAGAGAATTACAATCAGTTGTTGTTACAGATCTCCTTGCACTTGCCCGAAGGCGTTTAACGATGATCTTATGGCATATTTACAGGGAGTCAAATATGACAGTGATGTTCATGTATTGATTGGAGATTTGAATATTAATTTATTGGGACGCGATGACTATGTTGAAACTTACCAGAACGTATTGAGCAGCTTTGGATTTGTGTCCTACATAAATGAATGTACACGGCCTGACAGCCAGAGTTGTTTAGACCATATATTTGTTAAAACAAAAGTAGCAAACAGTTTTGAAAGTAAATCTTTCATATTTGACTATGATATTACAGATCATCTCCCTGTGGCTCTTCATATTAAAGCTATTCCTAAGAATAATGAAGCCTGTTCTCATAAAATCACATACTATAAAAAATATATTAATTACATCTCTTTACGAAGTGATTTAGAAGGAGAAGACTGGACACAAATTTACAATGCTAATGATGTACATTCTGCTACTGAACACTTTATAAATACAGTTAAGTACCATATTTCGCGGAACACATCAATGGTAATTAAAAACAAGCATCACAATAAGAGTGGCAAGCAATGGATAACAACAAATATAATAAGATTAACCAACGAAAAAAATTTAATGTTTAAACCACTCAAGAGGTATCCAAATAATACTATTTTACGTAGCCAATATAAAGAACAAAACAACTACATAAAAAGGTTAATTAAAAAAGCCAAAAAAGAATATGCTGTTAAAACTATAGAAAGAAATAGAAATAATAATAAATCTCTTTGGCAATTTACAAATGAAATTTGCAATACAAATAAACCTGGAGCAAATATAGAAGAAATTAAGTCGGATAATGATGACGTGTTAACTAATAAACAAGATATATGTGAATACTTTAATGTGTTTTTTAGTAGTATAGGCGAGAAATTACATAAGAAAATAACATTAACTCCGAATGATTCTGAGAGGTCACAAAAGAGTCTAAGTAATTCGATGTATCTATACGAGGCTTCTAATGAGGAAGTGCGTGATACTATAAAAACATTAAAACCAGGAAAGGCACCAGGGAATGACAATATAACATCGGAAGCTTTAAAAGAAATAAGCCCTCAAATTTTATCACCTTTTGCTTTCATAGTGAATTTTTGCTCTCAATCGGGAAAGTTTCCGAATATACTAAAGATAGCATTGGTAAAGCCCTTGTATAAAAGTGGTGTAAAAAATGAGGTCAATAATTACAGACCAATCTCTGTTATATCGGTATTCGCTAAAGTAATAGAGAAAATATTAAAATCCCGTATGATTAAATTTTTAGACAAATTTCAGATTATTTCTAATAATCAATATGGTTTTAGAAACGGACGATCTACTGAGGATGCTATTCATAAGTTGACAGAGTATATATATGATAAAATGGATAAAAAGATTCCTACGATAAGCATTTTTATCGATGTAACTAAAGCTTTTGATACGGTTTGCCATTCTATATTACTTGAGAAATTAGGAACTTATGGATTTAGAGGAGTTGTGTACGATCTATTAGAGAGTTATTTGTCCGAACGTAGACAATTTGTGTCTTTGGATGAGACTTGCAGTAGTTCAAGACCAATATCGACTGGTGTACCTCAAGGAACAGTCTTGGGACCACTTTTATTTATTATATATATTAATGAGATGTTGGAACTTCTCCCTGAAAGTGCCATTATCTGTTTTGCTGATGATACCACGATTACTTGTTCTGCAGACACCTGGCAAGAAGTGAAGACGAAGGCTGAAAACAACTTTAGCGAAGTAAAAAAGTGGTTTGACAACCACAAATTAACAATTAATATTAAAAAAACCCATTATATTCCCTTTACATCATATGCTAATGACCTACCAGACCTGGGGCCTTTATCTATTGGTAGTGCATCCGTCCCTGAAGCGGAATCAGTGAAATATCTGGGTATAGTTGTGGATCGGCACTTCAGATGGGATTTGCATGTGAGATTTGTGACAGGTAAAATTAGGGGGATATTGTATAAATTGAGATAGCTTAAAGATTACTTGAATAAAAAACACCTTATTGTCCTCTATCATGCTCTTATTGAGTCTCATATTACTTATGGCATCATAGGTTGGGGAGGGGTTAACAATTTTCATCTGGAATCCTTAAATGTCGCCCAAAAGTGGACATTAAAAATTATTTATAGTAAGGAAATTTTCTATCCTAGTGACTTACTTTTCAAGGAAAATCGAATATTGGATACACGTCAGCTTTTTTCAATTAAAGTTATCTCCTTTGTATTTAATGGCAGGATAACTCTTTCTAAATTGAAACACGATTATTCTACAAGAAGTAAGGATAGATGCTTTTTGGTTCCTAAATGTGAAAAGAGTATTGGACAAAGGAGCTCCAACTACCTTGCTTCAAAGATTTATTCCTTGATTCCTGAAAGTATACAGAACGTTTCCAACTACAGAAAATTTATGAATAAAGTAAAATTTTTTTTGAAAGACATGGATCGCCATATTATACATAAAATGATTAACAATGTCTAGCCTAGAAGTTCCGATTTTTGACGCTTTTTTGCTTGCCTGATTTTTGCCAATTACCTATCAAATTATGTCCAACTTGCACATGAGCCTTAATATATAAATTGATTTCCACATATAAGCAACCTCAGTTGTTTCGTGGTATTCTGCTGTTTATTAGATGATTTATGTACTTTTACTTTTTCTGTAATTATTTTTGTGTTGTAAAAATCTTTAATAAACATTATTATTATTATTATTATTATCGACTTAGCCAAAAGGCATTCGCACTCCCTCTCTGGGGAACATTCACTCAGATCCCGGGTATCCCGGATACCATAAGGATCTGGCTCGGACAAGACCCTTGCCATGTTATCGGGCCTTAGGTGACATTGATGTTGTTAGACGTTCCTGCACTCCCCATGAATTTCCTGACGGTTCGGGCTGTCGCAAGTAGTACCGCTTTCTGCATGGACCTGTAAAGATTATCAGTTAGACCCAGCTCTTTGATGTTTCTCAGCAAACTTTTTGGTATGACACCAGTTGTTGACACGATGATTGGAATCGTCTGAACGTTGTCCATTTCATATTGCCTTCTAATTCGTTCTTCTAAGTCTCTGTACTTCGCGATCTTCTCGACTTGCTTCACACGCAGGTTGTTGTTGTTCGGGATGGCCACATCAATCAGAGATGTCTTCCTAGAAATTTTATCAACTATTATAAGGTCCGGTCTGTTATGGGCAACTCGTTGATCTGTCAGAACTGTACGATCCCAGTACATCTTGTAGTTGCTGTTCTCAAGAACAGGCTCCGGTGTGTAGCTGTAATATGGGATCCTCTCTGCCTGCACAAGCAGAAGTTTTTCCGCCAGTTCCTGGTGCAAGATCTTGGCAACCGAATCGTGTCGTTCCTTATATTCCGTTGATGCGAACATCTGACATCCTCCTGTTATGTGCTGGATTGTTTCTGAAGTTGGGCACCCGTATCTGCATCTATCATCCACTACCGATGCATCTCCTACAATGAATTTTAGGTAGTTGCGAGTTGGTATAACCTGATCTTGTATGGCCAGTAGGAAGCCTTCCGTCTCGGGGAACATTCGTCCCGAGGTCAGCCAATAGTTCGACGCTAACTTGTCGACATGTTCCTGGTTGACCTCATTAGGATGCCTCCCGTGCAGCGGCTTCCCCAACCACCTCTGTAGTTTATCGTTGTCGGTTCGGTGGTGATTTTGACGCTCGTGTTCCGTCAGACGTAGCGGTGTTGAGACGTCTGCTCCGCATATAGCCCTATGTAGTGTGGAGCTGTTGGCCTGCCTGTAGAAATAATTACACAGATTTAATATTTGTTGGTCCAATTGCTTGCTGAGATCTGCCAATCCTCTTCCTCCTAGTTGACGTGGCAGAGTTGTTCTTTCTACGGCGCTACGGGGATGATGTTTATGAGCTTTTGTCAGTAGTGTCCTAACTTTTCGTTGCAGGTTGTTGATGTCCGTGTTGGTCCAATTCACTATTCCGAACGAATAGCTGAGTACAGAGCACGCATACGTGTTCAGGGCCTTAAACAAATTCCTGCTGTTAAGATCAGTTCGCACTACTTGTCTTACTCTCTTGATGAATTCATTCGTTAAATCGGTCTTCATTGTTCGATGGTCTATCCTTTGAGCTTGTTTTATCCCGAGATACTTGTATGTATCTCCCTTGCTCATTGCTTCGATCTCCTGGCCGTCCTGCATCTCGTGTGCGCTTTGTTCGAGCTTTCCCCGGATGATATTAAGGGTGCGGCATTTGTCCAGTCCAAACAGCATTCCGATGTCCCTGGAGAACTCCTCTAGAATTTTAAGCATTTGCGTTAGTTGGTTTTTGGTTGCGGCGATCAGTTTTAAATCATCCATATATAATAGGTGATTCAACTTGATCGCTTCTGCGTTGTTGCTTTTGATAGCGAAGCCGTATTTTGTAGAGTTCAACCGATGTGATAGAGGGTTCATCGCCATGCAGAACCACAGTGGACTGAGTGAATCTCCTTGGAAAATCCCTCTTCGGATGTTGATTGTGTCGGTCTCGATGTTACTGTCTGCGGTTCTGAGTTGTATCTTAGTGCGCCAGGTTGTCATAACGTGTTCTAAAAAGGAAACTGTATGATGATCTATTTTATACAGCTTTAAGATACCTGTGAGCCAGTCGTGAGGTACGGAATCAAATGCTTTTTTGTAGTCCACATAAGCCATGTGGAGGTTTCGTTGCTTGGAATGAGCCTGGTTGCAGATGACAGAGTCTATGATGAGTTGCTCTTTGCATCCCATTGCGCCCTTCGAGCAGCCCTTCTGCTGCATTGCAATGATGTTGTTCCGCTCGCAGTGAGCATATATTCGCTGCGTAAGGCAAGATGTGATTATCTTGTACAGCGTAGGCAAGCAGGTTATTGGGCGGTACTTGGCAGGGTTATCCGTATTCCGCTGGTCTTTTGGTAACAGGTAGGTTGCACCCTGTGTTAGAAACAATGGCATTTTCAGAGGATCGAGCAAGACTTCATTAATTAAGGTAGTTATTTGTTCATGCGTGCACCACAACTTCTTAATCCAATAATTTTGGAGATGATCTGGACCTGGTGCCTTCCAGTTGTGGGAATTCTTGATGACATCGGAGACCTCAGCGGTTGTGAATTGCTCGTGTTGCATCTGGCTATAGTTCCGGCCCATCTCGCGTTCTTCGCTGATCCAGCTTGCACTGACATTGTATGGACCTGGTGTGGCAAGTTGATTTCTCCAGAAACCATCGACCTGTTCTCTGCTAGGGCAACTCGCATTTGTGGCATCGGCGCTAGAATTAAAAGCACGGTAGAAACCCTTTTCTGATCGTTCAAAGAGTTTGTTGTCTCGTTTCCTGTTGTTACTAGCCTTGTATCTTCTCAGACGCCCTGCGAAAACAGAAAGTTTTTGTTTTAATGTGTCAAGACATTGTTGAGCAGTGATGTTCGCGGGGTCATGCCGAGAATGCATTTGGGTGCGGCTCATTATTGCCTGCACCGCCCTCTGGATCCTTTTAGTTCTAACTCCTCTGATATATTCCGTCACTTGTCCTATGTCTTTACGGAGACTCTCGATCTTCCTATTTAGTCGCATTTCCCATTGAGCCATTCGTGGTTCTGGTCTTGCACGATTCAACTCTTGGGCCGTTCGGATCTTGGCACCCATTACAGTGATGACTGCCGTTGCGGCACAGTAGATTAACATGTGCATACGTTCTAATGTTGGTGTCACTGAAACATAGCTTGGTAAAATTCTTGTGTTCATAAGATCGAGCACGATCGCGAGTTTCCTGGAAGAATTTAATCTTGGTAGCGGTGGCCTGCTCAGTGGGTCTGTGCCTTCGTATCGCAATACGGCCTGTCTCATATGTGCGTTTAAGCCTTCAAAATGTTCTTCGTTAACCGATTCCAGACTCTCGGTGGTTGGTTCTACCGTTTCGGCTTCTAGTTGTTGTCCAGGCTCTTGAAGTTCCCCATTGTTGTTGTTGTCATCTATGTCTATGTGTTCGCCGTGGATCTCTAGCTCAACTTCCCGTTTGATAGCGTTAAGTCGCGTTTCTGGAATTCGGTTATTTCTTAGAATAGTTCGATACTGATCTGACACTCTTTGTTCAGACACTTGCATGTGTGGAAACTCCCTGCAGAACTCGGCATGCAGTTGTTGTCGGTAGCCGATAATCTCTTGTCCTAAGTTTGTCACCCTGTAAAAAATACGCATAATCGATTCATTCATGGACACAGTCCATTTCATGCGTCGTCGTTGTAATCCCGCCTCTGTGAACGCTGGCTGAAGTTCCCGCGCAGCACCTTCGGTGGGTGGAACCCTAGTTCTCGTTTGGCTCCCATGTTGTAGATGTTCGTGTTGTTGTTGGGCTGTAGCTGTTTGTGCAACAGGGGCCCGCCTCATCAGCGCCCTGTCACCGACGTCCCGCTCGCTGTCATGCCCAGCGCCGGCTCCAGACATGCCCTGGCGATCCCCAGGCAGCGGCCCTTTATTATTATTATTATATTATTAATTATAAGACATATTTTTATTAAGATAGAAATGAACCCTAAAGAAAAATTTAGAACAAATTTCTTAAAATATAAACTAACCTCAGATGCTTTTAACTGAAAAAATCTTTGCTGTGGAAGACCAGAAGTTGTAACAAACAAAAACAACATACTTATAAAAAATACTCTCAATTCATACAAAACTACTTATTTTTTAACATGTTGACTGCCAAAGCGAATTTCGTGATCGGGTCCGCTGCGCCGAAGTAGTTTTATTGGAAATTTTATTTATTTTTACGTTTTGGGAGCAAAATAGTTTAAGACTGAATACAAATTTATACTTATAGTATGCAATAGACGTGTGCATAAAATATATGCACATGGCGCCTGATTAAATCGTTTCAAATTTCAAATACACCTTGTAAACAGGTAAAGTACAGCCCTGTCGTCAATACCGTTGACGACCTTCAACGATTGCGCCAAGTCAGAGTGGGCTGTTAGCGTGCGCTGTATAAACGTGTGTTTGACGTTTACACGTGACAGTAAAATCGTCGTATTGTTGTCAGTAAAATCGTCGTATTGTTGTTTCTATCGGCAGTTATTAGTTACTAATAACTTATTAGTAGTGGTCATGTCGCTCGCAAGTCAAGAAAAGAAAATAAGAAGGTTAGAAGCACTAATGGAAGAATGTTTGTAGGACTATACATGAGTGATGAAGAGCCGTTTGCCGCCGACTCTGATGGCGATCCGGAATATGTGCAAGAAAGTGAAAGTAGTGGTTCAGAGTCAGGGCAACAAGTACCAAGAAAGAAACAGAAAGTTGATATTAGACAATCCGTTCCTTTAACTTCAAATACAGTAAGTAGCAGTAGCTTAGATTCAAGTTCTCTCTCCGATACCGAGGATATTGATGATATACCGAACGTAGCCAGCTGGGGACCCATTGAAAGAAAATTTAAAGATTTTGCATTTGATGTACCTGTCGATATACCTGTAGATCTTAAAAAGGAACTTAGAGGTCTTAACGAATTGGATTGTTTCTTAAAAATTGCGTCTAAAGAAGGTTTTGAGTTAATGGCGCAACAAACTAATATCTATGCCGACCAGAAGATTGTCGAGAAAATTGTTGATAACAGTATAGGAAGAAAATCAAGACTCAATAACTGGATACCTACGAATGCAGCTGAAATGAAAATGTTTCTGGGAATAATTATTTGGATGGGACTGGACCGAAAACCTACTTTGAAAGATTACTGGAGTCGATCTGCTCTTTATGCAAATCAAATTTCGAAACTGATACCAAGAAATCGTTTTGAAATACTATTGCAATTGTGGCATTTTTCAAACAATGAAGAATGTCCTCCTGCAGACAGACTTCATAAAATACAACCACTCATCGACGTTATAAATAAAAACATTAAAGTTTGTATGGTTCCTGCAAAAAATGTTTGTATTGATGAAAGCATGGTACCGTTCGGTGGTCGAATATCTTTCAAACAATATGTGAAAGGAAAGAGGCGCAAGTTTAACTTTAAAGTTTTTAAATTGTGCATAAAAGGTGGTTACACATATCATCTAAAAGTTTATTGTGGATTTAAGAAAACAGATGGCATGCCAGTAGCTAATAATGGTGATGAATTAACAGAAGTTCCTGTCAGAGAAGGTATCCCAATGAAGGCAACAGCTATTTGTGCCTATAATTCTGCAAAACCATACATAGATGTGGCTGACCAAATGTCTTCATATTCTACTTCATTGCATAGGTCGGTAAAATGGTTTCGTAAGATAGCCGTAGAGGTATTGACAGAAATATCGCTGGTAAATGCTTGGCATTTGTACAAAGTTGTTAATAATTCATCTATGCAGATTACAACTTTTAGAGAAAAACTTTGCATGCTATTATTGGAGAGTTATAAACAACCGATCCCAGAAGAAAACAATACAGATCATAAAATGCAGACATCAGAAAATAGACACCGATGTAAGTTTTGTTATAAAAAGCACGCAAAAGACCATGACAGAAAATACGCTATAGCTCACAGTAAGCAAGTTCTCTACGTATGTCCAGCTTGTCCGGGAAGTCTAGCGATTTGTGTGGAATGTTTTTTACTGTTCACAAGTCAAAATTAAAATAATCTTTTTGTTTGTATCATTTCTGTGTCAATCTATGTAGAAAAACATTTTTTGTTACCAGAAAAACCATTTTTTGTTGCCAACATTTTTTACTTTTGCCTAAAACTTGTCGACAGAAAATATAACTTGAAAGGGGAATATTGTAGTACATTTATTTTCCTGTATTTAGTTATTTACAAGAATAAATATCCTATGGATTGAAATTAAAGGTTGTAAATGGTAAGATATCACGAGACCAACTAAGATGGTGTTAATCACATGTCAACAGTTTCCCCATAAGAAATGCACGGTATGTATGCACATTACGCGGCCTGACATAAAGCGCTGTGAATATACAAATGGCGTGCAAGTTGTCTGTGCATATATGCACATGACAGTCAACATGTTAAAAAATAGATGGTTTTGTATGAATTGAGAGTATTTTTTATAAGTATGTTGTTTGTTACAACTTCTGGTCTTACACAGCAAAGATTTTTTCAGTTAAAAGCATCTGAGGTTAGTTTATATTTTGGGAATTTTGTTCTAAATCTTTCTTTATGTCTTATAATTACCTCGAGTTAGAGTACGAAATGCTGTATATGTAGCAAATATACATGTTTTTTGCATAGAGTTATTGAGGTTTATACCTAAGCACCTCGAGTTAAGGGAAAAAGGATACATGTATATCTACAAATTGCCTGTATATTCTAAATGATTTAATATTTAAACAGCTCGCTTTGGGATGTTTGGACTTTCTAAAACGGACAATATACTTTTGTGACATGCTTTATGGTGGGCAATACGTCTGAAGGGGTACCCTTCACCTGATAGTGTAAAGCCGTCATAAATTTTGTCCAAAAATAATACAATAGTAATTGGATCGTTCTAGATTAACGTCGCTTTCACCTGCTTCAAAAAGTTGTACCGCCAGCTTGTATGAAACATGTGGTGCTTTGGGAAACGAATAAATTAAATACACCATAATTCTACCATAAAACATAGATTCTAGGTATGACAGGTCTCACATTTTACCTGCGCATACTGTATGGTTAGTATTTTGCCTTACAAACGCCTAGGATGAAAAAAGATTTTACTATTATTGACAAATTTCCAAGACAAGTATACTATAGAAACTCGTTTCAATTTTTGTTTAAACCCGGGCCGCTCCGGCGGTTGGTCCTGTACTTAAAAAAGTATATTGGATTTATACACTGGGCTCGTCGAATGGCACACAAGTAAAAACTATCCGAACTGAATAACAATAGTCTGTACTATCTGTTATGCCATCTTCTATCTGAATGTGGTTCTTGATTCTGAGATAAAATGCATAGACAATAGATCTTTCTAGAGAAAAACATAAGTATAATTTGGGAACTATTAACAGAAATCTGTGTACGGGAAAGAGCAATTCGTGGTAAATATGATAACTAATGCATAGTGAAACGTCAGGATCTGGATGTGTAACATTCATATTATTCTTTTTAGAATCACTTTTTGTAACTTTAACCGATCAACTTTTATATACAGGATGATTTTTTAGTACCGCGATTTTGCGTCCTAAAACCTAAAGATGTGTCAATAGACAGCTAAGTGATGCTGCAAATCGGCACAATATGAAAAACAAATTTAGCAAAACCGTAGCTTATTTTAAGAGGAAAACTTTGATGGCACAACTGGATACTTAGTTTCAGAAATTACACAGGGTCTTCGGCTCCCTTGGGGCTATGATGTTTTGTTTATTTCTCCACACAACAGGTGAGAAAATATGACAATTTTGGTGAAATATTTGGTGGTTATGTGGTACTTATTATGTTTATACGCGACTCTTCCCTCAAACTAAGATGTTTTTGCAAGTATGAATTCATAATCGGAAAATTGCTATATTATGAATAATTCCTAAGCTTAAATAAACGTAACTTATAATTTTTTACATGTATTATACCGCTCAGTTTGTTGAAACAGCTCGCAGGTACTCTCTCTTTCGAAAAGTAACTATAGTAGTTAACACTTAAAAGTCGAAAAAATGTCCATTAGCTTTCAAGGTAGGTCAAATGTCTTTTAATTGCGTACTACAGCTTGCGAGTCCAATTTTTGCGTCTTTCAAGGATTTGCATACATCTTGCGTTGCTTGCGAGTTGCGTCCAATTTTTGCGACTTTCAAGGTTTTGCATACATTCATACAAGGTTTTGCATACAAGTTGTGTAAAACTTGTGATGTGTGAAACTTAATAGGTTGTAATTATTTAAATTGGATTGTAAATATCGACAACATCGAACTCAAATTGCATAGATTCTAAAATTAAAGTTTGCTTCAATCCTCTTGTATATGAGACAAAATTAGAATAAGAATATTTTTCATTAATAAATAATTAAAAATTTTACTGTATTTTAATATGCTAAGTTTCCTATTAATGTTCTTTAAACATACTTCAATGTTTAGAACATACACGGTGCTACAATCTGAGAACTTCGAATACGTTATTAAGGTTTTTGGACTTAATAATATACACAAGGCGTGTTATTAGTTATCCTCTTAAAACTCTCGAATTTTTTACTTCGCTGTTGATCGAACCGCAGCACCAGACCAATCTGTGCATAATATATATACACATGACAGCCAGCGTGTTAATATCTATCCTCTTAAAACTCTCGAATTTTTTACTTCTCTATTGATTGAACAACCTCTCACCCCGCAGCACCAGACCAATCTGTGCATAATATATATATATACATGGCAGCCAACGTGTTCATATTTATCCTCTTAAAACTCTCGAATTTTTTACTTCTCTATTGATCGAACCTCTCACCCCGCAGCACCAGACCAATCTGTGCATAAATATATATATACATGGCAGTCAACGTGTTCATATTTATCCTCTTAAAACTCTCGAATTTTTTACTTCTCTGTTGGTCGAACCTCTCACCCCTCAGCATCAAACCAATCGATAAATCCCCTCAAATCTGAAGTAAAAAACACAGACAATATTTTGGAAAAACGCATATTCGAGAAATTTGGAGGACCGACTTGAGCCCAATTGGATATTATGTAGAATATTTTCTCACTGGGTAATTCGCTAGTCAATTTTTTATGTGTTGCTGTTTAAATTGTCCGGCTGTTTGTGTCCGGACATAATTGAAGCAAAATTGTCTAACAACCGGCATTGGATTGACAAAAGTTTATTCAATCACACCCTCTTAGAGAAATAAAAAACACACAAACAAATAATATTTTTTATTTTTACAATTTTACATTTCTAAACTTTTTAGTTGGTTCATACATAATAATCAAGCGTCTCAGCTCTTCGAGTGCCTCCATATATCGCCGCAGTCTCTCGCTAATGCTTCAGAAAATATAATATTTGTAGTCTTGCCGACGGGCCCCAAGCTTGTTAAAAAATACCTTTTGTCGTCACCATTCAATTCGTCAATTCGCTCTTGAGTTAATTGCTCCGTAAAACGCTGAGGCAGGATAGTCTTGAAGTCGGCAAATTCCGCCACTACCTTTTCCCCAAACTTGGTATTTATTCTCTTAAAACACTGGATCTCAAATTTTTTATTTACTTCCAAATCTCAAACATTCACCAGATTTTTCACCAGCAAATTGTTTAACCTATTTCAGAAGGACATGTTGTAAATGATCTGCGTGTCTGATGAGATCTTAGTTGAACCTCTCCTATATAGCTGTTTCAATAGGAGTGGGGAGAGAGTGGGGAGACGGGCAAAACCTAGGAGAGTACCAGACCAGACAGGTTTCGACAAGTTTGGTCTGGTGCTCTCTTAGTATCTCTACTTACAAAGTGAAAATATTAAAGTGAAATTAATGTTAAATTTACGAATAGTTATGACAAAACTGTGCACAGTAAATGATAGCTCAAATAATTTTCATAGAGTAAATATAAATGACTCGACAAACGATTGAACAAGGATATTCTTGACGTAGAAAAAAAATATAACAATGGCTTGCTAAAGTTACTAAAGAACGTCCAGTGACGTTGATTTCCCTGACACTTAAATTTAGTTTTACAAGAAAAAAACCTTCGGCTTCTCTCTGTTCCGAAAAAAAGGAAATAATTAATATATAAGGAGAAGTTTAAATATTTAGCAACCGACAAGTAACGGTACTTGGCTAACAGCTGATTTAGTGTGAAAGAATACGCATAAAATACAAGATTAACAAAAACCGTGTGCTATGCCTTTTTACGTTGTGCTATCTTTCACAACAAATTTATAATCAAAAAGAAATTAACTAAAGGTGATATAAAGAGGTACGTATAGGGTGGTAAGACAGCTGTGGGTCCACAAAGAAAAAGCAAATCTGAGAGATGAGATATTTTTTCATAAAAGGTGGCAAAGCCAAAATTTCTAAGAAATATTTGAAAAAATACTCACCCCAGATTCCTGTGTAGCCGTAGCAGGGACCCCAACTGCTCGTTAAACCCTTGTTCCTCCGTCACCAATCGCTTAACACGGCAAGGCTCGCCGTAAACCAACCCAAAGAACCTCGATGGTGGTTACATAAAATAATACCAAAATGTTAGCACAGCACGGTCAATTAGATCACCAGAGAAATTTTTCACACTAAACCGCTCAAAAATGGTGAAGAGTGGGCACGATGATCAAAGATGATTCGAAAAATTAAACAATATCAAGAGTGCACAATCTCACCTATTACCGAAACTAGTCGCTTGAAGAACAGAGACAACAAATTTGCTAAATTCTGGCACAGAACTTTTCGCGTATACATGGTTGCATAGTGGTGCGGACATTTTTATGTAGCCTTCAATAAATATCTCGCCGTATATTGGACGAGCCAAAATTAAAAATCGTGGTAACGGAGATTAGCATAAATTTCCGTTACACACCACCAAAACCGGGTAAGGAAAAATACGAAAACTCACGTTTGAGTATTTTTCCTCGAGCAAACCATGTACACCCGAAAGCAAAAAAAATGAGCTACTTCAACAGGAATAACAAATAAGGATTACATTTTTATAAGGCAAAATCGTTTGAAGAATAAGCCGCCAGGTAAGAACATGACA
Source organism: Pseudeuparius sepicola (assembly GCA_963920635.1). NCBI lineage: Eukaryota > Metazoa > Arthropoda > Insecta > Coleoptera > Anthribidae > Pseudeuparius > Pseudeuparius sepicola. The sequence continues at coordinate 52,298,987 of OY987301.1, forward strand.
GGAAACTTCATAACTCGAAAGTACATGAGATTATTTAATGATATTTATTGTGAACGTGAAATTTTTAAATGATAATAAAAAATGTGGGCGCCAGCATACATCGTGTGTATACATAGTGTCAAGGTAATCAAAAATACAAAAAAGTTAAATCCCAATATTTAAATAGAAAAATTTAAGTCCCCAAAAATTGAAATCCCAACCTAACCTAAGTTTCTAACCTTACAAGATTAGAAAAGGGAGAGGAAAGTGAAAGAAAGTAACTCCCTGAAGCATGATGGACTCATGAACCCTGCGAACAGCACCGCACACATTTGCAGCTCCCCAGTATTGAGCACCGAAGGGTCCCTATCGCGTTACCCCAATACCCGAGGAAACTAACATTTGCTAACACTACTGCCACCTGATCCATGACCCACATCAAGGACTATAGATAGAAGAAGAAAGATTAATAGCCACTAGCCAAAACTATTAATCCCGTGGCCATAGCACACTCCGAATAAACATTTAAGTTATAACTCTCCGGAAAAGAGGAAATGTACAACCAAAAACAAAATAACTATTGCAAAAATAGAAAAGAGAAAAAAATTAACGAAAATTTGAAACAGTTACAACTCTGAGTCACATGATTCAAACATTGTCAAAATGAATCCACCAAGAAAAGTACAAACTCTTAAGTTGAGTATTTTATTTGCAAAAAAAATGATAAATTTAAGAAACATTGTGAAATATACAGAATAACCTGTGAATAACCGTAGGTCAGTCAATAAATAACTGCGCTCCAGAAGCCTACGCGAAATTCTTAAGGTACCTACTTCGGACACTCAAGGCGCTATCTAAACCGAAATAAGAACCAACAAAAGAGAGATACATATTTTTTGGACACATTTTGTGCTATCCGAGCCAAATGAAAAAATATATAACTGTATGTTTCAAGTACGATCAATTATTAATCTTGACAACGTGAACCCAAAAGAATGTAACCTATTACAGGTATCAAAAAAATTATACTAATGATTAGCGACTCAGAGAAAAAAGATTAATAGGTGTGAACAAAAAACAAAAGCAATACGAGATAAGTAGGTAAACCAAAATGTATGCAAGAGGATTCCAGAGTGGGTCTGGAATGAGAAGATTCATTTCCAGAAGGCAATTAATAAATCACTATGAAAGTTAAACTGGGTCTATTGCTAAAATAGTGTACAAATCTAGGAAGGAATTTTTGGAAGGGAAAAGGAATGTAATAACCCCACTAATCGAAACAATTTGTTGCTGAGACTACGGCCAGTCGCCCTCAGACCTGTGTGCTCGGTTTTAATACTCTCAGGATCCAAAAGGATCACCCAGGGAATCGTTATGAGTAGCTTCGAAATAAAACATAAAGACTAAAAATGAAATGGACTGAAAAGGAGACTTGCACAAAATCTAACAATATTACCAGGAAAAAAAACGAAACTAACTTGACTAAGCCTCAAGATACCAACCTTACTGATATATAAAATATACTAAAAAATTTTTACCGAGGTTTCCAAAATTATTAAATTAAGTGACTGAAAAATTTTAATTTCCTGAAAAAACTGAACATCTGACGAGAGCAAGAATTGTTAAGGTATTTTCCAATATGCAAAAATTTATTAGGTAGTCAAAATTATTCTGTGGAAGTCGCAATCCGAATAAAACCAATAAAGTAGAACATTAAAGGTACATGGAACTTCCATGATTCTACATTCTTGCCAAAAATAGTCACATAAAGACAAAAAAACAAAGTCCAATACAAACCCTGCAAAATTTTCAAAATTAAATAAGGTAAGGTAAGGCGAGGATTGCATTAGAATCTGTACACCAAAAGAACAAAATCAAACTTTCCACAGGAATAAGTTGATTTTATTATGGCAGAATAAAGTTTAATAAAAGTAATTTAATTAAAAACCAAAAAGATAACATACGATAACAATAAATTGTAACCTTAACAAAACTTAGCATGTTACTTGCTTGTCAAGTTAAATTTAAGTTAGAAATGATGTTGTTCTAACTGTGCTCGATAGAAATTAGATAAGGTTCTTTTGCTAAATTCTAGAGCGATTAAATAATAGTACCCACCGTCTAACCCTTGTAACATATTCTGAATGGATGTAAAATCCAGAGGTATGTAACACCAAATAGCGTATGACAAGTCTATTTCTCAGAAATTTTCGTGTCTGCTATCTTAAGAAAATCAAAAATATAATAAAATAACCAATAAGTATTATTACAATACTTCCAGAATGTATGTCAAGCTAAATAATTGTACGTAAACTAGTAAAGTTTTCCCTAGAAGTCCAAAAAATGTCATAATGCGCAAAAATAATCTGGTAGCGTTTTACCCAAAAACAATAAACGGGATAACAACTGGTGAGGTCCCAGTGTCCCAATAATCAAAATACTAGTAAAGTTTCACCTAGCCCGCAAATCAAAATACCAAAAGCACAAGTAGTAAAGTTTTCCCTACCTGGCAAAAATCACAATAAACGCAAAGCGCAAGACATAAATTAGCAGGAGGATATCCTGAAAATAGGGTATAAAAGAAAAAAATACTAAAGGTAAGAGATAATTTCAAAATTCCAAAAGACACCAGAAATAATATGAAATATGAAATGTCAGAATAAATAGCTAAAAAACATGCTTGTCAAAGCTATTGATTTGGTTAGGCTTGATGTTCTGCCAACCTTACTTACTCAGTCTATAGAAAATTAGATAATAAGTTCCTTTGCCAATTTCTATAGGGATCTTTTAAAGTAACCTTGAAACTGGTTCAAGTAAATAAAGTTCCCACCACTAACTAAACCCATAGCAACATACTCTAGAATGATGTTCGTCTAGGATATGCCATTCCAAAAATTTGTTTTATAAATTTAACTTGCCTCGTCATCAGAATGTTCACTAGAAAGATCGTCCGAATCCAGGTCTGAATGATAATCAACAGCGAAATTAGGCTTTAAATCTTTAATATGATATTTACCAAGACAATTACCATCTCTATCCTTAAGCTGGTAAACTAATGGCGACATCACTTTATCAACAATACAAGGGACGTATTTAGGAGCTAATTTAGCTGAATAATCATTGGGTGCGCTAGACAACGTAAAATTTTTCTTCCACACCCAGTCACCAACGTGAAATTGTAATGGACGCTTCCTTAAATTATAATACTTAGCATTTCGATTGTAAGCTTGCTTTAGTTTATTTCTAACATCCTCATATATTTTTGGAAATTGCTGCAAATCATTTATTAACTGATTTTTATTGGTTATCTCAGGAATGTTATTTTCATTATCAGCTATTTTACAATAATAATCTCCAGAAATTGGAATATTACGTCCGAACATTAAGAAGGAAGGGTTACGTCATGTCTAGCTAACCTTATTGCTTGAGCAATTTTAAAAATATCTACGTCCCATGTCTTGTGATTTTCGTGGATATAAGATCGTAGGGCAGTAACTATTACTCTGTTCACCCGTTCAGCGAGGGTGGTATCGGGCGTTATAATAAATTTTATAATAATAAAAAATAATAAAAAAATTATAATTTATAATAAATTTTTTGAACTTTGTAATCTGCCATCATTTTCTTAAAATCATTACTTGTAAACTGTGTGCCATTGTCACAACAAAAAATCTGTGGAACGCCATATACAAGAAATACTTGATTTTCAACAAACTTCGTTATTGCTTTAGTGGTAGCTTTAGATAGAGGGTGGATCAAAACATACTTGGTAAATCAATCTACAATAACAAATAAATATTGATTGCCATTTTTTGACCTGGGGTATGGACCTAGAAGATCTGCAGATATCATTTGAAAAGGAAAATTAATGTTTTTGTATGAACCCATCAAACCAGCACGAGTTGTGTTTGGACTTTTGTTCGCCGCACAAGCAGGACATTTCCTGACGTATCGGTACACGTCATTACGTATGCCAGTCCAATAATAAAGTTCCAAAACTCTGGCTAACGTTTTTGACACGCCAAAATGTCCACTTGTGGGATCATCATGGAACATACGAAGTACTTCTGTTCGGTTTGGTGTAGGTACTACAATTTTCCATTCAGAACAGTTACTAACCAAAGGAGTCTTAAAAAATATATGTTTATACAAAATATTGTCTTTGACCTGAAACGTTGGATATTTATCCGGATTGTCTTGAACTTTTTTAATTAAAGATTGATACCATTTACAATGCTTGAAACTAGTGACATTTAGAACAGCTAACTCAGAAGTACTACGAGATAAAGCGTCAGCAACTACCATAGTCGAACCTTTTCTATGGACTATAGTGAAATCAAACTGGGACATTTTGACAGCCCATCTGGCTAATCTACCGCAGGATTAGATAATTTTTTGAGCCAAATTAAAGAAGCATGGTCAGTTTCTACAGTAAAATGTGTACCCTCGATATAACTGCGAAACTTCTCCAATCCGAATAAAACTCCCAAACACTCTTTCTCCGTTACAGTGTATTTCCGTTCACATTTATTCAAGGTACGACTCGCGTATTCTACAGGGTGTTCCATACCATCCGTTTTTTGGTATAATACAGCACCAAGACCAACTAGCACCAAGACCAACTAGCATCGGTCTGAATTATAAATGGTTCGTTAAATTGGGGTGCAGCTAAAACGGGACTGGTAGTAAGGCATTTTTTAACTTCTTTAAAGGCTATTTCAGCAGACTCGGTCCATTTAATTGGTTGACCTTTTTTTCGTCCATGAAGCAAACCGGTAATAGGTGAAGCTATGGAGCTAAAGTTCTTAATGAATCTACGATAGTAGCTTACTAGACCTATAAATCTTTTAATTTGTGTGGTTGTCTTAGGTGTTGGAAAATTTAACACTGACTCTACTTTCTCTGGACTTGTTCGTAAGCCGTCCTTATCGACCAAAAAACCTAAGTAAGTAAGTGAAGGGAGACAAAATTCACACTTGTCCATGTTGACAGTTATATTGGCATCTTTTAAACGGTGAAAAATTTTTGTTAAAACGTTAATATTAGTCGAAAAGTCGGGTGTAGCAACAATAATGTCATCTAAATAAACAAAAGCAAAAGGTTCAAGACTCGGATCGATAACCTGATTCATTAAACGCATCATAGTTTGAGGAGAATTTGAAAGACCAAAAGGCATAACTTTAAACTGGAAAACACCTCTTTCATGCACTATAAAAGCTGTTTTTGGACGGGAAGATTGCTCCAAAGGTATTTGATAAAAGGCCCTACGTAAGTCAATAGATGTTAAATACTTGGCATCGCGTAGTTTGTTCAAAATGTTGTCGATTAATGGCAACGGATATGAATCTTTGACAGTGATCTCGTTTAACTTACGACCATCAAAACAAACACGATATTCGCCTGATTTCTTCGTAACTAACCATAACGGGCTAGACCATGGTGACTGCGACGGCTCAATTATCCCTAACTTGAGCATTTCATCTACTTCTTTATTTAAATGTTCTTGCATGGCATGTGAAAAAGGATATTGTCTTTGCCTAAAAGGTTTAGCATCACCGGTGTCAATATGATGAGAAATTAAATGTGTTAAACCTAGCTTGTCTTTCGAAGAAATTCTTTTAAAAAGTGCAATAACAGATTCAAGTGATTTCTGGTTATCAGCAGTTAGTTCAGATACGGATTGAATAGTATTTACAGTATAATAATATTTACAGTCTTAATAGTATTTACAGTTGAAATATTTTTACGTTTCGTTTCAGGTAAAGAATATGACGAATCACCATAATTAATTTAAAATTTAAAGGCTTTCAGGGCGTTCATACCCAAAATAAATTCGTGCATAAGTGAAGGTATTACTAATACAGGTATACGTCTGGTTTGATTGTTCAAATTTAAAGGCAAACAAACATAACCTCGAAAATCTATAGGAAAACCATCAGCAAGGGAGACACTTGTGGCATCGTCAGTATAAAGTTTAATATTATTTTTACGCAAAAATTCATACTACCAGAACCTAAAATTGTGGCATTGGAACCATCATCTACCAACGCAAGAAACTTATGACCATAAATTGAAATAGGAAGGTAGTTACGATTATCTTGACTCTTTTTAGAAAAAAGGGAATTAATATTATATTTAACTGGCTTGACTTCCAGAAACTTGCGAACTACCTCACGCCATCTTTCCCAATCAAGATCCCTTAATTCCGTCGTTGGTTTGTGGTCTTTTTGGACTGATTGTTGTTGTTGGTTCTTGTTGACGAAGTACCTGGATTTTGTGAACTTCGAAAACTTCCCGAATTTTGGGGATTTTGGGTATTTTGGCCAGTGGCTGCTCGAACTGTACCGCCACTGGCGCGTGTCCCGTTTTTTGAATGACAATTTTGACACTTATTCCTAGTGGTATCTTTTTTCTCCACAAGAGTAACAAAAAATAATTCTTGGCTGCGTACAATCCCAATAAACATGTCCATTTTGATCACAATTCCAACAGCGAATATTAGTAATCACATTTACATTATGCGAGTTGTTTCGAGAGGTAAAATTTTGACGGTTGGACGAAGGTATACAGCTTAAATCTGGTTCCAATAAACCAGAGGTACGAGATGGAGGGGTATGATATCTTTCAGACCAAGAAAGTGATTCCTCAATCCGTTTACATATGCTGGAAAGCTCGGAAATGGTTTTACTTTCATGCAAGGCCAAATGAGAGATAAAATGAGGCAACAGATTCCTCCTAATCTGGGTTTCGATAGAAAGTTCGTCTGGTGGATTAGTTAATCTTTTAAAGAGGCCTTCCATTACAGTAATAAAAAGTGCTACACGTTCGTGAGAAGCTTGTGTTCTATTTTTTATTTCCTCCAGTAAATCATAATCGTAATGGTAAGGTAAAAATCTTCTTTGAGTTTTTGCACTAACTCATCCCAAGTGTTAACTCTATTTTTATTGTCGACATACCAAGTCCAAGCTTGTCCCTTAAAAAGATCACACGCTAAAGAATATAATTCCGGTTTTGAAACTCCTCGAGCTTCTCGTAACAACTCAACTTTTTCCAAAAAAGAAAGAAGAGATTCCAAACTGGTGCCAGCAAAAGATAAATTCCATTTATGTGGAGAAATAGATTTAGAGGTAGATGGCAAGGTCATAGTAGCATGTTCAGTAGGGGTAGATGTCACAGGCAACGTTTCGACTGTTTTTGAGACAAAGTCTCCCTCAAGACCAATCAATTTTAATTTTAACGGAGTCACCTCACTCTCATTTTCTGCAGTCTCGGCATTCATGCGTGAAATTCTATTCGAGAGATGGTTAAGTCTAGAATCGATTCTACGATACGAAGCATCGCCTTTGCTCCCAGAGAAACTAGGAATAATAGCCACTAAATCAGAATAAGAATTTAAGAACTGTTTGACATCATCAGCAAAAGGAATCGGATTGGCGATGTTCGCAAAACTTCTATTAGAGCTTCTTGGTGCAAAACACCCCTCAAACGTTTACGTTTAGTTTCTACATTGCCAGTAGCATCTATACCTCGAACTTTAAGTTCATAAGTCAACTCAGGTTCTTTCAAGTTATTAGGCTACATAATGTTATTAGAAATTCAAAAAAAAATTACCACAAATCCACAAATGAGTGCCGCAGGAAATCAAGGAAAAAATTGAAAAGAGAAATTAACCAGAAAATTTCAAAGTGATAGTCCAAAATTCCAAGTCAAGAATATACTTCCAAGTCTTTATTTGAACTCCAAAAACTTTTAAACTCAGCAAAATCGGGCACCACGAATGGGTTACGCCAAATTTGTATAACCCCAAAGGGTATAATTTTTATTTATTTTAATTTGTTAAAAACATGGGCCTTAAGAGACTGAGCCTTAAAGGAGGAATTCAAATAAAACAGACAGTAATTAAATTACAAGGTTTAATGAGCAACTTTATGATCGAAACTTACAGGTTACCAGAAAATTATTTGGCTGTTTACAATAAAAATGTTTGTTGAAAAACTCGAAAGTCAAGTGCTAATGAATATTTGAATTAAAATGAGAGTAACTAATTAAAGCTAATATTTTGGTATATAAAAAAACTTGGTTAGCTTCGAACACTGATCCTGATAATTTGCTTACAATTTTGGACCACCAAGACTTGTAGGGATACCTTGACTACGAGATGAATTGTCACTTGTCCGCCAGACGTCACCCAGACTCCTTTGATCGTGCAATAACCTCCGGAACTAGCTCTAGTCGGAAGCCAGTCAGTCGTGAGCTGTTTGAGTGGGGTTCAGTAGTGTGCGGATTCAACTCGGCCGGTGTGGTGGTATGGTTGTGAAACGCAACCTTCTGTGTGGTCCTGTGGTCCTTCCCTTTTCCGATGTTACATGAAAAGGTAAAAGCAAAACAGTGTCCGTCGCAAAACGCAGCAGTTAAATTCTTCAATATCCGGACTTTTCGCGATCATTTAATTTGACAACCGACGCATCCAATTACGCACTCGGAGCTATCTGATCGCAAGGGCCCATAGGACAAGACCGACCAATCGCTTATGCCTCAAGGACGCTTAACCCCGCAGAAATTAACTATAGTGTAATAGAGAAAGAGCTACTAGCCATAATTTGGGCCGTAAAATATTTTCGGCCATATTTATTCGGAAAAAATTCACAATCGATAGTGACCACAAACCACTCCAGTGGTTATTTTCCTTAAAAAACCCCAACTCACGACTTATTCGGTGGAGACTAAAACTCGAAGAGTACGACTACGAGATCTGCTATAAAAAAGGCAAATTTAACACGAACGCTGACGCACTATCTCGCATAAAGATAAATGCTGTCGAAACGCAATCTGTTGTGGCAGATTTCGGCGACATAAATAAAGACATATCAGATTTCCTAGAAAACGCGAATGAACTCCCTATAATATCAGATGATATTATACAGTAAGTCTTAAGCGAACCAGTAGTAAGAAATAAACCCAAAATCAAAATCCTTTCTGACATAAAAATTAGGCCCCCATTCATTGTTCACACACAGCCTTCGAAGACCCTGTTTTGACAATCCCTATAACTGAAAAATCAATAAACTCGTACCAAAACCAAATTATAATCTCTGCTAATAACACATTAAACAAAATAGTTATTTATGTACCAAGGCACTGAAGTTCAACTTTTTATGACTCATGTGGAGTTTAGTTGCTGAGGCCTCTGGCCGAGGCAAATAAACCACATGAGTCATAAAAAGAACTTCAGTGCCGAGGTACATATTATATTTTTCTTGAAATCGGAAAAAAAATGTTTTATTAGGCAAGAAAATAATAATAAGGGATCACCCGTCCACGAACCGACTACGCGCGGCGTTGCTTGACTTTACCGATCGCGCTACCTAGGACAAGTATAATGATGTACGGCACCTTCTGAGAGAAAAACCAAACTGCTGCTTCTTGTGCAGCCTACACAACAAATCTAGTGATTTTCAAATTTACTAAAATATGTATACTGAAGGATTGCGCTTCTATAGGAAACAATTTCGCAATGTGTACGAAAAGTTAAATGAGCCTTTATCGGCCGGGTTTTGAATATTTGGTCACTTTTGACGGGCGATTTCTCCGCGTCTGACGTTTGATGTTTACATCTCGCCAAGGCCTACTTATTGAAAAAATTGTACAATAATGGGCTACATTATTGTACGATTTCTGTGCTTTTAATGACGATTTTGGGACATTTTAATGCCGATTTCAAGAAAAATATGTTATTCTATCTAAACATTTTCAAGAAAAGACTCGCTTAAAAGTTTCACTACCCTTTCAAAATTTTGAATCAGAAGTTATCTCCTTAATAAAAGAGTACGTCGAAAACAAAAACACATACTGCCTATTTTTCAAAAACCTAGATATCATCGATAGATTTTGTGTTATAGTTCAAAACACTTTCAAAAATTCATCTTTTAAACTTTTAAGAAGTACCAAATTTTTGACAGACATAGAAGACTTGGACGAACAACAACTAAAAATATAGTACACCCATGAAACGAAAACCTGCCACAGGGGCATAAATGAAACTGAAATGTTTCTTAAATCTAAATTCTATTGGACAAAAATAAGACAAGTCGTTGAAAATATATTAATAATTGTCAAATTTGTCAAATGTCAAAATATGACAGGAACTCTCCAAAGATAAAATTTAACCTGACTCCTAATACTTCTAAACCTCTTCAAACAATACACGTGGATACCTTCCAAATCGAAGGCCAAAAATTTCTCACGTTAATTGATACCTTCTCACGTTACGCACAGGCTTACAAAATTGTAGGGTGCAGTGGAATAAACACCATCGATTGTTTTCTGCAATTTGCTTCACATCATGGTTTACCCCGCCGTATCATATCGGATGGAGGTCCAGAATTTAACAATAGCGTAGTAAAGGACTTTATCAATCTACACAAAATCGAACTTCACGTGACCACCCCGTATAATCCAAATAGTAATAGCCCGGTAGAGAGGTTACACTCCACGCTTTCTGAAACAATTCGATGCTTAAGACTTACAGACAAAAATAGTAGGATAGATCAGTTAATGCTCTATGCCATCTTGGCCTACTACAATAACTCTATACATAGTGTTACGAAACAGACACCATTTAATATCATAAGTGGACATACTGATAATCTCGATCCATTTGACATCACACAAGAAATGCTAATGAACGAATACATTCAATTGGTGGGGGCGATATAGAGGGGGGCAGAGCGGAGGCGACCGCATCATTACCTCTATATCGCCCCCACCAATACGTTCCCTCCAACAATTCAATCTCAGCCTACACGAACAAGTCCTGGTATAAGAAGAGTGACCAGATCGCAGTTGACATTAGTCACCTCTCGACAGCCAGTCACCTCTCCACAACCGGAGTAGAACTACTGAAGATGCCGGCAGCTACGACCGGCGAAACTTCTGAACTATTTCTGCACAGACCACGGCATAACAACCCGGAAACTCATCAATATAAGACGTGGTTTATTTGATGTCATTGGCACAATAAACAAGTGGTTTACAGGAACTTTAAATGCGAATGATGGCGATCGGTATAATAAGGCAATCACGGCTCTAGAAAATAATCAGCAAAAAATTGTTAATGAAGTAAATACGAAAATTTCTCTTTTCAAAAAACTAACCGAAAACTATGAAAAAACTATTGATTCAATTGTTAATAACCAACAGAGAATATTGGAAGATTTTGAAAGATACGAAGAAATCTTAAATTCAGAAACTGACGTTTTAATATCAAATATCTTAAGCATACGTGGCCTTAAGTAGGGTTAGATCATTAGAAGGTCTCCTCATTGAAGAGCTAGACTGTTCTAAACTAACCGGCAAACGACCTTGCAACAATGATGCGTTAACTGAGATGAATAGACTCAGACACCTGGCCAAACTAAAAATTACAAAATAAATTAAAAGTAAAAAAATATTTTAAAAAAAAGCTTTTATTTAAATGCGCTAAAAAGAATAAAATAATCTTTTCTTTTAAAACTTTTACTATCAACTTATAACGTCATTCCACAATTTATATGATATAAAAGCTTGTCGCGAGATTTAAGTAGTGGTACTAGCAATTCGCCCACCTGCTCTGGCGCGCAGGGTGGGCGTCTCCCCAGGCCTGCGGCGGGCGGCGGCTTCGCCGCCGCAACCTTTTTTACTGCAACTCACGCGGGGATTTTGAACGTCTGGTCAGTGCGGCGGCTTCGCCGCCGCCGAAGTTCGGCCGCTTCGCGGCCTCACATCCCCCTCGCAATGGATACCCCTAAAATTATTGCCTCTCTCGGACTTCGGCCTCGTGCGTCAATTTTGGCGCCTCGCTTCGCTTGTCGCATTGGGCGCCACACTCGGCCTTCGGCCTCGTGCGGCGCTCCCTTGGCTTATTGCCGCACTCGGCCTTCGGCGGATGGGCTCTGCCGGCCATTGCTCCTCGCTTCGCTCGTCGCGACAGGCTTCTTTTGGGTAACTCGCGCGTGGGCCCTGCCGGCCATTGCTCCTCGCTTCGCTCGTCGCGACAGGCTTCTTTTGGGTAACTCGCGCGTGGGCCCTGCCGGCCATCGCTCCTCGCTTCGCTCGTCGCGACAGGCTTCTTTTGGGTAACTCGCGCGTGGGCTCTGCCGGCCATTGCTCCTCGCTTCGCTCGTCGCGACAGGCTTCTTTTGGGTAACTCGCGCGTGGGCTCTGCCGTACATGGCTCCTCGCTTCGCTCGTCGCGACAGGCTTCTTTTGGGCAACTCGCGCGTGGGCTCTGCCGGCCATCGCTCCTCGCTTCGCTCGTCGCGACAGGCTTCTTTTGGGTAACTCGCGCGTGGGCCCTGCCGGCCATTGCTCCTCGCTTCGCTCGTCGCGACAGGCTTCTTTTGGGTAACTCGCGCGTGGGCCCTGCCGGCCATCGCTCCTCGCTTCGCTCGTCGCGACAGGCTTTTTTTGGGTAACTCGCGCGTGGGCTCTGCCGGCCATTGCTCCTCGCTTCGCTCGTCGCGACAGGCTTCTTTTGGGTAACTCGCGCGTGGGCTCTGCCGTACATGGCTCCTCGCTTCGCTCGTCGCGACAGGCTTCTTTTAGGAGACTCGCGCGTGGGCTCTGCTGGCCATCGCTCCTCGCTTCGCTCGTCGCGACAGGCTTCTTTTGGGTAACTCGCGCGTGGGCCCTGCCGGCCATTGCTCCTCGCTTCGCTCGTCGCGACAGGCTTCTTTTGGGTAACTCGCGCGTGGGCCCTGCCAGCCATCGCTCCTCGCTTCGCTCGTCGCGACAGGCTTCTTTTGGGTAACTCGCGCGTGGGCTCTGCCGGCCATCGCTCCTCGCTTCGCTCGTCGCGACAGGCTTCTTTTGGGTAACTCGCGCGTGGATCCTGCCGGCCATCGCTCCTCGCTTCGCTCGTCGCGACAGGCTTCTTTTGGGTAACTCGCGCGTGGGCTCTGCCGGCCATCGCTCCTCGCTTCGCTCGTCGCGACAGGCTTCTTTTGGGTAACTCGCGCGTGGGCTCTGCCGGCCATCGCTCCTCGCTTCGCTCGTCGCGACAGGCTTCTTTTAGGTAACGCACGCGTGGGCTCTGCCGTACATTGCTCCTCGCTTCGCTCGTCGCGACAGGCTACTTTTGGGTAATTCGCGCGTGGGCTCTGCCGGCCATTGCTCCTCGCTTCGCTCGTCGCGACAGGCTTCTTTTAGGTAACTCGCGCGTGGGCTCTGCCGGCCATTGCTCCTCGCTTCGCTCGTCGCGACAGGCTTCTTTTGGGTAACTCGCGCGTGGGCTCTGCCGTACATTGCTCCTCGCTTCGCTCGTCGCGACAGGCTTCTTTTGGGTAAATGCGCGTGGGCTCTGCCGGCTATTGCTCCCCGCTTCGCTCGTCGCGACGGGCTTCTTTTGGGTAAGCCGCGCGTGGGCTCTGCCGGACATTGCTCCTCGCTTCGCTCGTCGCGACAGGCTTCTTTTAAACAAAAAAAAAAAACAAAACGTTGCACGCGTTTTCTAGAAAATTCCGTAGGTGGACGGAAATTTTTTTTCGGTTAAAATATACAGGGTGTTTCGAAAAAGTGATCGTGCACTTGTCCGTTTATTCCAATCTCTGAAAATAAAAAAGTTGCGCGTATTTTCTCGAAAACCAAGTAGCGGAGGCAAATTTTTTTCAACACGATTATACAGGGTGTCCAAAAAAGGGCAATTACCCGCGCCGATTCGCTTCCCTCCTACCCAAGCCAGTTGGAAGGAAGGCATACGCATCCGTAAGGGAGTTGGGCTTTCAGGAGGACGGGGGGAGCGCGCGGGGGAGATTTTTTTCTTTCGACACGAATATACAGGGTGTCCAAAAAAAGGGCAGTTACCCGCGCCGATTCGCTTTCCTCCTACCCAAGCCAGTTGGAAGGAAGGCATACGCGTCCGTAAGGGAGTTGGGCTTTCAGGAGGACGGGGGGGCGCGCGGGGGAGAATTTTTTTTTTTTCGACACGAATATACAGGGTTTCCAAAAAAGGGCAGTTACCCGCGCCGATTCGCTTCCCTCCTACCCAAGCCAGTTGGAAGGAAGGCATTCGCGTCCGTAAGGGAGTTGGGCTTTCAGGAGGACGAGGGGGCGCGGGGGAGAAATTTTTTTCGACACAAATATACGGGGTGTCCAAAAAAGGGCAGTTACCCGCGCCGATTCGCTTCCCTCCTACCCAAGCCAGTTGGAAGGAAGGCATACGCGTCCGTAAGGGAGTTGGGCTTTCAGGAGGACGGGGGGGCGCGCGGGGGAGAATTTTTTTTTTTCGACACGAATATACAGGGTGTCCAAAAAAAGGGCAGTTACCCGCGCCGATTCGCTTCCCTCCTACCCAAGCCAGTTGGAAGGAAGGCATACGCGTCCGTAAGGGAGTTGGGCTTTCAGGAGGACGGGGGGGCGCGCGGGGGAGAATTTTTTTTTCGACACGAATATACAGGGTGTCCAAAAAAAGGGCAGTTACCCGCGCCGATTCGCTTCCCTCCTCCCGTCAGCTTGAGCTATTGTAAGATTCACGAATAAATCTTCTATAATTTGCGCATAGTTATCAATTGTTTTGCCTTCTTGCTTAGCGCTGTGAAGTGTGCTTGCAAGTGCTGTGGCTGATTTTTTACTAACCAAATGGGTTCGCATATCGTTTACTAAATCGTCAACCGTATTATAAGTTCTATCAAGCCTAAGCTTTGCATTTTGGGATAACCTAGCTTTCAAAACATAACTAATCATTAATTTTTGACCATTCTCGTCCAATAACTCGCTGTATAACTCAATGGCATCAATTAATTGTTTTGTGGTATCCTCAGTACCGTCCATAAGAGGTAGTAACGAAGACGCTGTTCGTAAATCGAACTTTTCGGTCATTTTTACAGTTTGAATTTCTCTTATTTCTACCTGACTATCTTGACTACTTAAAGTACCTAATCTATTTAAAAGTAAATGTCTAGAATGATAAATATATTTTTCGATTTCTTTAAAGTACGAATTGATAACTTGTATCTCTTCTGGCTTCCTATCAACTTTAGCAACTTTTGACTTTATTTTCGTAAATTCATCCTCTAATAAACCTACTTCTAATAATAATTTGTTTAGCCTAATCTGGTTTTCTCGCCTATCTAATGGTTCTTTGCTAACCTTACCATAAAACTTTTTTACGGATTCTAAATGTTCCTTTAAATTTTCCAATTCTATAATATTCATTTGCCTATCTAACTTAAAATTTGAAATACACAGTTCTAACCTTAAACATCATTTTCTGTGCCGTTTTTTCCTCCAAGAGCTGCTTTGAGGGCTTCTGGTCCAAAACCCACGTTGCGAACTAGAGGCATTACGCCACTCTAGCCCGTTCCCACGATGCCAGCCACCGGTGTGGTACGGCCAGTTGACGAACTCTGCTTACGCGATTTCTTGGCTTCTTATAATTTCCCTACGAATCTTCCGCTCCAATTTCTTCTTTCCGCGTAAATAGCAATATGCGACTACTATTGCTAGGACTAGTGCTACAGCTATCAGTGCGACAACTTCTCCTAGGGAAACTCCTCTCTGAATCTCTTGTGAAGTGGTAGAACCTCCGCTATTGCCTGCTTGTGCGATAATTACCTCTTCTTTTGATTCTTTTAAACCCATTTCCAGTTATTTTCGTTGGCAGATCGGCGTTGGCAGGTTTGAGTTGGCAGGTTTGCGTTGGCAGGTTTGCGTTGGCAGGTTTGAGTTGGCAGGTTTGCGTTGGCAGGCTTGAGTTGGCAGGTTTGAGTTGGCAGGGTCGCCATGCAATCACCCTTGTTCGGTGATCATTTGTAGGTGGTTAAAGCAAGTGAACACGTTGAGGTTTTTAGACAGACTATATTGTATGAAATGAATTCAGTACACAACCTAATGTTGTAACTTATAAGTAAGCACTTATTGTTTATAAACTAATACGAAACAATCCTAATTACCTACATAATGATTTACGTCGACAGAGGAATGGTGCTGGCCATATTTGGTAATGTTGTTATAATATTTGTTACGTAGCTTGTGTTGATCCAGTACAGCCAGTTGGAAGGAAGGCATACGCGTCCGTAAGGGAGTTGGGCTTTCGGGAGGACGGGGGGGCGCGCGGGGGAGAATTTTTTTTTCGACACGAATATACAGGGTTTCCAAAAAAGGGCAGTTACCCGCGCCGATTCGCTTCCCTCCTACCCAAGCCAGTTGGAAGGAAGGCATACGCGTCCGTAAGGGAGTTGGGCTTTCAGGAGGACGAAGGGGCGCGCGGGGGAGAATTTTTTTTTCGACACGAATATACAGGGTGTCCAAAAAAAGGGCAGTTACCCGCGCCGATTCGCTTCCCTCCTACCCAAGCCAGTTGGAAGGAAGGCATACGCGTCCGTAAGGGAGTTGGGCTTTCAGGAGGACGGGAGGGCGCGCGGGGGAGAATTTTTTTTTTTCGACACGAATATACAGGGTTTCCAAAAAAGGGCAGTTACCCGCGCCGATTCGCTTCCCTCCTACCCAAGCCAGTTGGAAGGAAGGCATTCGCGTCCGTAAGGGAGTTGGGCTTTCAGGAGGACGGGGGGGCGCGGGGGAGAAATTTTTTTCGACACAAATATACGGGGTGTCCAAAAAAGGGCAGTTACCCGCGCCGATTCGCTTCCCTAATACCCAAGCCAGTTGGAAGGAAGGCATACGCGTCCGTAAGGGAGTTGGGCTTTCAGGAGGACGGGGGGGCGCGCGGGGGAGAATTTTTTTTTCGACACGAATATACAGGGTGTCCAAAAAAAGGGCAGTTACCCGCGCCGATTCGCTTCCCTCCTACCCAAGCCAGTTGGAAGGAAGGCATACGCGTCCGTAAGGGAGTTGGGCTTTCAGGAGGACGAGGGGGCGCGCGGGGGAGAATTTTTTTTTCGACACGAATATACAGGGTGTCCAAAAAAAGGGCAGTTACCCGCGCCGATTCGCTTCCCTCCTACCCAAGCCAGTTGGAAGGAAGGCATACGCGTCCGTAAGGGAGTTGGGCTTTCAGGAGGACGGGGGGGCGCGCGGAGGAGAATTTTTTTTTCGACACGAATATACAGGGTGTCCAAAAAAAGGGCAGTTACCCGCGCCGATTCGCTTCCCTCCTACCCAAGCCAGTTGGAAGGAAGGCATACGCGACCGTAAGGGAGTTGGGCTTTCAGGAGGACGGGGGGGCGCGCGGGGGAGAATTTTTTTTTCGACACGAATATACAGGGTGTCCAAAAAAAGGGCAGTTACCCGCGTCGATTCTCTTCCCTCCTAACTGAATAATGAATCGTTCATATCGACGCCAGGTATATGCTTTCCCAAGTCGCATAGTGACGTCTAACCTAACCCGAAAATAGGTTAGCCATCATTTTTAACGTTTGAAATTCTAAAAGTCTTGTATACCTGAGGGTTCTGAAAAAAAAACGCTCAAAAAAAAAACGGCCAAGTCCCGGGAATCCGTTTTATCGTTTTTCTCGAAGATCAAGTAGATTGGGAAAAAATCGTTTCGAGTAACTTTTATTTAGTTTCGCGTGCCCTTTACATCACCGAAGAAACCGAGTTTCTACCTTTGAAAACGAAAAAGTTGCACGCGTTTTCTAGAAAATATAGTGGGCGTAGGAAAAATTTTTCTCAGACAAAATTTACAGGGTTTCTTCAGAGAGTAACAACGCACTTTTCATATTTTTCCGAACTCTATGAATAAAGAAGTTTTCGTTGTTTTCTCTAAAACCAAGTAGGCGGGGAAATTTTCTTTGTCGTCGTTTTTCTTCCTTTCCCCCACCCGTTCGATCGCCGCCGGAACGAAATTTTTATCTCGCCAAACAAAAAAGTTGTATCTGTTCTGGGAAAACCGAGTGTGCCATGGAAAATTTTTTTCTTCGATAATTTTGCCCTCGGCATATGGGGCCTATCAAAGAAAACCGCAAGTCTCTATCTCTATTAATAAGAAAGTTATTCACCTAAGAAAAATCCAAGTGGGCCATGGAAAAAAAAAATTTTCGGCGCAGCGTCATTTTACATCCTCTACCTAACGCACTTTGTCCCGTCTTTCTATCTAGTCGCATAGAAAAGTTGTGTTTTCCGGCGAAATCGAGTAGGCCATGGAAAATTTTTTTTCACGTTTCTCAATCATTTCGCCCTGGCAACCCAACAAAGGAAACCCGGATCTCCTATCTCTAAAGATAGCAAAGTTGCATTTGTTCTGTCAAAATCGAGGTGGCCATGAAAATTTTTCGTCGCCCATTTTTTTCCTCCCCCCATATGCTTACAATCAAAACAAACGGCAACCCCGTATCTCTGACGGCACGGGAGTAACGGCCGCTTAAAGAATTTCGAGGTTATGTTGTGTCGTAAATTTCCGGTTGGAAATTAGTTAAATTCGCAGTCTGAAAGTCGTCCATAACCTAAGGGACGTTGTTTTGGCGGCAAAAATCAAATATTTTCGCCCATCGGATTTTCCAGAAAGAGACACCCGGTACGCATTCGCAGTTTGAAAGTTCTCCGTAACCTAAAAGACGGTTTTTTTGCCAACCTTCCGCCAACCTTCCGCGTCGCTTCGAAAAAAACGCCAGCGTTCAACAGGTGCGCCTATCCTCGGTTCCGTTACCTCGAATTCTCACCCCCGTATCGTCCGGTTCGAAATTGCAAATATTCAACAGGTGTGGGTTTCGCCGAAACGACCCGAACTCTTCCGAATCGCCTTCGGCCGGCCCGAAAATTCACATGTGGACACCCGGTATGCACCTTCGAGTCGCGGTTTGAAAGCTCGCCGTAACCTAAAAGGACGATTTTTGGCGTACCTGACGGGAAATTCCAACCTCCGGCCTGTCGAAATATGAAAGTCGAAGAAATCTCATACCCGGCGGTTTCGAAAAATCCGTCCGAGAAGCCTCCGAAACCACTCTCGGAAATTGCGTGGTTTTTCCTATTTCTCGATTTTTCGGGGGCGCCGGAGCCGTCCGAACCTGACCCGAAGACATGGAGGAAGCTTCAAAAATTGCGACCTCGCGGCCCCGAGCCTAAATAACGCGGCTACGGCCCGACGAAAAAGGGCAATTTCTGACAATCTCGCGACTTTTCTGACAAATTTTTGGGCGCAGCGTGTTACATAAAAACGATCCGATTTCTCTCGGGAAAAAAGCTTAATATCTCCTGCATTTACCTCTTTAAAAATCCGAAGAGGTGTTAAATCTCTTAATCAAACCTTCCTCTTCCTTCCCCTTGCGATTTCCTTCCCCCTACCACCCTACTTAAGAATCATTTTCGCCCCGCTCCCGACCGAGACGGTTTTCGGTGGAACTGTCCCACCCTCGTGCCCGACCGCCGACGCCGGAGGACCGAAACTTACCCCCGCTTCTGGCGTCTTTTCTCGGCGAAGAGACGCTTTCGCCCGTCGAGAGTATGGGCGTTCGATGAAGCGAGGACGTCCGGAGGCGCGCGTACCGCTCGGCGGCCGCTTCGCGGCCGCCTCGCCGAAAAACGGGACTAACAAATCGACCCTTTTTCCGGCCCAAAACGATAATAGAAATGCAGTCAGCTATTAATATATTACTAGCAATTCGCCCACCTGCGCTGGCGCGCAGGTTGGGCGTCTCCCCAGGCCTGCGGCCGGCGGCGGCTGCGCCGCCGCAACCTTCTTTTAGGTAACTCGCGCGGGGACTTTGAATGTCTGGTCAGTGCGGCGGCTTCGCCGCCGCCGAAGTTCGGCCGCTTCGCGGCCTCACATCCCCCTCGCAATGGATACCCCTCAAATTATTGCCTCTCTCGGACTTCGGCCTCGCTTCGCTTGTTGCACTGGGCGCCACACTCGGCCTTCGGCCTCGTGCGGCGCTCCCTTGGCTTATTGCCGCACTCGGCCTTCGGCCTCGCGCGAGACGGATGGGCTCTGCCGGCCATTGCTCCTCGCTTCGCTCGTCGCGACAGGCTTCCTTTGGTAACTCGCGCGTGGGCTCTGCCGGCCATTGCTCCTCGCTTCGCTCGTCGCGACAGGCTTCTTTTGGGTAACTCGCGCGTGAGCTCTGCCGGCCATTGCTCCTCGCTTCGCTCGTCGCGACAGGCTTCTTTTAGGTAACTCTCGCGTGGGCTCTGCCGGCCATTGCTCCTCGCTTCGCTCGTCGCGAGAGGTTTCTTTTAAGTAACTCGCGCGTGGGCTTTGCCGGCCATTGCTCCTCGCTTCGCTCGTCGCGACAGGCTTCTTTTGGGTAAGTCGCGCGTGGGCTCTGCCGGCCATTGCTCCTCGCTTCGCTCGTCGCGGCAATCTTCTTTTGGGTAACTCGCGCGTGGGCTCTGCCGGACATTGCTCCTCGCTTCGCTCGTCGCGACAGGCTTCTTTTGGGTACCTCGCGCGTGGGCTCTGCCGGCCATTGCTCCTCGCTTCGCTCGTCGCGACAGGCTTCCTTTGGGTAACTCGCGCGTGGGCTCTGCCGAACATTGCTCCTCGCTTCGCTCGTCGCGACAGGCTTCTTTTGGGTAACTCGCGCGTGGGCTCTGCCGGCCATTGCTCCTCGCTTCGCTCGTCGCGACAGGCTTCTTTTGGGTAACTCGCGCGTGGGCCCTGCCGGCCATTGCTCCTCGCTTCGCTCGTCGCGACAGGCTTCCTTTGGGTAACTCGCGCGTGGGCTCTGCCGAACATTGCTCCTCGCTTCGCTCGTCGCGACAGGCTTCTTTTGGGTGACTCGCGCGTGGGCTCTGCCGGCCATTGCTCCTCGCTTCGCTCGTCGCGACAGGCTTCTTTTGGGTAACTCGCGCATGGGCTCTGCCGGCCATTGCTCCTCGCTTCGCTCGTCGCGACAGGCTTCTTTTGGGTAACTCGCGCGTGGGCCCTGCCGGCCATTGCTCCTCGCTTCGCTCGTCGCGACAGGCTTCCTTTGGGTAACTCGCGCGTGGGCTCTGCCGAACATTGCTCCTCGCTTCGCTCGTCGCGACAGGCTTCTTTTGGGTGACTCGCGCGTGGGCTCTGCCGGCCATTGCTCCTCGCTTCGCTCGTCGCGACAGGCTTCTTTTGGGTAACTCGCGCATGGGCTCTGCCGGCCATTGCTCCTCGCTTCGCTCGTCGCGGCAGGCTTCTTTTAGGCAACTCGCGCGTAGGCTCTGCCGGCCATTGCTCCTCGCTTCGCTCGTCGCGACAGGCTTCTTTTGGGTAACTCGCGCGTAGGCTCTGCCGTCCGTTGCTCCTCGCTTCGCTCGTCGCGACAGGCTTCTTTTGGGTAACTCGCGTGTGGGCTCTGCCGTACATTGCTCCTCGCTTCGCTCGTCGCGACAGGCTTCTTTTGGGTAACTCGCGCGTAGGCTCTGCCGTCCGTTGCTCCTCGCTTCGCTCGTCGCGACAGGCTTCTTTTGGGTAACTCGCGCGTGGGCTCTGCCGGCCATTGCTCCTCGCTTCGCTCGTCGCGACAGGCTTCCTTTGGGTAACTCGCGCGTGGGCTCTGCCGAACATTGCTCCTCGCTTCGCTCGTCGCGACAGGCTTCTTTTGGGTAACTCGCGCGTGGGCTCTGCCGGCCATTGCTCCTCGCTTCGCTCGTCGCGACAGGCTTCTTTTGGGTAACTCGCGCGTGGGCCCTGCCGGCCATTGCTCCTCGCTTCGCTCGTCGCGACAGGCTTCCTTTGGGTAACTCGCGCGTGGGCTCTGCCGAACATTGCTCCTCGCTTCGCTCGTCGCGACAGGCTTCTTTTGGGTGACTCGCGCGTGGGCTCTGCC
Source organism: Pseudeuparius sepicola (assembly GCA_963920635.1). Classification (NCBI taxonomy): domain Eukaryota; kingdom Metazoa; phylum Arthropoda; class Insecta; order Coleoptera; family Anthribidae; genus Pseudeuparius; species Pseudeuparius sepicola. The sequence goes on from OY987301.1 coordinate 52,320,634, forward strand.
GGCCATTGCTCCTCGCTTCGCTCGTCGCGACAGGCTTCTTTTGGGTAACTCGCGCATGGGCTCTGCCGGCCATTGCTCCTCGCTTCGCTCGTCGCGGCAGGCTTCTTTTAGGCAACTCGCGCGTAGGCTCTGCCGGCCATTGCTCCTCGCTTCGCTCGTCGCGACAGGCTTCTTTTGGGTAACTCGCGCGTGGGCCCTGCCGGCCATTGCTCCTCGCTTCGCTCGTCGCGACAGGCTCCTTTTAGGTAACTCGCGCGTGGGCTCTGCCGGCCATTGCTCCTCGCTTCGCTCGTCGCGACAGGCTTCTTTTAGGTAACTCGCGCGTGGGCTCTGCCGGCCATTGCTCCTCGCTTCGCTCGTCGCGACAGGCTTCTTTTGGGTAACTCGCGCGTGGGCTCTGCCGGCCATTGCTCCTCGCTTCGCTCGTCGCGACAGGCTTCTTTTGGGTAACTCGCGCGTGGGCTCTGCCGTACATTGCTCCTCGCTTCGCTCGTCGCGACAGGCTTTTTTCGGGTAACTCGCGCGTGGGCTCTGCCGGCCATTGCTCCTCGCTTCGCTCGTCGCGACAGGCTTCTTTTGGGTAACTCGCGCGTGGGCTCTGCCGTACATTGCTCCTCGCTTCGCTCGTCGCGACGGGCTTCTTTCGGGTAACTCGCGCGTTGGCTCTGCCGGCCATTGCTCGTCGCTTCGCTCGTCGCGACAGGCTTCTTTTAAACAAAAAAAAAACAAAACGTTGCACGCGTTTTCTAGAAAATTCCGTAGGTGGACGGAAAAAGTTTTTCGGGTAAAATATACAGGGTGTTTCGAGAAAGTGATCGTGCACTTTTCCGTTTATTCCAATCTCTGAAAATAAAAAAGTTGCGCATATTTTTTCGAAAACCAAGTAGCGGAGGCAAATTTTTTTCAACACGAATATACAGGGTGTCCAAAAAAGGGCAATTACCCGCGCCGTCTTCGCTTCCCTCCTACCCAAGCCAGTTGGAAGGAAGGCATACGCGTCCGTAAGGAAGTTGGGCTTTCAGGAGGACGGGGGGGCGCGCGGTGGAGAATTTTTTTTTTCGGCACAAATATACAGGGTGTCCAAAAAAAGGGCAGTTACCCGCGTCGATTCTCTTCCCTCCTAACTGAATATTGAATCGTTCATATCGACGCCAGGTATATGCTTTCCCAAGTCGCATAGTGACCTCTAACCTAACCCGAAAATAGGTTAGCCATCATTTTTAACGTTTGAAATTCTAAAAGTCTTGTATACCTGAGGGTTCTGAAAAAAAAACGCTCAAAAAAAACGGCCAAGTCCCGGGAATCCGTTTTATCGTTTTCTCGAAGATCAAGTAGATTGGGAAAAAATTGTTTCGAGTAACTTTTATTTACTTTCGCGTGCCCTTTACATCCACGAAGAAACCAAGTTTCTACCTTTGAAATCGAAAAAGTTGCACGCGTTTTCTCGAAAATATAGTGGGCGCAGGAAAAATTTTTCTCAGACAAAATTTACAGGGTTTCTTCAGAGAGTAACAACGCACTTTTCATGTTTTTCCGAACTCTATAAATAAAGAAGTTTTCGTTGTTTTCTCTAAAACCAAGTAGGCGGGGAAATTTTCTTTAGGGCCGTTTTTCTTCCTTCCACCCACCCATTCGATCGCCGCTGAAACGAAATTTTTATCTCGCCAAACAAAAAAGTTGTATCTGTTCTGGGAAAACAGAGTGTGCCATGGAAAAAAAAATTTTCGATAATTTTCCCCTCGGCATATGGGGCCGATCAAAGAAAACCGCAAGTCTCTATCTCTATCAATAAGAAAGTTATTCACCTAAGAAAAATCCAAGTGGGCCATGGAAAAAAAAATTTTTCAGCGCAGCGTCATTTTACATCCTCTACCTAACGCACTTTGTCCCGTCTTTCTATCTCGTCGCATAGAAAAGTTGTGTTTTCCGGCGAAATCGAGTAGGCCATGAAAAAATTTTTTCACATTTCTCAATCTTTTCGTCCTGGCAACCCAACAAAAGAAACCCGGAACTTCTATCTCTAAAAATAGCAAAGTTGCATTTGTTCTGTCAAAATCGAGGTGGCCATGAAAAATTTTCGTCGTCCATTCTTTTCCTCCCCCCATCTGCTTACAATCAAAACAAACGGCAACCCCGTATCTCTGACGGCACGGGAGTTACGGCCGCTTAAAGAATTTCGAGGTTATGTTGTGTCTTGGAAATTAGTTAAATTCGCAGTCTGAAAGTCGTCCATAACCTAGGGGACGTGGTTTTGGCGGCAAAAATCAAAATTTTTCGCCCATCGCATTTTCCAGAAGGAGACACCCGGTACGCATTCGCAGTTTGAAAGTTCTCCGTAACCTAAAAGACGTTTTTTTTTGGCGGCAAGGATTCCAACCTTCCGCGTCGACCGCTTCGAAAAAAACGCCAGCGTTCAACAGGTGCGCCTATCCTCGGTTCCGTTACCTCAAATTCTCACCCCCGTATCGTCCAGTTCGAAATTGCAAATATTCAACAGGTGTGGGTTTCGCCGAAACGACCCGAACTTTTCCGAATCGCCTTCGGCCGGCCAAAAAATTCACATGTCGACGCCCGGTATGCACCTTCAAGTCTCGGTTTGAAAGTTCCCGGTAACCTAAAAGGACCTCGTGGCAGCGAGCCTAAATAACGTGGCTACGGCCCGACGAAAAAGGGCAATTTCTGACAATCTCGCGACATTTCGGCCGTAATTTTCGGGCGCAGCACGACACATAAAAACGATCCGATTTCTCTCGGGAAAAAAGCTTAATAACTCTCGCATTTACCTCTTTAAAAATCCGAAAAAGTGTTAAATCTCTTCTCCGGACCTTCCTCTTCCTTCCCTTTGCCATTTCCCTCACCCTACAGCCCCACTTGAGAATCATTTTCGTCGCGCTCTCGGCCGAGACAGTTTTCGGATGAAAATTACAGCGGACCTCTCTCTCAAAGCCGAATCTCTTCGGCGAAAATCGCGCGACTTTAACAGTTTACGATAAGCGGAGGGATCGTTTCCGGCCATAATCCTGTGCGCTATCCTGTCCTAAATTTCGTCTAGTTTCCTTAAATACCTCTCGCCGGCCGCTTCGCGGCCGGCTCGAACACTTCTAGGGTATAAAGTGGGGGCACCTTTTCGACCCCGATTAGAAAAGAACACGTTCAACGGCTATTAATATATACTAACTATATTATATATATAATATAATATATATATAATAGCAATATATAATTAATTAATTTATATATATATATATATATATATATATATATATATATATATATATATATATATATATATATATATATATATATATATATTATATATATATAATAATATAATATATAATATAATATAATATAAATATTTTATTATTTTTAAATATTTATATTAATAATATTATTAATTATTAATATTTATTAATTTATTTATTAATTTATATTATATTTATTTATTTATTATTATAATATATAATATTATATAATATTATATATATATTATAATATATAATATTATATAATAATATAATATATATATATATATATAATATATATTATATATATATATTAGTATATATTAATAGCCGTTGAACGTGTTCTTTTCTAATCGGGGTCGAAAAGGTGCCCCCACTTTATACCCTAGAAGTGTTCGAGCCGGCCGCGAAGCGGCCGGCGAGAGGTATTTAAGGAAACTAGACGAAATTTAGGACAGGATAGCGCACAGGATTTTGGCCGGAAACGATCCCTCCGCTTATCGTAAACTGTTAAAGTCGCGCGATTTTCGCCGAAGAGATTCGGCTTTGAGAGAGAGGTCCGCTGTAATTTTCATCCGAAAACTGTCTCGGCCGAGAGCGCGACGAAAATGATTCTCAAGTGGGGCTGTAGGGTGAGGGAAATGGCAAAGGGAAGGAAGAGGAAGGTCCGGAGAAGAGATTTAACACTTTTTCGGATTTTTAAAGAGGTAAATGCGAGAGTTATTAAGCTTTTTTCCCGAGAGAAATCGGATCGTTTTTATGTGTCGTGCTGCGCCCGAAAATTACGGCCGAAATGTCGCGAGATTGTCAGAAATTGCCCTTTTTCGTCGGGCCGTAGCCACGTTATTTAGGCTCGCTGCCACGAGGTCCTTTTAGGTTACCGGGAACTTTCAAACCGAGACTTGAAGGTGCATACCGGGCGTCGACATGTGAATTTTTTGGCCGGCCGAAGGCGATTCGGAAAAGTTCGGGTCGTTTCGGCGAAACCCACACCTGTTGAATATTTGCAATTTCGAACTGGACGATACGGGGGTGAGAATTTGAGGTAACGGAACCGAGGAAAGGCGCACCTGTTGAACGCTGGCGTCTTTTTCGAAGCGGTCGACGCGGAAGGTTGGAATCCTTGCCGCCAAAAAAAAACGTCTTTTAGGTTACGGAGAACTTTCAAACTGCGAATGCGTACCGGGTGTCTCCTTCTGGAAAATGCGATGGGCGAAAAATTTTGATTTTTGCCGCCAAAACCACGTCCCCTAGGTTATGGACGACTTTCAGACTGCGAATTTAACTAATTTCCAAGACACAACATAACCTCGAAATTCTTTAAGCGGCCGTAACTCCCGTGCCGTCAGAGATACGGGGTTGCCGTTTGTTTTGATTGTAAGCAGATGGGGGGAGGAAAAGAATGGACGACGAAAATTTTTCATGGCCACCTCGATTTTGACAGAACAAATGCAACTTTGCTATTTTTAGAGATAGAAGTTCCGGGTTTCTTTTGTTGGGTTGCCAGGACGAAAAGATTGAGAAATGTGAAAAAATTTTTTCATGGCCTACTCGATTTCGCCGGAAAACACAACTTTTCTATGCGACGAGATAGAAAGACGGGACAAAGTGCGTTAGGTAGAGGATGTAAAATGACGCTGCGCTGAAAAATTTTTTTTTCCATGGCCCACTTGGATTTTTCTTAGGTGAATAACTTTCTTATTGATAGAGATAGAGACTTGCGGTTTTCTTTGATCGGCCCCATATGCCGAGGGGAAAATTATCGAAAATTTTTTTTTCCATGGCACACTCTGTTTTCCCAGAACAGATACAACTTTTTTGTTTGGCGAGATAAAAATTTCGTTTCAGCGGCGATCGAATGGGTGGGTGGAAGGAAGAAAAACGGCCCTAAAGAAAATTTCCCCGCCTACTTGGTTTTAGAGAAAACAACGAAAACTTCTTTATTTATAGAGTTCGGAAAAACATGAAAAGTGCGTTGTTACTCTCTGAAGAAACCCTGTAAATTTTGTCTGAGAAAAATTTTTCCTGCGCCCACTATATTTTCGAGAAAACGCGTGCAACTTTTTCGATTTCAAAGGTAGAAACTTGGTTTCTTCGTGGATGTAAAGGGCACGCGAAAGTAAATAAAAGTTACTCGAAACAATTTTTTCCCAATCTACTTGATCTTCGAGAAAACGATAAAACGGATTCCCGGGACTTGGCCGTTTTTTTTGAGCGTTTTTTTTTCAGAACCCTCAGGTATACAAGACTTTTAGAATTTCAAACGTTAAAAATGATGGCTAACCTATTTTCGGGTTAGGTTAGAGGTCACTATGCGACTTGGGAAAGCATATACCTGGCGTCGATATGAACGATTCAATATTCAGTTAGGAGGGAAGAGAATCGACGCGGGTAACTGCCCTTTTTTTGGACACCCTGTATATTTGTGCCGAAAAAAAAAATTCTCCACCGCGCGCCCCCCCGTCCTCCTGAAAGCCCAACTTCCTTACGGACGCGTATGCCTTCCTTCCAACTGGCTTGGGTAGGAGGGAAGCGAAGACGGCGCGGGTAATTGCCCTTTTTTGGACACCCTGTATATTCGTGTTGAAAAAAATTTGCCTCCGCTACTTGGTTTTCGAAAAAATATGCGCAACTTTTTTATTTTCAGAGATTGGAATAAACGGAAAAGTGCACGATCACTTTCTCGAAACACCCTGTATATTTTACCCGAAAAACTTTTTCCGTCCACCTACGGAATTTTCTAGAAAACGCGTGCAACGTTTTGTTTTTTTTTTGTTTAAAAGAAGCCTGTCGCGACGAGCGAAGCGACGAGCAATGGCCGGCAGAGCCAACGCGCGAGTTACCCGAAAGAAGCCCGTCGCGACGAGCGAAGCGAGGAGCAATGTACGGCAGAGCCCACGCGCGAGTTACCCAAAAGAAGCCTGTCGCGACGAGCGAAGCGAGGAGCAATGGCCGGCAGAGCCCACGCGCGAGTTACCCGAAAAAAGCCTGTCGCGACGAGCGAAGCGAGGAGCAATGTACGGCAGAGCCCACGCGCGAGTTACCCAAAAGAAGCCTGTCGCGACGAGCGAAGCGAGGAGCAATGGCCGGCAGAGCCCACGCGCGAGTTACCCAAAAGAAGCCTGTCGCGACGAGCGAAGCGAGGAGCAATGGCCGGCAGAGCCCACGCGCGAGTTACCTAAAAGAAGCCTGTCGCGACGAGCGAAGCGAGGAGCAATGGCCGGCAGAGCCCACGCGCGAGTTACCTAAAAGGAGCCTGTCGCGACGAGCGAAGCGAGGAGCAATGGCCGGCAGGGCCCACGTGCGAGTTACCCAAAAGAAGCCTGTCGCGACGAGCGAAGCGAGGAGCAATGGCCGGCAGAGCCTACGCGCGAGTTGCCTAAAAGAAGCCTGCCGCGACGAGCGAAGCGAGGAGCAATGGCCGGCAGAGCCCATGCGCGAGTTACCCAAAAGAAGCCTGTCGCGACGAGCGAAGCGAGGAGCAATGGCCGGCAGAGCCCACGCGCGAGTCACCCAAAAGAAGCCTGTCGCGACGAGCGAAGCGAGGAGCAATGTTCGGCAGAGCCCACGCGCGAGTTACCCAAAGGAAGCCTGTCGCGACGAGCGAAGCGAGGAGCAATGGCCGGCAGGGCCCACGCGCGAGTTACCCAAAAGAAGCCTGTCGCGACGAGCGAAGCGAGGAGCAATGGCCGGCAGAGCCCACGCGCGAGTTACCCAAAAGAAGCCTGTCGCGACGAGCGAAGCGAGGAGCAATGTTCGGCAGAGCCCACGCGCGAGTTACCCAAAGGAAGCCTGTCGCGACGAGCGAAGCGAGGAGCAATGGCCGGCAGAGCCCACGCGCGAGTTACCCAAAAGAAGCCTGTCGCGACGAGCGAAGCGAGGAGCAACGGACGGCAGAGCCTACGCGCGAGTTACCCAAAAGAAGCCTGTCGCGACGAGCGAAGCGAGGAGCAATGTACGGCAGAGCCCACGCGCGAGTTACCTAAAAGAAGCCTGTCGCGACGAGCGAAGCGAGGAGCAATGTTCGGCAGAGCCCACGCGCGAGTTACCCAAAGGAAGCCTGTCGCGACGAGCGAAGCGAGGAGCAATGGCCGGCAGAGCCCACGCGCGAGGTACCCAAAAGAAGCCTGTCGCGACGAGCGAAGCGAGGAGCAATGTCCGGCAGAGCCCACGCGCGAGTTACCCAAAAGAAGATTGCCGCGACGAGCGAAGCGAGGAGCAATGGCCGGCAGAGCCCACGCGCGACTTACCCAAAAGAAGCCTGTCGCGACGAGCGAAGCGAGGAGCAATGGCCGGCAAAGCCCACGCGCGAGTTACTTAAAAGAAACCTCTCGCGACGAGCGAAGCGAGGAGCAATGGCCGGCAGAGCCCACGCGAGAGTTACCTAAAAGAAGCCTGTCGCGACGAGCGAAGCGAGGAGCAATGGCCGGCAGAGCTCACGCGCGAGTTACCCAAAAGAAGCCTGTCGCGACGAGCGAAGCGAGGAGCAATGGCCGGCAGAGCCCACGCGCGAGTTACCAAAGGAAGCCTGTCGCGACGAGCGAAGCGAGGAGCAATGGCCGGCAGAGCCCATCCGTCTCGCGCGAGGCCGAAGGCCGAGTGCGGCAATAAGCCAAGGGAGCGCCGCACGAGGCCGAAGGCCGAGTGTGGCGCCCAGTGCAACAAGCGAAGCGAGGCCGAAGTCCGAGAGAGGCAATAATTTGAGGGGTATCCATTGCGATTGGGATGTGAGGCCGCGAAGCGGCCGAACTTCGGCGGCGGCGAAGCCGCCGCACTGACCAGGCATTCAAAGTCCCCGCGCGAGTTACCTAAAAGAAGGTTGCGGCGGCGCAGCCGCCGCCGGCCGCAGGCCTGGGGAGACGCCCAACCTGCGCGCCAGCGCAGGTGGGCGAATTGCTAGTTAATATAATAGCCGTTGAACGTGTTCTTTTCTAATCGGGGTCGAAAAGGTGCCCCCACTTTATACCCTAGAAGTGTTCGAGCCGGCCGCGAAGCGGCCGGCGAGAGGTATTTGAAGAAACTAGACGAAATTTAGGACAGGATAGCGCACAGGATTTTGGCCGGAAACGATCCCTCCGCTTATCGTAAACTGTTAAAGTCGCGCGATTTTCGCCGAAGAGATTCGGCTTTGAGAGAGAAGTCCGCTGTAATTTTCATCCGAAAACTGTCTCGGCCGAGAGCGCGACGAAAATGATTCTCAAGTGGGGCTGTAGGGTGAGGGAAATGGCAAAGGGAAGGAAGAGGAAGGTCCGGAGAAGAGATTTAACACTTTTTCGGATTTTTAAAGAGGTAAATGCGAGAGTTATTAAGCTTTTTTCCCGAGAGAAATCGGATCGTTTTTATGTGTCGTGCTGCGCCCGAAAATTACGGCCGAAATGTCGCGAGATTGTCAGAAATTGCCCGTTTTCGCCGGGCCGTAGCCACGTTATTTAGGCTCGGGGCCGCGAGGACGGCATTTTTGAAGCTTCCCCCATGTCTTCAGGTCGTGTTCGGATGCCTCCGGCGCCCCGGAAAAATCGAGAAATGAGAAAAAACACGCAATTTCCAAGAGTGGTTTCGGAGGATTTTCGGACGGATTTTTTCAAAACCGCCGGGTATGAGATTTCTTCGACTTTCATATTTCGACGGATCGGAGGTTGGAATTTCCCGTCATTTACGCCAAAAATCGTCCTTTTAGGTTACCGGGAACTTTCAAACCGAGACTCGACGGTGCATACCGGGCGTCGACATGTGAATTTTTTGGCCGGCCGAAGGCGATTCGGAAAAGTTCGGGTCGTTTCGGCGAAACCCACACCTGTTGAATATTTGCAATTTCGAACCGGACGATACTGGGGTGAGAATTTGAGGTAACGGAACCGAGAGTAGGCGCACCTGTTGAACGCTGGCGTTTTTTTCGAAGCGGTCGACGCGGAAGGTTGGAATCCTTGCCGCCAAAAAAAAAACGTCTTTTAGGTTACGGAGAACTTTCAAACTGCGAACGCGTACCGGGTGTCTCTTTCTGGAAAATGCGATGGGCGAAAATTTTTGATTTTTGCCGCCAAACCCACGTCGCCTAGGTTATGGACGACTTTCAGACTGCGAATTTAGTTGGAAATTTACGATACGACATAACCTCGAAATTCTTTAAGCGGCCGTAACTCCCGTGCCGTCAGAGATACGGGGTTGCCGTTTGTTTTGATTGTAAGCATATGGGGGAGGAAAAAAATGGACGACGAAAATTTTTCATGGCCACCTCGATTTTGACAGAACAAATGCAACTTTGCCATCTTTAGAGATAGGAGATCCGGGTTTCCTTTGTTGGGTTGCCGGGGCGAAATGATTGAGAAACGTGAAAAAAAATTTTCCATGGCCTACTCCATTTCGCCGGAAAACACAACTTTTCCATGCGACTAGATAGAAAGACGGGACAAAGTGCGTTAGGTAGAGGATGTAAAATGACGCTGCGCCGAAAAATTTTTTTTTCCATGGCCTACTTGGATTTTTCTTAGGTGAATAACTTTCTTATTAATAGAGCTAGAGACTTGCGGTTTTCTTCGATAGGCCCCGTATGCCGAGGGCAAAATTATCGAAGAAAAAAATTTTCCATGGCACACTCGGTTTTCCCAGAACAGATACAACTTTTTTGTTTGGCGAGATAAAAATTTCGTTCCGGCGGCGATCGAACGGGTGGGGGGAAGGAAGAAAAACGACGACAAAGAAAATTTCCTAACCTACTTGATTTTAGAGAAAACAACGGAAACTTTTTCATTTTCAGAGATAGAGACTTGGTTCCTGCTGGGATGAAAAGAGTACTAAAAAACAAAAAAAAAGTTACTCAAAACATTTTTTCTCGGCCGCCTTGATTACTTAGAAAATATCGATTTTAGCAAATCGCGACGAGCGAAGCGAGGAGCAATGGCCGGCAGAGCCCACCGGCGCCGGCCAGAGTCCATCCTTCTCGCCAGGATTGCCGCGCGAGGCCGAAGGCCGAGTGCGGCAATAGACCAAGGGAGCGACGCACGAGGGCGAAGCCCGAGTGCGGCGCCCAACGCGACGAGCGAAGCGAGGCGCCAAAATTGACGCACGAGGCCCTAGGCCGAGGGCGACAATAAGCCGAGGGGTATCCGGCGCGGGGGGGACGTGAGGCCGCGAAGCGGCCGAACTCCCATGGTGACGAACCACGAGCGAGCTACCTAAAAGAAGCCTGTCGCGACGAGCGAAGCGAGGAGCAACGGCCGGCAGAGCCCACGCGCGAGTTACCCAAAAGAAGACTGTCGCGACGAGCGAAGCGAGGAGCAATGGCCGGCAGAGCCCATGTGCGAGTTACCCAAAAGAAGCCCGTCGCGACGAGCGAAGCGAGGAGCAATGGCCGGCAGAGCCCACGCGCGAGTTACCCAAAAGAAGCCCGTCGCGACGAGCGAAGCGAGGAGCAATGGCCGGCAGAGCCCACGCGCGAGTTACCTAAAAGAAGGTTGCGGCGGCGAAGCCGCCGCCGGCCGCAGGCCTGGGGAGACGCCCACCCTGCGCGCAAGCGCAGGTGGGCGAATTGCTAGTTATACTATATTAATAGCTGACTGCATTTCTATTATCGTTGGGCGGAAAAAGGGTCGATTTGTTAGTCCCGTTTCTCGGCGAGGCGGCCGCGAAGCGGCCGCCGAGCGGTACGCGCGCCTCCGGCCGTCCTCGCTTCATCGAACGCCCATACTCTCGACGGGCGAAAGCGTCTCTTCGCCGAGAAAAGACGCCAGAAGCGGGGGTAAGTTTCGGTCCCCCGGCGTCGGCGGTCGGGCACGAGGGTGGGACAGTTCCACCGAAAACCGTCTCGGTCGGGAGCGGGGCGAAAATGATTCTTAAGTAGGGTGGTAGGGGGAAGGAAATCGCAAGGGGAAGGAAGAGGAAGGTTTGATTAAGAGATTTAACACCTCTTCGGATTTTTAAAGAGGTAAATGCAGGAGATATTAAGCTTTTTTCCCGAGAGAAATCGGATCGTTTTTATGTAACACGCTGCGCCCAAAAATTTGTCAGAAAAGTCGCGAGATTGTCAGAAATTGCCCTTTTTCGTCGGGCCGTAGCCGCGTTATTTAGGCTCGGGGCCGCGAGGTCGCAATTTTTGAAGCTTCCTCCATGTCTTCGGGTCAGGTTCGGACGGCTCCGGCGCCCCCGAAAAATCGAGAAATAGGAAAAACCACGCAATTTCCGAGAGTGGTTTCGGAGGCTTCTCGGACGGATTTTTTCGAAACCGCCGGGTATGAGATTTCTTCGACTTTCATATTTCGACAGGCCGGAGGTTGGAATTTCCCGTCAGGTACGCCAAAAATCGTCCTTGTAGGTTACGGCGAGCTTTCAAACCGCGACTCGAAGGTGCATACCGGGTGTCCACATGTGAATTTTCGGGCCGGCCGAAGGCGATTCGGAAGAGTTCGGGTCGTTTCGGCGAAACCCACACCTGTTGAATATTTGCAATTTCGAACCGGACGATACGGGGGTGAGAATTCGAGGTAACGGAACCGAGGATAGGCGCACCTGTTGAACGCTGGCGTTTTTTTCGAAGCGGTCGACGCGGAAGGTTGGAATTCTGGCCGCCAAAAAAAACCGTCTTTTAGGTTACGGAGAACTTTCAAACTGCGAATGCGTACCGGGTGCCAAAACAACGTCCCCTAGGTTATGGACGACTTTCAGACTGCGAATTTAACTAATTTCCAACCGGAAATTTACGACACAACATAACCTCGAAATTCTTTAAGCGGCCGTAACTCCTATGCCGTCAGAGATACGGGGTTGCCGTTTGTTTTGATTGTAAGCAGATGGGGAGAGGAAAAAAATGGACGACGAAAATTTTTCATGGCCACCTCGATTTTGACAAAACAAATGCAACTTTGCTATCTTTAGTGATAGGAGATCCGGGTTTCCTTTGTTGGGTTGCCAGGGCGAAGTGATTGAGAAAGGTGAAAAAAATTTTTCCATGGCCTACTCGATTTCGCCGGAAAACACAACTTTTTTATGCGACGAGATAGAAAGACGGGACAAAGTGCGTTAGGTAGAGGATGTAAAATGACGCTGCGCAGAAAATTTTTTTTTGCATGGCCTACTTGGATTTTTCTTAAGTCAATAAATTTCTTATTAGTAGAGATGGAGACTTGCGGTTTTTTTTGATCGGCCCCAAATGCCAACGTGAAAATTATCGAAAAGAAAAATTTTTCCACCGCACGCTAGATTTCCCAGATCAGACACAACTCTTTTGTTTGGCGAGATAAAAATTTCGCTTCTGCTGGTATGGAATGTGTACGGGAAAGAAAGGGAACCGACGTGAAAAAAAAATCACCCGCCTACTTGGTTTTCGAGAAAATACGCGAAACGTTTTCATTTTCGGAGATAGGGAAAACGGAAAAGTGCACGCTCACTTTCTCGCAACACCCTGTATATTTTACCTGAAAAAAATTTTTCGTCCACCTGCCGCATTTTCGAGGAAACGCGTGCAACTTTTTCGTTTTCAAAGGTAGAAACTTGGTTCCTTCGGCGATGTAAAGGGCACGCGACAGAAAATATAAGTTACTTGAAACAATTTTTTACAGCCTACTTGATTTTCAAGAAAAACGTTAAAACAGATTCCCGGGACTTGACAGTTTTTTGAGAAGATTTTTTCTTTCAGAACCCTCAGGTATACAAGACTTTTATACTTTCAAAATGATGGCTAACCTACATTCAGGTTAGGTTCCTATGACACGGGTGTTGCCTGCAAACGAAATGAACTTTCTCATTAGTGGAGATAGAGACTTCCGGTTTTTTTCGATCTGCCCCGAATGCCAAGGGGAAAATTATCGAAAAGAAAATTTTTACACCGCACGCTCGGTTTTCCTAGAACAGACACAACTCTTTTGTTTGGCGAGATAAAAATTTCGCTTTCGCTGGTATGGAATGTGTACGGGAAAGAAAGGGAACCGACGTGAAAAAAAAAATCCCCCGCCTATACTTGGTTTTCGAGAAAATACGCGAAACTTTTTCATTTTCGGAGATAGGGAAAAACGGAAAAGTGCACGCTCACTTTCTCGCAACACTCTGTATATTTTACCCGAAAAAAATTTTTCGTCCACCTGCCGCATTTTCGATTAAACGCGTGCAACTTTTTCGTTTTCAAAGGTAGAAACTTGGTTCATTCGGGGATGTAAAGGGCACGCGAGAGAAAATATAAGTTACTTGAAACAATTTTTTACAGCCTACTTGATTTTCAAGAAAAACGTTAAAACAGATTCCCGGGACTTGACCGTTTTTTGAGAAGATTTTTTCTTTCAGAACCCTCAGGTATACAAGACTTTTATACTTTCAAAATGACGGCTAACCTACATTCAGGTTAGATTCCTATGAAAGGGGAGTAAAGCAAAGGAAATGATCTAGGGGTTAGGATTAGACGTCAATATACGACTTGAGAAGAAGTAGTACCTGGTGTCGATATGAGAATTTATGTACTTTTAAACTGGGCGATGGGAAGTTAGAATTCGCCTTCACGTTACTGCCAAGCAAAAGGGCCATTGAGGTTATAGACATTTCAAACTGCGAATGCGTACCGGGTGTCTGTTTCCGAAAAATGTGATGGGCGAAACAACGCGGAATTTTACAATACATTTCGGAGGTGAATAACTTTATTATTAGTGGGGATAGAGACTGTTTATTTTTTCGATGCCAAGTGCGAGGAAAATTTTCCATGGTTTTTGACGATTTTTTGGACGTGTATATCTTTTTTATTGGTAGAGATAAAGACTTCGTTTTTTTTTCTACTCCAAATGCCGAGGGGATAATTATCGATAATTTGTTTTTTCTTATGACACCCTCAGTTGTCCCAGAACAGATACCACTCTTTTGTTTAGCGAAATAAAAATTTCCTTTCTGTTGGGATGGAATGTGTACGGGAAAGGAAGGAAACCGACGTGAAAAAATTTCCCCCGCCTACTTGGTTTTCGAGAAAATACGCGCAACTTTTTCATTTTCGGAGATAGGAAATAACGGAAAAGTGCAGGCTCACTTTCTCGCAACACCCTGTATATTTTACCCGAAAAAAAATTTTTCGTCCACCTACTGGATTTTAGAGAAGACGCGTGCGACTTTTTCGTTTTCAAAGGTAGAAACTTGGTTCCTTCGGGGATGTAAAGGGCACGCGAACGTAAAATAAAAGGTACTTGGAACAATTTTTTCCCAGCCTACTTTATTTTCGAGAAAAATCTTAAAACAGATTCCCGGGACTTGGCCGTTTTTTGAGATTTTTTTCTTTCAGAACCCTCAGGTATACAAGACTTTTATACTTCCAAAATGATGGCTAACCTACATTCAGGTTAGGTTCCTATGACAGGGGTGTTGCCTGCAAACGAAATGAACTTTCTCATTAGTGGAGATAGAGACTTCCGGTTTTTTTCGATCGGCCCCGAATGCCAAGGGGAAAATTATCGAAAAGAAAATTTTTTCAACGCACGCTCGGTTTTCCCAGAACAGACACAACTCTTTTGTTTGGCGAGATAAAAATTTCGCTTCTGCTGGTATGGAATGTGTACGGGAAAGAAAGGGAACCGACGTAAAAAAAAATTCACCCGCCTACTTGATTTTCAAGAAAAACGTTAAAACAGATTCCCGGGACTTAGCCGTTTTTTGAGAAGATTTTTTCTTTCAGAACCCTCAGGTATACAAGACATTTATACTTTTAAAATGATGGTTAACCTACATTCAGGTTAGATTCCCATGACAGGGATGTAAAGCAAAGCAAATGATCTAGAGGTTAGGATTAGACGTCAATATGCGACTTGAGAAGAAGTACCTGATGTCGATATGAGAATTTTTGCATTTTTAAATTGGACGATGGGAAGTTAGAATTCGCCTTCACGTTACTACCAAACAAAAGGGCTTTTGAGGTTACAGACATTTCAAACTGCGAATGCGTACCGAGTGTCTGTTTCTGGAAAATGTGATGGGCGAAACAACGCGGAATTTTACCATACATTTCGGAGGTGAATAACTTTATTATTAGTGGAGATAGAGACTGTTTATTTTTTCGATGCCAAATGCGAGGAAAATTTTCCATGGTTTTTGACGATTTTTTGGACGTGTATAACTTTTTTATTGGTAGAGATATAGACTTCGTTTTTTTTTCTACTCCAAATGCCGAGGGGATAATTATCGATAATTTGTTTTCTTATGACACTCTCAGTTTTCCCAGAACAAATACAACTCTTTTGTTAGGCGAGATAAAAATTTCGCTTCTGCTGGTATGGAATGTGTACGGGGAAGAAAGGGAACCGACGTGAAAAAAAATTTCCCCGCCTACTTGGTTTTCGAGAAAATACGCGAAACGTTTTCATTTTCGGAGATAGGGAAAACGGAAAAGTGCACGCTCACTTTCTCGCAACACCCTGTATATTTTACCTGAAAAAAATTTTTCGTCCACCTGCCGCATTTTCGAGGAAACGCGTGCAACTTTTTCGTTTTCAAAGGTAGAAACTTGGTTCCTTCGGGGATGTAAAGGGCATGCGACGGAAAATATAAGTTACTTGAAACAATTTTTTCCAGCCTACTTGATTTTCAAGAAAAACGTTAAAACAGATTCCCGGGACTTAGCCGTTTTTTGAGAAGATTTTTTCTTTCAGAACCCTCAGGTATACAAGACTTTTATACTTTCAAAATGATGGCTAACCTACATTCAGTTAGGTTCTAATGTCAAGGGTGTTGCCTGCAAAGGAAATGATCAAGAGGTTAGGATTAGACGTCTCTATGCGACTTGGGAAGGCGTACCTGGTGTCGATATGAGAATTTTTGCACTTTGAAACTGGACGATGGAGGTTAGAATTCGCCTTAACGTTACTGCCAAGCAAAAGGGCCTTTGAGGTTATAGAAATTTCGAACTGCGAATGCGTACCGGGTGTCTCTTTCTGGAAAATGTGAAGGGCGAAACACCGTGGAATTTTACGATACATTTCGGAGGTTAGATTCGCCGTCAGTCGCGCCTTCGAGGTTATGGCGGGAAGTCAAACCGCCACTTGAGGGTGCATATACGCGGTGTCGACATGCGGATTTTTTCGCCGGCCGAAGAACTCGCACCTGTTGAATATCTGCGACTTCGAAACGGACGTATACGGGGGTGACAATTTCAAGTTACCGAACACCTGTTGAATAATTGCGCTTTTTCGAAGCGGTCGACGCGGAGGGTTGGAATTTTGATTTTTGCCGCCAAAACAACATCTCTTAGGTTATGGACGACTTTCAGACTGCGAATTTAGTTGGAAATTTACGATACAACATAACCTCGAAATTACCTCGGTTTTCCCAGAACAGATACAATTATTTTGTTTGGCGAGGTAAAAATTTCGTTTCAGCGGCGATCGAATAGGTGGGGGGATAGAAGAAAAACGACGATAAAGAAAATTTCCCCGCCTACTTGACTTTAGAGAAAACAACGGAAACTTTTTCATTTTCAGAGCTAGAGACTTTCCTCCTGCTGCTATGAGAAGAGCACCGAAAAACAAAAAAAAGTTACCTGAAACATTTTTTCTCAGCACCTTTGATTACTTAGAAAATATGGATTTTAGCAAATCGCGACGAGCGAAGTGAGGAGCAATGGCCGGCAGAGCCCACGCGCGAGTTACCCAAAAGAAGCCCGTCGCGACGAGCGAAACGAGGAGCAATGGCCGGCAGAGCGCACGCGCGAGTTACCTAAGAGAAGCCTGTCGCGACGAGCGAAGCGAGGAGCAATGGCCGGCAGAGCCCATGCGCGAGTTACCCAAAAGAAGCCTGTCGCGACGAGCGAAGCGAGGAGCAATGGCCGGCAGAGCCCACGCGCGAGTTACCTAAATGAAGCCTGTCGCGACGAGCGAAGCGAGGAGCAATGGCCGGCAGAGCCCACGCGCGAATTACCCAAAAGAAACCTGTCGCGACGAGCGAAGCGAAGAGCAATGGACGGCAGAGCCCACGCGCGAATTAACCAAAAGAAGCCTGTCGCGACGAGCGAAGCGAGGAGCAATGGCCGGCAGAGCCCCCGCGCGAGTTACCTAAAAGAAGCCTGTCGCGACGAGCGAAGCGAGGAGCAATATCCGGCAGAGCCCACGCGCGGGTTACAAAAAAGAAGCCTGTCGCGACGAGCGAAGCGAGGAGCAATGTGCGGCAGAGCCCACGCGCGAGTACCGAAAAGAAGCCTGTCGCGACGAGCGAAGCGAGGAGCAATGGCCGGCAGAGCCCACGCGCGAGTTACCCAAAAGAAGCCTGTCGCGACGAGCGAAGCGAGGAGCAATGGCCGGCAGAGCCCACGCGCGAGTTACCCAAAAGAAGCCTGTCGCGACGAGCGAAGCGAGGAGCAATGTACGGCAGAGCCCACGCGCGAGTTACCCAAAGGAAGCCTGTCGCGACGAGCGAAGCGAGGAGCAATGGCCGGCAGAGCCCATGCGCGAGTTACCCAAAAGAAGCCTGTCGCGACGAGCGAAGCGAGGAGCAATGGCCGGCAGAGCCCACGCGCGAGTTACCTAAATGAAGCCTGTCGCGACGAGCGAAGCGAGGAGCAATGGCCGGCAGAGCCCACGCGCGAATTACCCAAAAGAAACCTGTCGCGACGAGCGAAGCGAAGAGCAATGGACGGCAGAGCCCACGCGCGAATTAACCAAAAGAAGCCTGTCGCGACGAGCGAAGCGAGGAGCAATGGCCGGCAGAGCCCCCGCGCGAGTTACCTAAAAGAAGCCTGTCGCGACGAGCGAAGCGAGGAGCAATATCCGGCAGAGCCCACGCGCGGGTTACAAAAAAGAAGCCTGTCGCGACGAGCGAAGCGAGGAGCAATGTGCGGCAGAGCCCACGCGCGAGTACCGAAAAGAAGCCTGTCGCGACGAGCGAAGCGAGGAGCAATGGCCGGCAGAGCCCACGCGCGAGTTACCCAAAAGAAGCCTGTCGCGACGAGCGAAGCGAGGAGCAATGGCCGGCAGAGCCCACGCGCGAGTTACCCAAAAGAAGCCTGTCGCGACGAGCGAAGCGAGGAGCAATGTACGGCAGAGCCCACGCGCGAGTTACCCAAAGGAAGCCTGTCGCGACGAGCGAAGCGAGGAGCAATGTACGGCAGAGCCCACGCGCGAGTTACCCAAAAGAAGCCTGTCGCGACGAGCGAAGCGAGGAGCAATGGCCGGCAGAGCCCACGCGTGAGTCATTCAAAAGAAGCCTGTCGCGACGAGCGAAGCGAGGAGCAATGTACGGCAGAGCCCACGCGCGAGTTACCCAAAAGAAGCCTGTCGCGACGAGCGAAGCGAGGAGCAATGGCCGGCAGAGCCCACGCGTGAGTCATTCAAAAGAAGCCTGTCGCGACGAGCGAAGCGAGGAGCAATGGCCGGCAGAGCCCACGCGCGAGTTACCCAAAAGAAGCCTGTCGCGACGAGCGAAGCGAGGAGCAATGGCCGGCAGAGCCCACGCGCGAGTTACCCAAAGGAAGCCTGTCGCGACGAGCGAAGCGAGGAGCAATGTACGGCAGAGCCCACGCGCGAGTTACCCAAAAGAAGCCTGTCGCGACGAGCGAAGCGAGGAGCAATGGCCGGCAGAGCCCACGCGCGAATTACCCAAAAGAAGCCTGTCGCGACGAGCGAAGCGAGGAGCAATGTCCGGCAGAGCCCACGCGCGAATTACCCAAAAGAAGCCTGTCGCGACGAGCGAAGCGAGGAGTAATGTACGGCAGAGCCCACGCGCGAGTTACCCAAAAGAAGCCTGTCGCGACGAGCGAAGCGAGGAGCAATGTACGGCAGAGCCCACGCGCGAGTTACCCAAAAGAAGCCTGTCGCGACGAGCGAAGCGAGGAGCAATGGCCGGCAGAGCCCACGCGCGAGTCATTCAAAAGAAGCCTGTCGCGACGAGCGAAGCGAGGAGCAATGGCCGGCAGAGCCCACGCGCGAGTTACCCAAAAGAAGCCTATCGCGACGAGCGAAGCGAGGAGCAATGGACGGCAGAGCCCACGCGCGAGTTACCCAAAAGAAGCCTGTCGCGACGAGCGAAGCGAGGAGCAATGGCCGGCAGAGCCCACGCGCGAATTACCCAAAAGAAGCCAGTCGCGACGAGCGAAGCGAGGAGCAATTGCCGGCAGAGCCCACCAGCTTGCACACGAGGCCGAAGGCCGAGTGTGGCAATAAGCTGAGGGGCATCCATCGCGAGGGGGATGTGAGGCCGCGAAGCGGCCGAACTTCGGCGGCGGCGAAGCCGCCGCACTGACCAGACGTTCGAAGTCCCCGCGTGAGTTGCAGTAAAGAAGGTTGCTGCGGCGAAGCCGCCGCCCGCCGCAGGCCTGGGGAGACGCCCAACCTGCGCGCCAGCGCAGGTGGGCGAATTGCTAGTTAGGGATTTTTAAGAGGAAAATCAATGCCGGTTTCTTATTCAGCGTTGTTGGAAACCCAAACGTACCAATTTGCATTACCGTAGCTCTACAGGGCGTTCAAAAAAAATTAAAAGGTAAAGTAAGGCCGGATTCTTATACGCAGTGAGAGGTTCCAAACAAAAACGTACCAACTCGTAAAAATATTATAGATTTAAGTATAGCGTCTACATGGAGCAACTGTTTCAATAAACAATTAAATCGAATTTTCTTTCTTTAAGACAAAATATATGTCGGTTTTTTTGGATAAAAAATATTAATTAAAAAATGCTTTTTTCCAATTTTTCCATCGGAATATCAGGCAAAGGATTTGTGGTGCTTCGCAACATAAAAGGTAGTATATTTTCTTCCAATCGCTTTTTTATATGGAAAACTTGATATTATAGCGTGTGCGAAAAATAGGAGAAATATTTATTTTACAATTTTAAGTGGATATATCTTATATAAATTATAAATATAATAATCGAATATGATAATCGCTTAAATCTTATCTATATATATATCTAGGACTTTTCCAACCAGAAAAACCTTTCATAATAAACTTTCGTTGCAGCTGTCAAAAAAAACATGCAGGCAACAGGCTTTCGGTGCAGCGTCATTTTACATCCTCTACCTAACGCACTTTGTCCCGTCTTTCTATCTCGTCGCATAAAAAAGTTGTATTTTCCGGCGAAATCGAGTAGGCCATGGAATTTTTTTTTTTTCACATTTCTCAATCATTTCGCCCTGGCAACCCAACAAAGGAAACCCGGATCTCCTATCTCTAAAGATAGCAAAGTTGCACTTGTTCAGTCAAAATCGAGGTAGCCATGAACAATTTTCGTCATCCATTTTTTTTTCCTCTCCCTATCTGCTTACAATCAAAACAAACGGCAACCCCGTATCTCTAATGGCAGAGGAGTAACGGTCGCTTAAAGAATTTCGAGGTTATGTTGTATCGTAAATTTCCAACTAAATTCGCAGTCTGAAAGTCGACCATAACCTAAGAGATGGTGTTTTGGCGGCAAAAATCAAAATTCCAACCCTCCGCGTCGACCGCTTCGAAAAAGCGCAATTATTCAACAGGTGTTCGGTAACTTGAAATTGTCACCCCCGTAGACGTCCGTTTCGAAGTCGCAGATATTCAACAGGTGCGAGTTCTTCGGCTGGCGAAAAAATCCGCATGTCGACACCGCGTATATGCACCCTCAAGTGGCGGTTTGACTTCCCGCCATATCCTCGAAAGCGCGACTGACGGCGAATCTAACCTCCGAAATGTATCGTAAAATTCCACGGTGTTTCGCCCTTCACATTTTCCAGAAAGAGACACCCGGTACGCATTCGCAGTTCGAAATTTCTCTAACCTCAAAGGCCCTTTTGCTTGGCAGTAACGTTAAGGCGAATTCTAACCTCCATCGTCCAGTTTCAAAGTGCAAAAATTCTCATATCGACACCAGGTACGCCTTCCCAAGTCGCATAGAGACGTCTAATCCTAACCTCTTGATCATTTCCTTTGCAGGCAACACCCTTGACATTAGAACCCAACTGAATGTAGGTTAGCCATCATTTTGAAAGTATAAAAGTCTTGCATACCTGAGGGTTCTGAAAGAAAAAATCTTCTAAAAAACGGCTAAGTCCCGGGAATCTGTTTTAACGTTTTTCTTGAAAATCAAGTAGGCTGGAAAAAATTGTTTCAAGTAACTTATATTTTCTGTCGCATGCCCTTTACATCCCCGAAGGAACCAAATTTCTACCTTTGAAGACGAAAAAGTTGCACGCGTTTCCTGGAAAATGCGGCAGGTGGACGAAAAATTTTTTTCGGGTAAAATATACAGGGTGTTGCGAGAAAGTGAGCGTATTTTCTCGAAAACCAAGTAGGCGGGGAAAATTTCTTTCACGTCGGTTTCCTTCCTTTCCCGTACACATTCCATACCAGCAGAAGCGAAATTTTTATTTCGCTTAACAAAAGAGTTGTATCTGTTCTGGGAAAACTGAGAGTGTCATAAGAAAAAAAATTATAGATAATTATCCCCTCGGCATTTGGAGTAGAAAAAACTAAGTCTGTATCTCTACCAATAAAAAAGTTATACACCTCCAAAAAATCGTCAAAAACCATGGAAAATTTTCCTCGCATTTGGCATCGAAAAAATAAACAGTGTCTATCTCTACTAATAATAAAGTTATTCACCTCCGAAATGTATCGTAAAATTCCGCGTTGTTTCGCCCATCACGTTTTCCAGAAACAGACACTCGGTACGCATTCGCAGTTTGAAATGTCTATAACCTTAAAGGCCCTTTTGCTTGGCAGTAGCGTGAAGGCGAATTCTAACTTCCCATCGTCCAGTTTAAAAGTGCAAAAATTCTCATATCGACACCAGGCACTTCTTCTCAAGTCGCATATTGACGTATAATCCTAACCTCTAGATCATTTCCTTTGCTTTACACCCCTGTCATGGGAATCTAACCTGAATGTAGGTTAGCCATCATTTTGAAAGTATAAAAGTATTGTATACCTGAGGGTTCTGAAAGAAAAAATCTTCTCAAAAAACGGCTAAGTCCCGGGAATCTGTTTTAACGTTTTTCTTGAAAATCAAGTAATCTGGAAAAAATTGTTTCAACTTATATTTTCTGTCGCGTGCCCTTTACATCCCCGAAGGAACCAAATTTCTACCTTTGAAAACGAAAAAGTTGCACGCGTTTCCTCGAAAATGCGGCAGGTGGACGAAAAATTTTTTTCGGGTAAAATATACAGGGTGTAGCGAGAAAGTGAGCTGCACTTTTCCGTTTTTCCCTATCTCCGAAAATGAAAAAGTTTCTCGTATTTTCTCGAAAACCAAGTAGGCGGGGAAAATTTCTTTCACGTCGGTTTCCTTCCTTTCCCGTACACATTCCATAAGAAGCGAAATTTTTATTTCGCCTAACAAAAGAGTTGTATCTGTTCTGGGAAAACTGAGTGTCATAAGAAAAAAAATTATAGATAATTATCCCCTCGGCATTTGGAGTAGAAAAAACGAAGTCTGTATCTCTACCAATAAAAAAGTTATACACGTCCAAAAAATCGTCAAAAACCATGGAAAATTTTCCTCGCATTTGGCATCGAAAAAATAAACAGTCTCTATCTCTACTAATAATAAAGTTATTCACCTCCGAAATGTATCGTACAATTCCGCGTTGTTTCGCCCATCACGTTTTCCAGAAACAGACACTCGGTACCCATTCGCAGTTTGAAATGTCTATAACCTCAAAGGCCCTTTTGCTTAGCAGTAACGTGAAGGCGAATTCTAACTTCCCATCGTCCAGTTTAAAAGTGCAAAAATTCTCATATCGACACCAGGCACTTCTTCTCAAGTCGCATATTGACGTATAATCCTAACATCTAGATCATTTCCTTTGCTTTACACCCCTGTCATGGGAATCTAACCTAAATGTACGTTAGCCATCATTTTGAAAGTATAAAAGTCTCGTATACCTGAGGGTTCTGAAAGAAAAAATCTTCTCAAAAAACGGCTAAGTCCCGGGAATCTGTTTTAACGTTTTTCTTGAAAATCAAGTAGGCTGGAAAAAATTGTTTCAAGTAACTTATATTTTCCGTCGCATGCCCTTTACATCCCCGAAGGAACCAAGTTTCTACCTTTGAAAACGAAAAAGTTGCACGCGTTTCCTCGAAAATGCGGCAGGTGGACGAAAAATTTTTTTCAGGTAAAATATACAGGGTGTTGCGAGAAAGTGAGCGTGCACTTTTCCGTTTTCCCTATCTCCGAAAATGAAAACGTTTCGCGTATTTTCTCGAAAACCAAGTAGGCGGGGAAATTTTTTTTCTCGTCGGTTCCCTTTCTTCCCCGTACACATTCCATACCAGCAGAAGCGAAATTTTTATCTCGCCTAACAAAAGAGTTGTATCTGTTCTGGGAAAACTGAGAGTGTCATAAGAAAACAAATTATCGATAATTATCCCCTCGGCATTTGGAGTAGAAAAAAAAAACGAAGTCTGTATCTCTACCAATAAAAAAGTTATACACGTCCAAAAAATCGTCAAAAACCATCGAAAATTTTCCTCGCATTTGGCATCGAAAAAATAAACAGTCTCTATCTCCACTAATAATAAAGTTATTCACCTCCGAAATGTATGGTAAAATTCCGCGTTGTTTCGCCCATCACATTTTCCAGAAACAGACACTCGGTACGCATTCGCAGTTTGAAATGTCTATAACCTCAAAAGCCCTTTTGTTTGGCAGTAACGTGAAGGCGAATTCTAACTTCCCATCGTCCAATTTAAAAATGCAAAAATTCTCATATCGACACCAGGTACTTCTTCTCAAGTCGCATATTGACGTCTAATCCTAACCTCTAGATCATTTGCTTTGCTTTACATCCCTGTCACGGGAATCTAACCTGAATGTAGGTTAACCATCATTTTGAAAGTATAAAAGTCTTGTATACCTGAGGGTTCTGAAAGAAAAAATCTTCTCAAAAAACGGCTAAGTCCCGGGAATCTGTTTTAACGTTTTTCTTGAAAATCAAGTAGGCTGGAAAAAATTGTTTCAAGTAACTTATATTTTCTGTCGCGTGCCCTTTACATCGCCGAAGGAACCAAGTTTCTACCTTTGAAAACGAAAAAGTTGCACGCGTTTCCTCGAAAATGCGGCAGGTGGACGAAAAATTTTTTCAGGTAAAATATACAGGGTGTTGCGAGAAAGTGAGCGTGCACTTTTCCGTTTTTCCCTATCTCCGAAAATGAAAAAGTTTCGCGTTTTTTCTCGAAAACCAAGTAGGCGGGTGAATTTTTTTTCACGTCGGTTCCCTTTCTTTCCCGTACACATTCCATACCAGCAGAAGCGAAATTTTTATCTCGCCAAACAAAAGAGTTGTGTCTGATCTGGGAAATCTAGCGTGCGGTGGAAAAATTTTTCTTTTCGATAATTTTCACGTTGGCATTTGGGGCCGATCAAAAAAAACCGCAAGTCTCCATCTCTACTAATAAGAAAGTTATTGACTTAAGAAAAATCCAAGTAGGCCATGCAAAAAAAAATTTTCTGCGCAGCGTCATTTTACATCCTCTACCTAACGCACTTTGTCCCGTCTTTCTATCTCGTCGCATAAAAAAGTTGTGTTTTCCGGCGAAATCGAGTAGGCCATGGAAAATTTTTTTTCACCTTTCTCAATCACTTCGCCCTGGCAACCCAACAAAGGAAACCCGGATCTCCTATCACTAAAGATAGCAAAGTTGCATTTGTTTTGTCAAAATCGAGGTGGCCATGAAAAATTTTCGTCGTCCATTTTTTTCCTCTCCCCATCTGCTTACAATCAAAACAAACGGCAACCCCGTATCTCTGACGGCATAGGAGTTACGGCCGCTTAAAGAATTTCGAGGTTATGTTGTGTCGTAAATTTCCGGTTGGAAATTAGTTAAATTCGCAGTCTGAAAGTCGTCCATAACCTAGGGGACGTTGTTTTGGCACCCGGTACGCATTCGCAGTTTGAAAGTTCTCCGTAACCTAAAAGACGGTTTTTTTTGGCGGCAAGAATTCCAACCTTCCGCGTCGACCGCTTCGAAAAAAACGCCAGCGTTCAACAGGTGCGCCTACTCTCGGTTCCGTTACCTCGAATTCTCACCCCCGTATCGTCCGGTTCGAAATTGCAAATATTCAACAGGTGTGGGTTTCGCCGAAACGACCCGAACTCTTCCGAATCGCCTTCGGCCGGCCCGAAAATTCACATGTGGACGCCCGGTATGCACCCTCGAGTCGCGGTTTGAGAGCTCGCCGTAACCTAAAAGTGCGATTTTTGGCGTACCTGACGGGAAATTCCAACCTCCGGCCTGTCGAAATATGAAAGTCGCAGAAATCTCATACCCGGCGGTTTCGAAAAAATCCGTCCGAGAAGCCTCCGAAACCACTCTCGGAAATTGCGTGGTTTTTCCTATTTCTCGATTTTTCGGGGGCGCCGGAGCCGTCCGAACCTGACCCGAAGACATGGAGGAAGCTTCAAAAATTGCGAACTCGCGGCCCCGAGCCTAAATAACAATTTAGCAATTTAGCAATTTCTGACAATCTCGCGACTTTTCTGACAAATTTTTGGGCGCAGCGTGTTACATAAAAACGATCCGATTTCTGCCGGGAAAAAAGCTTAATATCTCTCGCTTTCACCTCTTTAAAAATCCGAAAAAGTGTTAAATCTCTTAATCGAACCTTCCTCTCCCTTCCCTTTGCCATTTCCCTCACCCTACCGCCCTATTTAAGAATCATTTTCGCCCCGCTCCCGACCGAGACGGTTTTCGGCGGAACTGTCCCACCCCCGGGCCCGACCGCCGGCGCCGGAGGACCGAAACTTACCCCCGCTTCTGGCGTCTTTTCTCGGCGAAGAGACGCTTTCGCCCGTCGAGAGTATGGGCGTTCGATGAAGCGAGGACGGCCGGAGGCGCGCGTACCGCTCGGCGACCGCTTCGCGGCCGCCTCGCCGAAAAACGGGACTAACAAATCGACCCTTTTTCCGGCCCAAAACGATAATAGAAATGCAGTCAGCTATTAATATAGTATAACTAGCAATTCGCCCACCTGCGCTGGCGCGCAGGTTGGGCGTCTCCCCAGGCCTGCGGCGGGCGGCGGCTTCGCCGCCGCAACCTTCTTTACTACAACTCACGCGGGGACTTTGAACGTCTGGTCAGTGCGGCGGCTTCGCCGCCGCCGAAGTTCTACCGCTTCGCGGCCTCACATCCCCCTCGCAATGGATGCCCCTCAAATTATTGCCTCTCTCGGACTTCGGCCTCGCTTCGCTTGTTGCACTGGGCGCCACACTCGGCCTTCGGCCTCGTGCGGTGCTCCCTTGGCTTATTGCCGCACTCGGCCTTCGGCCTCGCGCGAGACAGATGGGCTCTGCCGTACATTGCTCCTCGCTTCGCTCGTCGCGACAGGCTTCTTTTGGGTAATTCGCGCGTGGGCTCTGCCGGCCATTGCTCTTCGCTTCACTCGTCGCGACAGGTTTCTTTTGGGTAATTCGCGCGTGGGCTCTGCCGGCCATTGCTCCTCGCTTCGCTCGTCGCGACAGGCTTCATTTAGGTAACTCGCGCGTGGGCTCTGCCGGCCATTGCTCCTCGCTTCGCTCGTCGCGACAGGCTTCTTTTGGGTAACTCGCGCGTGGGCTCTGCCGGCCATTGCTCCTCGCTTCGCTCGTCGCGACAGGCTTCTCTTAGGTAACTCGCGCGTGGGCTCTGCCGGACATTGCTCCTCGCTTCGCTCGTCGCGACGGGCTTCTTTTGGGTAACTCGCGCGTGGGCTCTGCCGGCCATTGCTCCTCACTTCGCTCGTTGCGATTTGCTAAAATCCATATTTTCTATGTAATCAAAGCGGCTGAGAAAAAATGTTTCAGGTAACTTTTTTTTGTTTTTCGGTGCTCTTCTCATACCAGCAGGAGGAAAGTCTCTAGCTCTGAAAATGAAAAAGTTTCCGTTGTTTTCTCTAAAATCAAGTAGGCGGGGAAATTTTCTTTATCGTCGTTTTTCTTCTATCCCCCCACCTATTCGATCGCCGCTGAAACGAAATTTTTACTTCGCCAAACAAAATAATTGTATCTGTTCTGGGAAAACCAAGTGTGCCATGGAAAAAAATTTTTTTCGATAATTTTTCCCTTGTCATATGGGGCCGATCAAAAAAAGCCGCAAGTCTCTATCTCTATTAATAAGAAAGTTATTCGCCTAAGAAAAATCCAAGTAGGCCATGGAAAAAAAAATTTTCGGCGCAGCGTCATTTTACATCATCTACCTAACGCACTTTGTCCCGTCTTTCTATCTCGTCGCATAAAAAAGTTGTGTTTTCCGGCAAAATCGAGTAGGCCATGGAATTTTTTTTTCGCATTTCTCAATCATTTCGCCCTGGCATCCCAACAAAGGAAACCCGGATCTCCTATCTCTAAAGATAGCAAAGTTGCACTTGTTCAGTCAAAATCGAGGTAGCCATGAACAATTTTCGTCATCCATTTTTTTTTCCTTTCCCTATCTGCTTACAATCAAAACAAACGGCAACCCCGTATCTTTAATGGCAGAGGAGTAACGGTCGCTTAAAGAATTTCGAGGTTATGTTGTATCGTAAATTTCCAACTAAATTCGCAGTCTGAAAGTCGTCCATAACCTAAGAGATGTTGTTTTGGCGGCAAAAATCAAAATTCCAACCCTCCGCGTCGACCGCTTCGAAAAAGCGCAATTATTCAACAGGTGTTCGGTAACTTGAAATTGTCACCCCCGTATACGTCCGTTTCGAAGTCGCAGATATTCAACAGGTGCGAGTTCTTCGGCCGGCGAAAAAATCCGCATGTCGACACCGCGTATATGCACCCTCAAGTGGCGGTTTGGCTTCCCGCCATAACCTCGAAGGCGCGACTGACGGCGAATCTAACCTCCGAAATGTATCGTAAAATTCCACGGTGTTTCGCCCTTCACATTTTCCAGAAAGAGACACCCGGTACGCATTCGCAGTTCGAAATTTCTATAACCTCAAAGGCCCTTTTGCTTGGCAGTAACGTTAAGGCGAATTCTAACCTCCATCGTCCAGTTTCAAAGTGCAAAAATTCTCATATCGACACCAGGTACGCCTTCCCAAGTCGCATAGAGACGTCTAATCCTAACCTCTTGATCATTTCCTTTGCAGGCAACACCCTTGACATTAGAACCTAACTGAATGTAGGTTAGCCATCATTTTGAAAGTATAAAAGTCTTGTATACCTGAGGGTTCTGAAAGAAAAAATCTTCTAAAAAACGGCTAAGTCCCGGGAATCTGTTTTAACGTTTTTCTTGAAAATCAAGTAATCTGGAAAAAATTGTTTCAACTTATATTTTCTGTCGCGTGCCCTTTACATCCCCGAAGGAACCAAGTTTCTACCTTTGAAAACGAAAAAGTTGCACGCGATTCCTGGAAAATGCGGCAGGTGGACGAAAAATTTTTTTCGGGTAAAATATACAGGGTGTAGCGAGAAAGTGAGCTGCACTTTTCCGTTTTTCCCTATCTCCGAAAATGAAAAAGTTTCTCGTATTTTCTCGAAAACCAAGTAGGCGGGGAAAATTTCTTTCACGTCGGTTTCCTTCCTTTCCCGTACACATTCCATACCAGCAGAAGCGAAATTTTTATTTCGCCTAACAAAAGAGTTGTATCTGTTCTGGGAAAACTGAGAGTGCCATAAGAAAAAAAAATTATAGACAATTATCCCCTCGGCATTTGGAGTAGAAAAAACGAAGTCTGTATCTCTACCAATAAAAAAGTTATACACGTCCAAAAAATCGTCAAAAACCATGGAAAATTTTCCTCGCATTTGGCATCGAAAAAATAGACAGTCTCTATCTCTACTAATAATAAAGTTATTCACCTCCGAAATGTATCGTAAAATTCCGCGTTGTTTCGCCCATCACGTTTTCCAGAAACAGACACTCGGTACGCATTCGCAGTTTGAAATGTCTATAACCTCAAAGGCCCTTTTGCTTGGCAGTAACGTGAAGGCGAATTCTAACTTCCCATCGTCCAGTTTAAAAGTGCAAAAATTCTCATATCGACACCAGGCACTTCTTCTCAAGTCGCATATTGACGTCTAATCCTAACCTCTAGATCATTTCCTTTGCTTTACACCCCTGTCATGGGAATCTAACCTGAATGTAGGTTAGCCATCATTTTGAAAGTATAAAAGTCTTGTATACCTGAGGGTTCTGAAAGAAAAAATCTTCTCAAAAAACGGCTAAGTCCCGGGAATCTGTTTTAACGTTTTTCTTGAAAATCAAGTAGGCTGGAAAAAATTGTTTCAAGTAACTTATATTTTCTGTCGCATGCCCTTTACATCCCCGAAGGAACCAAGTTTCTACCTTTGAAAACGAAAAAGTTGCACGCGTTTCCTCGAAAATGCGGCAGGTGGACGAAAAATTTTTTTCGGGTAAAATATACAGGGTGTAGCGAGAAAGGGAGCGTGCACTTTTCCGTTTTCCCTATCTCCGAAAATGAAAACGTTTCGCGTATTTTCTCGAAAACCAAGTAGGCGGGTGAATTTTTTTTCACGTCGGTTCCCTTTCTTTCCCGTACACGTTCCATACCAGCAGAAGCGAAATTTTTATCTCGCCAAACAAAAGAGTTGTGTCTGTTCTGGGAAAACCGAGCGTGCGTTGAAAAAATTTTCTTTTCGATAATTTTCCCCTTGGCATTCGAGGCCGATCGAAAAAAACCGGAAGTCTCTATCTCCACTAATGAGAAAGTTCATTTCGTTTGCAGGCAACACCCCTGTCATAGGAACCTAACCTGAATGTAGGTTAGCCATCATTTTGGAAGTATAAAAGTCTTGTATACCTGAGGGTTCTGAAAGAAAAAAATCTCAAAAAACGGCCAAGTCCCGGGAATCTGTTTTAAGATTTTTCTCGAAAATCAAGTAGGCTGGGAAAAAATTGTTCCAAGTACCTTTTATTTTACGTTCGCGTGCCCTTTACATCCCCGAAGGAACCAAGTTTCTACCTTTGAAAACGAAAAAGTCGCACGCGTCTTCTCTAAAATCCAGTAGGTGGACGAAAAATTTTTTTTCGTGTAAAATATACAGGGTGTTGCGAGAAAGTGAGCCTGCACTTTTCCGTTATTTCCTATCTCCGAAAATGAAAAAGTTGCGCGTATTTTCTCGAAAACCAAGTAGGCGGGGGAAATTTTTTCACGTCGGTTTCCTTCCTTTCCCGTACACATTCCATCCCAACAGGAAGGAAATTTTTATTTCGCTAAACAAAAGAGTGGTATCTGTTCTGGGACAACTGAGAGTGTCATAAGAAAAAACAAATTATCGATAATTATCCCCTCGGCATTTGGAGTAGAAAAAAAAACGAAGTCTTTATCTCTACCAATAAAAAAGATGTACACGTCCAAAAAATCGTCAAAAACCATGGAAAATTTTCCTCGCACTTGGCATCGAAAAAATAAACAGTCTCTATCCCCACTAATAATAAAGTTATTCACCTCCGAAATGTATTGTAAAATTCCGCGTTGTTTCGCCCATCACATTTTTCAGAAACAGACACCCGGTACGCATTCGCAGTTTGAAATGTCTATAACCTCAATGGCCCTTTTGCTTGGCAGTAACGTGAAGGCGAATTCTAACTTCCCATCGTCCAGTTTAAAAGTGCATAAATTCTCATATCGACACCAGGTACTTCTTCTCAAGTCGTATATTGACGTCTAATCCTAACCCCTAGATCATTTCCTTTGCTTTACACCCCTTTCATAGGAATCTAACCTGAATGTAGGTTAGCCGTCATTTTGAAAGTATAAAAGTCTTGTATACCTGAGGGTTCTGAAAGAAAAAATCTTCTCAAAAAACGGCTAAGTCCCGGGAATCTGTTTTAACGTTTTTCTTGAAAATCAAGTAGGCTGGAAAAAATTGTTTCAAGTAACTTATATTTTCTCTCGCGTGCCCTTTACATCCCCGAATGAGCCAAGTTTCTACCTTTGAAAACGAAAAAGTTGCACGCGTTTCCTCGAAAATGCGGCAGGTGGACGAAAAATTTTTTTCGGGTAAAATATACAGAGTGTTGCGAGAAAGTGAGCGTGCACTTTTCCGTTTTTCCCTATCTCCGAAAATGAAAAAGTTTCGCGTATTTTCTCGAAAACCAAGTATAGGCGGGGGATTTTTTTTTCACGTCGGTTCCCTTTCTTTCCCGTACACATTCCATACCAGCGAAAGCGAAATTTTTATCTCGCCAAACAAAAGAGTTGTGTCTGTTCTAGGAAAACCGAGCATGCGGTGTAAAAATTTTCTTTTCGATAATTTTCCCCTTGGCATTCGGGGCAGATCGAAAAAAACCGGAAGTCTCTATCTCCACTAATGAGAAAGTTCATTTCGTTTGCAGGCAACACCCCTGTCATAGGAACCTAACCTGAATGTAGGTTAGCCATCATTTTGAAAGTATAAAAGTCTTGTATACCTGAGGGTTCTGAAAGAAAAAATCTTCTCAAAAAACTGTCAAGTCCCGGGAATCTGTTTTAACGTTTTTCTTGAAAATCAAGTAGGCTGTAAAAAATTGTTTCAAGTAACTTATATTTTATTTCGCGTGCCCTTTACATCCCCGAAGGAACCAAGTTTCTACCTTTGAAAACGAAAAAGTTGCACGCGTTTCCTCGAAGATGCGGCAGGCGGACGAAAAATTTTTTTCGGGTAAAATATACAGGGTGTTGCGAGAAAGTGAGCGTGCACTTTTCCGTTTTTCCCTATCCTCGAAAATCAAAAAGTTGCGCGTATTTTCTCGAAAACCAAGTAGGCGGGGGAAAATTTTTTCACGTCGGTTTCCTTTCTTTCCCGTACACATTACATAGCAGCAGAAGCGAAATTTTTATCTCGCCAAACAAAAGAGTTGTGTCTGATCTGGGAAATCTAGCGTGCGGTGGAAAAATTTTTTTTTCGATAATTTTCCCCTCGGCATATGGGGCCGATCAAAGAAAACCGCAAGTCTCTATCTTTATTAATAAGAAAGTTATTCACCTAAGAATAATCCAAGTAGGCCATGGAAAAAAAATTTTTTCGGCGCAGCGTCATTTTACATCCTCTACCTAACGCACTTTGTCCCGTCTTTCTATCTCGTCGCATAGAAAAGTTGTATTTTCCGGCGAAATCAAGTAGGCCATGGAATTTTTTTTTCACATTTCTCAATCATTTCGCCCGGGCAACCCAACAAAGGAAACCCGGATCTCCTATCACTAAAGATAGCAATGTTGCATTTGTTTTGTCAAAATCGAGGTGGCCATGGAAAATTTTCGTCGTCCATTTTTTTCCTCTCCCTATCTGCTTACAATCAAAACAAACGGCAACCCCGTATCTCTGACGGCATAGGAGTTACGGCCGCTTAAAGAATTTCCAGGTTATGTTGTGTCTTGGAAATTAGTTAAATTCGCAGTCTGAAAGTCGTCCATAACCTAGGGGACGTGGTTTTGGCGGCAAAAATCAAAAATTTTCGCCCATCGCATTTTCCAGAAAGAGACACCCGGTACGCATTCGCAATTTGAAAGTTCTCCGTAACCTAAAAGACGTTTTTTTTTTTGGCGGCAAGGATTCCAACCTTCCGCATCGACCGCTTCGAAAAAAACGCCAGCGTTCAACAGGTGCGCCTATCCTCGGTTCCGTTACCTCGAATTCTCACCCCCGTATCGTCCGGTTCGAAATTGCAAATATTCAACAGGTGTGGGTTTCGCCGAAACGACCCGAACTCTTCCGAATCGCCTTCGGCCGGCCCGAAAATTCACATGTCGACGCCCGGTATGCACCTTCGAGTCGCGGTTTGAAAGCTCGCCGTAACCTAAAAGTGTGATTTTTGGCGTACCTGACGGGAAATTCCAACCTCCGGCCTGTCGAAATATGAAAGTCGAAGAAATCTCATACCCGGCGGTTTCGAAAAAATCCGTCCGAGAAACCTCCGGAACCACTCTCGGAAATTGCGTGTTTCTTCCTATTTCTCGATTTTTCCGGGGCACCGGAGCCGTCCGAACCTGACCTGAAGACTTGGGGGAGGCTTCAAAAATTCCTTCCCCGTGTCCCCGAGCCTAAATAACGCGGCTACGGCAAGACGAAAAAGGGCAATTTCTGACAATTTCGCGACTTTTTTGACAAATTTTTAGGCGCAGCGTGTTACATAAAAACGATCCGATTTCTGCCGGGAAAAAAGCTTAATATCTCTCGCATTTACCTCTTTAAAAATCCGAAAAAGTGTTAAATCTCTTAATCGAACCTTCCTCTTCCTTCCCTTTGCCATTTCCCTCACCCTACCGCCCTATTTAAGAATCATTTTCGCCCCGCTCCCGACCGAGACGGTTTTCGGCGGAACTGTCCCACCCCCGGGCCCGACCGCCGGCGCCGGAGGACCGAAACTTACCCCCGCTTCTGGCGTCTTTTCTCGGCGAAGAGACGCTTTCGCCCGTCGAGAGTATGGGCGTTCGATGAAGCGAGGACGGCCGGAGGCGCGCGTACCGCTCGGCGACCGCTTCGCGGCCGCCTCGCCGAAAAACGGGACTAACAAATCGACCCTTTTTCCGGCCCAAAACGATAATAGAAATGCAGTCAGCTATTAATATAGTATAACTAGCAATTCGCCCACCTGCGCTTGCGCGCAGGGTGGGCGTCTCCCCAGGCCTGCGGCCGGCGGCGGCTTCGCCGCCGCAACCTTCTTTTAGGTAACTCGCGCGTGGGCTCTGCCGGCCATTGCTCCTCGCTTCGCTCGTCGCGACGGGCTTCTTTTGGGTAACTCGCGCGTGGGCTCTGCCGGCCATTGCTCCTCGCTTCGCTCGTCGCGACAGTCTTCTTTTGGGTAACTCGCGCGTGGGCTCTGCCGGCCGTTGCTCCTCGCTTCGCTCGTCGCGACAGGCTTCTTTTAGGTAGCTCGCTCGTGGTTCGTCACGATGGGAATTCGGCCGCTTCGCGGCCTCACGTCCCTTCCGCGCCGGATACCCCTCGGCTTATCGCCGCCCTCGGCCTACGGCCTCGTGCGTCAATTTTGGCGCCTCGCTTCGCTCGTCGCGTTGGGCGCCGCACTCGGGCTTCGCCCTCGTGCGTCGCTCCCTTGGTCTATTGCCGCACTCGGCCTTCGGCCTCGCGCGGCAATCCTGGCGAGAAGGATGGGCTCTGGCCGGCGCCGGTGGGCTCTGCCGGCCATTGCTCCTCGCTTCGCTCGTCGCGATTTGCTAAAATCGACATTTTCTAAGTAATCAAGGCGGCCGAGAAAAAATGTTTCGAGTAACTTTTTTTTTGATTTTCAGTGCCCTTTCCATCCCAGCAGGAACCAAGTCTCTATCTCTGAAAATGAAAAAGTTTCCTTTGTTCTCTCTAAAATCAAGTAGGCGGGGAAATTTTCTTTGTCGTCGTTTTTCTTCCTTTCCCCCACCCGTTCGATCGCCGCCGGAACGAAATTTTTATCTCGCCAAACAAAAAAGTTGTATCTGTTCTGTTTTTTTTTTCTCCCCCCATATGCTTACAATCAAAACAAACGGCAACGCCGTATCTCTAACGGCACGGGAGTTACGGCCGCTTAAAGAATTCCTAGGTTATGTCGTATCGTAAGTTTACAACTAAATTCTCAGTCTGAAAATCGTCCATAACCTAAGGGACGTCGTTTTGGCGGCAAAAATCAAAAATTCCAACCCTCCGCGTCGACCGCTTCGAAAAAGAGCAAATATTCAACAGGTGTTCGGTAACTTGAAATCCTCACCCCCAGTATACGTCCATTTCGGAATCGCAGATATTCAACAGGTGCTTAGTTCTTCGGCCGGCAAAAAAATCCACATGTCGACATCCGGTATGCACCCTCAAGGCGCGGTTTGGCTTCCCGCCATAACCTCGAAGGCGCGACTGACGGAAAATCTAACCCCTCGCGCGACACCGCCAGCAGGAAAAACTGGCGCCGTTAGGTTGCCGGAGTTTTTAGTGACTAATCTTACAATCAGTGCCACGAACATGGGCCATCTTCTTGGCAAAGGAATTTCTATAACCTCGAATAGAGCCGTTTTAAAAATCGGAGGAGGTGGTAGATCTCTTAGTTGGGTCTCGTACTTTCCTCCGGTACCGAAAGAAACCTCGAAGATCCGATATCTGAGCAAATTTCCGCAATGTCGATTTTATTCTTCCGAGAAATGGGACGGCTGTAGAAACAGCGAAATGGACGGAAATCCTCCGAAACCGCTCTTGGAAATTGCGTGTTTTTTCACATTTCTCGATTTTTCCGGGGCGCCGGAGGCGTCCGAACCTGACCTGAAGACATGGGGGAAGCTTTAAAAATTCCGACCTCGCGGCCCCGAGCTCAAATAACGTGGCTACGGCCCGACGAAAACGGGCAATTTCTGACAATTTCGCGACTTTTTTTGACTAATTTTTTGGCGCAGCACGACACATAAAAACGATCCGATTTCTCTCGGGAAAAAAGCTTAATAACGCATTTACCCCTTTAAAAATTCGAAGAGGTGTTAAATCTCTTAATCAAACCTTCCTCTTCCTTCCCCTTGCGATTTCCTTCCCCCTACCACCCTACTTAAGAATCATTTTCGCACCGCTCCCGACCGAGACAGTTTTCACGGGCCACTGTATCACCCGAAAACCTATGTTCCTCTTTACCGCACACCACGTGACCCCCACCTTACCACCGCTTCTGGCGGCCGTAATTAAGCGAAGAAAAATCCACCGGCCTCGAGATTGCGCCTCCGCACTGGGCCCGTCCCTCCCCTACCCCCTAACAACTCTTTTCATCCCAGCAGGAACCAAGTCTCTATCTCTGAAAATGAAAAAGTTTCCGTTGTTTTCTCTAAAATCAAGTAGGCGGGGAAATTTTCTTTGTCGTCGTTTTTCTTCCTTCCCCCCACCCGTTCGATCGCCGCCGGAACGAAATTTTTATCTCGCCAAACAAAAAAGTTGTATCTGTTCTGGGAAAACCGAGTGTGCCATGGAAAATTTTTTCTTCGATAATTTTGCCCTCGGCATACGGGGCCTATCAAAGAAAACCGCAAGTCTCTAGCTCTATTAATAAGAAAGATATTCACCTAAGAAAAATCCAAGTAGGCCATGGAAAAAAAAATTTTTCGGCGCAGCGTCATTTTACATCCTCTACCTAACGCACTTTGTCCCGTCTTTCTATCTAGTCGCATGGAAAAGTTGTGTTTTCCGGCGAAATGGAGTAGGCCATGGAAATTTTTTTTTCACGTTTCTCAATCATTTCGCCCCGGCAACCCAACAAAGGAAACCCGGATCTCCTATCTCTAAAGATGGCAAAGTTGCATTTGTTCTGTCAAAATCGAGGTGGCCATGAAAAATTTTCGTCGTCCATTTTTTTCCTCCCCCATATGCTTACAATCAAAACAAACGGCAACCCCGTATCTCTGACGGCACGGGAGTTACGGCCGCTTAAAGAATTTCGAGGTTATGTCGTATCGTAAATTTCCAACTAAATTCGCAGTCTGAAAGTCGTCCATAACCTAGGCGACGTGGTTTTGGCGGCAAAATCAAAAATTTTCGCCCATCGCATTTTCCAGAAAGAGACACCCGGTACGCGTTCGCAGTTTGAAAGTTCTCCGTAACCTAAAAGACGTTTTTTTTTTGGCGGCAAGGATTCCAACCTTCCGCGTCGACCGCTTCGAAAAAAACGCCAGCGTTCAACAGGTGCGCCTACTCTCGGTTCCGTTACCTCAAATTCTCACCCCAGTATCGTCCGGTTCGAAATTGCAAATATTCAACAGGTGTGGGTTTCGCCGAAACGACCCGAACTTTTCCGAATCGCCTTCGGCCGGCCAAAAAATTCACATGTCGACGCCCGGTATGCACCTTCAAGTCTCGGTTTGAAAGTTCACGGTAACCTAAAAGGACGATTTTTGGCGTAAATGACGGGAAATTCCAACCTCCGATCCGTCGAAATATGAAAGTTGAAGAAGTCTCATACCCGGCGGTTTTGAAAAAATCCGTCCGAGAAGCCTCCCGAACCACTCTCGGAAATTGCGCATTTTTTCCCATTTCTCGATTTTTCCGGGGCGCCGGAGGCATCCGAACACGACCTGAAGACATGGGGGAAGCTTCGAAAATGCCGTCCTCGCGGCCCCGAGCCTAAATAACGTGGCTACGGCCCGACGAAAAAGGGCAATTTCTGACAATCTCGCGACATTTCGGCCGTAATTTTCGGGCGCAGCACGACACATAAAAACGATCCGATTTCGCTCGGGAAAAAAGCTTAATAACTCTCGCATTTACCTCTTTAAAAATCCGAAAAAGTGTTAAATCTCTTCTCCGGACCTTCCTCTTCCTTCCCTTTGCCATTTCCCTCACCCTACCGCCCCACTTGAGAATCATTTTCGTCGCGCTCTCGGCCGAGACAGTTTTCGGATGAAAATTACAGCGGACTTCTCTCTCAAAGCCGAATCTCTTCGGCGAAAATCGCGCGACTTTAACAGTTTACGATAAGCGGAGGGATCGTTTCCGGCCAAAATCCTGTGCGCTATCCTGTCCTAAATTTCGTCTAGTTTCTTTAAATACCTCTCGCCGGCCGCTTCGCGGCCGGCTCGAACACTTCTAGGGTATAAAGCGGGGGCACCTTTTCGACCCCGATTAGAAAAGAACACGTTCAACGGCTATTAATATATATTAACTAGCAATTCGCCCACCTGCGCTTGCGCGCAGGGTGGGCGTCTCCCCAGGCCTGCGGCCGGCGGCGGCTGCGCCGCCGCAACCTTCTTTTAGGTAACTCGCGCGTGGGCTCTGCCGGCCATTGCTCCTCGCTTCGCTCGTCGCGACGGGCTTCTTTTGGGTAACTCGCGCGTGGGCTCTGCCGGCCATTGCTCCTCGCTTCGCTCGTCGCGACAGTCTTCTTTTGGGTAACTCGCGCGTGGGCTCTGCCGGCCGTTGCTCCTCGCTTCGCTCGTCGCGACAGGCTTCTTTTAGGTAGCTCGCTCGTGGTTCGTCACCATTGGAGTTCGGCCGCTTCGCGGCCTCACGTCCCCCCCGCGCCGGATACCCCTCGGCTTATTGTCGCCCTCGGCCTACGGCCTCGTGCGTCAATTTTGGCGCCTCGCTTCGTTCGTCGCGTTGGGCGCCGCACTCGGGCTTCGCCCTCGTGCGTCGCTCCCTTGGTCTATTGCCGCACTCGGCCTTCGGCCTCGCGCGGCAATCCTGGCGAGAAGGATGGGCTCTGGCCGGCGCCGGTGGGCTCTGCCGGCCATTGCTCCTCGCTTCGCTCGTCGCGATTTGCTAAAATCGATATTTTCTAAGTAATCAAGGCGACCGAGAAAAAATGTATGGAGTAACTTTTTTTTGTTTTTCAGTGCCCTTTTCATCCCAGCAAGAACCAAGTCTCTATCTCTGAAAATGAAAAAGTTTCTGTTGTTTTCTCTAAAATCAAGTAGGCGGGGAAATTTTCTTTGTCGTCGTTTTCCTTCCTTCCCCCCACCCGTTCGATCGCCGCCGGAACGAAATTTTTATCTCGCCAAACAAAAAAGTTGTATCTGTTGTGGGAAAACAGAGTGTGCCATATGAAAATTTTTTTTTCGATAATTTTCCCCTCTGCATATGGGACCGATCAAAGAAAACCGCAAATCTCTATCTCTATTAATAAGAAAGTTATTCGCCTAAGAAAAATCCAAGAGGGCCATGGAAAAAAAAATTTTTCGGCGCAGCGTCATTTTACATCCCCTACCTAACGCACTTTGTCCCGTCTTTCTATCTCGTCGCATAGAAAAGTTGTGTTTTCCGGCGAAACCGAGTAGGCCATGGAAAATTTTTTTTTTCACGTTTCTCAATCATTTCGCCCCGGCAACCCAACAAAGAAAACCCGGATCTCCCATCTCTAAAGATAGCAAAGTTGCATTTGTTCTGTCAAAATCGAGGTGGCCATGGAAAATTTTCGTCGTCCATTTTTTTCCTCCCCCCATCTGCTTACAATCAAAACAAACGGCAACCCCGTATCTCTGACGGCATGGGAGTTACGGCCGCTTAAAGAATTTCGAGGTTATGTTGTGTCTTGGAAATTAGTTAAATTCGCAGTCTGAAAGTCGTCCATAACCTAGGGGACGTGGTTAATGGCGGCAAAAATCAAAATTTTTCGCCCATCGCATTTTCCAGAAAGAGACACCCGGTACGCGTTCGCAGTTTGAAAGTTCTCCGTAACCTAAAAGACGTTTTTTTCTTGGCGGCAAGGATTCCAACCTTCCGCGTCGACCGCTTCGAAAAAAACGCCAGCGTTCAACAGGTGCGCCTATCCTCGGTTCCGTTACCTCGAATTCTCACCCCCGTATCGTCCAGTTCGAAATTGCAAATATTCAACAGGTGTGGGTTTCGCCGAAACGACCCGAACTTTTCCGAATCGCCTTCGGCCGGCCAAAAAATTCACATGTCGACGCCCGGTATGCACCGTCGAGTCTCGGTTTGAAAGTTCCCGGTAACCTAAAAGGACGATTTTTGGCGTAAATGACGGGAAATTCCAACCTCCGATCCGTCGAAATATGAAAGTTGAAGAAGTTTCATACCCGGCGGTTTTGAAAAAATCCGTCCGAGAAGCCTCCCGAACCACCCTTGGAAATTGCGTGTTTCTTCTCATTTCTCGATTTTTCCGGGGCGCCGGAGGCATCCGAACACAACCTGAAGACATGGGGGAAGCTTCAAAAATGCCGTCCTCGCGGCCCCGAGCCTAAATAACGTGGCTACGGCCCGGCGAAAACGGGCAATTTCTGACAATCTCGCGACATTTCGGCCGTAATTT
This sequence comes from Pseudeuparius sepicola, assembly GCA_963920635.1. Taxonomy (NCBI): domain Eukaryota; kingdom Metazoa; phylum Arthropoda; class Insecta; order Coleoptera; family Anthribidae; genus Pseudeuparius; species Pseudeuparius sepicola. Next base: position 52,360,415 of record OY987301.1, read on the forward strand.
TCGGGCGCAGCACGACACATAAAAACGATCCGATTTCTCTCGGGAAAAAAGCTTAATAACTCTCGCATTTACCTCTTTAAAAATCCGAAAAAGTGTTAAATCTCTTCTCCGGACCTTCCTCTTCCTTCCCTTTGCCATTTCCCTCACCCTACAGCCCCACTTGAGAATCATTTTCGTCGCGCTGTCGGCCGAGACAGTTTTCGGATGAAAATTACAGCGGACCTCTCTCTCAAAGCCGAATCTCTTCGGCGAAAATCGCGCGACTTTAACAGTTTACGATAAGCGGAGGGATCGTTTCCGGCCAAAATCCTGTGCGCTATCCTGTCCTAAATTTCGTCTAGTTTCCTTAAATACCTCTCGCCGGCCGCTTCGCGGCCGGCTCGAACACTTCTAGGGTATAAAGCGGGGGCACCTTTTCGACCCCGATTAGAAAAGAACACGTTCAACGGCTATTAATATATATTAACTAGCAATTCGCCCACCTGCGCTTGCGCGCAGGGTGGGCGTCTCCCCAGGCCTGCGGCGGGCGGCGGTTGCGCCGCCGCAACCTTCTTTTGGGTAACTCGCGCGTGGGCTCTGCCGGCCGTTGCTCCTCGCTTCGCTCGTCGCGACAGGCTTCTTTTAGGTAGCTCGCTCGTGGTTCGTCACAATGGGAGTTCGGCCGCTTCGCGGCCTCACGTCCCCCCCGCACCGTATACCCCTCGGCTTATCGCCGCCCTCGGCCTACGGCCTCGTGCGTCAATTTTGGCGCCTCGCTTCGCTCGTCGCGTTGGGCGCCGCACTCGGGCTTCGCCCTCGTGCGTCGCTCCCTTGGTCTATTGCCGCACTCGGCCTTCGGCCTCGCGCGGCAATCCTGGCGAGAAGGATGGACTCTAGCCGGCGCCGGTGGGCTCTGCCGGCCATTGCTCCTCGCTTCGCTCGTCGCGATTTGCTAAGATCGATATTTTCTAGGTAATCAAGGCGGCCGAGAAAAAATGTTTTGAGTAACTTTTTTTTTGCTTTTTAGTGCTCTTTTCATCCCAGCAGGAACCAAGTCTCTACCTCTGAAAATGAAAAAGTTTCCGTTGTTTTCTCTAAAATCAAGTAGGCGGGGAAATTTTCTTTGTCGTCGTTTTTCTTCCTTTCCCCCACCCGTTCGATCGCCGCCGGAACGAAATTTTTATCTCGCCAAACAAAAAAGTTGTATCTGTTCTGGGAAAACCGAGTGTGCCATGGACAATTTTTTTCTTCGATAATTTTCCCCTCGGCATATGGGGCCTATCAAAGAAAACCGCAAGTCTCTATCTTTATCAATAAGAAAGTTATTCGCCTAAGAAAAATCCAAGTGGGCCATGGAAAAAAAATTTTTCGGCGCAGCGTCATTTTACATCCTCTACCTAACGCACTTTGTCCCGTCTTTCTATCTCGTCGCATGGAAAAGTTGTGTTTTCCGGCGAAATCGAGTAGGCCATGGAAATTTTTTTTTCACGTTTCTCAATCATTTCGCCCCGGCAACCCAACAAAGGAAACCCGGATCTCCTATCTCTAAAGATAGCAAAGTTGCATTTGTTCTGTCAAAATCGAGGTGGCCATGAAAAATTTTCGTCGTCCATTTTTTTCCTCCCCCCAACTGCTTCCAATCAAAACAAACGGCAACCCCGTATCTCTGACGGCACGGGAGTTACGGCCGCTTAAAGAATTTCGAGGTTATGTTGTGTCTTGGAAATTAGTTAAATTCGCAGTCTGAAAGTCGTCCATAACCTAGGGGACGTGGTTTTGGCGGCAAAAATCAAAATTTTTCGCCCATCGCATTTTCCAGAAAGAGACACCCGGTACGCGTTCCCAGTTTGAAAGTTCTCCGTAACCTAAAAGACGTTTTTTTTTTGGCGGCAAGGATTCCAACCTTCCGCGTCGACCGCTTCGAAAAAAACGCCAGCGTTCAACAGGTGCGCCTATCCTCGGTTCCGTTACCTCAAATTCTCACCCCCGTATCGTCCCGTTCGAAATTGCAAATATTCAACAGGTGTGGGTTTCGCCGAAACGACCCGAACTTTTCCGAATCGCCTTCGGCCGGCCAAAAAATTCTCATGTCGACGCCCGGTATGCACCTTCAAGTCTCGGTTTGAAAGTTCACGGTAACCTAAAAGGACGATTTTTGGCGTAAATGACGGGAAATTCCAACCTCCGATCCGTCGAAATATGAAAGTCGAAGAAGTCTCATACCCGGCGGTTTTGAAAAAATCCGTCCGAGAAGCCTCCCGAACCACTCTCGGAAATTGCGTGTTTTTTCTCATTTCTCGATTTTTCCGGGGCGCCGGAGGCGTCCGAACCTGACCCGAAGACTTGGGGGAAGCTTCAAAAATTCCTTCCCCGTGTCCCCGAGAATAAATAACGTGGCTACGGCCCGGCGAAAAAGGGCAATTTCTGACAATCTCGCGACATTTCGGCCGTAATTTTTGGGCGCAGCACGACAGATAAAAACGATCCGACTTCTGCCGGGAAAAAAGCTTAATAACTCTCGCATTTACCTCTTTAAAAATCCGAAAAAGTGTTAAATCTCTTCTCCGGACCTTCCTCTTCCTTCCCTTTGCCATTTCCCTCACCCTGCCGCCCCACTTGAGAATCATTTTCGTCGCGCTCTCGGCCGAGACAGTTTTCGGATGAAAATTACAGCGGACTTCTCTCTCAAAGCCGAATCTCTTCGGCGAAAATCGCGCGACTTTAACAGTTTACGATAAGCGGAGGGATCGTTTCCGGCCAAAATCCTGTGCGCTATCCTGTCCTAAATTTCGTCTAGTTTCTTCAAATACCTCTCGCCGGCCGCTTCGCGGCCATCTCGAACACTTCTAGGGTATAAAGTGGGGGCACCTTTTCGACCCCGATTAGAAAAGAACACGTTCAACGGCTATTAATATATATTAACTAGCAATTCGCCCACCTGCGCTAACGCGCAGGTTGGGCGTCTCCCCAGGCCTGCGGCGGGCGGCGGCTTCGCCGCCGCAACCTTCTTTACTGCAACTCACGCGGGGACTTCGGACGTCTGGTCAGTGCGGCGGCTTCGCCGCCGCCGAAGTTCGGCCGCTTCGCGGCCTCACATCCCCCTCGCGATGGATGCCCCTCAGCTTATTGCCACACTCGGCCTTCGGCCTCGTGCGCAAGCTGGTGGGCTCTGCCGGCCATTGCTCCTCGCTTCGCTCGTCGCGACTGGCTTCTTTTGGGTAATTCGCGCGTAGGCTCTACCGGCCATTGCTCCTCGCTTCGCTCGTCGCGACAGGCTTCTTTTGGGTAACTCGCGCGTGGGCTCTGCCGTACATTGCTCCTCGCTTCGTTCGTCGCGACAGGCTTCTTTTGGGAAACTCGCGCGTGCGCTCTGCCGTACATTGCTCCTCGCTTCGCTCGTCGCGACAGGCTTCTTTTGGGTAACTCGCGCGTGCGCTCTGCCGTACATTGCTCCTCGCTTCGCTCGTCGCGACAGGCTTCTTTTGGGTAACTCGCGCGTGGGCTCTGCCGTACATTGCTCCTCGCTTCGCTCGTCGCGACAGGCTTCTTTTGGGTAACTCGCGCGTGGGCTCTGCCGTACATTGCTCCTCGCTTCGCTCGTCGCGACAGGCTTCTTTTGGGTAACTCGCGCGTGGGCTCTGCCGTACATTGCTCCTCGCTTCGCTCGTCGCGACAGGCTTCTTTTGGGTAACTCGCGCGTGGGCTCTGCCGGCCATTGCTCCTCGCTTCGCTCGTCGCGACAGGCTTCTTTTCGGTAACTCGCGCGTGGGCTCTGCCACACATTGCTCCTCGCTTCGCTCGTCGCGACAGGCTTCTTTTTTGTAACCCGCGCGTGGGCTCTGCCGGATATTGCTCCTCGCTTCGCTCGTCGCGACAGGCTTCTTTTGGTTAATTCGCGCGTGGGCTCTGCCGGCCATTGCTCTTCGCTTCGCTCGTCGCGACAGGTTTCTTTTGGGTAATTCGCGCGTGGGCTCTGCCGGCCATTGCTCCTCGCTTCGCTCGTCGCGACAGGCTTCATTTAGGTAACTCGCGCGTGGGCTCTGCCAGCCATTGCTCCTCGTTTCGCTCGTCGCGACGGGCTTCTTTTGGGTAACTCGCGCGTGGGCTCTGCCGGCCATTGCTCCTCACTTCGCTCGTCGCGATTTGCTAAAATCCATATTTTCTAAGTAATCAAAGCTGCTGAGAAAAAATGTTTCAGGTAACTTTTTTTTGTTTTTCGGTGCTCTTCTCATAGCAGCAGGAGGAAAGTCTCTAGCTCTGAAAATGAAAAAGTTTCCGTTGTTTTCTCTAAAATCAAGTAGGCGGGGAAATTTTCTTTATCGTCGTTTTTCTTCTGTCCCCCCACCTATTCGATCGCCGCTGAAACGAAATTTTTACCTCGCCAAACAAAATAATTGTATCTGTTCTGGGAAAACCGAGGTAATTTCGAGGTTATGTTGTATCGTAAATTTCCAACTAAATTCGCAGTCTGAAAGTCGTCCATAACCTAAGAGATGTTGTTTTGGCGGCAAAAATCAAAATTCCAACCCTCCGCGTCGACTCGACCGCTTCGAAAAAGCGCAATTATTCAACAGGTGTTCGGTAACTTGAAATTGTCACCCCCGTAGACGTCCGTTTCGAAGTCGCAGATATTCAACAGGTGCGAGTTCTTCGGCCGGCGAAAAAATCCGCATGTCGACACTGCGTATATGCACCCTCAAGTGGCGGTTTGACTTCCCGCCATAACCTCGAAGGCGCGACTGACGGCGAATCTAACCTCCGAAATGTATCGTAAAATTCCACGGTGTTTCGCCCTTCACATTTTCCAGAAAGAGACACCCGGTACGCATTCGCAGTTCGAAATTTCTATAACCTCAAAGGCCCTTTTGCTTGGCAGTAACGTTAAGGCGAATTCTAACCTCCATCGTCCAGTTTCAAAGTGCAAAAATTCTCATATCGACACCAGGTACGCCTTCCCAAGTCGCATAGAGACGTCTAATCCTAACCTCTTGATCATTTCCTTTGCAGGCAACACCCTTGACATTAGAACCCAACTGAATGTAGGTTAGCCATCATTTTGAAAGTATAAAAGTCTTGTATACCTGAGGGTTCTGAAAGAAAAAATCTTCTAAAAAACGGCTAAGTCCCGGGAATCTGTTTTAACGTTTTTCTTGAAAATCAAGTAATCTGGAAAAAATTGTTTCAAGTAACTTATATTTTCTGTCGCGTGCCCTTTACATCCCCGAAGGAACCAAGTTTCTACCTTTGAAAACGAAAAAGTTGCACGCGTTTCCTGGAAAATGCGGCAGGTGGACGAAAAATTTTTTTCGGGGAAAATATACAGGGTGTAGCGAGAAAGTGAGCTGCACTTTTCCGTTTTTCCCTATCTCCGAAAATGAAAAAGTTTCTCGTATTTTCTCGAAAACCAAGTAGGCGGGGAAAATTTCTTTCACGTCGGTTTCCTTCCTTTCCCGTACACATTCCATAAGAAGCGAAATTTTTATTTCGCCTAACAAAAGAGTTGTATCTGTTCTGGGAAAACTGAGAGTGTCATAAGAAAAAAAATTATAGATAATTATCCCCTCGGCATTTGGAGTAGAAAAAACGAAGTCTGTATCTCTACCAATAAAAAAGTTATACACGTCCAAAAAATCGTCAAAAACCATGGAAAATTTTCCTCGCATTTGGCATCGAAAAAATAAACAGTCTCTATCTCTACTAATAATAAAGTTATTCACCTCCGAAATGTATCGTACAATTCCGCGTTGTTTCGCCCATCACGTTTTCCAGAAACAGACACTCGGTACGCATTCGCAGTTTGAAATGTCTATAACCTCAAAGGCCCTTTTGCTTGGCAGTAACGTGAAGGCGAATTCTAACTTCCCATCGTCCAGTTTAAAAGTGCAAAAATTCTCATATCGACACCAGGCACTTCTTCTCAAGTCGCATATTGACGTATAATCCTAACATCTAGATCATTTCCTTTGCTTTACACCCCTGTCATGGGAATCTAACCTGAATGTAGGTTAGCCATCATTTTGAAAGTATAAAAGTCTTGTATACCTGAGGGTTCTGAAAGAAAAAATCTTCTCAAAAAACGGCTAAGTCCCGGGAATCTGTTTTAACGTTTTTCTTGAAAATCAAGTAGGCTGGAAAAAATTGTTTCAAGTAACTTATATTTTCTGTCGCATGCCCTTTACATCCCCGAAGGAACCAAATTTCTACCTTTGAAAACGAAAATTTGCACGCGTTTCCTCGAAAATGCGGCAGGTGGACGAAAAATTTTTTTCAGGTAAAATATACAGGGTGTTGCGAGAAAGTGAGCGTGCACTTTTCCGTTTTCCCTATCTCCGAAAATGAAAACGTTTCGAGTATTTTCTCGAAAACCAAGTAGGCGGGGAAATTTTTTTTCACGTCGGTTCCCTTTCTTCCCCGTACACATTCCATACCAGCAGAAGCGAAATTTTTATCTCGCCAAACAAAAGAGTTGTGTCTGTTCTAGGAAAACCGAGCATGCGGTGTAAAAATTTTCTTTTCGATAATTTTCCCCTTGGCATTCGGGGCAGATCGAAAAAAACCGGAAGTCTCTATCTCCACTAATGAGAAAGTTCATTTCGTTTGCAGGCAACACCCCTGTCATAGGAACCTAACCTGAATGTAGGTTAGCCATCATTTTGAAAGTATAAAAGTCTTGTATACCTGAGGGTTCTGAAAGAAAAAATCTTCTCAAAAAACGGCTAAGTCCCGGGAATCTGTTTTAACGTTTTTCTTGAAAATCAAGTAGGCTGGAAAAAATTGTTTCAAGTAACTTATATTTTCTGTCGCGTGCCCTTTACATCGCCGAAGGAACCAAGTTTCTACCTTTGAAAACGGAAAAGTTGCACGCGTTTCCTCGAAAATGCGGCAGGTGGACGAAAAATTTTTTCAGGTAAAATATACAGGGTGTTGCGAGAAAGTGAGCGTGCACTTTTCCGTTTTTCCCTATCTCCGAAAATGAAAAAGTTTCGCGTTTTTCCTCGAAAACCAAGTAGGCGGGTGAATTTTTTTTCACGTCGGTTCCCTTTCTTTCCCGTACACATTCCATACCAGCAGAAGCGAAATTTTTATCTCGCCAAACAAAAGAGTTGTGTCTGATCTGGGAAATCTAGCGTGCGGTGGAAAAATTTTTCTTTTCGATAATTTTCACGTTGGCATTTGGGGCCGATCAAAAAAAACCGCAAGTCTCCATCTCTACTAATAAGAAATTTATTGACTTAAGAAAAATCCAAGTAGGCCATGCAAAAAAAAATTTTCTGCGCAGCGTCATTTTACATCCTCTACCTAACGCACTTTGTCCCGTCTTTCTATCTCGTCGCATAAAAAAGTTGTGTTTTCCGGCGAAATCGAGTAGGCCATGGAAAAATTTTTTTCACCTTTCTCAATCACTTCGCCCTGGCAACCCAACAAAGGAAACCCGGATCTCCTATCACTAAAGATAGCAAAGTTGCATTTGTTTTGTCAAAATCGAGGTGGCCATGAAAAATTTTCGTCGTCCATTTTTTCCTCTCCCCATCTGCTTACAATCAAAACAAACGGCAACCCCGTATCTCTGACGGCATAGGAGTTACGGCCGCTTAAAGAATTTCGAGGTTATGTTGTGTCGTAAATTTCCGGTTGGAAATTAGTTAAATTCGCAGTCTGAAAGTCGTCCATAACCTAGGGGACGTTGTTTTGGCACCCGGTACGCATTCGCAGTTTGAAAGTTCTCCGTAACCTAAAAGACGGTTTTTTTTGGCGGCAAGAATTCCAACCTTCCGCGTCGACCGCTTCGAAAAAAACGCCAGCGTTCAACAGGTGCGCCTACTCTCGGTTCCGTTACCTCGAATTCTCACCCCCGTATCGTCCGGTTCGAAATTGCAAATATTCAACAGGTGTGGGTTTCGCCGAAACGACCCGAACTCTTCCGAATCGCCTTCGGCCGGCCCGAAAATTCACATGTGGACGCCCGGTATGCACCCTCGAGTCGCGGTTTGAGAGCTCGCCGTAACCTAAAAGTGCGATTTTTGGCGTACCTGACGGGAAATTCCAACCTCCGGCCTGTCGAAATATGAAAGTCGAAGAAATCTCATACCCGGCGGTTTCGAAAAAATCCGTCCGAGAAGCCTCCGAAACCACTCTCGGAAATTGCGTGGTTTTTCCTATTTCTCGATTTTTCGGGGGCGCCGGAGCCGTCCGAACCTGACCCGAAGACATGGAGGAAGCTTCAAAAATTGCGAACTCGCGGCCCCGAGCCTAAATAACGCGGCTACGGCCCGACGAAAAAGGGCAATTTCTGACAATCTCGCGACTTTTCTGACAAATTTTTGGGCGCAGCGTGTTACATAAAAACGATCCGATTTCTGCCGGGAAAAAAGCTTAATATCTCTCGCTCTCACCTCTTTAAAAATCAGAAAAAGTGTTAAATCTCTTAATCGAACCTTCCTCTTCCTTCCCATCGCGATTTCCTTCCCCCTACCACCCTACTTACGAATCATTTTCGCCCCGCTCCCGACCGAGACGGTTTTCGGCGGAACTGTCCCACCCCCGGGCCCGACCGCCGGCGCCGGAGGACCGAAACTTACCCCCGCTTCTGGCGTCTTTTCTCGGCGAAGAACACGCTTTCGCCCGTCGAGAGTATGGGCGTTCGATGAAGCGAGGACGGCCGGAGGCGCGCGTACCGCTCGGCGACCGCTTCGCGGCCGCCTCGCCGAAAAACGGGACTAACAAATCGACCCTTTTTCCGGCCCAAAACGATAATAGAAATGCAGTCAGCTATTAATATAGTATAATTAATTTATAAATATATAATAGTATATCATGCTATTTGGCAATCATCAGTACGGTGTAACATTAACCAAATCAAAAGATAGGCATGATTTGGGAAGCAACAAATGAAGTCCAGGCAGGAGCCAACAGCACATTTGCAGCTTCAGTCAGCACATCCCCTATTTTGGGGCTTGTACTAACATCGCCACGGAGGCTGCTAAAGCGACCTGCGTGGAAATCTTCATAACCCAAGATACAATGACAATAAGGATATAAGATTAGCGAGTGTAAATGTAACAATTACAAGAAAAGGTGATAATGGGCAAACACTCAAAGTTAACAAAAAGAAAAAACTAGTAACCGCATACACGTGTTTCATGCTATTTGGCAATCATCAGTACGGTGTAACATTAACCAAATCAAAAGATAGGCATGATTTGGGAAGCAACAAATGAAGTCCAGGCAGGAGCCAACAGCACATTTGCAGCTTCAGTCAGCACATCCCCTATTTTGGGGCTTGTACTAACATCGCCACGGAGGCTGCTAAAGCGACCTGTGTGGAAATCTTAATAACCCAAGATACAATGACAATAAGGATGTAAGATTAGCGAGTGTAAATGTAATAATTACAAGAAAAGGTGATAATGGGCAAACACTCAAAGTTAACAAAAAGAAAATCTAGTAACCGCATACACGTGTTTCATGCTATTTGGCAATCATCAGTACGGTGTAACATTAACCAAATCAAAAGATAGGCATGATTTGGGAAGCAACAAATGAAGTCCAGGCAGGAGCCAACAGCACATTTGCAGCTTCAGTCAGCACATCCCCTATTTTGGGGCTTGTACTAACATCGCCAAATCTGCAAATGTGCTGTTGGCTCCTGCCTGGACTTCATTTGTTGCTTCCCAAATCATGCCTATCTTTTGATTTGGTTAATGTTACACCGTACTGATGATTGCCAAATAGCATGAAACACGTGTATGCGGATACTAGATTTTCTTTTTGTTAACTTTGAGTGTTTGCCCATTATCACCTTTTCTTGTAATTATTACATTTACACTCGCTAATCTTACATCCTTATTGTCATTGTATCTTGGGTTATTAAGATTTCCACACAGGTCGCTTTAGCAGCCTCCGTGGCGATGTTAGTACAAGCCCCAAAATAGGGGATGTGCTGACTGAAGCTGCAAATGTGCTGTTGGCTCCTGCCTGGACTTCATTTGTTGCTTCCCAAATCATGCCTATCTTTTGATTTGGTTAATGTTACACCGTACTGATGATTGCCAAATAGCATGAAACACGTGTATGCGGTTACTAGATTTTCTTTTTGTTAACTTTGAGTGTTTGCCCATTATCACCTTTTATTATATATATATATATATATATATATATATATATATATAATAATATATATATGTATATATATTATTATTATTAATATTAATAATATTAATAATTAATTAATTATTTATTATTATTGTTTTTAAATATTTATTATATAATTTTTATATTATATTAAAATATAATATATAATATTATATAATATTATATTATATATAATATATAATATTATATATTATATAATATATATAATAGCAATTCGCCCACCTGCGCTGGCGCGCAGGTTGGGCGTCTCCCCAGGCCTGCGGCCGGCGGCGGCTGCGCCGCCGCAACCTTCTTTACTGCAACTCACGCGGGGACTTCGAACGTCTGGTCAGTGCAGCGGCTTCGCCGCCGCCGAAGTTCGGCCGCTTCGCGGCCTCACATCCCCCTCGCGATGGATGCCCCTCAGCTTATTGCCTCACTCGGCCTTCGGCCTCGTGCGCAAGCTGGTGGGCTCTGCCGGCCATTGCTCCTCGCTTCGCTCGTCGCGACTGGCTTCTTTTGGGTAATTCGCGCGTGGGCTCTGCCGGCCATTGCTCCTCGCTTCGCTCGTCGCGACAGGTTTCTTTTGGGTAACTCGCGCGTGGGCTCTGCCGGCCATTGCTCCTCGCTTCGCTCGTCGCGACAGGCTTCTTTTGAATGACTCGCGCGTGGGCTCTGCCGGCCATTGCTCCTCGCTTCGCTCGTCGCGACAGGCTTCTTTTGGGTAACTCGCGCGTGGGCTCTGCCGTACATTGCTCCTCGCTTCGCTCGTCGCGACAGGCTTCTTTTGGGTAATTCGCGCGTGGGCTCTGCCGGACATTGCTCCTCGCTTCGCTCGTCGCGACAGGCTTCTTTTGGGTAATTCGCGCGTGGGCTCTGCCGGCCATTGCTCCTCGCTTCGCTCGTCGCGACAGGCTTCTTTTGGGTAACTCGCGCGTGGGCTCTGCCGTACATTGCTCCTCGCTTCGCTCGTCGCGACAGGCTTCTTTTGGGTAACTCGCGCGTGGGCTCTGCCGTACATTGCTCCTCGCTTCGCTCGTCGCGACAGGCTTCTTTTGGGTAACTCGCGCGTGGGCTCTGCCGGCCATTGCTCCTCGCTTCGCTCGTCGCGACTGGCTTCTTTTGGGTAATTCGCGCGTGGGCTCTGCCGGCCATTGCTCCTCGCTTCGCTCGTCGCGACAGGCTTCTTTTGGGTAACTCGCGCGTGGCCTCTGCCGGCCATTGCTCCTCGCTTCGCTCGTCGCGACAGGCTTCTTTTGAATGACTCGCGCGTGGGCTCTGCCGGCCATTGCTCCTCGCTTCGCTCGTCGCGACAGGCTTCTTTTGGGTAACTCGCGCGTGGGCTCTGCCGTACATTGCTCCTCGCTTCGCTCGTCGCGACAGGCTTCTTTTGGGTAACTCGCGCGTGGGCTCTGCCGTACATTGCTCCTCGCTTCGCTCGTCGCGACAGGCTTCTTTTGGGTAACTCGCGCGTTGGCTCTGCCGGCCATTGCTCCTCGCTTCGCTCGTCGCGACAGGCTTCTTTTGAATGACTCGCGCGTGGGCTCTGCCGGCCATTGCTCCTCGCTTCGCTCGTCGCGACAGGCTTCTTTTGGGTAACTCGCGCGTGGGCTCTGCCGTACATTGCTCCTCGCTTCGCTCGTCGCGACAGGCTTCTTTTGGGTAATTCGCGCGTGGGCTCTGCCGGACATTGCTCCTCGCTTCGCTCGTCGCGACAGGCTTCTTTTGGGTAATTCGCGCGTGGGCTCTGCCGGCCATTGCTCCTCGCTTCGCTCGTCGCGACAGGCTTCTTTTGGGTAACTCGCGCGTGGGCTCTGCCGTACATTGCTCCTCGCTTCGCTCGTCGCGACAGGCTTCTTTTGGGTAACTCGCGCGTGGGCTCTGCCGGCCATTGCTCCTCGCTTCGCTCGTCGCGACAGGCTTCTTTTGGGTAACTCGCGCGTGGGCTCTGCCGGCCATTGCTCCTCGCTTCGCTCGTCGCGACAGGCTTCTTTTGAATGACTCACGCGTGGGCTCTGCCGGCCATTGCAATTAATCATTGGGCGCAGCGTGTTACATAAAAACGATCCGATTTCTGTCGGGAAAAAAGCTTAATATCTCTCGCTTTCACCTCTTTAAAAATCCGAAAAAGTGTTAAATCTCTTAATCGAACCTTCCTCTTCCTTCCCATCGCGATTTCCTTCCCCCTACCACCCTACTTACGAATCATTTTCGCCGGAGCCGTCCGAACCTGATTAAATAATATAAAATATTTAAATATATTAATTTATTTAATTTAAAAATATATTAATTTATATAGCAATTCGCCCACCTGCGCTGGCGCGCAGGTTGGGCGTCTCCCCAGGCCTGCGGCCGGCGGCGGCTGCGCCGCCGCAACCTTCTTTACTGCAACTCACGCGGGGACTTCGAACGTCTGGTCAGTGCGGCGGCTTCGCCGCCGCCGAAGTTCGGCCGCTTCGCGGCCTCACATCCCCCTCGCGATGGATGCCCCTCAGCTTATTGCCTCACTCGGCCTTCGGCCTCGTGCGCAAACTGGTGGGCTCTGCCGGCCATTGCTCCTCGCTTCGCTCGTCGCGACTGGCTTCTTTTGGGTAATTCGCGCGTGGGCTCTGCCGGCCATTGCTCCTCGCTTCGCTCGTCGCGACAGGCTTCTTTTGGGTAACTCGCGCGTGGGCTCTGCCGTACATTGCTCCTCGCTTCGCTCGTCGCGACAGGCTTCTTTTGGGTAACTCGCGCGTGGGCTCTGCCGTACATTGCTCCTCGCTTCGCTCGTCGCGACAGGCTTCTTTTGGGTAACTCGCGCGTGGGCTCTGCCGGCCATTGCTCCTCGTTTCGCTCGTCGCGACAGGCTTCTTTTGAATGACTCACGCGTGGGCTCTGCCGGCCATTGCTCCTCGCTTCGCTCGTCGCGACAGGCTTCTTTTGGGTAACTCGCGCGTGGGCTCTGCCGTACATTGCTCCTCGCTTCGCTCGTCGCGACAGGCTTCTTTTGGGTAACTCGCGCGTGGGCTCTGCCGTACATTGCTCCTCGCTTCGCTCGTCGCGACAGGCTTCTTTTGGGTAACTCGCGCGTGGGCTCTGCCGGCCATTGCTCCTCGCTTCGCTCGTCGCGACAGGCTTCTTTTAGGTAACTCGCGCGGGGGCTCTGCCGGCCATTGCTCCTTGCTTCGCTCGTCGCGACAGGCTTCTTTTGGTTAATTCGCGCGTGGGCTCTGCCGGCCATTGCTCTTCGCTTCGCTCGTCGCGACAGGTTTCTTTTGGGTAATTCGCGCGTGGGCTCTGCCGGCCATTGCTCCTCGCTTCGCTCGTCGCGACAGGCTTCATTTAGGTAACTCGCGCGTGGGCTCTGCCGGCCATTGCTCCTCGCTTCGCTCGTCGCGACAGGCTTCTTTTGGGTAACTCGCGCGTGGGCTCTGCCGGCCATTGCTCCTCGCTTCGCTCGTCGCGAAAGGCTTCTCTTAGGTAACTCGCGCGTGGGCTCTGCCGGACATTGCTCCTCGCTTCGCTCGTCGCGACGGGCTTCTTTTGGGTAACTCGCGCGTGGGCTCTGCCGGCCATTGCTCCTCACTTCGCTCGTCGCGATTTGCTAAAATCCATATTTTCTAAGTAATCAAAGCTGCTGAGAAAAAATGTTTCAGGTAACTTTTTTTTGTTTTTCGGTGCTCTTCTCATACCAGCAGGAGGAAAGTCTCTAGCTCTGAAAATGAAAAAGTTTCCGTTGTTTTCTCTAAAATCAAGTAGGCGGGGAAATTTTCTTTGTCGTCGTTTTTCTTCCTTTCCCCCACCCGTTCGATCGCCGCCGGAACGAAATTTTTATCTCGCCAAACAAAAAAGTTGTATCTGTTCTGGGAAAACCGAGTGTGCCATGGACAATTTTTTTCTTCGATAATTTTCCCCTCGGCATATGGGGCCTATCAAAGAAAACCGCAAGTCTCTATCTTTATCAATAAGAAAGTTATTCGCCTAAGAAAAATCCAAGTGGGCCATGGAAAAAAAATTTTTCGGCGCAGCGTCATTTTACATCCTCTACCTAACGCACTTTGTCCCGTCTTTCTATCTCGTCGCATGGAAAAGTTGTGTTTTCCGGCGAAATCGAGTAGGCCATCTAAATTTTTTTTTCACGTTTCTCAATCATTTCGCCCCGGCAACCCAACAAAGGAAACCCGGATCTCCTATCTCTAAAGATAGCAAAGTTGCATTTGTTCTGTCAAAATCGAGGTGGCCATGAAAAATTTTCGTCGTCCATTTTTTTCCTCCCCCCAACTGCTTCCAATCAAAACAAACGGCAACCCCGTATCTCTGACGGCACGGGAGTTACGGCCGCTTAAAGAATTTCGAGGTTATGTTGTGTCTTGGAAATTAGTTAAATTCGCAGTCTGAAAGTCGTCCATAACCTAGGGGACGTGGTTTTGGCGGCAAAAATCAAAATTTTTCGCCCATCGCATTTTCCAGAAAGAGACACCCGGTACGCGTTCCCAGTTTGAAAGTTCTCCGTAACCTAAAAGACGTTTTTTTTTTGGCGGCAAGGATTCCAACCTTCCGCGTCGACCGCTTCGAAAAAAACGCCAGCGTTCAACAGGTGCGCCTATCCTCGGTTCCGTTACCTCAAATTCTCACCCCCGTATCGTCCCGTTCGAAATTGCAAATATTCAACAGGTGTGGGTTTCGCCGAAACGACCCGAACTTTTCCGAATCGCCTTCGGCCGGCCAAAAAATTCTCATGTCGACGCCCGGTATGCACCTTCAAGTCTCGGTTTGAAAGTTCACGGTAACCTAAAAGGACGATTTTTGGCGTAAATGACGGGAAATTCCAACCTCCGATCCGTCGAAATATGAAAGTCGAAGAAGTCTCATACCCGGCGGTTTTGAAAAAATCCGTCCGAGAAGCCTCCCGAACCACTCTCGGAAATTGCGTGTTTTTTCTCATTTCTCGATTTTTCCGGGGCGCCGGAGGCGTCCGAACCTGACCCGAAGACTTGGGGGAAGCTTCAAAAATTCCTTCCCCGTGTCCCCGAGAATAAATAACGTGGCTACGGCCCGGCGAAAAAGGGCAATTTCTGACAATCTCGCGACATTTCGGCCGTAATTTTTGGGCGCAGCACGACAGATAAAAACGATCCGACTTCTGCCGGGAAAAAAGCTTAATAACTCTCGCATTTACCTCTTTAAAAATCCGAAAAAGTGTTAAATCTCTTCTCCGGACCTTCCTCTTCCTTCCCTTTGCCATTTCCCTCACCCTACCGCCCCACTTGAGAATCATTTTCGTCGCGCTCTCGGCCGAGACAGTTTTCGGATGAAAATTACAGCGGACTTCTCTCTCAAAGCCGAATCTCTTCGGCGAAAATCGCGCGACTTTAACAGTTTACGATAAGCGGAGGGATCGTTTCCGGCCAAAATCCTGTGCGCTATCCTGTCCTAAATTTCGTCTAGTTTCTTCAAATACCTCTCGCCGGCCGCTTCGCTGCCATCTCGAACACTTCTAGGGTATAAAGTGGGGGCACCTTTTCGACCCCGATTAGAAAAGAACACGTTCAACGGCTATTAATATATATTAACTAGCAATTCGCCCACCTGCGCTAACGCGCAGGTTGGGCGTCTCCCCAGGCCTGCGGCGGGCGGCGGCTTCGCCGCCGCAACCTTCTTTACTGCAACTCACGCGGGGACTTCGGACGTCTGGTCAGTGCGGCGGCTTCGCCGCCGCCGAAGTTCGGCCGCTTCGCGGCCTCACATCCCCCTCGCGATGGATGCCCCTCAGCTTATTGCCACACTCGGCCTTCGGCCTCGTGCGCAAGCTGGTGGGCTCTGCCGGCCATTGCTCCTCGCTTCGCTCGTCGCGACTGGCTTCTTTTGGGTAATTCGCGCGTGGGCTCTACCGGTCATTGCTCCTCGCTTCGCTCGTCGCGACAGGCTTCTTTTGGGTAACTCGCGCGTGGGCTCTGCCGTACATTGCTCCTCGCTTCGTTCGTCGCGACAGGCTTCTTTTGGGAAACTCGCGCGTGCGCTCTGCCGTACATTGCTCCTCGCTTCGCTCGTCGCGACAGGCTTCTTTTGGGTAACTCGCGCGTGCGCTCTGCCGTACATTGCTCCTCGCTTCGCTCGTCGCGACAGGCTTCTTTTGGGTAACTCGCGCGTGGGCTCTGCCGTACATTGCTCCTCGCTTCGCTCGTCGCGACAGGCTTCTTTTGGGTAACTCGCGCGTGGGCTCTGCCGTACATTGCTCCTCGCTTCGCTCGTCGCGACAGGCTTCTTTTGGGTAACTCGCGCGTGGGCTCTGCCGTACATTGCTCCTCGCTTCGCTCGTCGCGACAGGCTTCTTTTGGGTAACTCGCGCGTGGGCTCTGCCGGCCATTGCTCCTCGCTTCGCTCGTCGCGACAGGCTTCTTTTCGGTAACTCGCGCGTGGGCTCTGCCACACATTGCTCCTCGCTTCGCTCGTCGCGACAGGCTTCTTTTTTGTAACCCGCGCGTGGGCTCTGCCGGATATTGCTCCTCGCTTCGCTCGTCGCGACAGGCTTCTTTTGGTTAATTCGCGCGTGGGCTCTGCCGGCCATTGCTCTTCGCTTCGCTCGTCGCGACAGGTTTCTTTTGGGTAATTCGCGCGTGGGCTCTGCCGGCCATTGCTCCTCGCTTCGCTCGTCGCGACAGGCTTCATTTAGGTAACTCGCGCGTGGGCTCTGCCAGCCATTGCTCCTCGTTTCGCTCGTCGCGACGGGCTTCTTTTGGGTAACTCGCGCGTGGGCTCTGCCGGCCATTGCTCCTCACTTCGCTCGTCGCGATTTGCTAAAATCCATATTTTCTAAGTAATCAAAGCTGCTGAGAAAAAATGTTTCAGGTAACTTTTTTTTGTTTTTCGGTGCTCTTCTCATAGCAGCAGGAGGAAAGTCTCTAGCTCTGAAAATGAAAAAGTTTCCGTTGTTTTCTCTAAAATCAAGTAGGCGGGGAAATTTTCTTTATCGTCGTTTTTCTTCTGTCCCCCCACCTATTCGATCGCCGCTGAAACGAAATTTTTACCTCGCCAAACAAAATAATTGTATCTGTTCTGGGAAAACCGAGGTAATTTCGAGGTTATGTTGTATCGTAAATTTCCAACTAAATTCGCAGTCTGAAAGTCGTCCATAACCTAAGAGATGTTGTTTTGGCGGCAAAAATCAAAATTCCAACCCTCCGCGTCGACTCGACCGCTTCGAAAAAGCGCAATTATTCAACAGGTGTTCGGTAACTTGAAATTGTCACCCCCGTAGACGTCCGTTTCGAAGTCGCAGATATTCAACAGGTGCGAGTTCTTCGGCCGGCGAAAAAATCCGCATGTCGACACTGCGTATATGCACCCTCAAGTGGCGGTTTGACTTCCCGCCATAACCTCGAAGGCGCGACTGACGGCGAATCTAACCTCCGAAATGTATCGTAAAATTCCACGGTGTTTCGCCCTTCACATTTTCCAGAAAGAGACACCCGGTACGCATTCGCAGTTCGAAATTTCTATAACCTCAAAGGCCCTTTTGCTTGGCAGTAACGTTAAGGCGAATTCTAACCTCCATCGTCCAGTTTCAAAGTGCAAAAATTCTCATATCGACACCAGGTACGCCTTCCCAAGTCGCATAGAGACGTCTAATCCTAACCTCTTGATCATTTCCTTTGCAGGCAACACCCTTGACATTAGAACCCAACTGAATGTAGGTTAGCCATCATTTTGAAAGTATAAAAGTCTTGTATACCTGAGGGTTCTGAAAGAAAAAATCTTCTAAAAAACGGCTAAGTCCCGGGAATCTGTTTTAACGTTTTTCTTGAAAATCAAGTAGGCTGGAAAAAATTGTTTCAAGTAACTTATATTTTCTGTCGCATGCCCTTTACATCCCCGAAGGAACCAAATTTCTACCTTTGAAAACGAAAATTTGCACGCGTTTCCTCGAAAATGCGGCAGGTGGACGAAAAATTTTTTTCAGGTAAAATATACAGGGTGTTGCGAGAAAGTGAGCGTGCACTTTTCCGTTTTCCCTATCTCCGAAAATGAAAACGTTTCGCGTATTTTCTCGAAAACCAAGTAGGCGGGGAAATTTTTTTTCACGTCGGTTCCCTTTCTTCCCCGTACACATTCCATACCAGCAGAAGCGAAATTTTTATCTCGCCTAACAAAAGAGTTGTATCTGTTCTGGGAAAACTGAGAGTGTCATAAGAAAACAAATTATCGATAATTATCCCCTCGGCATTTGGAGTAGAAAAAAAAACGAAGTCTGTATCTCTACCAATAAAAAAGTTATACACGTCCAAAAAATCGTCAAAAACCATGGAAAATTTTCCTAGCATTTGGCATCGAAAAAATAAACAATCTCTATCTCCACTAATAATAAAGTTATTCACCTCCGAAATGTATGGTAAAATTCCGCGTTGTTTCGCCCATCACATTTTCCAGAAACAGACACTCGGTACGCATTCGCAGTTTGAAATGTCTATAACCTCAAAAGCCCTTTTGTTTGGCAGTAACGTGAAGGCGAATTCTAACTTCCCATCGTCCAATTTAAAAGTACATAAATTCTCATATCGACACCAGGTACTTCTCAAGTCGCATATTGACGTCTAATCCTAACCTCTAGATCATTTCCTTTGCTTTACACCCCTGTCATGGGAATCTAACCTGAATGTAGGTTAACCATCATTTTGAAAGTATAAAAGTCTTGTATACCTGAGGTTCTGAAAGAAAAAATCTTCTCAAAAAACGGTCAAGTCCCGGGAATCTGTTTTAACGTTTTTCTTGAAAATCAAGTAGGCTGTAAAAAATTGTTTCAAGTAACTTATATTTTCTCTCGCGTGCCCTTTACATCCCCGAATGAACCAAGTTTCTACCTTTGAAAACGAAAAAGTTGCACGCGTTTCCTCGAAAATGCGGCAGGTGGACGAAAAATTTTTTTCGGGTAAAATATACAGAGTGTTGCGAGAAAGTGAGCGTGCACTTTTCCGTTTTTCCCTATCTCCGAAAATGAAAAAGTTTCGCGTATTTTCTCGAAAACCAAGTATAGGCGGGGGATTTTTTTTTTCACGTCGGTTCCCTTTCTTTCCCGTACACATTCCATACCAGCGAAAGCGAAATTTTTATCTCGCCAAACAAAAGAGTTGTGTCTGTTCTAGGAAAACCGAGCATGCGGTGTAAAAATTTTCTTTTCGATAATTTTCCCCTTGGCATTCGGGGCAGATCGAAAAAAACCGGAAGTCTCTATCTCCACTAATGAGAAAGTTCATTTCGTTTGCAGGCAACACCCCTGTCATAGGAACCTAACCTGAATGTAGGTTAGCCATCATTTTGAAAGTATAAAAGTCTTGTATACCTGAGGGTTCTGAAAGAAAAAATCTTCTCAAAAAACGGCTAAGTCCCGGGAATCTGTTTTAACGTTTTTCTTGAAAATCAAGTAGGCTGGAAAAAATTGTTTCAAGTAACTTATATTTTCTGTCGCGTGCCCTTTACATCGCCGAAGGAACCAAGTTTCTACCTTTGAAAACGGAAAAGTTGCACGCGTTTCCTCGAAAATGCGGCAGGTGGACGAAAAATTTTTTCAGGTAAAATATACAGGGTGTTGCGAGAAAGTGAGCGTGCACTTTTCCGTTTTTCCCTATCTCCGAAAATGAAAAAGTTTCGCGTTTTTCCTCGAAAACCAAGTAGGCGGGTGAATTTTTTTTCACGTCGGTTCCCTTTCTTTCCCGTACACATTCCATACCAGCAGAAGCGAAATTTTTATCTCGCCAAACAAAAGAGTTGTGTCTGATCTGGGAAATCTAGCGTGCGGTGGAAAAATTTTTCTTTTCGATAATTTTCACGTTGGCATTTGGGGCCGATCAAAAAAAACCGCAAGTCTCCATCTCTACTAATAAGAAATTTATTGACTTAAGAAAAATCCAAGTAGGCCATGCAAAAAAAAATTTTCTGCGCAGCGTCATTTTACATCCTCTACCTAACGCACTTTGTCCCGTCTTTCTATCTCGTCGCATAAAAAAGTTGTGTTTTCCGGCGAAATCGAGTAAGCCATGGAAAAATTTTTTTCACCTTTCTCAATCACTTCGCCCTGGCAACCCAACAAAGGAAACCCGGATCTCCTATCACTAAAGATAGCAAAGTTGCATTTGTTTTGTCAAAATCGAGGTGGCCATGAAAAATTTTCGTCGTCCATTTTTTTCCTCTCCCCATCTGCTTACAATCAAAACAAACGGCAACCCCGTATCTCTGACGGCATAGGAGTTACGGCCGCTTAAAGAATTTCGAGGTTATGTTGTGTCGTAAATTTCCGGTTGGAAATTAGTTAAATTCGCAGTCTGAAAGTCGTCCATAACCTAGGGGACGTTGTTTTGGCACCCGGTACGCATTCGCAGTTTGAAAGTTCTCCGTAACCTAAAAGACGGTTTTTTTTGGCGGCAAGAATTCCAACCTTCCGCGTCGACCGCTTCGAAAAAAACGCCAGCGTTCAACAGGTGCGCCTACTCTCGGTTCCGTTACCTCGAATTCTCACCCCCGTATCGTCCGGTTCGAAATTGCAAATATTCAACAGGTGTGGGTTTCGCCGAAACGACCCGAACTCTTCCGAATCGCCTTCGGCCGGCCCGAAAATTCACATGTGGACGCCCGGTATGCACCCTCGAGTCGCGGTTTGAGAGCTCGCCGTAACCTAAAAGTGCGATTTTTGGCGTACCTGACGGGAAATTCCAACCTCCGGCCTGTCGAAATATGAAAGTCGAAGAAATCTCATACCCGGCGGTTTCGAAAAAATCCGTCCGAGAAGCCTCCGAAACCACTCTCGGAAATTGCGTGGTTTTTCCTATTTCTCGATTTTTCGGGGGCGCCGGAGCCGTCCGAACCTGACCCGAAGACATGGAGGAAGCTTCAAAAATTGCGAACTCGCGGCCCCGAGCCTAAATAACGCGGCTACGGCCCGACGAAAAAGGGCAATTTCTGACAATCTCGCGACTTTTCTGACAAATTTTTGGGCGCAGCGTGTTACATAAAAACGATCCGATTTCTGCCGGGAAAAAAGCTTAATATCTCTCGCTCTCACCTCTTTAAAAATCAGAAAAAGTGTTAAATCTCTTAATCGAACCTTCCTCTTCCTTCCCATCGCGATTTCCTTCCCCCTACCACCCTACTTACGAATCATTTTCGCCCCGCTCCCGACCGAGACGGTTTTCGGCGGAACTGTCCCACCCCCGGGCCCGACCGCCGGCGCCGGAGGACCGAAACTTACCCCCGCTTCTGGCGTCTTTTCTCGGCGAAGAACACGCTTTCGCCCGTCGAGAGTATGGGCGTTCGATGAAGCGAGGACGGCCGGAGGCGCGCGTACCGCTCGGCGACCGCTTCGCGGCCGCCTCGCCGAAAAACGGGACTAACAAATCGACCCTTTTTCCGGCCCAAAACGATAATAGAAATGCAGTCAGCTATTAATATAGTATAATTAATTTATAAATATATAAATATATATAATAGTATATCATGCTATTTGGCAATCATCAGTACGGTGTAACATTAACCAAATCAAAAGATAGGCATGATTTGGGAAGCAACAAATGAAGTCCAGGCAGGAGCCAACAGCACATTTGCAGCTTCAGTCAGCACATCCCCTATTTTGGGGCTTGTACTAACATCGCCACGGAGGCTGCTAAAGCGACCTGCGTGGAAATCTTCATACCCCAAGATACAATGACAATAAGGATATAAGATTAGCGAGTGTAAATGTAACAATTACAAGAAAAGGTGATAATGGGCAAACACTCAAAGTTAACAAAAAGAAAAAACTAGTAACCGCATACACGTGTTTCATGCTATTTGGCAATCATCAGTACGGTGTAACATTAACCAAATCAAAAGATAGGCATGATTTGGGAAGCAACAAATGAAGTCCAGGCAGGAGCCAACAGCACATTTGCAGCTTCAGTCAGCACATCCCCTATTTTGGGGCTTGTACTAACTAACTAACTAACTGCAAATGTGCTGTTGGCTCCTGCCTGGACTTCATTTGTTGCTTCCCAAATCATGCCTATCTTTTGATTTGGTTAATGTTACACCGTACTGATGATTGCCAAATAGCATGAAACACGTGTATGCGGTTACTAGTTTTTTCTTTTTGTTAACTTTGAGTGTTTGCCCATTATCACCTTTTCTTGTAATTGTTACATTTACACTCGCTAATCTTACATCCTTATTGTCATTGTATCTTGGGTTATGAAGATTTCCACGCAGGTCGCTTTAGCAGCCTCCGTGGCGATGTTAGTACAAGCCCCAAAATAGGGGATGTGCTGACTGAAGCTGCAAATGTGCTGTTGGCTCCTGCCTGGACTTCATTTGTTGCTTCCCAAATCATGCCTATCTTTTGATTTGGTTAATGTTACACCGTACTGATGATTGCCAAATAGCATGAAACACGTGTATGCGGTTACTAGTTTTTTCTTCTTTCTTTTTGTTAACTTTGAGTGTTTGCCCATTATCACCTTTTCTTGTAATTGTTACATTTACACTCGCTAATCTTACATCCTTATTATAATAGTATATATATAAGCGGAATAATATATATATAATATATATAATATAATTAATATATATAATTATATATATATATATATATTATATATATATATAATTATAATATATAATATTATATAATATAATATTATAAATATTATATTATTTATATTATATTATTTTATTATTTATTAATTTATTAATTAATTAATTAAATAATTAATAATATAAATATAATAATAATATTAATAATATATTATTATTATATTTATTATTAATATATATATATTATTATATTATATATAATAATTATATATAATATATATAATAAGGATGTAAGATTAGCGAGTGTAAAGGTAATAATTACAAGAAAAGGTGATAATGGGCAAACACTCAAAGTTAACAAAAAGAAAATCTAGTAACCGCATACACGTGTTTCATGCTATTTGGCAATCATCAGTACGGTGTAACATTAACCAAATCAAAAGATAGGCATGATTTGGGAAGCAACAAATGAAGTCCAGGCAGGAGCCAACAGCACATTTGCAGCTTCAGTCAGCACATCCCCTATTTTGGGGCTTGTACTAACATCGCCACGGAGGCTGCTAAAGCGACCTGTGTGGAAATCTTAATAACCCAAGATACAATGACAATAAGGATGTAAGATTAGCGAGTGTAAATGTAATAATTACAAGAAAAGGTGATAATGGGCAAACACTCAAAGTTAACAAAAAGAAAATCTAGTAACCGCATACACGTGTTTCATGCTATTTGGCAATCATCAGTACGGTGTAACATTAACCAAATCAAAAGATAGGCATGATTTGGGAAGCAACAAATGAAGTCCAGGCAGGAGCCAACAGCACATTTGCAGCTTAAGTCAGCACATCCCCTATTTTGGGGCTTGTACTAACATCGCCACGGAGGCTGCTAAAGCGACCTGTGTGGAAATCTTAATAACCCAAGATACAATGACAATAAGGATGTAAGATTAGCGAGTGTAAATGTAATAATTACAAGAAAAGGTGATAATGGGCAAACACTCAAAGTTAACAAAAAGAAAATCTAGTAACCGCATACACGTGTTTCATGCTATTTGGCAATCATCAGTACGGTGTAACATTAACCAAATCAAAAGATAGGCATGATTTGGGAAGCAACAAATGAAGTCCAGGCAGGAGCCAACAGCACATTTGCAGCTTCAGTCAGCACATCCCCTATTTTGGGGCTTGTACTAACATCGCCAAATCTGCAAATGTGCTGTTGGCTCCTGCCTGGACTTCATTTGTTGCTTCCCAAATCATGCCTATCTTTTGATTTGGTTAATGTTACACCGTACTGATGATTGCCAAATAGCATGAAACACGTGTATGCGGATACTAGATTTTCTTTTTGTTAACTTTGAGTGTTTGCCCATTATCACCTTTTCTTGTAATTATTACATTTACACTCGCTAATCTTACATCCTTATTGTCATTGTATCTTGGGTTATTAAGATTTCCACACAGGTCGCTTTAGCAGCCTCCGTGGCGATGTTAGTACAAGCCCCAAAATAGGGGATGTGCTGACTGAAGCTGCAAATGTGCTGTTGGCTCCTGCCTGGACTTCATTTGTTGCTTCCCAAATCATGCCTATCTTTTGATTTGGTTAATGTTACACCGTACTGATGATTGCCAAATAGCATGAAACACGTGTATGCGGTTACTAGATTTTCTTTTTGTTAACTTTGAGTGTTTGCCCATTATCACCTTTTATTATATATATATATATATATATATATATATATATATATATATATATATATATAATAATATATTATATATATATAATAATATATATATGTATATATATTATTATTATTAATATTAATAATATTAATAATTAATTAATTATTTATTATTATTGTTTTTAAATATTTATTATATAATTTTTATATTATATTAAAATATAATATATAATATTATATAATATTATATTATATATAATATATAATATTATATATTATATAATATATATAATAGCAATTCGCCCACCTGCGCTGGCGCGCAGGTTGGGCGTCTCCCCAGGCCTGCGGCCGGCGGCGGCTGCGCCGCCGCAACCTTCTTTACTGCAACTCACGCGGGGACTTCGAACGTCTGGTCAGTGCAGCGGCTTCGCCGCCGCCGAAGTTCGGCCGCTTCGCGGCCTCACATCCCCCTCGCGATGGATGCCCCTCAGCTTATTGCCTCACTCGGCCTTCGGCCTCGTGCGCAAGCTGGTGGGCTCTGCCGGCCATTGCTCCTCGCTTCGCTCGTCGCGACTGGCTTCTTTTGGGTAATTCGCGCGTGGGCTCTGCCGGCCATTGCTCCTCGCTTCGCTCGTCGCGACAGGTTTCTTTTGGGTAACTCGCGCGTGGGCTCTGCCGGCCATTGCTCCTCGCTTCGCTCGTCGCGACAGGCTTCTTTTGAATGACTCGCGCGTGGGCTCTGCCGGCCATTGCTCCTCGCTTCGCTCGTCGCGACAGGCTTCTTTTGGGTAACTCGCGCGTGGGCTCTGCCGTACATTGCTCCTCGCTTCGCTCGTCGCGACAGGCTTCTTTTGGGTAATTCGCGCGTGGGCTCTGCCGGACATTGCTCCTCGCTTCGCTCGTCGCGACAGGCTTCTTTTGGGTAATTCGCGCGGGGGCTCTGCCGGCCATTGCTCCTCGCTTCGCTCGTCGCGACAGGCTTCTTTTGGGTAACTCGCGCGTGGGCTCTGCCGTACATTGCTCCTCGCTTCGCTCGTCGCGACAGGCTTCTTTTGGGTAACTCGCGCGTGGGCTCTGCCGTACATTGCTCCTCGCTTCGCTCGTCGCGACAGGCTTCTTTTGGGTAACTCGCGCGTGGGCTCTGCCGGCCATTGCTCCTCGCTTCGCTCGTCGCGACTGGCTTCTTTTGGGTAATTCGCGCGTGGGCTCTGCCGGCCATTGCTCCTCGCTTCGCTCGTCGCGACAGGCTTCTTTTGGGTAACTCGCGCGTGGGCTCTGCCGGCCATTGCTCCTCGCTTCGCTCGTCGCGACAGGCTTCTTTTGAATGACTCGCGCGTGGGCTCTGCCGGCCATTGCTCCTCGCTTCGCTCGTCGCGACAGGCTTCTTTTGGGTAACTCGCGCGTGGGCTCTGCCGTACATTGCTCCTCGCTTCGCTCGTCGCGACAGGCTTCTTTTGGGTAACTCGCGCGTGGGCTCTGCCGTACATTGCTCCTCGCTTCGCTCGTCGCGACAGGCTTCTTTTGGGTAACTCGCGCGTGGGCTCTGCCGGCCATTGCTCCTCGCTTCGCTCGTCGCGACAGGCTTCTTTTGAATGACTCGCGCGTGGGCTCTGCCGGCCATTGCTCCTCGCTTCGCTCGTCGCGACAGGCTTCTTTTGGGTAACTCGCGCGTGGGCTCTGCCGTACATTGCTCCTCGCTTCGCTCGTCGCGACAGGCTTCTTTTGGGTAATTCGCGCGTGGGCTCTGCCGGACATTGCTCCTCGCTTCGCTCGTCGCGACAGGCTTCTTTTGGGTAATTCGCGCGTGGGCTCTGCCGGCCATTGCTCCTCGCTTCGCTCGTCGCGACAGGCTTCTTTTGGGTAACTCGCGCGTGGGCTCTGCCGTACATTGCTCCTCGCTTCGCTCGTCGCGACAGGCTTCTTTTGGGTAACTCGCGCGTGGGCTCTGCCGTACATTGCTCCTCGCTTCGCTCGTCGCGACAGGCTTCTTTTGGGTAACTCGCGCGTGGGCTCTGCCGGCCATTGCTCCTCGCTTCGCTCGTCGCGACAGGCTTCTTTTGGGTAACTCGCGCGTGGGCTCTGCCGGCCATTGCTCCTCGCTTCGCTCGTCGCGACAGGCTTCTTTTGAATGACTCACGCGTGGGCTCTGCCGGCCATTGCAATTAATCATTGGGCGCAGCGTGTTACATAAAAACGATCCGATTTCTGTCGGGAAAAAAGCTTAATATCTCTCGCTTTCACCTCTTTAAAAATCCGAAAAAGTGTTAAATCTCTTAATCGAACCTTCCTCTTCCTTCCCATCGCGATTTCCTTCCCCCTACCACCCTACTTACGAATCATTTTCGCCGGAGCCGTCCGAACCTGATTAAATAATATAAAATATTTAAATATATTAATTTATTTAATTTAAAAATATATTAATTTATATAGCAATTCGCCCACCTGCGCTGGCGCGCAGGTTGGGCGTCTCCCCAGGCCTGCGGCCGGCGGCGGCTGCGCCGCCGCAACCTTCTTTGCTGCAACTCACGCGGGGACTTCGAACGTCTGGTCAGTGCGGCGGCTTCGCCGCCGCCGAAGTTCGGCCGCTTCGCGGCCTCACATCCCCCTCGCGATGGATGCCCCTCAGCTTATTGCCTCACTCGGCCTTCGGCCTCGTGCGCAAACTGGTGGGCTCTGCCGGCCATTGCTCCTCGCTTCGCTCGTCGCGACTGGCTTCTTTTGGGTAATTCGCGCGTGGGCTCTGCCGGCCATTGCTCCTCGCTTCGCTCGTCGCGACAGGCTTCTTTTGGGTAACTCGCGCGTGGGCTCTGCCGTACATTGCTCCTCGCTTCGCTCGTCGCGACAGGCTTCTTTTGGGTAACTCGCGCGTGGGCTCTGCCGTACATTGCTCCTCGCTTCGCTCGTCGCGACAGGCTTCTTTTGGGTAACTCGCGCGTGGGCTCTGCCGGCCATTGCTCCTCGTTTCGCTCGTCGCGACAGGCTTCTTTTGAATGACTCACGCGTGGGCTCTGCCGGCCATTGCTCCTCGCTTCGCTCGTCGCGACAGGCTTCTTTTGGGTAACTCGCGCGTGGGCTCTGCCGTACATTGCTCCTCGCTTCGCTCGTCGCGACAGGCTTCTTTTGGGTAACTCGCGCGTGGGCTCTGCCGTACATTGCTCCTCGCTTCGCTCGTCGCGACAGGCTTCTTTTGGGTAACTCGCGCGTGGGCTCTGCCGGCCATTGCTCCTCGCTTCGCTCGTCGCGACAGGCTTCTTTTAGGTAACTCGCGCGGGGGCTCTGCCGGCCATTGCTCCTTGCTTCGCTCGTCGCGACAGGCTTCTTTTGGTTAATTCGCGCGTGGGCTCTGCCGGCCATTGCTCTTCGCTTCGCTCGTCGCGACAGGTTTCTTTTGGGTAATTCGCGCGTGGGCTCTGCCGGCCATTGCTCCTCGCTTCGCTCGTCGCGACAGGCTTCATTTAGGTAACTCGCGCGTGGGCTCTGCCGGCCATTGCTCCTCGCTTCGCTCGTCGCGACAGGCTTCTTTTGGGTAACTCGCGCGTGGGCTCTGCCGGCCATTGCTCCTCGCTTCGCTCGTCGCGAAAGGCTTCTCTTAGGTAACTCGCGCGTGGGCTCTGCCGGACATTGCTCCTCGCTTCGCTCGTCGCGACGGGCTTCTTTTGGGTAACTCGCGCGTGGGCTCTGCGGGCCATTGCTCCTCACTTCGCTCGTCGCGATTTGCTAAAATCCATATTTTCTAAGTAATCAAAGCTGCTGAGAAAAAATGTTTCAGGTAACTTTTTTTTGTTTTTCGGTGCTCTTCTCATACCAGCAGGAGGAAAGTCTCTAGCTCTGAAAATGAAAAAGTTTCCGTTGTTTTCTCTAAAATCAAGTAGGCGGGGAAATTTTCTTTATCGTCGTTTTTCTTCTATCCCCCCACCTATTCGATCGCCGCTGAAACGAAATTTTTACCTCGCCAAACAAAATAATTGTATCTGTTCCGGGAAAACCGAGTGTGCCATGGAAAAAAATTTTTTTCGATAATTTTTCCCTTGTCATATGGGGCCGATCAAAAAAAGCCGCAAGTCTCTATCTCTATTAATATGAAAGTTATTCGCCTAAGAAAAATCCAAGTAGGCCATGGAAAAAAAAATTTTTCGGCGCAGCGTCATTTTACATCCTCTACCTAACGCACTTTGTCCCGTCTTTCTATCTCGTCGCATAAAAAAGTTGTGTTTTCCGGCGAAATCGAGTAGGCCATGGAATTTTTTTTTCACATTTCTCAATCATTTCGCCCTGGCAACCCAACAAAGGAAACCCGGATCTCCTATCTCTAAAGATAGGTTGCACTTGTTCAGTCAAAATCGAGGTAGCCATGAACAATTTTCGTCATCCATTTTTTTTTTCCTCTCCCTATCTGCTTACAATCAAAACAAACGGCAACCCCGTATCTCTAATGGCAGAGGAGTAACGGTCGCTTAAAGAATTTCGAGGTTATGTTGTATCGTAAATTTCCAACTAAATTCGCAGTCTGAAAGTCGTCCATAACCTAAGAGATGTTGTTTTGGCGGCAAAAATCAAAATTCCAACCCTCCGCGTCGACCGCTTCGAAAAAGCGCAATTATTCAACAGGTGTTCGGTAACTTGAAATTGTCACCCCCGTATACGTCCGTTTCGAAGTCGCAGATATTCAACAGGTGCGAGTTCTTCGGCCGGCGAAAAAATCCGCATGTCGACACCGCGTATATGCACCCTCAAGTGGCTGTTTGACTTCCCGCCATAACCTCGAAGGCGCGACTGACGGCGAATCTAACCTCCGAAATGTATCGTAAAATTCCACGGTGTTTCGCCCTTCACATTTTCCAGAAAGAGACACCCGGTACGCATTCGCAGTTCGAAATTTCTATAACCTCAAAGGCCCTTTTGCTTGGCAGTAACGTTAAGGCGAATTCTAACCTCCATCGTCTAGTTTCAAAGTGCAAAAATTCTCATATCGACACCAGGTACGCCTTCCCAAGTCGCATAGAGACGTCTAATCCTAACCTCTTGATCATTTCCTTTGCAGGCAACACCCTTGACATTAGAACCTAACTGAATGTAGGTTAGCCATCATTTTGAAAGTATAAAAGTCTTGTATACCTGAGGGTTCTGAAAGAAAAAATCTTCTCAAAAAACGGCTAAGTCCCGGGAATCTGTTTTAACGTTTTTCTTGAAAATCAAGTAGGCTGGAAAAAATTGTTTCAAGTAACTTATATTTTCTGTCGCATGCCCTTTACATCCCCGAAGGAACCAAGTTTCTACCTTTGAAAACGAAAAAGTTGCACGCGTTTCCTCGAAAATGCGGCAGGTGGACGAAAAATTTTTTTCAGGTAAAATATACAGGGTGTTGCGAGAAAGTGAGCGTGCACTTTTCCGTTTTCCCTATCTCCGAAAATGAAAACGTTTCGTTTTATATATATATATATATATATATTATTATATATATATTATTATTAATATATATATATATAATTATAATATATATAATATTATATATATATTATATTAATATATATATAATTAATATATATATATATATATATTATATATAATAGTATATATATAAGCCTGTCGCGACGAGCGAAGTGAGGAGCAATGTCCGGCAGAGCCCACGCGCGAGTTACCCAAAAGAAGCCTGTCGCGACGAGCGAAGCGAGGAGCAATGTACGGCAGAGCCCACGCGCGAGTTACCCAAAAGAAGCCTGTCGCGACGAGCGAAGCGAGGAGCAATGTACGGCAGAGCCCACGCGCGAGTTACCCAAAAGAAACCTGTCGCGACGAGCGAAGCGAGGAGCAATGGCCGGCAGAGCCCACGCGCGAGTCATTCAAAAGAAGCCTGTCGCGACGAGCGAAGCGAGGAGCAATGGCCGGCAGAGCCCACGCGCGAGTTACCCAAAAGAAGCCTGTCGCGACGAGCGAAGCGAGGAGCAATGGCCGGCAGAGCCCACGCGCGAGTCATTCAAAAGAAGCCTGTCGCGACGAGCGAAGCGAGGAGCAATGGCCGGCAGAGCCCACGCGCGAGTTACCCAAAAGAAGCCTCTCGCGACGAGCGAAGCGAGGAGCAATGGCCGGCAGAGCCCACGCGCGAATTACCCAAAAGAAGCCAGTCGCGACGAGCGAAGCGAGGAGCAATGGCCGGCAGAGCCCACCAGCTTGCGCACGAGGCCGAAGGCCGAGTGAGGCAATAAGCCGAGGGGCATCCATCGCGAGGGGGATGTGAGGCCGCGAAGCGGCCGAACTTCGGCGGCGGCGAAGCCGCCGCACTGACCAGACGTTCGAAGTCCCCGCGTGAGTTGCAGTAAAGATTTAACACTTTTTCGGATTTTTAAAGAGGTAAATGCGAGAGTTATTAAGCTTTTTTCCCGAGCGAAATCGGATCGTTTTTATGTGTCGTGCTGCGCCAAAAAATTTGTCAGAAAAGTCGCGAAATTGTCAGAAATTGCCCTTTTTCGCCGGGCCGTAGCCACGTTATTTAGGCTCGGGGCCGCGAGGACGGCATTTTCGAAGCTTCCCCCATGTCTTCAGGTCGTGTTCGGATGCCTCCGGCGCCCCGGAAAAATCGAGAAATGGGAAAAAATGCGCAATTTCCGAGAGTGGTTTCGGAGGATTTTCGGACGGATTTTTTCAAAACCGCCGGGTATGAGATTTCTTCAACTTTCATATTTCGACGGGCCGGAGGTTGGAATTTCCCGTCATTTACGCCAAAAATCGTCCTTTTAGGTTACGGGGAGCTTTCAAACCGCGACTCGAGGGTGCATACCGGGCGTCCACATGCGAATTTTCGGGCCGGCCGAAGGCGATTCGGAAAAGTTCGGGTCGTTTCGGCGAAACCCACACCTGTTGAATATTTGCAATTTCGAACTGGACAATACGGGGGTGAGAATTTGCGGTAACAGAACCGAGGATAGGCGCACCTGTTGAACGCTGGCGTTTTTTTCGAAGCGGTCGACGCGGAAGGTTGGAATCCTTGCCGCCAAGAAAAAAACGTCTTTTAGGTTACGGAGAACTTTCAAACTGCGAACGCGTACCGGGTGTCTCTTTCTGGAAAATGCGATGGGCGAAAAATTTTGATTTTTGCCGCCAAAACCACGTCCCCTAGGTTATGGACGACTTTCAGACTGCGAATTTAACTAATTTCCAAGACACAACATAACCTCGAAATTCTTTAAGCGGCCGTAACTCCCGTGCCGTCAGAGATACGGGGTTGCCGTTTGTTTTGATTGTAAGCAGATGGGGGGAGGAAAAGAATGGACGACGAAAATTTTCCATGGCCACCTCGATTTTGACAGAACAAATGCAACTTTGCTATCTTTAGAGATGGGAGATCCGGGTTTTCTTTGTTGGGTTGCCGGGGCGAAATGATTGAGAAACGTGAAAAAAAAAAATTTCCATGGCCTACTCGGTTTCGCCGGAAAACACAACTTTTCTATGCGACGAGATAGAAAGACGGGACAAAGTGCGTTAGGTAGGGGATGTAAAATGACGCTGCGCCGAAAAATTTTTTTTTCCATGGCCCACTTGGATTTTTCTTAGGCGAATAACTTTCTTATTAATAGAGATAGAGACTTGCGGTTTTCTTTGATAGGCCCCATATGCCGAGGGCAAAATTATCGAAGAAAAAGATTTTCCATGGCACGCTCGGTTTTCCCAGAACAGATACAACTTTTTTGTTTGGCGAGATAAAAATTTCGCTCCGGCGGCGATCGAACGGGTGGGGGAAAGGAAGAAAAACGACGACAAAGAAAATTTCCCCGCCTACTTGATTTTAGAGAAAACAACGGAAACTTTTTCATTTTCAGAGATAGAGACTTGGTTCCGAAATGGACGTATACTGGGGGTGAGGATTTCAAGTTACCGAACACCTGTTGAATATTTGCTCTTTTTCGAAGCGGTCGACGCGGAGGGTTGGAATTTTTGATTTTTGCCGCCAAAACGACGTCCCTTAGGTTATGGACGATTTTCAGACTGAGAATTTAGTTGTAAACTTACGATACGACATAACCTCGAAATTCTTTAAGCGGCCGTAACTCCTGTGCCGTTAGAGATACGGCGTTGCCGTTTGTTTTGATTGTAAGCATATGGGGGGAGGAAAAAAATGGACGACGAAAATTTTTCATGGCCACCTCGATTTTGACAGAACAAATGCAACTTTGCCATCTTTAGAGATAGGAGATCCGGGTTTCCTTTGTTGGGTTGCCGGGGCGAAATGATTGAGAAACGTGAAAAAAAATTTTCCATGGCCTACTCGATTTCGCCGGAAAACACAACTTTTCTATGCGTCTAGGTAGAAAGACGGGACAAAGTGCGTTAGGTAGAGGATGTAAAATGACGCTGCGCCGAAATTTTCTTTTTTCCATGGCCCACTTGGATTTTTCTTAGGTGAATAACTTTCTTATCAATAGGGATAGAGACTTGCGGTTTTCTTTGATAGGCCCCGTATGCCGAGGGGAAAATTATCGAAGAAAAAAATTTTCCATGGCACGCTCGGTTTTCCCAGATCAGATACAACTTTTTTGTTTGGCGAGATAAAAATTTCGTTCCGGCGGCGATCGAACGGGTGGGGGAAAGGAAGAAAAACGACGACAAAGAAAATTTCCCCGCCTACTTGATTTTAGAGAAACCAACGGAAACTTTTTCATTTTCAGAGATAGAGACTTGGTTCCTGCTGGGATGAAAAGGGCACTGAAAAACAAAAAAAAGTTACTCGAAACATTTTTTCTCGGCCGCCTTGATTACTTAGAAAATATCGATTTTAGCAAATCGCGACGAGCGAAGCGAGGAGCAATGGCCGGCAGAGCCCACCGGCGCCGGCCAGAGCCCACCGGCGCCGGCCAGAGCCCACCGGCGCCGGCCAGAGCCCACCGGCGCCGGCCAGAGCCCATCCTTCTTGCCAGGATTGCCGCGCGAGGCCGAAGGCCGAGTGCGGCAATAGACCAAGGGAGCGACGCACGAGGGCGAAGCCCGAGTGCGGCGCCCAACGCGACGAGCGAAGCGAGGCGCCAAAATTGACGCACGAGGCCGTAGGCCGAGGGCGGCGATGAGCCGAGGGGTATCCAGCGCGGAAGGGACGTGAGGCCGCGAAGCGGCCGAACTCCCATCGTGACGAACCACGAGCGAGCCACCTAAAAGAAGCCTGTCGCGACGAGCGAAGCAAGAAACAACGGCCGGCAGAGCCCACGCGCGAGTTACCCAAAAGAAGACTATCGCGACGAGCGAAGCGAGGAGCAATGGCCGGCAGAGCCCACGCGCGAGTTACCTAAAAGAAGGTTGCGGCGGCGAAGCCGCCGCCGGCCGCAGGCCTGGGGAGACGCCCACCCTGCGCGCAAGCGCAGGTGGGCGAATTGCTAGTTAATATATATTAATAGCCGTTGAACGTGTTCTTTTCTAATCGGGGTCGAAAAGGTGCCCCCACTTTATACCCTAGAAGTGTTCGAGCCGGCCGCGAAGCGGCCGGCGAGAGGTATTTAAAGAAACTAGACGAAATTTAGGACAGGATAGCGCACAGGATTTTGGCCGGAAACGATCCCTCCGCTTATCGTAAACTGTTAAAGTCGCGCGATTTTCGCCGAAGAGATTCGGCTTTGAGAGAGAAGTCCGCTGTAATTTTCATCCGAAAACTGTCTCGGCCGAGAGCGCGACGAAAATGATTCTCAAGTGGGGCGGTAGGGTGAGGGAAATGGCAAAGGGAAGGAAGAGGAAGGTCCGGAGAAGAGATTTAACACTTTTTCGGATTTTTAAAGAGGTAAATGCGAGAGTTATTAAGCTTTTTTCCCGAGCGAAATCGGATCGTTTTTATGTGTCGTGCTGCGCCCAAAAATTACGGCCGAAATGTCGCGAGATTGTCAGAAATTGCCCGTTTTCGTCGGGCCGTAGCCACGTTATTTAGGCTCGGGGCCGCGAGGACGGCATTTTCGAAGCTTCCCCCAAGTCTTCAGGTCAGGTTCGGACGCCTCCGGCGCCCCGGAAAAATCGAGAAATGAGAAGAAACACGCAATTTCCGAGAGTGGTTCGGAAGGCTTCTCGGACGGATTTTTTCAAAACCGCCGGGTATGAGACTTCTTCAACTTTCATATTTCGACGGGCCGGAGGTTGGAATTTCCCGTCATTTACGCCAAAAATCGTCCTTTTAGGTTACCGGGAACTTTCAAACCGAGACTCGACGGTGCATACCGGGCGTCGACATGTGAATTTTTTGGCCGGCCGAAGGCGATTCGGAAAAGTTCGGGTCGTTTCGGCGAAACCCACACCTGTTGAATATTTGCAATTTCGAACGGGACGATACGGGGGTGAGAATTTGAGGTAACGGAACCGAGGATAGGCGCACCTGTTGAACGCTGGCGTTTTTTTCGAAGCGGTCGACGCGGAAGGTTGGAATCCTTGCCGCCAAAAAAAAAACGTCTTTTAGGTTACGGAGAACTTTCAAACTGGGAACGCGTACCGGGTGTCTCTTTCTGGAAAATGCGATGGGCGAAAAATTTTGATTTTTGCCGCCAAAACCACGTCCCCTAGGTTATGGACGACTTTCAGACTGCGAATTTAACTAATTTCCAAGACACAACATAACCTCGAAATTCTTTAAGCGGCCGTAACTCCCGTGCCGTCAGAGATACGGGGTTGCCGTTTGTTTTGATTGTAAGCAGATGGGGGGAGGAAAAAAATGGACGACGAAAATTTTCCATGGCCACCTCGATTTTGACAGAACAAATGCAACTTTGCTATCTTTAGAGATGGGAGATCCGGGTTTTCTTTGTTGGGTTGCCGGGGCGAAATGATTGAGAAACGTGAAAAAAAAAATTTCCATGGCCTACTCGGTTTCGCCGGAAAACACAACTTTTCTATGCGACGAGATAGAAAGACGGGACAAAGTGCGTTAGGTAGGGGATGTAAAATGACGCTGCGCCGAAAAATTTTTTTTTCCATGGCCCTCTTGGATTTTTCTTAGGCGAATAACTTTCTTATTAATAGAGATAGAGATTTGCGGTTTTCTTTGATCGGCCCCATATGCCGAGGGGAAAATTATCGAAAAAAAAAATTTTCATATGGCACACTCTGTTTTCCCACAACAGATACAACTTTTTTGTTTGGCGAGATAAAAATTTCGTTCCGGCGGCGATCGAACGGGTGAGGGGAAGGAAGGAAAACGACGACGACTACTTGATTTTAGAGAAAACAACAGAAACTTTTTCATTTTCAGAGATAGAGACTTGGTTCTTGCTGGGATGAAAAGGGCACTGAAAAACAAAAAAAAGTTACTCCATACATTTTTTCTCGGTCGCCTTGATTACTTAGAAAATATCGATTTTAGCAAATCGCGACGAGCGAAGCGAGGAGCAATGGCCGGCAGAGCCCACGCGCGAGTTACCCAAAAGAAGACTGTCGTGACGAGCGAAGCGAGGAGCAATGGCCGGCAGAGCCCACGCGCGAGTTACCCAAAAGAAGCCCGTCGCGACGAGCGAAGCGAGGAGCAATGGCCGGCAGAGCCCACGCGCGAGTTACCTAAAAGAAGGTTGCGGCGGCGCAGCCGCCGCCGGCCGCAGGCCTGGGGAGACGCCCACCCTGCGCGCAAGCGCAGGTGGGCGAATTGCTAGTTAATATATATTAATAGCCGTTGAACGTGTTCTTTTCTAATCGGGGTCGAAAAGGTGCCCCCACTTTATACCCTAGAAGTGTTCGAGCCGGCCGCGAAGCGGCCGGCTAGAGGTATTTAAAGAAACTAGACGAAATTTAGGACAGGATAGCGCACAGGATTTTGGCCGGAAACGATCCCTCCGCTTATCGTAAACTGTTAAAGTCGCGCGATTTTCGCCGAAGAGATTCGGCTTTGAGAGAGAAGTCCGCTGTAATTTTCATCCGAAAACTGTCTCGGCCGAGAGCGCGACGAAAATGATTCTCAAGTGGGGCGGTAGGGTGAGGGAAATGGCAAAGGGAAGGAAGAGGAAGGTCCGGAGAAGAGATTTAACACTTTTTCGGATTTTTAAAGAGGTAAATGCGAGAGTTATTAAGCTTTTTTCCCGAGCGAAATCGGATCGTTTTTATGTGTCGTGCTGCGCCCGAAAATTATGGCCGAAATGTCGCGAGATTGTCAGAAATTGCCCTTTTTCGTCGGGCCGTAGCCACGTTATTTAGGCTCGGGGCCGCGAGGACGGCATTTTCGAAGCTTCCCCCATGTCTTCAGGTCGTGTTCGGATGCCTCCGGCGCCCCGGAAAGATCGAGAAATGGGAAAAAATGCGCAATTTCCGAGAGTGGTTCGGGAGGCTTCTCGGACGGATTTTTTCAAAACCGCCGGGTATGAGACTTCTTCAACTTTCATATTTCGGCGGATCGGAGGTTGGAATTTCCCGTCATTTCCGCCAAAAATCGTCCTTTTAGGTTACCGTGAACTTTCAAACCGAGACTTGAAGGTGCATACCGGGCGTCGACATGTGAATTTTTTGGCCGGCCGAAGGCGATTCGGAAAAGTTCGGGTCGTTTCGGCGAAACCCACACCTGTTGAATATTTGCAATTTCGAACCGGACGATACTGGGGTGAGAATTTGAGGTAACGGAACCGAGAGTAGGCGCACCTGTTGAACGCTGGCGTTTTTTTCGAAGCGGTCGACGCGGAAGGTTGGAATCCTTGCCGCCAAAAAAAAAACGTCTTTTAGGTTACGGAGAACTTTCAAACTGCGAACGCGTACCGGGTGTCTCTTTCTGGAAAATGCGATGGGCGAAAATTTTTGATTTTTGCCGCCAAAACCACGTCGCCTAGGTTATGGACGACTTTCAGACTGCGAATTTAGTTGGAAATTTACGATACGACATAACCTCGAAATTCATTAAGCGGCCGTAACTCCCGTGCCGTCAGAGATACGGGGTTGCCGTTTGTTTTGATTGTAAGCATATGGGGGGAGGAAAAAAATGGACGACGAAAATTTTTCATGGCCACCTCGATTTTGACAGAACAAATGCAACTTTGCCATCTTTAGAGATAGGAGATCCGGGTTTCCTTTGTTGGGTTGCCGGGGCGAAATGATTGAGAAACGTGAAAAAAAAATTTCCATGGCCTACTCCATTTCGCCGGGAAACACAACTTTTCCATGCGACTAGATAGAAAGACGGGACAAAGTGCGTTAGGTAGAGGATGTAAAATGACGCTGCGCCGAAATTTTTTTTTTTCCATGGCCTACTTGGATTTTTCTTAGGTGAATAACTTTCTTATTAATAGAGCTAGAGACTTGCGGTTTTCTTTGATAGGCCCCGTATGCCGAGGGCAAAATTATCGAAGAAAAAAATTTTCCATGGCACACTCGGTTTTCCCAGAACAGATACAACTTTTTTGTTTGGCGAGATAAAAATTTCGTTCCGGCGGCGATCGAACGGGTGGGGGGAAGGAAGAAAAACGACGACAAAGAAAATTTCCCCGCCTACTTGATTTTAGAGAAAACAACGGAAACTTTTTCATTTTCAGAGATAGAGACTTGGTTCCTGCTGGGATGAAAAGAGTTGTTAGGGGGTAGGGGAGGGACGGGCCCAGTGCGGAGGCGCAATCTCGAGGCCGGTGGATTTTTCTTCGCTTAATTACGGCCGCCAGAAGCGGTGGTAAGGTGGGGGTCACGTGGTGTGCGGTAAAGAGGAACATAGGTTTTCGGGTGATACAGTGGCCCGTGAAAACTGTCTCGGTCGGGAGCGGGGCGAAAATGATTCTTAAGTAGGGTGGTAGGGGGAAGGAAATCGCAAGGGGAAGGAAGAGGAAGGTTTGATTAAGAGATTTAACACCTCTTCGGATTTTTAAAGGGGTAAATGCGAGAGTTATTAAGCTTTTTTCCCGAGAGAAATCGGATCGTTTTTATGTGTCGTGCTGCGCCAAAAAATTAGTCAAAAAAAGTCGCGAAATTGTCAGAAATTGCCCGTTTTCGTCGGGCCGTAGCCACGTTATTTGAGCTCGGGGCCGCGAGGTCGGAATTTTTAAAGCTTCCCCCATGTCTTCAGGTCAGGTTCGGACGCCTCCGGCGCCCCGGAAAAATCGAGAAATGTGAAAAAACACGCAATTTCCAAGAGCGGTTTCGGAGGATTTCCGTCCATTTCGCTGTTTCTACAGCCGTCCCATTTCTCGGAAGAATAAAATCGACATTGCGGAAATTTGCTCAGATATCGGATCTTCGAGGTTTCTTTCGGTACCGGAGGAAAGTACGAGACCCAACTAAGAGATCTACCACCTCCTCCGATTTTTAAAACGGCTCTATTCGAGGTTATAGAAATTCCTTTGCCAAGAAGATGGCCCATGTTCGTGGCACTGATTGTAAGATTAGTCACTAAAAACTCCGGCAACCTAACGGCGCCAGTTTTTCCTGCTGGCGGTGTCGCGCGAGGGGTTAGATTTTCCGTCAGTCGCGCCTTCGAGGTTATGGCGGGAAGCCAAACCGCGCCTTGAGGGTGCATACCGGATGTCGACATGTGGATTTTTTTGCCGGCCGAAGAACTAAGCACCTGTTGAATATCTGCGATTCCGAAATGGACGTATACTGGGGGTGAGGATTTCAAGTTACCGAACACCTGTTGAATATTTGCTCTTTTTCGAAGCGGTCGACGCGGAGGGTTGGAATTTTTGATTTTTGCCGCCAAAACGACGTCCCTTAGGTTATGGACGATTTTCAGACTGAGAATTTAGTTGTAAACTTACGATACGACATAACCTCGAAATTCTTTAAGCGGCCGTAACTCCCGTGCCGTTAGAGATACGGCGTTGCCGTTTGTTTTGATTGTAAGCATATGGGGGGAGGAAAAAAATGGATGACGAAAATTTTTCATGGCCACCTCGATTTTGACAGAACAAATGCAACTTTGCCATCTTTAGAGATAGGAGGTCCGGGTTTCCTTTGTTGGATTGCCGGGGCGAAATGATTGAGAAACGTGAAAAAAAATTTTCCATGGCCTACTCGATTTAGCCGGAAAACACAACTTTTCTATGCGACTAGATAGAAAGACGGGACAAAGTGCGTTAGGTAGAGGATGTAAAATGACGCTGCGCCGAAAATTTTTTTTTCCATGGCCCACTTGGATTATTCTTAGGTGAATAACTTTCTTATTAATAGAGATAGAGACTTGCGGTTTTCTTTGATAGGCCCCGTATGCCGAGGGCAAAATTATCGAAGAAAAAAATTTTCCATGGCACGCTCGGTTTTCCCAGAACAGATACAACTTTTTTGTTTGGCGAGATAAAAATTTCGTTCCGGCGGCGATCGAACGGGTGGGGGAAAGGAAGAAAAACGACGACAAAGAAAATTTCCCCGCCAACTTGATTTTAGAGAGAACAAAGGAAACTTTTTCATTTTCAGCGATAGAGACTTGGTTCCTGCTGTGATGGAAAGGGCACTGAAAAACAAAAAAAAAGTTACTCGAAACATTTTTTCTCGGCCGCCTTGATTACTTAGAAAATGTCGATTTTAGCAAATCGCGACGAGCGAAGCGAGGAGCAATGGCCGGCAGAGCCCACCGGCGCCGGCCAGAGCCCATCCTTCTCGCCAGGATTGCCGCGCGAGGCCGAAGGCCGAGTGCGGCAATAGACCAAGGGAGCGACGCACGAGGGCGAAGCCCGAGTGCGGCGCCCAACGCGACGAGCGAAGCGAGGCGCCAAAATTGACGCACGAGGCCGTAGGCCGAGGGCGGCGATAAGCCGAGGGGTATCCGGCGCGGAAGGGACGCGAGGCCGCGAAGCGGCCGAATTCCCATCGTGACGAACCACGAGCGAGCTACCTAAAAGAAGCCTGTCGCGACGAGCGAAGCGAGGAGCAACGGCCGGCAGAGCCCACGCGCGAGTTACCCAAAAGAAGACTGTCGCGACGAGCGAAGCGAGGAGCAATGGCCGGCAGAGCCCACGCGCGAGTTACCTAAAAGAAGGTTGCGGCGGCGAAGCCGCCGCCGGCCGCAGGCCTGGGGAGACGCCCACCCTGCGCGCAAGCGCAGGTGGGCGAATTGCTAGTTAGTATATATTAATAGCCGTTGAACGTGTTCTTTTCTAATCGGGGTCGAAAAGGTGCCCCCACTTTATACCCTAGAAGTGTTCGAGCCGGCCGCGCAGCGGCCGGCGAGAGGTATTTGAAGAAACTAGACGAAATTTAGGACAGGATAGCGCACAGGATTTTGGCCGGAAACGATCCCTCCGCTTATCGTAAACTGTTAAAGTCGCGCGATTTTCGCCGAAGAGATTCGGCTTTGAGAGAGAGGTCCGCTGTAATTTTCATCCGAAAACTGTCTCGGCCGAGAGCGCGACGAAAATGATTCTCAAGTGGGGCGGTAGGGTGAGGGAAATGGCAAAGGGAAGGAAGAGGAAGGTCCGGAGAAGAGATTTAACACTTTTTCGGATTTTTAAAGAGGTAAATGCGAGAGTTATTAAGCTTTTTTCCCGAGCGAAATCGGATCGTTTTTATGTGTCGTGCTGCGCCCGAAAATTACGGCCGAAATGTCGCGAGATTGTCAGAAATTGCCCGTTTTCGTCGGGCCGTAGCCACGTTATTTAGGCTCGGGGCCGCGAGGACGGCATTTTCGAAGCTTCCCCCATGTCTTCAGGTCGTGTTCGGATGCCTCCGGCGCCCCGGAAAAATCGAGAAATGGGAAAAAATGCGCAATTTCCGAGAGTGGTTCGGGAGGCTTCTCGGACGGATTTTTTCAAAACCGCCGGGTATGAGACTTCTTCAACTTTCATATTTCGACGGATCGGAGGTTGGAATTTCCCGTCATTTACGCCAAAAATCGTCCTTTTAGGTTACCGTGAACTTTCAAACCGAGACTCGACGGTGCATACCGGGCGTCGACATGCGAATTTTCGGGCCGGCCGAAGGCGATTCGGAAAAGTTCGGGTCGTTTCGGCGAAACCCACACCTGTTGAATATTTGCAATTTCGAACTGGACAATACGGGGGTGAGAATTTGCGGTAACAGAACCGAGGATAGGCGCACCTGTTGAACGCTGGCGTTTTTTTCGAAGCGGTCGACGCGGAAGGTTGAAATCCTTGCCGCCAAAAAAAAAACGTCTTTTAGGTTACGGAGAACTTTCAAACTGCGAATGCGTACCGGGTGTCTCTTTCTGGAAAATGCGATGGGCGAAAAATTTTGATTTTTGCCGCCAAAACCACGTCCCCTAGGTTATGGACGACTTTCAGACTGCGAATTTAACTAATTTCCAAGACACAACATAACCTCGAAATTCTTTAAGCGGCCGTAACTCCCGTGCCGTCAGAGATACGGGGTTGCCGTTTGTTTTGATTGTAAGCAGATGGGGGGAGGAAAAAAATGGACGACGAAAATTTTCCATGGCCACCTCGATTTTGACAGAACAAATGCAACTTTGCTATCTTTATAGATAGGAGATCCGGGTTTTCTTTGTTGGGTTGCCAGGGCGAAATGATTAAGAAATGTGAAAAAAATTTTTTCATGGCCTACTCGATTTCGCCGGAAAACACAACTTTTCTATGCGACGAGATAGAAAGACGGGACAAAGTGCGTTAGGTAGAGGATGTAAAATGACGCTGCGCCGAAAAAATTTTTTTCCATGGCCCACTTGGATTTTTCTTAGGTGAATAACTTTCTTATTGATAGGGCTAGGAACTTGCGGTTTTCTTTGATAGGCCCCGTATGCCGAGGGGAAAATTATCGAAGAAAAAGATTTTCCATGGCACGCTCGGTTTTCCCAGAACAGATACAACTTTTTTGTTTGGCGAGATAAAAATTTCGTTTCAGCGGCGATCGAATGGGTGGGTGGAAGGAAGGAAAACGGCCCTAAAGAAAATTTCCCCGCCTACTTGGTTTTAGAGAAAACAACGAAAACTTCTTTATTTATAGAGTTCGGAAAAACATGAAAAGTGCGTTGTTACTCTCTGAAGAAACCCTGTAAATTTTGTCTGAGAAAAATTTTTCCTGCGCCCACTATATTTTCGAGAAAACGCGTGCAACTTTTTCGATTTCAAAGGTAGAAACTTGGTTTCTTCGTGGATGTAAAGGGCACGCGAAAGTAAATAAAAGTTACTCGAAACAATTTTTTCCCAATCTACTTGATCTTCGAGAAAACGATAAAACGGATTAACGGGACTTGGCCGTTTTTTTTGAGCGTTTTTTTTTCAGAACCCTCAGGTATACAAGACTTTTAGAATTTCAAACGTTAAAAATGATGGCTAACCTATTTTCGGGTTAGGTTAGACGTCACTATGCGACTTGGGAAAGCATATACCTGGCATCGATATGAACGATTCAATATTCAGTTAGGAGGGAAGAGAATCGACGCGGGTAACTGCCCTTTTTTGGACACCCTGTATATTTGTGCCGAAAAAAAAAATTCTCCACCACGCGCCCCCCCGTCCTCCTGAAAGCCCAACTTCCGTACGGACGCGTATGCCTTCCTTGCAACTGGCTTGGGTAGGAGGGAAGCGAAGACGGCGCGGGTAATTGCCCTTTTTTGGACACCCTGTATATTCGTGTTGAAAAAAATTTGCCTCCGCTACTTGGTTTTCGAAAAAATATGCGCAACTTTTTTATTTTCAGAGATTGGAATAAACGGAAAAGTGCACGATCACTTTCTCGAAACACCCTGTATATTTTACCCGAAAAACTTTTTCCGTCCACCTACGGAATTTTCTAGAAAACGCGTGCAACGTTTTTTTTTTTTTTGTTTAAAAGAAGCCTGTCGCGACGAGCGAAGCGAGGAGCAATGGCCGGCAGAGCCCACGCGCGAGGTACCCGAAAGAAGCCCGTCGCGACGAGCGAAGCGAGGAGCAATGTACGGCAGAGCCCACGCGCGGGTTACCCAAAAGAAGCCTGTCGCGACGAGCGAAGCGAGGAGCAATGGCC
The DNA here is from genome assembly GCA_963920635.1 of Pseudeuparius sepicola. Lineage (NCBI taxonomy): Eukaryota > Metazoa > Arthropoda > Insecta > Coleoptera > Anthribidae > Pseudeuparius > Pseudeuparius sepicola. The sequence goes on from OY987301.1 coordinate 52,403,577, forward strand.
GGCAGAGCCCACGCGCGAGTTACCCGAAAAAAGCCTGTCGCGACGAGCGAAGCGAGGAGCAATGTACGGCAGAGCCCACGCGCGAGTTACCCAAAAGAAGCCTGTCGCGACGAGCGAAGCGAGGAGCAACGGACGGCAGAGCCTACGCGCGAGTTACCCAAAAGAAGCCTGTCGCGACGAGCGAAGCGAGGAGCAATGTACGGCAGAGCCCACGCGCGAGTTACCTAAAAGAAGCCTGTCGCGACGAGCGAAGCGAGGAGCAATGTTCGGCAGAGCCCACGCGCGAGTTACCCAAAGGAAGCCTGTCGCGACGAGCGAAGCGAGGAGCAATGGCCGGCAGAGCCCACGCGCGAGGTACCCAAAAGAAGCCTGTCGCGACGAGCGAAGCGAGGAGCAATGTCCGGCAGAGCCCACGCGCGAGTTACCCAAAAGAAGATTGCCGCGACGAGCGAAGCGAGGAGCAATGGCCGGCAGAGCCCACGCGCGACTTACCCAAAAGAAGCCTGTCGCGACGAGCGAAGCGAGGAGCAATGGCCGGCAAAGCCCACGCGCGAGTTACTTAAAAGAAACCTCTCGCGACGAGCGAAGCGAGGAGCAATGGCCGGCAGAGCCCACGCGAGAGTTACCAAAGGAAGCCTGTCGCGACGAGCGAAGCGAGGAGCAATGGCCGGCAGAGCCCATCCGCCGAAGGCCGAGTGCGGCAATAAGCCAAGGGAGCGCCGCACGAGGCCGAAGGCCGAGTGTGGCGCCCAGTGCAACAAGAGAAGCGAGGCCGAAGTCCGAGAGAGGCAATAATTTGAGGGGTATCCATTGCGAGGGGGATGTGAGGCCGCGAAGCGGCCGAACTTCGGCGGCGGCGAAGCCGCCGCACTGACCAGACATTCAAAGTCCCCGCGCGAGTTACCTAAAAGAAGGTTGCGGCGGCGCAGCCGCCGCCGGCCGCAGGCCTGGGGAGACGCCCACCCTGCGCGCCAGCGCAGGTGGGCGAATTGCTAGTTAGTATATATTAATAGCCGTTGAACGTGTTCTTTTCTAATCGGGGTCGAAAAGGTGCCCCCACTTTATACCCTAGAAGTGTTCGAGCCGGCCGCGAAGCGGCCGGCGAGAGGTATTTAAGGAAACTAGACGAAATTTAGGACAGGATAGCGCACAGGATTTTGGCCGGAAACGATCCCTCCGCTTATCGTAAACTGTTAAAGTCGCGCGATTTTCGCCGAAGAGATTCGGCTTTGAGAGAGAGGTCCGCTGTAATTTTCATCCGAAAACTGTCTCGGCCGAGAGCGCGACGAAAATGATTCTCAAGTGGGGCGGTAGGGTGAGGGAAATGGCAAAGGGAAGGAAGAGGAAGGTCCGGAGAAGAGATTTAACACTTTTTCGGATTTTTAAAGAGGTAAATGCGAGAGTTATTAAGCTTTTTTCCCGAGAGAAATCGGATCGTTTTTATGTGTCGTGCTGCGCCCGAAAATTACGGCCGAAATGTCGCGAGATTGTCAGAAATTGCCCGTTTTCGCCGGGCCGTAGCCACGTTATTTAGGCTCGGGGCCGCGAGGACGGCATTTTTGAAGCTTCCCCCATGTCTTCAGGTCGTGTTCGGATGCCTCCGGCGCCCCGGAAAAATCGAGAAATGAGAAGAAACACGCAATTTCCAAGGGTGGTTCGGGAGGCTTCTCGGACGGATTTTTTCAAAACCGCCGGGTATGAGACTTCTTCAACTTTCATATTTCTACGGATCGGAGGTTGGAATTTCCCGTCATTTACGCCAAAAATCGTCCTTTTAGGTTACCGGGAACTTTCAAACCGAGACTCGACGGTGCATACCGGGCGTCGACATGTGAATTTTTTGGCCGGCCGAAGGCGATTCGGAAAAGTTCGGGTCGTTTCGGCGAAACCCACACCTGTTGAATATTTGCAATTTCGAACTGGACGATACGGGGGTGAGAATTCGAGGTAACGGAACCGAGGATAGGCGCACCTGTTGAACGCTGGCGTTTTTTTCGAAGCGGTCGACGCGGAAGGTTGGAATCCTTGCCGCCAAGAAAAAAACGTCTTTTAGGTTACGGAGAACTTTCAAACTGCGAACGCGTACCGGGTGTCTCTTTCTGGAAAATGCGATGGGCGAAAAATTTTGATTTTTGCCGCCATTAACCACGTCCCCTAGGTTATGGACGACTTTCAGACTGCGAATTTAACTAATTTCCAAGACACAACATAACCTCGAAATTCTTTAAGCGGCCGTAACTCCCATGCCGTCAGAGATACGGGGTTGCCGTTTGTTTTGATTGTAAGCAGATGGGGGGAGGAAAAAAATGGACGACGAAAATTTTCCATGGCCACCTCGATTTTGACAGAACAAATGCAACTTTGCTATCTTTAGAGATGGGAGATCCGGGTTTTCTTTGTTGGGTTGCCGGGGCGAAATGATTGAGAAACGTGAAAAAAAAAATTTCCATGGCCTACTCGGTTTCGCCGGAAAACACAACTTTTCTATGCGACGAGATAGAAAGACGGGGCAAAGTGCGTTAGGTAGGGGATGTAAAATGACGCTGCGCCGAAAAATTTTTTTTTCCATGGCCCTCTTGGATTTTTCTTAGGCGAATAACTTTCTTATTAATAGAGATAGAGATTTGCGGTTTTCTTTGATCGGTCCCATATGCCGAGGGGAAAATTATCGAAAAAAAAATTTTCATATGGCACACTCTGTTTTCCCACAACAGATACAACTTTTTTGTTTGGCGAGATAAAAATTTCGTTCCGGCGGCGATCGAACGGGTGGGGGGAAGGAAGGAAAACGACGACAAAGAAAATTTCCCCGCCTACTTGATTTTAGAGAAAACAACAGAAACTTTTTCATTTTCAGAGACAGAGACTTGGTTCTTGCTGGGATGAAAAGGGCACTGAAAAGCAAAAAAAAAGTTACTCCATACATTTTTTCTCGGTCGCCTTGATTACTTAGAAAATATCGATTTTAGCAAATCGCGACGAGCGAAGCGAGGAGCAATGGCCGGCAGAGCCCACCGGCGCCGGCCAGAGCCCATCCTTCTCGCCAGGATTGCCGCGCGAGGCCGAAGGCCGAGTGCGGCAATAGACCAAGGGAGCGACGCACGAGGGCGAAGCCCGAGTGCGGCGCCCAACGCGACGAGCGAAGCGAGGCGCCAAAATTGACGCACGAGGCCGTAGGCCGAGGGCGACAATAAGCCGAGGGGTATCCGGCGCGGGGGGGACGTGAGGCCGCGAAGCGGCCGAACTCCAATGGTGACGAACCACGAGCGAGCTAACTAAAAGAAGCCTGTCGCGACGAGCGAAGCGAGGAGCAACGGCCGGCAGAGCCCACGCGCGAGTTACCCAAAAGAAGACTGTCGCGACGAGCGAAGCGAGGAGCAATGGCCGGCAGAGCCCACGCGCGAGTTACCCAAAAGAAGCCCGTCGCGACGAGCGAAGCGAGGAGCAATGGCCGGCAGAGCCCACGCGCGAGTTACCTAAAAGAAGGTTGCGGCGGCGCAGCCGCCGCCGGCCGCAGGCCTGGGGAGACGCCCACCCTGCGCGCAAGCGCAGGTGGGCGAATTGCTAGTTAGTATATATTAATAGCCGTTGAACGTGTTCTTTTCTAATCGGGGTCGAAAAGGTGCCCCCACTTTATACCCTAGAAGTGTTCGAGCCGGCCGCGAAGCGGCCGGCGAGAGGTATTTAAGGAAACTAGACGAAATTTAGGACAGGATAGCGCACAGGATTTTGGCCGGAAACGATCCCTCCGCTTATCGTAAACTGTTAAAGTCGCGCGATTTTCGCCGAAGAGATTCGGCTTTGAGAGAGAAGTCCGCTGTAATTTTCATCCGAAAACTGTCTCGGCCGAGAGCGCGACGAAAATGATTCTCAAGTGGGGCGGTAGGGTGAGGGAAATGGCAAAGGGAAGAAAGAGGAAGGTTTGATTAAGAGATTTAACACTTTTTCGGATTTTTAAACAGGTAAATGCGAGAGTTATTAAGCTTTTTTCCCGGCAGAAATCGGATCGTTTTTATGTGTCGTGCTGCGCCAAAAAATTTGTCAGAAAAGTCGCGAAATTGTCAGAAATTGCCCTTTTTCGCCGGGCCGTAGCCACGTTATTTAGGCTCGGGGACACGGGGAAGGAATTTTAGAAGCTTCCCCCATGTCATCAGGTCAGGTTCGGACGCCTCCGGCTCCCCATAAAAATCGAGAAATGAGAAGAAACACGCAATTTCCAAGAGTGGTTCGGGAGGCTTCTCGGACGGATTTTTTCAAAACCGCCGGGTATGAGACTTCTTCAACTTTCATATTTCGACGGATCGGAGGTTGGAATTTCCCGTCATTTACGCCAAAAATCGTCCTTTTAGGTTACCGTGAACTTTCAAACCGAGACTTGAAGGTGCATACCGGGCGTCGACATGTGAATTTTTTGGCCGGCCGAAGACCTCGCACCTGTTGAATATCTGCGATTCCGAAATGGACGTATACTGGGGGCGAGGATTTCAAGTTACCGAACACCTGTTGAATAATTGGGCTTTTTCGAAGCGGTCGAGGCGGAGGGTTGGAATTTTGATTTTTGCCGCCAAAACAACGTCCCTTAGGTTATGGACGAGTTTCAGACTGCGAACTTACTTGGATATTTACGATACAACATAACCTCGAAATTCTTTAAGCGGCCGTAACTCCTATGCCGTTAGAGATACGGGGTTGCCGTTTGTTTTGATTGGAAGTAGTTGGGGGGAGGAAAAAAATGGACGACGAAAATTTTTCATGGCCACCTCGATTTTGACAGAACAAATGCAACTTTGCTATCTTTAGAGATAGGAGATCCGGGTTTCCTTTGTTGGGTTGCCAGGGCGAAATGATTGAGAAACGTGAAAAAAAATTTTCCATGGCCTACTCGATTTCGCCGGAAAACACAACTTTTCTATGCGACTAGATAGAAAGACGGGACAAAGTGCGTTAGGTAGAGGATGTAAAATGACGCTGCGCCGAAAATTTTTTTTTCCCATGGCCCACTTGGATTTTTCTTAGGTGAATAACTTTCTTATTAATAGAGATAGAGACTTGCGGTTTTCTTTGATAGGCCCCATATGACGAGGGGAAAATTATCGAAGAAAAAAATTTTCCATGGCACACTCGGTTTTCCCAGAACAGATACAACTTTTTTGTTTGGCGAGATAAAAATTTCGTTCCGGCGGCGATCGAACGGGTGGGAGAAAAGAAGAAAAACCACGACAAAGAAAATTTCCCCGCCTACTTGATTTTAGAGAAAACAACGGAAACTTTTTCATTTTCAGAGATAGAGACTTGGTTCCTGCTGGGATGAAAAGAGCACTAAAAAACAAAAAAAAAGTTACTCAAACCATTTTTTCTCGGCCGCCTTGATTACTTAGAAAATATCGATTTTAGCAAATCGCGACGAGCGAAGCGAGGAGCAATGGCCGGCAGAGCCAATCGGCGCCGGCCAGAGCCTATCCTTCTCGCCAGGATTGCCGCGCGAGGCCGAAGGCCGAGTGCGGCAATAGATCAAGGAAGCGACGCACGAGGGCGAAGCCCGAGTGCGGCGCCCAACGCGACGAGCGAAGCGAGGCGCCAAAATTGACGCACGAGGCCGTAGGCCGAGGGCGGCGATGAGCCGAGGGGTATCCAGCGCGGAAGGGACGTGAGGCCGCGAAGCGGCCGAACTCCCATCGTGACGAACCACGAGCGAGCCACCTAAAAGAAGCCTGTCGCGACGAGCGAAGCGAGGAGCAACGGCCGGCAGAGCCCACGCGCGAGTTATCCAAAAGATTGCCCTTTTTCGCCGGGCCGTAGCCACGTTATTTAGGCTCGGGGACACGGGGAAGGAATTTTAGAAGCTTCCCCCATGTCATCAGGTCAGGTTCGGACGCCTCCGGCTCCCCATAAAAATCGAGAAATGAGAAGAAACACGCAATTTCCAAGAGTGGTTCGGGAGGCTTCTCGGACGGATTTTTTCAAAACCGCCGGGTATGAGACTTCTTCAACTTTCATATTTCGACGGATCGGAGGTTGGAATTTCCCGTCATTTACGCCAAAAATCGTCCTTTTAGGTTACCGTGAACTTTCAAACCGAGACTTGAAGGTGCATACCGGGCGTCGACATGTGAATTTTTTGGCCGGCCGAAGACCTCGCACCTGTTGAATATCTGCGATTCCGAAATGGACGTATACTGGGGGCGAGGATTTCAAGTTACCGAACACCTGTTGAATAATTGGGCTTTTTCGAAGCGGTCGAGGCGGAGGGTTGGAATTTTGATTTTTGCCGCCAAAACAACGTCCCTTAGGTTATGGACGAGTTTCAGACTGCGAACTTACTTGGATATTTACGATACAACATAACCTCGAAATTCTTTAAGCGGCCGTAACTCCTATGCCGTTAGAGATACGGGGTTGCCGTTTGTTTTGATTGGAAGTAGTTGGGGGGAGGAAAAAAATGGACGACGAAAATTTTTCATGGCCACCTCGATTTTGACAGAACAAATGCAACTTTGCTATCTTTAGAGATAGGAGATCCGGGTTTCCTTTGTTGGGTTGCCAGGGCGAAATGATTGAGAAACGTGAAAAAAAATTTTCCATGGCCTACTCGATTTCGCCGGAAAACACAACTTTTCTATGCGACTAGATAGAAAGACGGGACAAAGTGCGTTAGGTAGAGGATGTAAAATGACGCTGCGCCGAAAATTTTTTTTTCCCATGGCCCACTTGGATTTTTCTTAGGTGAATAACTTTCTTATTAATAGATATAGAGACTTGCGGTTTTCTTTGATAGGCCCCATATGACGAGGGGAAAATTATCGAAGAAAAAAATTTTCCATGGCACACTCGGTTTTCCCAGAACAGATACAACTTTTTTGTTTGGCGAGATAAAAATTTCGTTCCGGCGGCGATCGAACGGGTGGGAGAAAAGAAGAAAAACGACGACAAAGAAAATTTCCCCGCCTACTTGATTTTAGAGAAAACAACGGAAACTTTTTCATTTTCAGAGATAGAGACTTGGTTCCTGCTGGGATGAAAAGAGCACTAAAAAACAAAAAAAAAAGTTACTCAAACCATTTTTTCTCGGCCGCCTTGATTACTTAGAAAATATCGATTTTAGCAAATCGCGACGAGCGAAGCGAGGAGCAATGGCCGGCAGAGCCAATCGGCGCCGGCCAGAGCCTATCCTTCTCGCCAGGATTGCCGCGCGAGGCCGAAGGCCGAGTGCGGCAATAGATCAAGGAAGCGACGCACGAGGGCGAAGCCCGAGTGCGGCGCCCAACGCGACGAGCGAAGCGAGGCGCCAAAATTGACGCACGAGGCCGTAGGCCGAGGGCGGCGATGAGCCGAGGGGTATCCAGCGCGGAAGGGACGTGAGGCCGCGAAGCGGCCGAACTCCCATCGTGACGAACCACGAGCGAGCCACCTAAAAGAAGCCTGTCGCGACGAGCGAAGCGAGGAGCAACGGCCGGCAGAGCCCACGCGCGAGTTATCGAAAAGAAGGTTGCGGCGGCGAAGCCGCCGCCGGCCGCAGGCCTGGGGAGACGCCCACCCTGCGCGCAAGCGCAGGTGGGCGAATTGCTAGTTAGTATATATTAATAGCCGTTGAACGTGTTCTTTTCTAATCGGGGTCGAAAAGGTGCCCCCACTTTATACCCTAGAAGTGTTCGAGCCGGCCGCGAAGCGGCCGGCGAGAGGTATTTGAAGAAACTAGACGAAATTTAGGACAGGATAGCGCACAGGATTTTGGCCGGAAACGATCCCTCCGCTTATCGTAAACTGTTAAAGTCGCGCGATTTTCGCCGAAGAGATTCGGCTTTGAGAGAGAAGTCCGCTGTAATTTTCATCCGAAAACTGTCTCGGCCGAGAGCGCGACGAAAATGATTCTCAAGTGGGGCGGTAGGGTGAGGGAAATGGCAAAGGGAAGGAAGAGGAAGGTCCGGAGAAGAGATTTAACACTTTTTCGGATTTTTAAAGAGGTAAATGCGAGAGTTATTAAGCTTTTTTCCCGGCAGAAGTCGGATCGTTTTTATGTGTCGTGCTGCGCCCAAAAATTACGGCCGAAATGTCGCGAGATTGTCAGAAATTGCCCTTTTTCGCCGGGCCGTAGCCACGTTATTTAGGCTCGGGGACACGGGGAAGGAATTTTTGAAGCTTCCCCCAAGTCTTCGGGTCAGGTTCGGACGCCTCCGGCGCCCCGGAAAAATCGAGAAATGAGAAAAAACACGCAATTTCCGAGAGTGGTTCGGGAGGCTTCTCGGACGGATTTTTTCAAAACCGCCGGGTATGAGACTTCTTCGACTTTCATATTTCGACGGATCGGAGGTTGGAATTTCCCGTCATTTACGCCAAAAATCGTCCTTTTAGGTTACCGTGAACTTTCAAACCGAGACTTGAAGGTGCATACCGGGCGTCGACATGAGAATTTTTTGGCCGGCCGAAGGCGATTCGGAAAAGTTCGGGTCGTTTCGGCGAAACCCACACCTGTTGAATATTTGCAATTTCGAACGGGACGATACGGGGGTGAGAATTTGAGGTAACGGAACCGAGGATAGGCGCACCTGTTGAACGCTGGCGTTTTTTTCGAAGCGGTCGACGCGGAAGGTTGGAATCCTTGCCGCCAAAAAAAAAACGTCTTTTAGGTTACGGAGAACTTTCAAACTGGGAACGCGTACCGGGTGTCTCTTTCTGGAAAATGCGATGGGCGAAAAATTTTGATTTTTGCCGCCAAAACCACGTCCCCTAGGTTATGGACGACTTTCAGACTGCGAATTTAACTAATTTCCAAGACACAACATAACCTCGAAATTCTTTAAGCGGCCGTAACTCCCGTGCCGTCAGAGATACGGGGTTGCCGTTTGTTTTGATTGGAAGCAGTTGGGGGGAGGAAAAAAATGGACGACGAAAATTTTTCATGGCCACCTCGATTTTGACAGAACAAATGCAACTTTGCTATCTTTAGAGATAGGAGATCCGGGTTTCCTTTGTTGGGTTGCCGGGGCGAAATGATTGAGAAACGTGAAAAAAAAATTTCCATGGCCTACTCGATTTCGCCGGAAAACACAACTTTTCCATGCGACGAGATAGAAAGACGGGACAAAGTGCGTTAGGTAGAGGATGTAAAATGACGCTGCGCCGAAAAATTTTTTTTCCATGGCCCACTTGGATTTTTCTTAGGCGAATAACTTTCTTATTGATAAAGATAGAGACTTGCGGTTTTCTTTGATAGGCCCCATATGCCGAGGGGAAAATTATCGAAGAAAAAAATTTTCCATGGCACACTCGGTTTTCCCAGAACAGATACAACTTTTTTGTTTGGGGAGATAAAAATTTCGTTCCGGCGGCGATCGAACGGGTGGGGGAAAGGAAGAAAAACGACGACAAAGAAAATTTCCCCGCCTACTTGATTTTAGAGAAAACAACGGAAACTTTTTCATTTTCAGAGGTAGAGACTTGGTTCCTGCTGGGATGAAAAGAGCACTAAAAGCAAAAAAAAAGTTACTCAAACATTTTTTCTCGGCCGCCTTGATTACCTAGAAAATATCGATCTTAGCAAATCGCGACGAGCGAAGCGAGGAGCAATGGCCGGCAGAGCCCACCGGCGCCGGCCAGAGTCCATCCTTCTCGCCAGGATTGCCGCGCGAGGCCGAAGGCCGAGTGCGGCAATAGACCAAGGGAGCGACGCACGAGGGCGAAGCCAGAGTGCGGCGCCCAACGTGACGAGCGAAGCGAGGCGCCAAAATTGACGCACGAGGCCGTAGGCCGAGGGCGGCGATAAGCCGAGGGGTATACGGTGCGGGGGGGACGTGAGGCCGCGAAGCGGCCGAACTCCCATTGTGACGAACCACGAGCGAGCTACCTAAAAGAAGCCTGTCGCGACGAGCGAAGCGAGGAGCAACGGCCGGCAGAGCCCACGCGCGAGTTACCCAAAAGAAGGTTGCGGCGGCGCAGCCGCCGCCCGCCGCAGGCCTGGGGAGACGCCCACCCTGCGCGCAAGCGCAGGTGGGCGAATTGCTAGTTAATATATTAATAGCTGACTGCATTTCTATTATCGTTTTGGGCCGGAAAAAGGGTCGATTTGTTAGTCCCGTTTCTAGGCGAGGCGGCCGCGAAGCGGTCGCCGAGCGGTACGGGCGCCTCCGGCCGTCCTCGCTTCATCGAACGCCCATAGTCTCGACGGGCGAAAGCGTCTCTTCGCCGAGAAAAGACGCCAGAAGCGGGGGTAAGTTTCGGTCCTCCGGCGCCGGCGGTCGGGCCCGGGGGTGGGACAGTTCCGCCGAAAACCGTCTCGGTCGGGAGCGGGGCGAAAATGATTCGTAAGTAGGGTGGTAGGGGGAAGGAAATCGCGATGGGAAGGGAGAGGAAGGTTCGATTAAGAGATTTAACACTTTTTCGGATTTTTAAAGAGGTGAAAGCGAGAGATATTAAGCTTTTTTCCCGGCAGAAATCGGATCGTTTTTATGTAACACGCTGCGCCCAAAAATTTGTCAGAAAAGTCGCGAGATTGTCAGAAATTGCCCTTTTTCGTCGGGCCGTAGCCGCGTTATTTAGGCTCGGGGCCGCGAGGTCGCAATTTTTGAAGCTTCCTCCATGTCTTCGGGTCAGGTTCGGACGGCTCCGGCGCCCCCGAAATATCGAGAAATAAGAAGAAACACGCAATTTCCGAGAGTGGTTTCGGAGGCTTCTCGGACGGATTTTTTCGAAACCGCCGGGTATGAGATTTCTTCGACTTTCATATTTCGACAGGCCGGAGGTTGGAATTTCCCGTCAGGTACGCCAAAAATCGCACTTTTAGGTTACGGCGAGCTCTCAAACCGCGACTCGACGGTGCATACCGGGCGTCGACATGTGAATTTTTGTTCCGGCCGAAGGCGATTCGGAAGAGTTCGGGTCGTTTCGGCGAAACCCACACCTGTTGAATATTTGCAATTTCGAACCGGACGATACGGGGGTGAGAATTCGAGGTAGGCGCACCTGTTGAACGCTGGCGTTTTTTTCGAAGCGGTCGACGCGGAAGGTTGGAATTCTGGCCGCCAAAAAAAACCGTCTTTTAGGTTACGGAGAACTTTCAAACTGCGAATGCGTACCGGGTGTCTCTTTCTGGAAAATGCAATGGGCGAAAATATTTGATTTTTGCCGCCAAAACAACGTCCCCTAGGTTATGGACGACTTTCAGACTGCGAATTTAACTAATTTCCAACCGGAAATTTACGACACAACATAACCTCGAAATTCTTTAAGCGGCCGTAACTCCTATGCCGTCAGAGATACGGGGTTGCCGTTTGTTTTGATTGTAAGCAGATGGGGAGAGGAAAAAATGGACGACGAAAATTTTTCATGGCCACCTCGATTTTGACAAAACAAATGCAACTTTGCTATCTTTAGTGATAGGAGATCCGGGTTTCCTTTGTTGGGTTGCCAGGGCGAAGTGATTGAGAAAGGTGAAAAAAATTTTTCCATGGCCTACTCGATTTCGCCGGAAAACACAACTTTTTTATGCGACGAGATAGAAAGACGGGACAAAGTGCGTTAGGTAGAGGATGTAAAATGACGCTGCGCAGAAAAATTTTTTTTGCATGGCCTACTTGGATTTTTCTTAAGTCAATAACTTTCTTATTAGTAGAGATGGAGACTTGCGGTTTTTTCGATCGGCCCCGAATGCCAAGGGGAAAATTATCGAAAAGAAAATTTTTTCAACGCACGCTCGGTTTTCCCAGAACAGACACAACTCTTTTGTTTGGCGAGATAAAAATTTCGCTTCTGCTGGTATGGAATGTGTACGGGAAAGAAAGGGAACCGACGTGAAAAAATTTTCCCCCGCCTACTTGGTTTTCGAGAAAATACGCGCAACTTTTTGATTTTCGAGGATAGGGAAAAACGGAAAAGTGCAAGCTCACTTTCTCGCAACACCCTGTATATTTTACCCGAAAAAAATTTTTCGTCCACCTGCCGCATTTTCGAGGAAACGCGTGCAACTTTTTCGTTTTCAAAGGTAGAAACTTGGTTCCTTCGGCGATGTAAAGGGCACGCGATAGAAAATATAAGTTACTTGAAACAATTTTTTCCAGCCTACTTGATTTTCAAGAAAAACGTTAAAACAGATTCCCGGGACTTAGCCGTTTTTTGAGAAGATTTTTTTCTTTCAGAACCCTCAGGTATACAAGACTTTTATACTTTCAAAATGATGGCTAACCTACATTCAGTTAGGTTCTAATGTCAAGGGTGTTGCCTGCAAAGGAAATGATCAAGAGGTTAGGATTAGACGTCTCTATGCGACTTGGGAAGGCGTACCTGGTGTCGATATGAGAATTTTTGCACTTTGAAACTGGACGATAGAGGTTAGAATTCGCCTTAACGTTACTGCCAAGCAAAAGGGCCTTTGAGGTTTTAGAAATTTCGAACTGCGAATGCGTACCGGGTGTCTCTTTCTGGAAAATGTGAAGGGCGAAACACCGTGGAATTTTACGATACATTTCGGAGGTTAGATTCGCCGTCAGTCGCGCCTTCGAGGTTATGGCGGGAAGTCAAACCGCCACTTGAGGGTGCATATACGCGGTGTCGACATGCGGAATTTTTCGCCGGCCGAAGAACTCGCACCTGTTGAATATCTGCGACTTCGAAACGGACGTATACGGGGGTGACAATTTCAAGTTACCGAACACCTGTTGAATAATTGCGCTTTTTCGAAGCGGTCGACGCGGAGGGTTGGAATTTTGATTTTTGCCGCCAAAACAACATCTCTTAGGTTATGGACGACTTTCAGACTGCGAATTTAGTTGGAAATTTACGATACAACATAACCTCGAAATTCTTTAAGCGACCGTTACTCCTCTGCCATTAGAGATACGGGGTTGCCGTTTGTTTTGATTGTAAGCAGATAGGGAGAGGAAAAAAAAAATGGATGACGAAAATTGTTCATGGCTACCTCGATTTTGACTGAACAAGTGCAACTTATCTTTAGAGATAGGAGATCCGGGTTTCCTTTGTTGGGTTGCCAGGGCGAAATGATTGAGAAATGTGAAAAAAAAATTCCATGGCCTACTCGATTTCGCCGGAAAACACAACTTTTTTATGCGACGAGATAGAAAGACGGGACAAAGTGCGTTAGGTAGAGGATGTAAAATGACGCTGCGCCGAAAAATTTTTTTTTCCATGGCCTACTTGGATTTTTCTTAGGCGAATAACTTTCTTATTAATAGAGATAGAGACTTGCAGCTTTTTTTGATCGGCCCCATATGACAAGGGAAAAATTATCGAAAAAAATTTTTTTCCATGGCACACTCGGTTTTCCCAGAACAGATACAATTATTTTGTTTGGCGAGGTAAAAATTTCGTTTCAGCGGCGATCGAATAGGTGGGGGGATAGAAGAAAAACGACGATAAAGAAAATTTCCCCGCCTACTTGATTTTAGAGAAAACAACGGAAACTTTTTCATTTTCAGAGCTAGAGACTTTCCTCCTGCTGGTATGAGAAGAGCACCGAAAAACAAAAAAAAGTTACCTGAAACATTTTTTCTCAGCAGCTTTGATTACTTAGAAAATATGGATTTTAGCAAATCGCGACGAGCGAAGTGAGGAGCAATGGCCGGCAGAGCCCACGCGCGAGTTACCCAAAAGAAGCCCGTCGCGACGAGCGAAGCGAGGAGCAATGTCCGGCAGAGCCCACGCGCGAGTTACCTAAGAGAAGCCTTTCGCGACGAGCGAAGCGAGGAGCAATGGCCGGCAGAGCCCACGCGCGAGTTACCTAAATGAAGCCTGTCGCGACGAGCGAAGCGAGGAGCAATGGCCGGCAGAGCCCACGCGCGAGTTACCTAAATGAAGCCTGTCGCGACGAGCGAAGCGAGGAGCAATGGCCGGCAGAGCCCACGCGCGAATTACCCAAAAGAAACCTGTCGCGACGAGCGAAGCGAAGAGCAATGGCCGGCAGAGCCCACGCGCGAATTAACCAAAAGAAGCCTGTCGCGACGAGCGAAGCAAGGAGCAATGGCCGGCAGAGCCCCCGCGCGAGTTACCTAAAAGAAGCCTGTCGCGACGAGCGAAGCAAGGAGCAATGGCCGGCAGAGCCCCCGCGCGAGTTACCTAAAAGAAGCCTGTCGCGACGAGCGAAGCGAGGAGCAATGGCCGGCAGAGCCCACGCGCGAGTTACCCAAAAGAAGCCTGTCGCGACGAGCGAAGCGAGGAGCAATGTACGGCAGAGCCCACGCGCGAGTTACCCAAAAGAAGCCTGTCGCGACGAGCGAAGCGAGGAGCAATGTACGGCAGAGTCCACGCGCGAGTTACCCAAAAGAAGCCTGTCGCGACGAGCGAAGCGAGGAGCAATGGCCGGCAGAGCCCACGCGTGAGTCATTCAAAAGAAGCCTGTCGCGACGAGCGAAACGAGGAGCAATGGCCGGCAGAGCCCACGCGCGAGTTACCCAAAAGAAGCCTGTCGCGACGAGCGAAGCGAGGAGCAATGTACGGCAGAGCCCACGCGCGAGTTACCCAAAAGAAGCCTGTCGCGACGAGCGAAGCGAGGAGCAATGGCCGGCAGAGCCCACGCGCGAGTTACCCAAAAGAAGCCTGTCGCGACGAGCGAAGCGAGGAGCAATGTACGGCAGAGCCCACGCGCGAGTTACCCAAAAGAAGCCTGTCGCGACGAGCGAAGCGAGGAGCAATGTACGGCAGAGCCCACGCGCGAGTTACCCAAAAGAAACCTGTCGCGACGAGCGAAGCGAGGAGCAATGGCCGGCAAAGCCCACGCGCGAGTTACCCAAAAGAAGCCTGTCGCGACGAGCGAAGCGAGGAGCAATGGCCGGCAGAGCCCACGCGCGAGTTACCCAAAAGAAGCCTGTCGCGACGAGCGAAGCGAGGAGCAATGGCCGGCAGAGCCCACGCGTGAGTCATTCAAAAGAAGCCTGTCGCGACGAGCGAAACGAGGAGCAATGGCCGGCAGAGCCCACGCGTGAGTCATTCAAAAGAAGCCTGTCGCGACGAGCGAAACGAGGAGCAATGGCCGGCAGAGCCCACGCGCGAGTTACCCAAAAGAAGCCTGTCGCGACGAGCGAAGCGAGGAGCAATGGCCGGCAGAGCCCACGCGCGAGTTACCCAAAAGAAGCCTGTCGCGACGAGCGAAGCGAGGAGCAATGGCCGGCAGAGCCCACGCGCGAATTACCCAAAAGAAGCCAGTCGCGACGAGCGAAGCGAGGAGCAATGGCCGGCAGAGCCCACCAGCTTGCGCACGAGGCCGAAGGCCGAGTGAGGCAATAAGCTGAGGGGCATCTATCGCGAGGGGGATGTGAGGCCGCGAAGCGGCCGAACTTCGGCGGCGGCGAAGCCGCCGCACTGACCAGACGTTCGAAGTCCCCGCGTGAGTTGCAGTAAAGAAGGTTGCGGCGGCGAAGCCGCCGCCCGCCGCAGGCCTGGGGAGACGCCCAACCTGCGCGCCAGCGCAGGTGGGCGAATTGCAATCTCTGCCGCTTTGATTACATAGAAAATATGGATTTTAGCAAATCGCGACGAGCGAAGCGAGGAGCCATGTACGGCAGAGCCCACGCGCGAGTTACCCAAAAGAAGCCTGTCGCGACGAGCGAAGCGAGGAGCAATGGCCGGCAGAGCCCACGCGCGAGTTACCCAAAAGAAGCCTGACTGCATTTCTATTATCGTTTTGGGCCGGAAAAAGGGTCGATTTGTTAGTCCCGTTTTTCGGCGAGGCGGCCGCGAAGCGGTCGCCGAGCGGTACGCGCGCCTCCGGCCGTCCTCGCTTCATCGAACGCCCATACTCTCGACGGGCGAAAGCGTCTCTTCGCCGAGAAAAGACGCCAGAAGCGGGGGCAAGTTTCGGTCCTCCGGCGCCGGCGGTCGGGCCCGGGGGTGGGACAGTTCCGCCGAAAACCGTCTCGGTCGGGAGTGGGGCGAAAATGATTCGTAAGTAGGGTGGTAGGGGGAAGGAAATCGCGATGGGAAGGAAGAGGAAGGTTCGATTAAGAGATTTAACACTTTTTCTGATTTTTAAAGAGGTAAATGCAGGAGATATTAAGCTTTCTTGGCGAGAGAAATCGGATCGTTTTTATGTAACACGCTGCGCCCAAAAATTTGTCAGAAAAGTCGCGAGATTGTCAGAAATTGCCCTTTTTCGTCGGGCCGTAGCCGCGTTATTTAGGCTCGGGGCCGCGAGGTCGCAATTTTTGAAGCTTCCTCCATGTCTTCGGGTCAGGTTCGGACGGCTCCGGCGCCCCCGAAAAATCGAGAAATAGGAAAAACCACGCAATTTCCGAGAGTGGTTTCGGAGGCTTCTCGGACGGATTTTTTCGAAACCGCCGGGTATGAGATTTCTTCGACTTTCATATTTCGACAGGCCGGAGGTTGGAATTTCCCGTCAGGTACGCCAAAAATCGTCCTTTTAGGTTACGGCGAGCTTTCAAACCGCGACTCGAAGGTGCATACCGGGTGTCCACATGTGAATTTTCGGGCCGGCCGAAGGCGATTCGGAAGAGTTCGGGTCGTTTCGGCGAAACCCACACCTGTTGAATATTTGCCATTTCGAACCGGACGATACGGGGGTGAGAATTCGAGGTAACGGAACCGAGGATAGGCGCACCTGTTGAACGCTGGCGTTTTTTTCGAAGCGGTCGACGCGGAAGGTTGGCAAAAAAAAACGTCTTTTAGGTTACGGAGAACTTTCAAACTGCGAATGCGATGGGCGAAAATATTTGATTTTTGCCGCCAAAACAACGTCCCTTAGGTTATGGACGACTTTCAGACTGCAAATTTAACTAATTTCCAACTGGAAATTTACGACACAACATAACCTCGAAGTTCTTTAAGCGGCCGTAACTCCCGTGCCGTCAGAGATACGGGGTTGCCGTTTGTTTTGATTGTAAGCATATGGGGGGAGGAAAAAAATGGGCGACGAAAAATTTTCATGGCCACCTCGATTTTGACAGAACAAATGCAACTTTGCTATCTTTAGAGATAGGAGATCCGGGTTTCCTTTGTTGGGTTGCCGGGGCGAAATGATTGAGAAACGTGAAAAAAAATGTCCATGGCCTACTCGATTTCGCCGGAAAACACAACTTTTCTATGCGACTAGATAGAAAGACGGGACAAAGTGCGTTAGGTAGAGGATGTAAAATGACGCTGCGCAGAAAAATTTTTTTCCATGGCCCACTTGGATTTTTCTTAGGTGAATAACTTTCTTATTAATAGAGATAGAGACTTGCGGTTTTCTTTGATAGGCCCCATATGCCGAGGGCAAAATTATCGAAGAAAAAAATGTTCCATGGCACACTCGGTTTTCCCAGAACAGATACAACTTTTTTGTTTTTCGAGATAAAAATTTCGTTCCGGCGGCGATCGAACGGGTGGCGGAAAGGAAGAAAAACGACGACAAAGAAAATTTCCCCGCCTACTTGGTTTTAGAGAAAACAACGAAAACTTCTTTATTTAGAGAGTTCGGAAAAATATGAAAAGTGCGTTGTTACTCTCTGAAGAAACCCTGTAAATTTTTTCTGAGAAAAATTTTTCCTACGCCGACTATATTTTCGAGAAAACGCGTGCAACCTTTTCGTTTTCAAAGGTAGAAACTTGGTTTCTTCGGGGATGTAAGGGGCACGCGAAAGTAAATAAAAGTTACTCGAAACGATTTTTTACCAATCTACTTGATCCTCGAGAAAAACGATAAAACGGATTCCCGGGACTTGGCCGTTTTTTTTTGAGCGGTTTTTTTTTCAGAACCCTCAGGTATACAAGACTTTTAGAATTTCAAACGTTAAAAATGATGGCTAACCTATTTTCGGGTTAGGTTCGACGTCACTATGCGACTTGGGAAAGCATATACCTGGCGTCGATATGAACGATTCATTATTCAGTTAGGAGGGAAGAGAATCGACGCGGGTAACTGCCCTTTTTTTGGACACCCTGTATATTCGTGTCGAAAAAAATCACCCCCGCCCCCCCCCCGTCCTCCTGAAAGCCAAACTCCCTTACGGACGCGTATGCCTTCCTTCCAACTGGCTTGGGTTGGAGGGAAGCGAATCGGCGCGGGTAACTGCCCTTTTTTGGACACCCTGTATATTCGTGTTGAAAAAAAATTGCCTCCGCTACTTGGTTTTCGAGAAAATACGCGCAACTTTTTTATTTTCAGAGATTGGAATAAACAGAAAAGTGCACGATTACTTTTTCGAAACACCCTGTATATTTCCCGAAAAAAATTTTTCGTCCACCTACTGGATTTTCGAGAAAACGCGTGCTACATTTTCGTTTTCAAAGGTAGAAACTTGGTTCCTTCGTGGATGTAAAGGGCACGCGAAAGAAAATATAAGTTACTTGAAACAATTTTTTTCAGCCTACTTGATTTTCAAGAAAAACGATAAAACAGATTCCCTGGACTTAGCCGTTTTTTGAGAAGATTTTTTCTTTCAGAACCCTCAGGTATACGAGACTTTTATACTTTCAAAATGATGGCTAACCTACATTCAGGTTAGATTCCCATGACAGGGGTGTAAAGCAAAGGAAATGATCTAGAGGTTAGGATTATACGTCAATATGCGACTTGAGAAGAAGTGCCTGGTGTCGATATGAGAATTTTTGCACTTTTAAACTGGACGATGGGAAGTTAGAATTCGCCTTCACGCTACTGCCAAGCAAAAGGGCCTTTAAGGTTATAGACATTTCAAACTGCGAATGCGTACCGAGTGTCTGTTTCTGGAAAACGTGATGGGCGAAACAACGCGGAATTTTACGATACATTTCGGAGGTGAATAACTTTATTATTAGTAGAGATAGACACTGTTTATTTTTTCGATGCCAAATGCGAGGAAAATTTTCCATGGTTTTTGACGATTTTTTGGAGGTGTATAACTTTTTTATTGGTAGAGATACAGACTTAGTTTTTTCTACTCCAAATGCCGAGGGGATAATTATCTATAATTTTTTTTCTTATGACACTCTCAGTTTTCCCAGAACAGATACAACTCTTTTGTTAAGCGAAATAAAAATTTCGCTTCTGCTGGTATGGAATGTGTACGGGAAAGGAAGGAAACCGACGTGAAAGAAATTTTCCCCGCCTACTTGGTTTTCGAGAAAATACGAGAAACTTTTTCATTTTCGGAGATAGGGAAAAACGGAAAAGTGCAGCTCACTTTCTCGCTACACCCTGTATATTTTACCCGAAAAAAATTTTTCGTCCACCTGCCGCATTTTCCAGGAAACGCGTGCAACTTTTTCGTCTTCAAAGGTAGAAATTTGGTTCCTTCGGGGATGTAAAGGGCATGCGACAGAAAATATAAGTTACTTGAAACAATTTTTTCCAGCCTACTTGATTTTCAAGAAAAACGTTAAAACAGATTCCCGGGACTTAGCCGTTTTTTAGAAGATTTTTTCTTTCAGAACCCTCAGGTATACAAGACTTTTATACTTTCAAAATGATGGCTAACCTACATTCAGTTAGGTTCTAATGTCAAGGGTGTTGCCTGCAAAGGAAATGATCAAGAGGTTAGGATTAGACGTCTCTATGCGACTTGGGAAGGCGTACCTGGTGTCGATATGAGAATTTTTGCACTTTGAAACTGGACGATGGAGGTTAGAATTCGCCTTAACGTTACTGCCAAGCAAAAGGGCCTTTGAGGTTATAGAAATTTCGAACTGCGAATGCGTACCGGGTGTCTCTTTCTGGAAAATGTGAAGGGCGAAACACCGTGGAATTTTACGATACATTTCGGAGGTTAGATTCGCCGTCAGTCGCGCTTTCGAGGTTATGGCGGGAAGTCAAACCGCCACTTGAGGGTGCATATACGCGGTGTCGACATGCGGATTTTTTCGCCAGCCGAAGAACTCGCACCTGTTGAATATCTGCGACTTCGAAACGGACGTCTACGGGGGTGACAATTTCAAGTTACCGAACACCTGTTGAATAATTGCGCTTTTTCGAAGCGGTCGACGCGGAGGGTTGGAATTTTGATTTTTGCCGCCAAAACAACATCTCTTAGGTTATGGACGACTTTCAGACTGCGAATTTAGTTGGAAATTTACGATACAACATAACCTCGAAATTCTTTAAGCGACCGTTACTCCTCTGCCATTAGAGATACGGGGTTGCCGTTTGTTTTGATTGTAAGCAGATAGGGAGAGGAAAAAAAATGGATGACGAAAATTGTTCATGGCTACCTCGATTTTGACTGAACAAGTGCAACTTTGCTATCTTTAGAGATAGGAGATCCGGGTTTCCTTTGTTGGGTTGCCAGGGCGAAATGATTGAGAAATGAGAGAAATGATTGTGAAGAAATGATTGTGAAAAAAAAAATTCCATGGCCTACTCGATTTCGCCGGAAAATACAACTTTTTTATGCGACGAGATAGAAAGACGGGACAAAGTGCGTTAGGTAGAGGATGTAAAATGACGCTGCGCCGAAAGCCTGTTGCCTGCATGTTTTTTTTTGACAGCTGCAACGAAAGTTTATTATGAAAGGTTTTTCTGGTTGGAAAAGTCCTAGATATATATATAGATAAGATTTAAGCGATTATCATATTCGATTATTATATTTATAATTTATATAAGATATATCCACTTAAAATTGTAAAATAAATATTTCTCCTATTTTTCGCACACGCTATAATATCAAGTTTTCCATATAAAAAAGCGATTGGAAGAAAATATACTACCTTTTATGTTGCGAAGCACCACAAATCCTTTGCCTGATATTCCGATGGAAAAATTGGAAAAAAGCATTTTTTAATTAATATTTTTTATCCAAAAAAACCGACATATATTTTGTCTTAAAGAAAGAAAATTCGATTTAATTGTTTATTGAAACAGTTGCTCCATGTAGACGCTATACTTAAATCTATAATATTTTTACGAGTTGGTACGTTTTTGTTTGGAACCTCTCACTGCGTATAAGAATCCGGCCTTACTTTACCTTTTAATTTTTTTTGAACGCCCTGTAGAGCTACGGTAATGCAAATTGGTACGTTTGGGTTTCCAACAACGCTGAATAAGAAACCGGCATTGATTTTCCTCTTAAAAATCCCTAACTAGCAATTCGCCCACCTGCGCTGGCGCGCAGGGTGGGCGTCTCCCCAGGCCTGCGGCGGGCGGCGGCTTCGCCGCCGCAACCTTCTTTACTGCAACTCACGCGGGGACTTCGAACGTCTGGTCAGTGCGGCGACTTCGCCGCCGCCGAAGTTCGGCCGCTTCGCGGCCTCACATCCCCCTCGCGATAGATGCCCCTCAGCTTATTGCCACACTCGGCCTTCGGCCTCGTGCGCAAGCTGTTGGGCTCTGCCGGCCATTGCTCCTCGCTTCGCTCGTCGCGACTGGCTTCTTTTGGGTAATTCGCGCGTGGGCTCTGCCGGCCATTGCTCCTCGCTTCGCTCGTCGCGACAGGCTTCTTTTGGGTAACTCGCGCGTGGGCTCTGCCGTCCATTGCTCCTCGCTTCGCTCGTCGCGATAGGCTTCTTTTGGGTAACTCGCGCGTGGGCTCTGCCGGCCATTGCTCCTCGCTTCGCTCGTCGCGCCAGGCTTCTTTTGGGTAACTCGCGCGTGGGCTCTGCCGGCCATTGCTCCTCGCTTCGCTCGTCGCGACAGGCTTCTTTTGGGTAACTCGCGCGTGGGCTCTGCCGTACATTGCTCCTCGCTTCGCTCGTCGCGACAGGCTTCTTTTGGGTAACTCGCGCGTGGGCTCTGCCGTACATTGCTCCTCGCTTCGCTCGTCGCGACAGGCTTCTTTTGGGTAACTCGCGCGTGGGCTCTGCCGGCCATTGCTCCTCGCTTCGCTCGTCGCGCCAGGCTTCTTTTGGGTAACTCGCGCGTGGGCTCTGCCGGCCCTTGCTCCTCGCTTCGATCGTCGCGACAGGCTTCTTTTGGGTAGCTCACGCGTGGGCGCTGCCGGCCATTGCTCCTCGCTTCGCTCGTCGCTTCAGGCTTCTTCTGGGTAACTCGCGCGAGGGCTCTGCCGTACATTGCTCCTCGCTTCGCTCGTCGCTACAGGCTTCTTTTGGGTAACTCGCGCGTGGGCTCTGCCGGCCATTGCTCCTCGCTTCGCTCGTCGCGACAGGCTTCTTTTGGGTAACTCGCGCGTGGGCTCTGCCGTACATTGCTCCTCGCTTCGCTCGTCGCGACAGGCTTCTTTTGGGTAACTCGCGCGTGGGCTCTGCCGGCCATTGCTCCTCGCTTCGCTCGTCGCGACAGGCTTCTTTTGGGTAACTCGCGCGTGGGCTCTGCCGTGCATTGCTCCTCGCTTCGCTCGTCGCGACAGGCTTCTTTTGGGTGACTCGCGCGTGCGCTCTGCCGGCCATTGCTCCTCGCTTCGCTCGTCGCGACAGGCTTCTTTTGGATGAGTCGCGCGTGGGCTCTGCCGGACATTGCTCCTCGCTTCGCTCGTCGCGACGGGCTTCTTTTGGGTAACTCGCGCGGGGGCTCTGCCGGCCATTGCTCCTCTCTTCGCTTGTCGCGACAGGCTTCTTTCGGGTAACTCGCGCGTGGGCTCTGCCGTGCATTGCTCCTCGCTTCGCTCGTCGCGACAGGCTTCTTTTGGGTGACTCGCGCGTGCGCTCTGCCGGCCATTGCTCCTCGCTTCGCTCGTCGCGACAGGCTTCTTTTGGGTAACCCGCGCGTGGGCTCTGCCGGACATTGCTCCTCGCTTCGCTCGTCGCGAGAGGCTTCTTTTGGGTAACTCGCGCGTGGGCTCTGCCGGCCATTGCTCCTCGCTTCGCTCGTCGCGATTTGCTAAAATCGATATTTTCCAAGTAATCAAGGCAGCTGAGAAAAAATGTCTCAAGTAACTTTTTTTTTGTTTTTTAGTGCTCTTTTCATCCCAGCAGGAACCAAGTCTGTATCTCGGAAAGTGAAAAAGTTTCCGTTGTTTTCCCTAAAATCAAGTAGGCGGGGAAATTTTCTTTCTCGTCGTTTTTCTTCCTTCCCCCCACCCGTTCGATCGCCGCCGGAACGAAATTTTTATCTCGCCAAACAAAAAAGTTGTATCGGTTCTGGGAAAGCCGAGTGTGCCATGGAAAACTTTTTTTTTCGATAATTTCCCCCTCGCCATATCGAGCCGACCAAAAAAACCTATCTCTATTAATAAGAAAGTTATTCACTTAAGAAAAATCCAAGTAGGCCATGGAAAAAAATTTTTCTGCGCAGCGTCATTTTACATCCTCTACCTAACGCACTTTGTCCCGTCTTTCTATCTCGTCGCATAGAAAAGTTGTGTTTTCCGGCGAAACCGAGTAGGCCATGGAATTTTTTTTTCACATTTCTCAATCATTTCGCCCCGGCATCCCAACAAAGGAAACCCGGATCTCCTATCTCTAAAGATAGCAAAGTTGCATTTGTTCTGTCAAAATCGAGGTGGCCCATCTGCTTACAATAAAAACAAACGGCAACCCCGTATCTCTAGCGGCATAGGAGTTACGGCCGCTTAAAGAATTTCGAGGTTATGTTGTATCGTAAATTTCCAACTAAATTCGCAGCCTGAAAGTCGTCCATAACCTAAGGGACGATGTTTTGGCGGCAAAAATCAAAAATTCCAACCCTCCGCGTCGACAGCTTCGAAAAAGCGCAAATTATCAACAGGTGTTCGGTAACTTGAAATTGTCACCCCCGTATACGTCCATTTCGAAGTCGCAGATATTTAACAGGTGCGAGTTCTTCGGCCGGCGAAAAAATCCGCACGTCGACACCGCGTATATGCACCCTCAAGTGGCGGTTTGACTTCTCGCCATAACCTCGAAGGCGCGACTGACGGCGAATCTAACCTCCGAAATGCATCGTAAAATTCCACGTTGTTTCGCCCATCACATTTTCCAGAAAGAGACACCCGGTACACCAAGTCGCATATCGACGTCTGATCCTAACCCCTAGATCATTTCCTTTGCTATACACCCCTGTCATAGGAATCTAACCTGAATGTAGGTTAGCCATCATTTTGAAAGTATAAAAGTCTCGTATACCTGAGGGTTCTGAAAGAAAAAATCTTCTCAAAAAACGGCTAAGTCCAGGGAATCTGTTTTATCGTTTTTCTTGAAAATCAAGTAGGCTGAAAAAAATTGTTTCAAGTAACTTATATTTTCTTTCGCGTGTCCTTTACATCCCAGAAGGAACCAAGTTTCTACCTTTGAAATCGAAAATGTAGCAGGCGTTTTCTCGAAAATCCAGTAGGTGGACGAAAAATTTTTTTCGGGTAAAATATACAGGGTGTTGCGAGAAAGTGTGCGTGCACTTTTCCGTTGTTCCCTATCTCCGAAAATGAAAAAGTTTCGCGTATTTTCTCGAAAACCAAGTAGGCGGGGGAAAATTTTTTCACGTCGGTTTCCTTTCTTTCCCGTACACATTCCATCCCAACAGAAAGGAAATTTTTATTTCGCTAAACAAAAGAGTTGTAACTGTTCTGGGAAAACTGAGAGTGTCATAAGAAAAAAATATATCGATAATTATACCCTCGGCATTTGGAGTAGAAAAAAAACGAAGTCTTTATCTCTACCAATAAAAAAGTTATACACGTCCAAAAAATCGTCAAAAACCATGGAAAATTTTCCTCGCATTTGGCATCGAAAAAATAAACAGTCTCTATCTC
Source organism: Pseudeuparius sepicola (assembly GCA_963920635.1). Taxonomy (NCBI): domain Eukaryota; kingdom Metazoa; phylum Arthropoda; class Insecta; order Coleoptera; family Anthribidae; genus Pseudeuparius; species Pseudeuparius sepicola. The sequence goes on from OY987301.1 coordinate 52,428,107, forward strand.
CACTAATAATAAAGTTATTCACCTTCGAAATGTATCGTAAAATTCCGCGTTGTTTCGCCCATCACATTTTCCAGAAACACACACCCGGTACGCATTCGCAGTTTGACATCTCTAAAACCTCAAAGGCCCTTTTGCTTGGCAGTAACGTGAAGGCGAATTCTAACTTCCCATCGTCCAGTTTAAAAGTGCAAAAATTCTCATATCGACACCAGGTACTTCTTCCCAAGTCGCATATCGACGTCTAATCCTAACCCCTAGATCATTTCCTTTGCTTTACACCCCTGTCATGGGAATCTAACCTGAATGTAGGTTAGCCATCATTTTGAAAGTATAAAAGTTTCGTATACCTGAGGGTTCTGAAAGAAAAAAATCTTCTCAAAAAAACGGCTAAGTCCCGGGAATCTGTGTTAACGTTTTTCTTGAAAATCAAGTAGGCTGGAAAAAATTGTTTCAAGTAACTTATATTTTCTTTCGCGTGCCCTTTACATCCACGAAGGAACCAAGTTTCTACCTTTGAAAACGAAAATGTAGCACGCGTTTTCTCGAAAATCCAGTAGGTGGACGAAAAATTTTTTTCGGGAAATATACAGGGTGTTTCGAAAAAGTAATCGTGCACTTTTCTGTTTATTCCAATCTCTGAAAATAAAAAAGTTGCGCGTATTTTCTCGAAAACCAAGTAGCGGAGGCAATTTTTTTTCAACACGAATATACAGGGTGTCCAAAAAAGGGCAGTTACCCGCGCCGATTCGCTTCCCTCCAACCCAAGCCAGTTGGAAGGAAGGCATACGCGTCCGTAAGGGAGTTTGGCTTTCAGGAGGACGGGGGGGGGCGCGGGGGTGATTTTTTTCGACACGAATATACAGGGTGTCCAAAAAAAGGGCAGTTACCCGCGTCGATTCTCTTCCCTCCTAACTGAATAATGAATCGTTCATATCGACGCCAGGTATATGCTTTCCCAAGTCGCATAGTGACGTCGAACCTAACCCGAAAATAGGTTAGCCATCATTTTTAACGTTTGAAATTCTAAAAGTCTTGTATACCTGAGAGTTCTGAAAAAAAAAACCGCTCAAAAAAAAACGGCCAAGTCCCGGGAATCCGTTTTATCGTTTTTCTCGAGGATCAAGTAGATTGGTAAAAAATCGTTTCGAGTAACTTTTATTTACTTTCGCGTGCCCCTTACATCCCCGAAGAAACCAAGTTTCTACCTTTGAAAACGAAAAGGTTGCACGCGTTTTCTCGAAAATATAGTCGGCGTAGGAAAAATTTTTCTCAGAAAAAATTTACAGGGTTTCTTCAGATAGTAACAACGCACTTTTCATATTTTTCCGAACTCTATAAATAAAGAAGTTTTCGTTGTTTTCTCTAAAACCAAGTAGGCGGGGAAATTTTCTTTGTCGTCGTTTTTCTTCCTTTCCCCCACCCGTTCGATCGCCGCCGGAACGAAATTTTTATCTCGCCAAACAAAAAAGTTGTATCTGTTCTGGGAAAACCGAGTGTGCCATGGAACATTTTTTTCTTCGATAATTTTGCCCTCGGCATATGGGGCCTATCAAAGAAAACCGCAAGTCTCTATCTCTATTAATAAGAAAGTTATTCACCTAAGAAAAATCCAAGTGGGCCATGGAAAAAAATTTTTTCTGCGCAGCGTCATTTTACATCCTCTACCTAACGCACTTTGTCCCGTCTTTCTATCTAGTCGCATAGAAAAGTTGTGTTTTCCGGCGAAATCGAGTAGGCCATGGACATTTTTTTTTCACGTTTCTCAATCATTTCGCCCCGGCAACCCAACAAAGGAAACCCGGATCTCCTATCTCTAAAGATAGCAAAGTTGCATTTGTTCTGTCAAAATCGAGGTGGCCATGAAAATTTTTCGTCGCCCATTTTTTTCCTCCCCCCATATGCTTACAATCAAAACAAACGGCAACCCCGTATCTCTGACGGCACGGGAGTTACGGCCGCTTAAAGAACTTCGAGGTTATGTTGTGTCGTAAATTTCCAGTTGGAAATTAGTTAAATTCGCAGTCTGAAAGTCGTCCATAACCTAAGGGACGTTGTTTTGGCGGCAAAAATCAAATATTTTCGCCCATCGCATTTTCCAGAAAGAGACACCCGGTACGCATTCGCAGTTTGAAAGTTCTCCGTAACCTAAAAGACGGTTTTTTTTGCCAACCTTCCGCGTCGACCGCTTCGAAAAAAACGCCAGCGTTCAACAGGTGCGCCTATCCTCGGTTCCGTTACCTCGAATTCTCACCCCCGTATCGTCCGGTTCGAAATTGCAAATATTCAACAGGTGTGGGTTTCGCCGAAACGACCCGAACTCTTCCGAATCGCCTTCGGCCGGCCCGAAAATTCACATGTGGACGCCCGGTATGCACCCTCGAGTCGCGGTTTGAGAGCTCGCCGTAACCTAAAAGTGCGATTTTTGGCGTACCTGACGGGAAATTCCAACCTCCGGCCTGTCGAAATATGAAAGTCGAAGAAATCTCATACCCGGCGGTTTCGAAAAAATCCGTCCGAGAAGCCTCCGAAACCACTCTCGGAAATTGCGTGGTTTTTCCTATTTCTCGATTTTTCGGGGGCGCCGGAGCCGTCCGAACCTGGCCCGAAGACATGGAGGAAGCTTCAAAAATTGCGACCTCGCGGCCCCGAGCCTAAATAACGCGGCTACGGCCCGACGAAAAAGGGCAATTTCTTACAATCTCGCGACTTTTCTGACAAATTTTTGGGCGCAGCGTGTTACATAAAAACGATCCGATTTCTGTCGGGAAAAAAGCTTAATATCTCTCGCTTTCACCTCTTTAAAAATCCGAAAAAGTGTTAAATCTCTTAATCAAATTGACCCTTACGACCGGCGAAACTTCTGAACTATTTCTGCACAGACCACGGCATAACAACCCGGAAACTCATCAATATAAGACGTGGTTTATTTGATGTCATTGGCACAATAAACAAGTGGTTTACAGGAACTTTAAATGCGAATGATGGCGATCGGTATAATAAGGCAATCACGGCTCTAGAAAATAATCAGCAAAAAATTGTTAATGAAGTAAATACGAAAATTTCTCTTTTCAAAAAACTAACCGAAAACTATGAAAAAACTATTGATTCAATTGTTAATAACCAACAGAGAATATTGGAATATTTTGAAAGATACGAAGAAATCTTAAATTCAGAAACTGACGTTTTATACAAATACACTGTATATTTAAGCATATTAAATCAAATGTTTATAAATGCAAACGTAATTACAATATTTTTGGACAACATAGAAAATTCAGTGACTAGGTTGCATACTGCTGAGAATTTGAGAATTTGATTTATTTTTGATTTGATTTATTTGCTTACATCTTACATTTGGTATCTTACATTTTTACATTTACCTGTCTCCTTTTATACAGTAATAAAGAAAAAAATAATAAAATAATAATAAAAATAATACGGCATTTCTAAATTTCACAAGTGAACACACTTTAACAAAATTGCCTAAACAATGAAGTTATGAAGATACCTTCATTATGTGTTACTTTCTTTTAACATAGTCTTTCATCTACACCTAAGCTAAACAAGCTTGTGTGTGATAGATGAATCACAATGAAAGACCAATTCGTATTATTTATATACATTGTAAAAACACCTAAATTAATTATCAGTCCCTGTGGATCCAAGAAAGGACATTTTGTTTCACTTTTGTTTCCCGTCTGTCTAAGAAGGGCGCAGGACACGAGAGAAGCAACTCAACATGCCTCGATTGACACATTGTTACAGCAATAAATTTAGCAGACTTCTGAATTGCTCCTTGTGTTGCTTTATAAAAACGGTAATTTTTCTATTAAAGAGACTTATACTATTTATTAATTTAAATTCTGGAGGCAACTCATTATAGAATTTAGGAGCAAAATATAAAATGAACCTTAGCGTGGTAGTCTTTGTCATAATCGGAATGTTCACGTGCAGATTCGTTATGCTTCTGGTAGAATAAGCATTGTGTGCAAGAATTCTCAGGTCCTTATATTTGTATGTGAACATAATTACTGATTTTATATACAACAAATTCAGATCTAAAACGTCACATTCATCAAAAAGTTGCTCTGTAGGGTACCGCCTATCCTTCTTACGGACAACCTTTAATAGAAAACGGTGACTTACATTAAGTTCATTTAGTGTAGAAGGATATGCAGCACCCCACACGATCACTCCGTATCGCAGAATTGATTCCGCGAAAGCAATATACAGTATTCTTAAAACCTTGGGAGTAAAAAAGTCACGAATCTCGTAAAACTTGCAGATTAGTTTTCTGATTTTTTTCGATAGTGCGTTCAGATGTGGCGTCCATTTTAGGTTTTTGTCAATGATTATTCCAAGATATTTTATATTGTCAGTCACCGATACAGATCCTATACAACTACAGTGAGCATTATTTTGTATATTCGGACATTGATAGGTGTGAGAATAAATGGTGTCATACCATGGTTGGGCGTTGTTGTATATGCTATAACAAGTAAATTTTGTTTTTTCCACATTCAGTGTTAACAAATTTTGGGCCAACCATTGACGAATCATTGCAAATTCTCTGGAAGCGATCCTCCTTGATTCCTCCCATTCCTGACTCTCTATCAGATACACCGTGTCATCAGCATATGACACAAGTTTTCCCTCTAAGTCCAAGAACAGTAGCTCGTTTATATAGATTGAAAACAAAAGAGGGCCCAACACAGGGCCCTGCGGTACTCCAAACTCAATGATTTTAAAACTACTCATCGTATTATCAACTCTAACACACTGCAGTCTATTTTGAAGATAATCACTTAGAAGTTGATGAGGAATACCCCTAATACCATAGCCCTGCAATCTAGATAAGAGTAGTTCGTGGGACACACTATCGAAGGCTTTTGCCAAGTCAAGAAAAATTGCTAATGGTTTCCTGTTTCCATTAATAGCCCGATGCAAATATCTGGTCACTTCAAACATAGCATCTTACGTCCCTTTAGCCTCCCTAAATCCAAAGTGCATTTCCGAGAGAATCTTGTTAAATTTTAAGTGATCATTTAACCTTGCCTTAATAGACATTTCTAAGATTTTTGCAAAGTTATTGAGGATTGACATAGGCCTGTAGTTACCCCTCTCGTGGATGGCACGACCCTTGTGTATCGGGGTAATCACCGCGATTTTTAGCGGATTTGGGAAAAATCCGCTTTCAAAAGATAAATTACAAATATATACAAGACATGATGAGATTTGTGGAGCAACTTCTTTTATAGTTTTTGCTGTAATTTTATCTATACCTGGTGCAGAATTATTTTTCAGTTTATTAATATTTCTTAGTACTTCCAAATCCGTAACTGGAGACATAAATTAGAACAATTTATGTTTCTATCATGAATTAATTCATTAGCCTCAATGTCATTAGCCATGCCCCTTCCTATATTCGAGAAATATTCACAGAATAACTCAGCAACTTCTTTTCTGTCATCAGTTAGTTCATTTTTGTTATTTTTTATAGCTATCTTCAACTTGGATTTGCTTTTGTTAAGTCCTTCACTGATTATCTTCCAAGTTTTTTTCGTATTATATTTATTTTCATTTATCAAATTTTCAAAATAAGAACGTTTAGTTAATTTCAATTTTCTATTTAAATTGTTTCGATATTGTTTGTAGTATTGAACTAATTGCTGATCATGTTTATTTTTCAATGTCTAAAACTTTAATTTATCCCTAATTCTAATTTCTATCACAAGTTCATGTGATATCCACGGTTTTATTTTTTTTTGAATGGATTTAATTTTAATTGTTTTAGAGGATAGTTCAATATATTGCGTAAATCTCTCAATGAACACTTCGTACGCCAACGTGGGATCTCTTTGAGTATGCAAATCCAGCCATTTTTCTTCACTTAGATATTTCCTTAGTATTTTATAATCAATTCTACAATAATATGAATCATCCATATAATTTAATTTATTATTATCAGCACCACTACTGAACTTTATTTTTACAAGAGTAGCAAAATGATCTGTAATATCACTTACAAGTACCATGGGAGTCAGTGTAACTTCTTTATTACCTGTAATTAATCTCGCAAAAATGTGGTCAATAATACTGGATGACTCAGCTGTAATTCTAGTTGGCGTATTAGTAAGGCTTAGAAAACCATTTGAAGCCATTACGTTTAAATATAAGTTTGTATGAGCATCATTTTTAGACAAGTCAATATTAATATCCCCCAGAAAAATATAATTTTTATCTTTACAAGCTATCTGAAAATAGTTACTTAGTTCATTTATAAATTGGTCGGTATTTGAAGAAAAAACTCTATATGTGGAAATGACACTGAACAACTTTCTACGATATTCAAATTCCAGTACCACAAATGAATTTTCTGTATATTTAAGTACTTCAAAATTTGCCTGAATCTTGTCCGTAACAAAAACAACCACGCCGTCATTCTGATTAAAATTGCCTTCAGAGTAATAAATATTGTAACCGTCAATATCATAGAAATGAACATCAGAAATCTGCCAAGTCTCAGACAAGATAATCAAATCGAATTTATGCTGAATGCTTTCTAACAAAACCAAGAAACTATTGTAATTTTTATTCAGGCTTCTAATGTTCATATGAAACACTGTAAGATCATTCTCTGATTTATCAAGCCGTGGATCAGTATGTTCCGCTATTATATAAGTCTCAGTTTCTGCAAAACTACTTAAATCTGATTCATACTGTAATACATTCATATTTTCTCTATAATAATAATAGGAGATATACCCAAATAATGGCAAATGGTAGACAAAGTGTTTACGAACCCTAAGGTTTAGCTTATTAATTATAATACATTCTGCATTAAACCTACTTTATTGGTCTACCTGCATTATTTCTAGTTTTAACCGGGCTGTACGAAATTCGCTTTTTGTTCTTCTTTATTTGAGTTGGTTTTTGCCTTGTCCACCATCGGTTGAGGTTTACTTGTGTTTGCGTTGGTCCCGATAACTACTGTGTTTTTATTTTGTTGCTGTTCTTGTTGCTTTCGCGTTGTATCTTTTACCGGAACTTCTGCCTCGGATATTTCCTGGTTTTCTTCGTCAGATGTGATATCCTCACTATTTGTTTCTAAGTGTTGTAGTTCTTCTGCTGTAAAGTACTTGTTGTCTATTTCCAGTTTCTTGCCAACAATTCTTGCCTCATGTCCTGTCATGTTTTGCGGTTTGTAAGTGATATCTTCAGATCTTAGATTCTTTTCTTTCTTCCCTTGTTTGGTCATTTGCAATTCTTTTTCCATGATTTTTGAGTGCTTTTAGTTTGTCTATATTAGCGAATAACGTTGCTTTCTTTATATAGGATACAAATTCTATAAGTATGGGGGCGTCTGCAGTTTTTCCAACCTTATATATGTTGTTAATATCTTGAGATGACAGGTTTATGCTCAACAGCTCATTTAATAGTGTTAGTGTGTTGGTTAATAGGTCTTGGCGAGACTTTTCGTGCTGTTTTAGGCCAAATACTATCAAATTATTTTTTCTTTTTTGTTGTTCTAAACTGTTGCAGCGAAGCTTCAATTCTTTATTTTCTTTTTGCAGATGGCCAATTTTTAATTGTAGGGTAGCAATTACGTCCTCAAATTTTCCTGTAATGTCAGTTGTTTGCTTCTCGTTAGCTTTAGTGATTAAGTTGTATAACAGTTGTTGATCTTGTGTTAGGACACTATTTGCCATTCTTTGTGAGAGCTATATTAATCGTTAGTGACCACTGGCGCCAATGTTTTACACAAATCCACCTGTATTATTGCACACCCCAATATTTTGACGATAAATGATTTGTATGATATATTAAAGCAACTAACTCAAATTTATACAAAAGAAGAAATTTTAGATGTCGAAGTATTTGATTGGTACTCAGTAATAAAAACTAATTGTTTCTTTGTGAATAAAGAATTAATATTTGCTTTAGAGGTCCCAATAATCAATCCAGATACATATCAATACTTCCATCTGATTCCAATTCCCACAAAAAATCACACCATTATTTTGCCCCAAAAACCCTATTTAGCCCTTGGCGATAAGAACTACCAGTATATGAACAACCCATGTGAAGAAATCAATGGAACGTTTGTCTGCCTACACGAATCAGTTATCGACAACCCCGAGACTGACTGCACAGCAGCTCTTATCAATGGAAAGGAAAGACAAAACAACTGCCAATCAATCAATATTCGACCACCAAAGGAAGCTGTAGAGAAAATAAACAACGAATACTTAATAGTCGCACATCGATCGAAGCTAGAAACAAATTGTCATGGACCTGAATACAAAATTATTGACGGAACCAACCTAATAAAAATAGGAAAAAACTGCACAGTGAAAATCAACAGAACAACATATGGAAACAGAGAAACTTCAGGAACAACGCACCCGTTGGTGTTGCCAAATGTGTACCAAATAAAAGCCAGTCAAAAACAAAATCATCAAAAATTGGTATTTGATAACATCCCGTTAAAAGAACTACACAATCTTCAAACAAGCATCGATTCAATTGATCCAATATTTATCCAAAACATCGAAACCAATACATCTCTCAGTAGAGAAGAAAAGAAGAAAGAAAACTTGCCCCCTTCGGTTGTCTTCGACCCCTCAGTGGTCATTTAAAGGAGGGAGAAGTTACATACACCAGTTAAGTAACTTTTTCTCGAGGTGAATAAATTACATTGGATAGTTTGGTTTCAATTTCATTGAGCATGGGTTCTAAATTATTATAGTTATTTTGCAAACTTGCAGTGAATATGAATTTAGTTTCTTTAGTAACTGATTTATTAAAGTTACTGTAGCTTTCCCTAAGGTTATTAATTTGTTTCTCCAATTCTTGAAATTTTACATAATGTAAAAAGGTGTGTCTACTTGAAATTATTTTGGCTTTTCCTAATGAAAAAGGTAATATACCAGGAGTATCATTTATAGGAATGATCTCAACTGTAGGAAGGGCTAGGGTTAGGAATAGGTTAGTTATTATCGTCAGGGTTATTGTCAGCGTCGTCTTCATGATGTTCCTGTAACGATTGAGTGTTTGTTATTTTTTTTTGTCTTTTTAATTTACTTTTATGGACTATTGCAGTGTCAAGTTTTGCTTTAATATCGTCATTTGAAAGTAACGTTGCTTTTTTTGTATTTAGGTTTGTATTTTGACCTGAATTTTTGTTTCAAATAAACAGTGATGTTCGCGGGGTATTCTATAGGATCCTCTCGCGTTTCGCTTCGTTTAGCAATAACTTTTTCTTTTCTATTTTCGTTTAGTTCTTGAATTTTTTTATATAAAATTTTTGTTTATTTCTATGTTCTTGAATGTATTCGTTCATTAGCATTTCTTGTGTGATGTAAACCACTTGTTTATTGTGCCAATGACATTAAATAAACCACGTCTTATATTGATGAGTTTCCGGGTTGTTATGCCGTGGTCTGTGCAGAAATAGTTCAGAAGTTTCGCCGGTCGTAGCTGCCGGCATCTTCAGTAGTTCTACTCCGGTTGTGGAGAGGTGACTGGCTGTCGAGAGGTGACTAATGTCAACTGCGATCTGGTCACTCTTCTTATACCAGGACTTGTTCGTGTAGACTGAGATTGAATTGTTGGAGGGAACGTATTGGTGGGGGCGATATAGAGGTAATGATGCGGTCGCCTCCGCTCTGCCCCCTCTATATCGCCCCCACCAATTGAATGTATTCGTTCATTAGCATTTCTTGTGTGATGTCAAATGGATCGAGATTATCAGTATGTCCACTTATGATATTAAATGGTGTCTGTTTCGTAACACTATGTATAGAGTTATTGTAGTAGGCCAAGATGGCATCCTACTATTTTTGTCTGTAAGTCTTAAGCATCGAATTGTTTCAGAAAGCGTGGAGTGTAACCTCTCTACCGGGCTATTACTATTTGGATTATACGGGGTGGTCACGTGAAGTTCGATTTTGTGTAGATTGATAAAGTCCTTTACTACGCTATTGTTAAATTCTGGACCTCCGTCCGATATGATACGGCGGGGTAAACCATGATGTGAAGCAAATTGCAGAAAACAATCGATGGTGTTTATTCCACTGCACCCTACAATTTTGTAAGCCTGTGCGTAACGTGAGAAGGTATCAATTAACGTGAGAAATTTTTGGCCTTCGATTTGGAAGGTATCCACGTGTATTGTTTGAAGAGGTTTAGAAGTATTAGGAGTCAGGTTAAATTTTATCTTTGGAGGGTTCCTGTCATATTTTGACATTTGACAAATTTGACAATTATTAATATATTTTTCAACGACTTGTCTTATTTTTGTCCAATAGAATTTAGATTTAAGAAACATTTCAGTTTCATTTATGCCCCTGTGGCAGGTTTTCGTTTCATGGGTGTACTTTATTTTTAGTTGTTGTTCGTCAAAGTCTTCTATGTCTGTCAAAAATTTGGTACATCTTAAAAGTTTAAAAGATGAATTTTTGAAAGTGTTTTGGACTATAACACAAAATCTATCGATGATTTCTAGGTTTTTGAAAAATAGGCAGTATGTGTTTTTGTTTTCGACGTACTCTTTTATTAAGGAGATAACTTCTGATTCAAAATTTTGAAAGGGTAGTGAATCTTTTAAGCGAGTCTTTTCTTGAAAATGTTTAGATCGAATAACATATTTTTTGTTTAATGTGTTATTAGCAGAGATTATAATTTGGTTTTGGTACGAGTTTATTGATTTTTCAGTTATAGGGATTGTCAAAACAGGGTCTTCGAAGGCTGTGTGAACAGTGTCATCGTCACTAGTATTGTCATTATCGTTGTTTTGTGTTGGTGGAACATTGAATGGGGGCCTAATTTGTATGTCAGAAAGGATTTTGATTTTGGGTTTATTTCTTACTTAAGACGTACTGTATAATATCATCTGATATTAAAGGGAGTTCATTCGCGTTTTCTAGGAAATCGGATATGTCTTTATTTATGTCGCCGGGATCTGCTACAACAGATTGCGTTTCGACAGCATTTATCTCTATGCGAGATAGTGCGTCAGCGTTCGTGTTAAATTTGCCTTTTTTTATAGCAGATCTCATAGTCGTACTCTTCGAGTTTTAGTCTCCACCGAATAAGTCGTGAGTTGGGGTCTTTTAAGGAAAATAACCACTGGAGTGGTTTGTGGTCACTATCGATTGTGATTTTTTTCCGAATAAATATGGCCGAAAATATTTTACGGCCCAAATTATGGCTAGTAGCTCTTTCTCTGTTACACTATAGTCAATTTCTGCGGGGTTAAGCGTCCTTGAGGCATAAGCGATTGGTCGGTCTTGTTCTATGGGTCCTTGCGATAAGATAGCTCCGAGTGCGTAATTGGATGCGTCGGTTGTCAAATTAAATGATCGCGAAAAGTCCGGATATTGAAGAATAGTATCGTTTGAAAGAAGATTTTTTCAGTATTCGAAAGTTTTTATAAAATTTTCGTCATGAACAATTTTTTCGCCTTTCTTTAGACACTCAGTAAAAGGTTTCGTGGTTTTCGCAATTTTTTTATGAATTTCCGATAGTAGCCGAGAAGGCCTAAAAATGATTTTATGTCTCGTGTTGTTTTACGTAATGGAAACTTTTGGATTACTTCGATTTTTCGCGGGTTTGGTTTTATTCCCTCGGGAGTGATAACATGACCAAGAAATTCTACCTCTTTTCGTAGGAATTCTGACTTATCTAACTGTATCTTTAATTTAGACTCTTTTAATCTTTGGAAAACTAGACGTAAATTGGAAATATGTTCTTCGAGACTACTAGAAAACACCATATACACAAGGCAGATTTTATTTTGGAGATCTTTAAGCACGTTATCCATGACGCGTTGGAAAGTCGCGGGAGAGTTTTTAAGTCCAAAAGGCATACGGTTGTATTCATAATGACCGTTTTCAACTGTGAATGCGGTTTTTCCTATGCTATCAGGATCCATTTCTATTTGATGGAATCCTGACGCCAAGTCTAGAGTCGAAAAATACTGACATCGACCGAGTTTATCTAGAATGTCGTTTATATTAGGAATCGGGTAACGATCGTCTATAGTTTTGTCATTTACACGTCTGTAATCTACTACAATTCGCCATTTGACTTTACCGGAGGCGTCTTGTTTTTTCGGTACAATCCATATGGGCGATGACCATGGACTGTTAGAGGGTCGAATAATTCCATCTTCCAACATTTTGTTTATTTGATTTTGTACTTCTATTTTGTGTACGAACGGGTAACGATAGGATTTTGTGTGGACAGGAATTCCGTCTTTTGTCTTGATTTCGTGTTTAACAACGTTAGTAAAGCTTAGTTTTTCGTTTTCGAGATGAAAGATGTCTGAAAATTCCTTGCAGAGTTTTAAAAGTTTATGATTTAGCAATTTCCGCAGTAGTTAATAATAGCGGATTGAAAATAGTCCCCCCACCCCGTTTTTGGTCCCCCCACTCCTTTTTCGTACATTACCCCCCACTCCTACGCCCCTGGTAGGCCCCGCCCACTTTTCCCCCGCGCATGCGCGACGAGCGCATGACCTCTCCCCCGCACCCGGCAGCCATCATACCGTGTAATTGCGGCGTAATGAGAAATTACAATGCCGCGGGTCCATATGTCTATTTATTGGTTAAGTACCGTATGTACGTGAAGAAATATTTAAAATAGATACAATCACTCTCATTTCCCGCGCTTTTGTTGCCTAATTAGCAATATTTATCCCCCTTGCAATGAAAAAACATTACATGGACTGTCAATGTCAATTTATTGTTTAAGTACCGTTTATACCTACATAAATATTTAAAATAGGTACAAGTACTCTCATTTCCAGCACTTTTTGTCTAATTAGCTATATTTATCCCCTTTGCAATGAAAAAACATTACATAAACTGCACTGTATAGCGTATTAGGCTCTATTTACTCATAATTAACCTCTATTTACCTCAGATCTAATAAAAAAATAAGCTTACTGTCATTTCCTACATTTTCGACTAATTACACAATAATTTACCCCTTTGCAATGAAAAAAATACAGTGTATATGATGCCCTATATTCATGTAATAAACAAAAATAACTTCTATATGTCCTACATCTACTAAAATTACAAACCTACAACGCTTTGTACTTTGTCTAGCCCCCTTCACATAATTAGCTTGTAAAATGCTAGCCAACGCCCTAGAAATTCCCAAAACAAAGAAAAATAATAGGTGTACTTACTTTAAAGTGAATAGGTACTCCTAAGAAGAATAATGTAAGGATAACAGAAAGCACTCAAACAGAGAAACCGCACATTATTGGGTGTCGACCGCAACGTTGCCGAACGATTCCACCCACATAAGTGTGCAATATCAAGACTACACCATGAAAATCAGCCGAGATTACGGATAGTTCAACGGATCCGGCAAACGCAAGAGTACCTGGTATTGATTTTTTCTCGCTTCTAATAAAGAACAAAGGAGACGCAGGCCACCAGGCATCGTTGGTACCTGTGGCGCCCCCCTAGGCATCGGTGGCGGTGCCAGCGACCCGATACTTTGAGGGTGCAGCGTGGGCCGTACTCCGCCAGAACGGTAGACACAGAGCCGGAGTAGAGAATATTTTAACAGTATAATTTGAAATGAAAAACAAATTGAAGGCGGATACATTGCAATGATTTTATATACGAGTACCTACATGTACTAGTGGAATTAAAGGATAGCTAATATAGTAATTTACGGAATACCAACGACATAATTCACATATTATAATCTATATGAATACATACCTACACCCAAATATTTTAGTAACTATTATTAAACTCAAGCCCTGTTGTAATACTATATATTTTTTGAGAAGTGTGGGTTATAGGTTAGAGATAAAAGCCGATTTGTTACGTATTTATCCCTATACAATAAAAATACAATGCAAGCATTTTCCCCACATAATTATCCCCATTATTATTTATTTAATAAACAAAATATCAATTATTCTCCTCTTTATACCTACAGAACTATAAAAACTATAGAACTATTAAAAAATAGGTACCCACATACACTTTTCTCGTAAGAAAACCAAAACCTATCCACACATGTGCAATTAGTTTGCGATGTCACAGCCAGTGTCCTAAATCTAATTTTTTTCTGGTAATTATAGATGTAAGACGAGCACAAACCGATTACTTGTTTTCTATTTAATATTATTAGGCATTAACCCGCCACATCTTCGAACAAGTTGGTCGTTCTAGGACAACGTTGCCACGTACTTTACCAAAAAAAATTCAAATGACCACACGGCTCCTTTACACCTACCATGACACGTGCCTCTCTATTTATAGTTTAATCTAAGAGTCAAGTCAGTGAGTTGGCAACATTTCTTTAAAGCTAAAACAGGTTTTAACACCTGTTCTGCCAACTGTATATAGGCTGATATTGATTTTCTCTCGCTTCACAGAAGACGCATGCATGACAAATCTGGGTATGCAGAGGCAGTGGCGTAGTATAAATAAAAAACAAATTAAAAAGCAGATAATATATTGCAGTGCTTTTATATTATTTCAGAGTACACGTATAGGTACACGTACTAGCGAAATTAAAGTATAACATTAACAGATTTATACAATTATCCCCCTTTGCGATAAAAATCAATACCCGCCTCTGTATGCTTTATTCTAACTTGTTAATAATTATTTAATAATACACAAATTTATTGTATTCCATCCATATTCTTACATAATTTCTCTTGTTTTCTTTCTAAGCTATATTTCCTATAATAATTGGAGTAATAATAAACATAATATATTATATATTTACCCCTTTGCTGTAAAGAGATTATATTGCACGCCCTGTATAGCATTATGATTTCTCTCACATTTCTCATACAGTTAGAATCATTTTATTAATTATTAACTTATTCCTCCTCCCTCATACATTTTATCTATTTTAAATCAATTAATCAGAAATGAAACCTTGTAAAAAAATATCTAATAACACTTTTCGAATACATTATACTTAAATAGATACAACGGGATGTCATATAAAATATTATATTGACTCAACAAACAAAATGGTCGATATTTCTAGGTGTATTTTTACACAGCGTGTTCCCAATCAAAAAATATCACGCTTCTACAGAATGCACATGCGTAATGTGGAAAGCACTTGACTATACAGGGAGCACCAAAGAACCGTGAAAACACAATTTAAGACTATGGGTAAGTGTTAGATACAGGATGCACCAGACGAACACAAATGCAGGGAAGTGTTAAAAAAATTTTGTATATTTAAATGCGTTTTTATTTCGTTTTGGATTATGTAACAACTAAAAAATAATACACACCAAAGATAATATAATTCTTTATTGATCAATTTTTAAAAATACAAGTAATATATCTACTTATGTCTATAAGGTATTATACCCGATTACTGCAAGAAGTCTGGATTTTGTCAGATGACAATAATTATTCACAAAATCCCTAGGAATTTTCTATTTGCTATCGTTATTACTGTTTGTGTTATGCAAATGGGATCGCCTCTGACCTGAACTTATGACCGGATTGCATTTTGCTGCATTGATGCCAACATAGGATGTAAAAATTACCAATAGAAAGCCCTGGTAACAACAAAGGCAATTAGATTTTCAGTATAGAATAATTTTTAATTGTCTAATATCAGATTTTGAAAATAAACATATTATGAAAAGACGAAATATTGCTTAGGTACGGAGGAATGGATGTCAAGAATTTAAAATAAGGAAACAGTGTATACATATAATATAACAGAAATATTAACTAACTAGTAAGTGTCTATGTTATATTTGAATACAATTTAATATTTTGGTAAATGGTACTAAGACTAGTAATGTCTAACACTGAATTAGATAGATACCAAACTCATCCAAAACCTCGGTATAATAGGTATGTATAGTAAATAGAACTAGGATAGCAATTGTTCAAATTATTATAAGTATAGAAAAACATAGAATACCATAATAATTCTAGGTAAATTTAACCACAAGTGTTTAATCGTATGGTGTTTATTCACAATGCATACATTTCATTATTTCGATAAATCTCTCACGTCTCAGCTTTATACATGGCAATATTTCTAACATCTTCTCCAGAATCCAAGTAGTTATTTTCCAATAGTTTTTTAATCGTACCTTGACACTACGATACGAGTATAGCCAAAAAGCATCTAATCATAGTCGAATAACCTAACCTAACCTACCTAAATACTGATCT
Organism: Pseudeuparius sepicola; assembly: GCA_963920635.1. Taxonomy (NCBI): domain Eukaryota; kingdom Metazoa; phylum Arthropoda; class Insecta; order Coleoptera; family Anthribidae; genus Pseudeuparius; species Pseudeuparius sepicola. The sequence goes on from OY987301.1 coordinate 52,444,306, forward strand.
ACTCTTGTGATGAGTTATAGTAGGGTTCAAACAATTCTCGAATATAGCGGAATTATTACTCTCTTTTAACAAAAATCGACAATATCTTCCGCAATAAAACATTCAAATAAGTCAACTGGAGACATACTTCTGTAATGAGATGTGTCAGGTTGCGGGAACAATGCATCATCTTTAAACAAAAAGTCCTTCTATTTTACCCATTTACCCACTCAGAAAAATATTGATAACGGTAGGTGCATTATCATCATAATCAGCAACATAAATTTTCCGCTTGTGTCTTACTTGTGTCGGCCTTCGTCTCGAGTTGTCTACCTGACAGATTTTCCAACAAGCCACCAGAATCTTCATCTGCAGAATTCTCGTATGATAATTCCATATTTTCTGGAGATCCGATAATATACCTATTGATTGCACACCATGATTGGAACTCATATCAAACCAAAATTCATAGCTTTCCACTAAATTTGTATAATACGATATATCCAATATAGCATTGAAAAGGTGAGCCAAAAGCCTAGTGTTCCCTATATGAAACACAATCGAATCTAACCAATAAGAAAATATATTTATTGTTTCCCAATACAAGCAATCAAATAAAATGAGATAAGAACTCAACAAAACACTGGTTATTTACAGTACTAGCGATCTAAAATGTAAAAAATATGCACTTTCCTTTTACTCCTCAACAACAGGGTCATGAATACTAATATTTTTTCCATTTTCATTAAGTATGTGAGCAGGATTAATACGATTAATATGAAAAGGCACTAATTTATTATTTATTTTAATATAAACGTGATTTTCTGAGCGTTTCTCGACTTTGAAAGGACCTTCAAAAGGACAAGACAAACTAGAATGTCTAACAGGTACTTCAACAAATACATTATTGCAAGTTTTAATATCTAATGGAATAAAAGGTTTTTTGTTGAGATGCCTATGTATATTTAACGGTTTTAAATTTTGAAAATGTTCCCTATGTAGTGATGTAGTGAAAAATTCACCGGGTAGACGTAAAGTTTGACCATACATTAGCTCCGATGAAGAACACCCTAAATCTTCTTTCAACGAATTTCGTAAACCTAAAAGTACCACGGGTAATTCATCAACCCAGTGATCTGTATTACAGCGTGACATTAGAGCTGCTTTAAGACTTCTATGAAATCTTTCCACCATCCCGTTACTTTGAGGATGATAATATTTGCATATTATGCAGTATCTGCATATTATGCAGTAGTATGAATTTTATAACAGCCTAAAAAGTTTAATAGATCTGATGTAATTTTAGATTCAAATTGAGTACCTTGATCTGTTGTAATGGTTAAAGGGGCTCCAAATCTACATATATATTCTAAAAACAATTTTCTAGCAACAGTATTGGCAGATATATCTCTAAGGGGATATGCTTCTGGCCACCGTGTAAAACGGTCGATAACAGTTAGAATATATCTGTATCCCCGAGAAGATTTTAGTGGACCTACTAAGTCAATATGTATGTGTTCGAATCTGCCTTGTGGAATTTTAAAGTCGGATATTGGACTTCTAGTATGTTTCTTTATTTTTGAAGCTTGACAGCCTATGCAAGATTTTGCCCAAGAAGTTACATCAGAACTTATACGTGGCCAAAAGTACTTGCTGGAAATAAGTTTGCGAGAAGCACGTATACTGGGATGAGAAATACCATGTACTTTATCAAAAAGTAATTTTCGTAATTCTTTAGGTATATATGTTCTTAGTTTTGATTGTGATGTTTCACACCAAACTTTAAGATTAACAATGTGTTGTATTTCGATGTTATTTTGTTGTAGCCTGTGAATTGTTGTAATGTCCAAATCTATATTTTGATGGTTTTCAGAAATTTCAGCTTCTATGCGTGATAGAGCATCAGCAACTGTATTTGATTTTCCTTTTATATGTCTAATATCATTTGTAAATTGCAAAATATATTCCATATGACGTATTTGTCTCGGGCTACGTTCCGATTTGCTAAATAAAGCTGTAGTTAAAGGTTTGTGGTCAGTAAAGCATGTAAAATTTTTACCTTCTAGTATGTGTCTAAAATGAAAAATTGAAGCAAATAATGCATATAGTTCTCGATCAAAAGTTGAATATCGCCTTTCTGCTTCAGAAAGTTTTTTTTGAAAAGAATGCTAAAGGTTCAAAAATCTTTGTTTATTGGTTATATTGTTCCAGAGAAGCGCCAATTGCAATATTTGATGCATCTGCTGTTAAAAATAGTTTACTATTTTCGTTAGTATGCACTAATAAAACTACATCTGCTAATGCGTTTTTAATTTTGTTAAAACTCTCTTGGTATTCCTGATGCCAGTTCACAATATTTTTATTTTTTTGTTTTTGTAAATTTGCAATAAGCTTCTGAAGGGGAATTAAATAATCTGCAAGTTTTGGTAAAAACCGGTGATAAAAATTTATCATGCCTACAAAACGTTGCAACTCTTTTAAGTTTTTAGGTGTAGGAAAATCTCGTATTATTTTAACCTTTCCTTCAGAAGGAGAAATTCCGTTTGAGGTTATTTCATGACCAAGAAAATTTATTTTAGTACAACCAAATTCACATTTTGAAGGTTTTAAACTTATACCATATATACTAAGTCTGTCAAATAACAATTTTAAATGTTCTAAATGTTCACTTTCAGTTTTACTGGCGACCAAAATATCATCTAAATAACAAAATGGAAAATCTAAACCGTCAAGTACCTCATTCATAAATCTTTGAAAGGTTTGTGCAGCATTTCTCAATCCGAACGGCATACGTGTAATTCAACTAAACCAAATGGAGTAGTTATTGCGGTTTTAAAAATGTCTTCTTCTGCAACTGGAATTTGGTGATAGGCCCTCACCAAATCAATTTTTGAGAATATTCTGCAACTGTATAAATTCTGATTAAAACTTTGAATGTGTGGAAGCGGGTACCTATCTGGAGTTGTTACTGAATTTAATTGTCTGTAATCTCCACAAGGTCTCCAGTCATTCGGATCTTTTTTAGGTACCATGTGAAGTGGTGAAGATGCAGAAGAAGAAGATGTGCGACAAATGCCTAATTGCATCATGTGTTCGAATTCAGATTTTGCTACTTTAAATTTTTTTGAATCTAGTCGGCGGGGACGACTAAATAGGGTATTTAACCGTTTTTCAAATTTTATTTTGCTGAAAGCCTGTATTGATGCAGACTACACTAGTAAAATTCGAAACTAAAAATTTTACCTCCTTTGGGAGATAATTGAGTTTAAAATTATTTCCGTTTTTAACGGTTTTCTTAATTTTGACGTCATAATAATTTTGAGCTATGTGAATAGGACCGCGAAGCCTTGAAGCTTTATTCGTTTATTGTACGTTGCCAACTCGTGTGATTTTTCCTTGCACAAAACCCACATTCACTACAGGAGGTGCCATTACTTTACTCTTTGTCAACTTCTTCGCACTGAAACAGAAAGCAAATTAAACACTCTATCTACTCTCATACCTATATAAATGCATCAGGTAGGTAGGTATTTCTTGGAATTTAAATGATTACCTATTTATATTCTTTAGGTACCTACCTACAATAAAATTGAGAAAGAGTGCTTACTAAATTATAGGTTGCTCTCATTTTTTTTAGATAAAGTTTCTAATGTTTGTGAACATTTTAACGACAAGTCAGAAAATGATTTTAGAAAATTTTCGCTTAAGTAATCTTGTTTTGTTATCGGGGGATTAATATTGACTGAATTAATTTCAGATGTTTTATAGGTATCCCAGATTTTATTTGCAATGTCCAAGATTTCATCACTTTGAGATTTACCTGTGGTAGCGAAATTGGTTTTGGCAGCATGTGGGCAATTTCGATTCCCGGTATCGGAACCAATTGTGGTGTGGTTGTTAGTGGCTTCTTATAGAATAAAATACTTTTTGTTGATGTTTTTAAATAATCTGACATTCGTTATTATTTATTGATTATTTTATATGCCTACTTTTACATTTTTTTAACAAATAAAGGTATCTACCATTATTACATGTAAATATTATATATATATATATATATAATAAGGATGTAAGATTAGCGAGTGTAAATGTAATAATCACAAGAAAAGGTGATAATGGGCAAACACTCAAAGTTAACAAAAAGATAAACTAGTAACCGCATACACGTGTTTCATGCTATTTGGCAATCATCAGTACGGTGTAACATTAACCAAATCAAAAGATAGGCATGATTTGGGAAGCAACAAATGAAGTCCAGGCAGGAGCCAACAGCACATTTGCAGCTTCAGTCAGCACATCCCCTATTTTGGGGCTTGTACTAACATCGCCACGGAGGCTGCTAAAGCGACCTGCGTGGAAATCTTCATAACCCAAGATACAATGACAATAAGGATGTAAGATTAGCGAGTGTAAATGTAATAATCACAAGAAAAGGTGATAATGGGCAAACACTCAAAGTTAACAAAAAGATAAACTAGTAACCGCATACACGTGTTTCATGCTATTTGGCAATCATCAGTACGGTGTAACATTAACCAAATCAAAAGATGTTATATTTATGTTCTGAAATATTACGAGAATTTCTAAGTAGAAAAACTTCCAAAGTCGAGTGAGGAATTAATGTTTTGAAAAATGTTTGTTATCCCATCAATTTGAGTTTTTATGTCTAGTAAATATATATCATATAAGAAAACATGTTTACTTTTTATAGCGCGAGCTTGGCCTAATTCAAAAGGGAGAATTCAGGGAGAGTTGATTTTGGATATTTCTATTGTATTCTAAAATGTCACTATTATTTGCAGCAGAAGTAGAAGGATTCTCAGCTTCATTTTCCTGTAACAAAGGAGGTTGTTTTAGCTCCTTCATATGAATTATTTCTTCTTTATTATTATTTTTGTTTTTTATTTTTAATTTATTATGTTCTAAAATTTCGATAATTACGTATGGACCTATAAATTTGTTGCTCTTTTTATTTCTGTTAAGGGGATTTTTCTTAAATACAATTTGATTAACTTTAAAAGAAGGATTTGTATTGCCCTTTGCATTTTTCGTATTAACAATCTTTTCCTTTTCTTTTATTAACCTCGTTTGGACGTCACCATGTACGTGTTTTAATTTTTCCGCGTGATTTTCGACATAGTTTGAGAAGAAGTGTTTAGGAGTAAAAATTTCGGGGTTTCTTAAGTACGTATGACCGTATACTAATTCAAAAGGCGTGAATGTCGTCGAACTGTGTATTGAGCAATTATAACCTAAAACGGCGTAATTTATTAAGTCGGTTTCGTTAGGGAAAGATTCTTTTAAAATTCGCAGGTGTTCTATTATTGTGGAATGGAAACGTTCTACTATACTGTTTGACTTGTGGTGGCCTGGTGTAGTGAAATGAATATCTATTTTTTGTAATTTAAATAATTCCTTAACCGTTTCATTATTGAATTCACGTCCATTGTCTAAAATGATCTGTTGAGGAGTACCAAAAGAACAAAAATATTTTACAAGAGCATCACATATGGTTGTAGCGGATTTTCCGGTAATTAATGTAGCTTGCGCGAATTTCGAGAAAGCGTCAACGAAAGTTAAATAGTTGCTGGTGTCATAATAGAACATCGACATGAACTAACTGGAATGGTTTACAAGGAGTTTCAGTGAATACTTGAGGTACATATGGAGGGTTTCTACCGTATTTGGTTCTTCGCATGCATTTATATATGCAGTAATATCGGATTTCATATTTATCCAAAAATAGTTTCTCTTTAAATAATTTAGTGTTTCTTGTATTCCGCGATGATTCGTTTTTCCTAAATGGTGATTTTTTATTAGTAATAACTGTTCATCTTTGTCCTTTATGGTATTAATTAATTTTGTACATATTATTAGTTTGGGACCTAATCGATTGAAATGCTCTGAGTAAATATTTGAAAATTGTGTTATAAATTGCGAATGAATAAAATAAATGTGGTACGTAGTGTTTGGTTTTAGATATTGCTTTAGAAAATCTAGGATTAATTGCTCATTTGTAATTAAAGGAATTTTGACTGTCATAATTTCTTGGTGCAAATAGTTTTCTTGTTCTACTGAAAGTTTTTCGACATTATTTTTGAAAATATGTATTTGATTGGTTTTTTATTATTAATAATTTCGTCCAAAATAGGTAAACTTTCATTACATATTTCTTTTGAGAGGGAATGGGCAGTTTCGTCATCACTAATTTCTATAGGTGCGTCATTTAATATTGTCGGTCTAGGTTTATCAGGAGGTCGGATTTGTATGTCGGAGTGAAATATTATCTTAGGTTTCGTTCGCGGGACGGGGTCAGCTGTGTGAGTGTCTGGCGTTAATGAACTTGCTTGGGTATTGTTTACATTACTGTTAGAAATTTCTTGGCTTGTACTGGGTAGTTCAAAATTTTCAGGGTTTTCTACATAGTTTCTTAAGAATTCAAAAGTTTCTTGATTTATATCTCCTGGATTATTGACAACAGATTGGGTTTCATGAATATTCAAATTTATACGAGAGAGTGCGTCGACATTGGAGTTTAACTTACCCTTTTTATAAACAATTTTGTAATCATACTCTTCTAATTTGAGACGCCAACGAACCAATTTTGAATTGGGTTCTTTTAAATTAAAAAGCCTCGTGAGGGGGCGATGATCGGTAACTATTGTAAATTTTCGACCATAGAGGTAGGGACGAAAGTACTTACAAGCCCAAACAATGCTCAGTAACTCTTTCTCAATAGTACTGTAATTTTGTTCACTGTCATTTAGGGTGCGTGAGACATAGGCAATAGGTTTGTCTTGTCCAATGGTGCCTTGGGATAATACTGCGCCGATAGCGATGTTGGAAGCATCAGTAATTTTTGACTATGAGTAACTTGAGCGTTCTTCTTTAAACAGAGAGTTAAAGGTTTAGTTATTTTTGCGAAATCTTTAATAAAGCGGCGGTAATATCCAAGTAATCCAAGGAATGATTTTATTTCTTTTTGAGTTTTAGGAATGGGGAATTTTTGAATACAGGAAATTTTTTCGGGATTGGGTTTCACTCCTTCTGATGTAATAATGTGTCCGAGGTAAGCAACAGTTTTTTGTAGAAAGTCGCATTTGTCAAGTTGTACTTTAAAATTCGCGTCACGTAGTCTGTCGAAAACTTTTTTGAGATTAATTATATGTTCTTGGAGAGATGTACTGAAAACTATTATATCATCTAAATATACGAGACAAATTTCGTTTGTTAAACCACGTAAAATATTATCTATTAATCTCTGAAATGTACTGGGTGCATTTTTAAGGCCGAATGGCATTCGTAAGAATTGATAATGTCCAGAATCAGTAGAAAATGCAGTTTTGGGTACATCATTTTCGTCAACTTCAATTTGATGATAACCGGAGGCCAAATCGAGTGTTGTAAAGTAATTCGCACGTCCTGGTCTGTCTAATATGTCCGTTATGTTTGGAAGGGGATATTTGTCACTAACAGTTTTGTCATTTAATTTACGATAGTCGATGACTACTCGCCATTTCCTTTTTTTACTAGCGTCGAGTTTCTTTGGAACGATCCAGATTGGACTGCTCCACGGGGATGTGGATGGTTCAATAATTTTTTGTTGTAACATTTTATCTATTTGGGATTTTACTTCTTGTCGATGGATTTCGGGAAATCTATATGATTTAGTAAAAATAGGTTTTTCGTCTGTGAGATTAATTTTATGTTTGACTTTATTTGTAAAGCTAAGAAGTATTTTTTCACAGTAAAAGATGTCCCTGTATGTATAACAAAGTTTACGTAAAGCGGACTTTTCTTCGTAATTGCAATGATCAAGTCTAATATTTTTTAAATTTGGTTTTAGTAGATTATCTTCAGTTTCTGAGAGTTCTGAATTATCTTCGATTTTGTCGATAAAGTTAATCTCGTTGGGGTTTAAAATTTCAATGTCTAAAGGTTCAGTAATTATGACTTCAAAGGGTTCTAAATTTGGATTTATAATTGTTGTTGTCGCGAAATAATTTTGAATATCAACTACAGCACGAGGGGATTCTAAATTGTTATCAAAATTATTGTAATCTAAAATACCGAGGCAATTTTTATAGCATACTGGAACTTTAACTATTTTTTGAGTTCGAGGTGGTATAATTAAAGAGTGATAACATTTTTGAAAATTTTTCTGTTGTTTTGAATTGGAGTTTTCCGAAAGTAGAGGTATTTGAGTCTTTAGTAATTTATTGTCGAGATCTATATTTGATCGTAGTCTTTTCAATAAGTCCATGCCAATAAGACCGTGATATTTTGGGGCAAAATCATAGATATAAAATTTATAAAATTGATTTACGTTAAAAATGTTGAAAAGTGGAATTATGGCAATTTCATTGTGAAAAGTAATATCGTGAGAGGTCTGAATACTAAAATCTTCATGAAAAATGCAATTACTGTAAAACTTATAAGCTACATCGGGGTTAATTATACTACGGGAACTACCTGTATCTATAAGGAATCTGGCATTAATTTCTAGAATTTCTATATACGTTAAATCGCTCTTATGTAGATGATTTAAGTCAATTATTACGTTGGGTTCTGTGGATTCGAAGCCTGGGAAACTTTTTTAAAACTTTCATAAGTTTCGTTCGGTACGAAATTTTCATCGGAGTTTTCATGGTAAAAATCGGGAAAAATTTCATCGGGATTTTCCGGATTTTCGAGACTTTCGTCGAAGCTAAAATCTGCCTCTTCAATATTGTGGAGTTGTGGAGTTTGGTAATTTTTTGCAAAATTATTTCTGAATTGAGTTTGTATAGTAGGAATTCGTGATGTAGTAGACATCGGTTCAGGTTTATTTTGCGGAGTTATACCGGTGGGTTTAAAAATATTTCTGGAAGTGTTAGGGGCTCCAAATACTTGTTTATTGGTAAAAAATTTAGGGGAAGGCATATTTTGTCGAGGTTGGATGTTTATAGGTGGAGATGGGAATTGAGCTCTTTCGGGAAAATTTTGATTTTGGGAATAATTTTGATTTTGCGAAAAATTGTTATTATTTGGCGGAAACATTGATTGTTGTCGTGGTGTTATAGCTTGTTGATTATTATAAGAATTCATTTTTGGAAAGTGTTGAGGATTTTTATTTGGAAATGTTGAATTTTGAAAATTACTTGTTTGAGATTTTTGGAATAAAATAATGTTTTCTTCTTCAATAACATACGATATTGCGAGTTCTAGACTGTCAGGATTTCTAAAACGAACCATATCTTGGATACGTCCAGATAGACCTCTTATAAAGGTTTTTAGTGAAAGTTCATCATAATTTTTAATTTTAAAAGCACGTTCTTCGTTAGTCATTTCCATTGAAATTATTTTAGAAGCGATGGAACTACGGCACTTTTGTAATCTCTGCCCAAAATGAAAAGATTCATTTTTGAAGAGTCGCGAAACAAGCATTTCTTGCACTAAGCAAACAAGGTTTCTTTGGTCACCGAAACTTAGTCTTAATAATTCTTTTAAATTTGCCCAATTTCTTACGTCAGGTCTACTACCAGCAATAACTAAAGCGTGTCCTGTTAATTTTCCAATAACAGCTCGTATTAGGAAGATATCTATGGGATCAGCGGGATTTGCATTGGAATATGTGGAAATAAGAAAATCACAATGTTCTATAAAAATTTCGAGAGTGTGTGGGTCTCCATTAAAATTTGGAATTGTATCGACATACAATCTAAGCAGACAGAACGAGTTTGAAATATCTTCGAGTGAATCAATTTTGAAATTTAAAATTGAAACTTAAAATGAAATTGAACTTCTTAACCTAACTTAATTATATCTTTTGAAGTATTATATGCTCTAATATTTCGCAAGACGCAATCTTATGAATAGATTCAACTAGAAAAACATATACACTGGATTTCTAGGGACCTAAGACTGACCTGTTTGCCACAGAAAGGACAAGGGAAAGGAAACACGGATTGGCCCTTACCTTGGTCTCTTCCTGGCTCTGCACCTTCAATCGGATCTTGAAGTTCTTGTTTGTTGGGAGTTCGATACTCCAGAAGCGCGAGACCGATGGCGCCACGCAACTCAAACAATCCTACCGACTGCGCCACTTAACTTACGGGATCGGAACAAGATCTTTTTAAAAAATGCAAAGTTTTTTATTGGAAACTAGTACAGAGTCTGATAGTCAAAAGTCGAAAAATGTGGAGCGCGATAGTTTATATAAATTAAGGAAAGCAGAATTCGCAAGATTTCAAGGTGTTCGAGAGTCCATCTAGACTGTGCTGAGTTTGTAGTTTCTACGGCGTAATTTCTATGATGAGGTAGCAACTTCTAGAACATAACTAGCTAATTAGACAAAAAGTGCTGGAAATGAGAGTACTTGTACCTATTTTAAATAGTTATGTAGGTATAAACGGTACTTAAACAATAAATTGACATTGACAGTCCATGTAATGTTTTTTTTTTCATTGCAAAGGTGGTAAATAGAGTAATTAGACAAAAAGCGCGGGAAATGAGAGTAATTGTATCTATTTTAAATATTTCTTCACGTACATACGGTACTTAACCAATAAATAGACATTTATGTGCAAATTTCGCGAAAATATGGACCCGCGGCATTGTAATTACTCATTACGCCGCAATTACACGGTATGATGGCTGCAGGGTGCGGGGGAGAGGTCATGCGCTCGTCGCGCATGCGCGGGGGAAAAGTGGGCGGGGCCTACCAGGGGCGTAGGAGTGGGGGGTAATGTACGAAAAAGGAGTGGGGGGACCAAAAACGGGGGTGGGGCGACTATTTTCAATCCGCTATTATTAACTACTTTCCGCATTCCTGCATCATCAAAGTGTGCCGCCTCATTCTTACTTGACTTAATTTTTGATAGGCAAATAATTGTCCGAAACTTTTTTGTCGAGACATAATGTGTTGCGCCCCTTGCAGCATGATTTATCTGCGTGTTATTTAATGAACCGTTGGTTGTATGGAAAATACCTATATAACCTTTTTTTGTAGAGAATTTCCTGTTCTTCATTTTTTGTCCTATCACAAAAAGTCATACGACTCACGACTCACGAAAAGCGAGAAATTTGAGAAAATAAGAGTTTTATGACCCTTTATCTTAAATAAAAGGATACTTTAGACATTGCTTCCAAAGTTACTTGGATTTTTTTAGCAGATGCTCCTTTTTCCGGCATAATATAACTGGACTTAAGGCACTTATAGATAAGTCAATGTTGAAAGAAATATTGGAACATGAAGAATCGGTCGTATCAAATAGAATTATGATAATTTAGACAAAAACTGTACAACAAATAAAACATCAAACAGAGAATCATTTCGTTTAACGCCTCTATTTCGCATTTTTTTATTTAGGGTTTAAAATGGTCGCCAAATATTCCACCGGTCGGAAGTCCCTTACGCGAGGTATAGGTTGCTATAGGCATTATATAGGTATATGCGTATATGGGTATACCAAACTAAGTAGGTTACTTAATGTGTCTACTATTTTCAAAAAATTAAGTCATCTTACTTTAAAAGCTTTTATTAAAATAAATGGTTCTATAAAGTAGGTATCTACCTAATAAAATGCTGAACAAATTTTTAAAGCCTAATTAAATCAAAGCAGCTAAATAACTTTTTAAAATCAACTATTATTTATCTTCGGTTTCTTCAATTTTTCGACGTCTTCTCAATAAACTCTTTCTGGTAGAAAGTAATCTTGAACTAGATTCTGCTATTTGACTTCCTATTGGTTTAAGAATTACCTCCTCTTTTTCTTTGTTGTCGTCGCCATGAATTTCTAAAAAAATTATATTTGTCTAATTACAAACAAATAAAAACTTCATTGAATACCATTTGTCTTGGATATTTCATCTTCAGGTTGATTAGAACTTGGTCCAACTTTTACCAGTCTTTCCAGAACTTGAGTTAAATGTTTTTCTACTTTACCGACATCTTTAATTTCTTCAAAACTTGTGTGTGATGTTCTCAGTCTATCCTTCTCTGATTTTGCCAACTTTGTTCTAAGAAGGTAACATAGAGAACCATCCATCACATCTTCCCAACTCTAGAAAGAAGGAAAGTCAAAACTTTCACACAGGGTACAGGGTGTTTAATAATTCATGGTCATAAATTCAGGAGTTCATTCTTTGGTGACAATTAGGGTAACTTTTTTTTATAAACATCGTACTTTAAAACCTTTGTTTACAAGATACAGATCTTCAAAATTTTGCGACTAAATGTGGTAAACGATACGCATAGGTATAGTGTGTCATAAATTGTTATATCTAAAATTTAATAATAAAAATAAAGCGTCCCTACATAAATTAATGGTTATTTACATTGCAACATGCGTAAGTGCACTTTTTTGTTCGAGGAGGTCGTGCAAGGACCTCCAAGGAGAATAAAAAAGCTTACGCATCATGCAATGCATTACATATTGCCTACTACCAACAATTTCACATTATACCTAGGGCTAGGTAGATAGGGTTGGCGTCAGACGAAGCCGAACTCTAAAAATCCGTTTTCTTAGGACATTAGTACATTTTTTACTTTTAATACGGTTGAATTATGTATCTGGCTCGAATTTTGATACCTTAGCCATGATTTCTTAGTTCTACTTAGAATCTGATCAAATTCACGTTCACAACTTAAGGACTAGAATTATATCAATTTTCAAGGTTCACAACTGGCCAAACGTGAAAGTAAATATACTTTCACGTTTTACGGCTGATTTCTAAACTAAGCCTACTGGAAATATAATTTTCAGGTTTTTCTTAACTGATTGCCCAACTTTTAGGATCCCCATTAAGTAGCAATACAAGTTATTATACCAATTTCACGTTTTTCTACTGATTGCCAACCCTATTTTTAGGGACAAGTTTTAATCATATTTTTCTACTGATTTCTAGTCAAACTCAAAGGAAAAATCCATTTCACTAATCAAATTTCAGTAACTTCTGTGCCTTTGATGGGTCTCACATTTCTAGTAGGTTACCGAGAATGAAAATTTGAAAAATTAAAAGTCACGTGGAAATTTTATCCACCGAAAAATGGCCCCCCACTATAACTAACTAATTTTTATGTCTTCCACCTACGAGCAAGAACCTTGACTGCCCGATCACCTGACGTACTTGGCAATCGCTAGGTTACCGAGAACGAAAATCTGAAAAATTAAAATTCGCCTGGAAATTTTGGTGCAAATGGTCCCCCAGTATAAATAGTTTTTATGTCTTTCACCTACGAGCAAGAACCTTGAGTATTGTTATCCTATTGAAAATATCTAATTAAACGTAGCCCTCCCAGGTAAAAAGCCTCGGAACATCTAATCTTGCCACCTCAGGTCAGAACTTGTTCTCCGGCTGGGGCGCAGTGGTGCTTTCTACCAACTGTGCTGGAAAATTCAAAACCCTGCTTGCGGTTGCCACTTGGCGATGAATTAATAGTAATTGTCACCCACAATACTTCGGTTGCTTAAGTTTTCTCAAGATTGGGAAAATTCTTAGTACTTGCTGGGGGACTAAGTTTTCCTGTCCTGGAAAATGTCTTCGCGGGCAATTGGTCACGTTTTTACCCATTTATAGGTCCATACATAAGGATTAACATGGGAAAATTGCGCTCGTACCAACATAGCCTATCTACTTATGTTACCCTAAATTTTTGCTTAATATCCATATAAATTATTATAAAGTATTATAGCCGACTCCATAAACTCGTACACATACGAGAGCAGGCTCATCTACTATACCCCTCGCTTATATGACTAGGTCAAAGATCTAGGTTAGGTTAAATTGAATATTGCATTCATCTACGCTTCAGTCGTAGGCAATGCCCACTTATCTAATGAGAAAATTATCAAAATGGAAATAGATATGTTTTATAGGTACAGTTTTCCTAGTTGGAGTAATAATGTTATGTCTAAAATTGGAAGCAAGCAGATGAATTTAAAAAAACCACTGCCAATGGAATCACTACTTCCACATTACTTTTTAAATCCATTATTTCAGAGTAAACTTCAACACTGCACATAAATCCTACAATATATCAATCTATTTTTAACTTTTTAGAATTTTAGAAAGATTGCCAAAACTCAATTCCTTATTGGCCTCTAAAATACAGAAAACAACATACCTATCACTTGCTATTTTAAAATTCGCTCCTACCCCTCACAACCACCCCACTTTATAAAAATGTAAACAATGCTCTCAACGATTATGTAGGTACTAATGTTACAGCTTACACTAACATACGGGTCAGCTGTGCTAAGGTCCTTAGCTACAAATTAAATACTGTTAATTATTTTCATCTCACTTTCACCCTGCGTAGAGCAATTTTGTCCAAAAGCAATTCAAGATTACCTACATATTACACCAAATTTTAAGTCAATACGTTAACAGGTCCGCCAGTGTGGTAGCGGTTTCCAGTGCTACGTAAATTTTTAGGTTACCAGACACCCGTGACTGGTAGTACCAGTTAGTTCTAGCATTACCAGACCCATGTGTCTGGTAAACCCTCATGTAAAGTTTCTTTTCAGATTCAGTTAAATATGTGGTCATCATAACAAATAATTATTTTTCTTTTTGATTTAAATGTGATGCAGAAAATCAAGGTTAAATATCTGACATCATCTGTCAATATGCAAAGTGGCTTATTGTGCCCCTGCTCTAAATGCCTCCAACTTTGGGTAACTAAATTTAAAAAATGCAATTTTCCAGCTAACCAGGAATGACCAATAACGTTACGTTATTTTCATAACGTAAAAAATACGTAGCTTAATTTACGCAAATTTAACAATGGTAAATGCATCAAAAATGACGTAAAAAACAAGTAATAAAATTAGAGTTAATATTACGTCATTACTACGATACAGATATTCCCGAGTAATAAAAATAACGTTATTTTAACGTCATTATTATAGTGGACATTGACGACAGTTCTAAAATTTAAAATATATGACAAATAACTGGCCATAACATATTTACCTGCTTTATTGCTTCACAATTAAAAAATAGGTAGGTATGTGTTCCATTTCCATTCATTAAGCAATCTTATACTTATCTAAATTTGAAAAAAAAGCTAAATAGGTAGGCACTCTCCAATGTAATGTGTGGCGGGCAGAGGATATTATTATTATTTAGTATATTCATGTATGCATGAAAAAAGGATAATAATTATTTGTTTGTATACGCACTTAATAATAAATTTATCAGATTTTTCTTAGTCATTTCAGTCTGTTTGAAATTGGAATAAATTGTCACCATACTTTTATCAGGATAAAGGTCTCGTCAACACCTGGGAAAATAACATCATTTGTGAAAATTATGGCGGGAAATTAATACTTTTTGCAATAACAATAAATAAAGCTTCAATCGCTTTGTTTCAGGATTCGAAAATATTAAATTTAATTGCCAAAGAATATTAAGAAATAAGGTTTTTGAGAATTCAGAATCGCGTCATCTCCTGATTTTTTCATACAGCGCCGCCGCCACCGCCCTCCACAGCGCCGACGCAGTTCGTGACTGCTCCGACAGCCGTGATGAACAGCGAGGGCCCGGGCCGTTCGCCGGTCGCCATTTTTATAGTTGTGATTATTAAAAAAGGAATTTTCAGTATAATTGTCTCAAAACATTTTAAAAATATTTCTTGTCATACATCATGGTATTTGCAATGAAAAGTGCTTTCAAAATCTGAAAAAAGAAATCCAGGTCCGTATTTAAAAAATTAAGTTGAAGATGGTTTCTCAAAAACGAAACGTTGTAGAACAAATCTAAAACCGCCATCTTAAGGCCCGTTAAAAAGTGCCATAAGAAAGTGCTTTTCTTTTTTCTCTATCTATGATAGCAACTTCAGAAAAAAATAAAATCGAAAACGCAAAATTTTACTTTTTTCAAAATAACTCAAAAACGAAAAAACATATTAGAAATCTGTTTGTGCCATTTTATTGACCCCAAATTGCGCAACTTTTTCCCCATTTAACCGTTGCCTTATCTCTCACCGTTTGCAATATCCCCATGCTGTTCATTCTTATCCGGGACACAGTGTACAGACAGTTTCGAAAAAGCACTGCAAAAATTTTAAAAAACTAGAAATTTCCTGGGACTTGGCAAGCACTGAAGATGATAGACGAACAAGGAAGCGGACATTTTTATCTAGCAGCAGATGCAGCAGCGAAGATGACATATCACTGACTCCCAGGCATAAAAGACCACCTCCATTAAAAAGACGTATACCAGAATCGGACAATCCAGGTTTCGATCAAGGTATCGGACAGTCGTTTCTTATTTGATCCCTTTTTTTCCCAAATGACAATACAATATTTTTTGTTTAAAGGTTTGTAGGTACAGTGTTATCCGTTCTAAATAAATAACCGAACTACTATACTAGAAAATAAAATATCTAGTTATTTTCTGAAAATATTTATACTAGTGTTACGTCACAGCGAACATTGCAGCTTTTATATGGCCACAGCATTAAAGTTGCAGTGGTCGAACATTGCAGACCTAAGTAATATAGGCTCCACCCGTTTTTTTATTAATCCAAGTTAACTTGGTACTTTTCAATTGTAGATAATTTACAAAATATGCCTGAAAATGATGAGGTTGAATATGTGAGAAATAATAAGTCTTCTAGAGTTTCCCAAGATACGATTTTGACACCTTTGACACCTATCACTCACACTGAAAAAGAAAACTGCAAGGTTTCATTTCAGGCTTGAAAAAGTCAGGGTAAGTCTACAACACAAAACACCAGTAATGACTGGTAAGAAAGATACTCTACTTATCTTTTATATATTTTAGAATCTCCACAAGCTAGGCCTGTTATAGTTTCTCAAGGCATAAGTTGCAATGTAACTCCCACTGAGACTCATTTGACCGAACAAGAAAACTATACGCCTTTATCCCAAGTCGTGTCCGTGTGCCAAGCTATACCTACATACAGTATAACCTTTTTTGTAAATTTTTCAAAACGGGGTTCCCATAGCTCTCTTTTTATTGTAATTGCTTCGCTCAAAATTGCTGAAGAAAATTGCGAAAAAAGTTAACTCAGTTAAATCTCCTTGTGTGTATTGTAAAAAAATTACAAAAAACCCTGTCAATAACGTTCAGACTATGTTTTTGTATCTTTTGTTTTCCTGATATTAATCCATTATTAAAAATCAACTTCAATTCAAAACTATCACTATACACTAAACGAAAATATAAATATATTTTTGTATACCTATCTATTTCAGAAGAAAAGCTAGCGAGTTACTAGATTCTACAGAATTTAAAATATTACAGAAACATGTTATAAAAGTTGAGGCTCAGAATGAACAAATTATTAATCTGCTTAAAGATCAAGGAAAAGTTCATCAGAAAAGTTTACATAAACCTGATTTAGAAGAACTCCCCCCTATCAAAAATTTGATGAAGATTTTTGGAAACAGACGTGGATCATGGAGTGATTCAGACAGAAATTCATTTGTAGGTTTAATCCCATAAACTTTCTAGTACCGATAATAACTGTATTAATGTATATCGTATATCTTCGATGCCTGGGTGGGTATGGTCTTGTGGCAAAAACAAATAATATATTGAGACATTTACTTTGGGATCTCTTAACTTGCCATTACATTTTTATGGTACCTAATAAGTTGGCATTGAATGACACAAAAATCGTGAACATTATTATAGGTGAGTATGATTATAAAAAGGTATGAAATTAATTGATTTTATGGTAAACGGTTGTAAACAGTTTGATGAAAGTTATACAGGGTCACTGGAAAATATTTCGACAAATATGCATTTTTCGGAGAACTTTATTTGAAAGAAAAAATGGCTTTTTGATGGGCTAGTTTGTGTAAATTCACATTTGAAACACATGACCTACTATTTTCTAAAATGTATTTGTGGCGTAAACAGCTCCATTGAATTTTTTGCGAAAAACCCAATTAAAATTCAATGGACATTGACCTACTTTTAGAGATATTTTTGAAAAACCCGAGAAGTGCTGAAACTTCTTCGGCTTCTAACATTTTTTGCCTACTTTATCAGAATTTGAAAAAATGCCATGGGGTGGGTGCCTTCTTAGCACCCACCCAACAAAATTTATCCAATTATAGCATTCCATGGCCTCGAATGATATACCGTAGAACGGGGGTTTATGAAACATCCGGGGTAATTTGAAACTTTAGCACAATATTTTAAATTATGGCGCCTAATGTCACTCTTGAGTCGATAATGCAGAATTCTACTATAGCAGCTATTTTCTAGATACTCTAAATATGTGATAGCATCCAGCGCAAGTACTGTTTGTGTAAGAGTTTCCTTTGAAAATAATAAAAGAAAATCACTTTAGAAAGTGCCGTTTTTTGGTAAGTTAAAAAGTGTTGCATGGGATTTTCAGATTATAATATTTACCAAATTTTTGACTTATCATAGTTGGGGACAGAGGTCTTGGGATTATTGTAATGCACTAACTTTTCAATTATTTACATTGATAACTATTCCCAGATTGAAATATAGCAAAAATGTCTTTTCCAGGGGTTATATATGAAACATAATGCCACGTAAATATAGACGTCGTTTGGGAGCAAAACAACGAAGAAATTATGCAAAACAGTCGGTAGAAGATGCATTACATGATGTTTTAGATAACCATATGTCATTTCGCCAAGCGGCAGAAAGGCACAGTGTACCTTACGTAACCATATATAGACGTTATAAAGGACTCCATCCAAATGAAAATATAAGTGCTCCGCCGGTTTTATCTAAATTAGAAGAACAACAAATCGTCAAAGCATTGCTTATTGCTGCTAATTTTGGATATTTCATGTCTGAAAAAGATCTATGTTTATTCGTTCAAGACTATCTAAATAGAAAAGGAATAAGGAATATTAGATTTGTCAATAATTTGCCAGGGCCTGACTGGCTTAAGAATTTTTTAAAGAGAAACCCTGAGTTAGCAATTCGGATGTCGGACAACATGAAACGTTGTAGAGCAGAAGTTACCTTAGAAACTCTCAATAGCTATTTTAATCATCTCCACCAATCAATTGTAGGCGTGCCTCCAGAAAATATTATTAATTATGATGAGTCAAACTTATGATCCGGGAAAACAACGGGTTATAGTAAGAAAGGGCGTTAAACATGCCACAAGAAAAATTGACTTTTCTAAATCATCAGTGTCAGTCATGTTTTGTGCAACTGCCAACGGTCTTGCGCTGCCTCCTTATATTGTGTATAAGGCAACACAACTCTACAAGGAGTGGGTTACTGGGGGCCCACCGGGTTCCCAACAAACACTCAACTTCTGGATTTTTAATGGACCATTGCTGTAAATGATGGATTTGTGATGGGATTGGTTAGCCTTCAATGGCCCATTTCAGGTAAAGTGTTGGAATACTACCGATGGAAATATGATAAGAAAACACCAATGGGCCAATAATGGTTCTTTGCCATGCAACCATCAGCAAGGGATGTGCAAATATATGAATGATGTGCCACTTGCGGTCCACTATAGGCAAAAGTCCACATTATTACCTGTACTTATTATTTAAATTACCATGAATGGCAAAACCTGATGAGTTTACCGCGCTTGCGCTGTGTCACTGTTCATCATTTTTACTGCCTTGAGGCCGGCGTCGCTGGCGCCATATTGTGGTCGTGTGTTGCCGTGTGTGCGTGCACGCCGAGTTCGTTCGGTCCATAGTGCATCAAAATGTAGTCAAAATATAAGCCATGCTATATCTGCATGTTGTGAGGAAGCGACTTATAGATGTGGATTATGGATTAGTGCATTGTGTTATGGTAAATAGGTGAAAGATAAGGAAATTTAATATATGAACCTGGGGGCTATGCATACCTGATACCTGCAGGTTAATTCGAAGTTAGAAGATTGAGTCTCACACTGATCCCAACGTAATTTTATTCTTAATCAAACATCCAAAATATTTGTCGGTTTTTAAAGTTAATAGTTAAAAAATTCTAGTTAAAATAAAAAATTAATAGGTATTTGATAATTTCAATACAAATTTATGTTCTTTCTCTTTTCAGGCAAACATTTGGTGTTTTATTACAATTTTGAATTTTTGTTCTTGTCTTTAATTTTTATAGTGATTTATTTTAAGTTTCTTTAGAATTTTGCATTTTTGTTCTTGTTTTCAATATATTAATTGTTTATTATTATTTGCCTTTGATTTAAAAATCACCGTATAGGTAAGTCGGAAACCCGAAAATATACCATTTGATATGTACAAATTAAATGACCAGCAATGTTTGAAGTATAAAAGACCTTTAATGGTCCACTATAATTATAACACACAACCTCTATTGGTACTCCTATGGTGGACCATAAGTAAATTTGCACTGGCCATCCATGCTGGAAAAGTGACTGATGGAACGCAGCCGGCCACCGGGACATGATGGTTTCCATCATCGTTCCAAGGATGCAGTGATGGTTACCCAATACATTTTTACAAATGGCCGATTTATCAGTGTTTGTTGGGTTGTCACTACAACAGAAGTAAAAATGGGTGGCTTGAAAGTGACATTTTTGAAGAATGGTTTTTCAAGGTGCCCTTTCCATATTTGAGGAGATTAGAAGGGAAAAAAATCATGATTGGCGACAACTTGTCAAGCCATCTGAGCTTAAATGTAATTAAAAAATGCGAAGAAGCCAATATAGAGTTTAAATTCTTGCCTCCTCATAGCACCCATCTTTGCCAGCCACTTGATGTGGCATACTTTCGCCCTCTAAAGTCGGCCTGGCGAAAAACGTTAACGGAATGGAAGCTAAGAAATAAAGGTGTCGTTCCAAAGTCTGTTTTCCCTTCACTTTTGAAAAAGGCTTTAGAATTGCTTGCTCCGAAGAGTGAAGCAAATATAAAGGCTGGATTTAAAGCCACTGGCATCTATCCTCCAAATAAAAATGAAGTTCTTAAACACCTTCCGCAAAAAGCAGAGGTCGAGGAGGAACCAACTCGAGATCAAGCACTCGTTGAAAGTTTTACGAATATTATTAAACAACATTTAATTGTAAAAGATTCTGATAAAAGGCACCAAAGAAAAAAAATTCAAATTGAAGCAGGTAAATCAGTGTGTTCCACGGACTTTAGTAAATATGATGAGAGAAACGAAATTATATCAAAAAACGAAAATCAGAATAGAAAGCTTAAAAAATCAAATAAAACTGTAGGAAATTTGGTTGAAGCAAAACATGACGAAAATTTACCCTGTTCTTCCAAAGTCAATATTATATCAAAAAAGAAGAAACCATTAATAGAATTGCAAAATTATACAAATTTCTCCGAGTCTGACCATGAATTACAACAAGATGAAGAAAACTGTGATAAAGTTGAATTCAAAATGGTTGTGAGAGAAATTAGTGATATTAAAAAAGACAAATTTGTCATGTTTGAATCGACAGGTATTATAATTATTGTTTAATATTATCATTGTTGATAAAATAAGATATTCCTTGAAAACGTGTTGCTAGGGATATATATATATATATATATAAATAAAAAAGAACCACAACAGATTAAAGAGTATTACTACTTATTATTTTTGGAGTCAGAAATCAAGAACAATAATTACTAAATTCTAAGTTAACATTCTTCAAATAAGTGGCACACACCATAATACGCCATAATTGGTGACCCCGACGTGATCTTGAAGCAAGAAACATCGAAGAAGAAATTATCGTCGATCCAAAGGAAACAACACAGCCCCAACGGTTCCAGAGGAAGAAACCAGGAAGCAACACAGCCCCTACGTTTCCAGATAGGCCGAAACGAGAAAGCAACACAGCCCCTACGTTTCCAGAGGTGCAGATACGAGGAAGCAACGCAGTCCGAGCCGCAGAAGACCAACAAGTTTGAGAAGAAAATTTCAAATCAAACCTTTTAAATCAGAAGAAAATTCTAATCCAGTACTTATTAATTGTAAGTCAAACTTCACCACAAAATATTTTCTCTTTTAAAAGAATCTAATTTTTCATTTTAAAAATGCCAAATCAAAATTTAATTGCAGGTGATTGTTCTGTTGAAAATGACAATGTCAAAAATATTGAAAATATTTCTTCCATCAGATTTCCACCGTTTTGGATTTCGAAACCAGAAATTTGGTTTACTCAAATTGAAGCTCAATTTATAATTTCTCGAATTACATCTGATAAAACTAAATACCATCTCGTTATAGCAAATTTACCTCTCGATATTGTGACAAATATTTATGATGTTGTTTCAAATCCTCCAGAAGATAATATGTATAAAACCATTAAAGAAATTTTAATTCGCAGATTAACTGCAAGTGAAGAAAAACGTTTAGATGACCTCCTTACTGGAACCGAAATTGGTGATCGAAAACCTTCAGATTTTTACCGAAGCATGCTCAACACTGTTAGTGATTGTAATGTAGTGATGAAAATGATTCTTGTAGCTTTGACAGCATCAGGTAAGGAAAATGTCAACGATTTACTAGAACTTGCTGATAAAATTTGGGAAACTTATAAACCATTATCAAATTTTATTGAATTCAGAAATTAATCAACAAAAGGTTCATCCTCAATCAAATTTTCAAAATAATAATAATAGTAGTTCATCTGATTCAACAAAAGAACTAATCAAAGCTTTTTCTGAATTTTCAGTTAGCTGTCAAAATATTCTTTTATCTATTTCTCAAAAACAAAATTCAATGGAATCTCAAATTAATTATATTCAAACAAATTTGACCTCTCAAAATAATACAATTACTAGATCAAATAATCAATATCAATGCACTACATGCAGAGACCGCTCTAGAAGTAGATCACGTTCTTCTTCTTCTGTAAGAAATTCTATCTGCTATTATCATGAAAAATACAAAAAGAAAGCTGTTAAATGTGCAGGTCCTTGGTGTTTACTTTACGAAACTTTACAAACTAACAAAAATTCAAAAAACGAGTAAATGTTTCGACAACAAATAAAGGGTCTAGAGCAAGTAAGAATACCAGTCGTCGTCTTTTTATAGTTGATGAATTTAATAAATTACAATTTTTAATAGATACTGGTGCAGATGTTTCTGTTATTCCACGTGATGTTTTCAACGATCACAAGAAAGATAAATATATTTTTCTTACAGCTGTAAATGGTTCCTCTATTACCACATATGGCAAGAAACTTCTAAAAGTAAATCTTAACCTGAGACGTGATTTTCCATTTGTTTTCTTTATTGCTGACATATCTCGTCCAATTATTGGTGCTGATTTTCTTGCTCATTATGGTTTATTAGTTGATCTTAAAAATAAACGATTAATTGATATAGAAACTACATTACACACTACTGGTTCTTTAATTCATTCTAATGCTCCAACACCCAAGTTATTTGCTGTCGAAACCAAATATCCTGAACTTCTTAAAAAATATCCTAATGTTATTTCTTCGCCAAATTTTATACTGCCTATTAAACACTCTATAAAGCATCAAATTATTACAGAAGGACATCTTCCTTTTTGTCGACCCCGTAGACTAGACAATAAAAAATACAAAATAGCAAAAGTTGAATTTGAACAAATGGTACAACTAGGTATTTGTAGACCATCTTCATCTTCAGTAGCATCTCCTTTGCATATGGTACCCAAAAAAGATTCTTCTGATTGGCGACCATGCGGTGATTTTCGTCAACTAAATTCTGTTACTATACCTGACAGGTATCCATTACCTCATATTCAAGATTTTAATTTGTTTACTTTTGACTGTAACATTTTTTCAAAAATAGATCTTGTTAGAGCATATCATCAAATACCGGTAGCAGAAGAAGATATTTTTAAAACAGCTATTACTACACCTTTCGGTCTTTTTGAATTCACAAGAATGCCATTTGGTTTACGCAATGCCGCTCAGACATTTCAAAGATTTATTAATGAAGTTACAAAAGGTTTAGATTTTATTTTTGTGTATTTAGATGACATTTTGGTTGCAAGTAAAAATGAAAAACAACATTTAATTCATTTGAATACTTTGTTTGAACGCTTAAACTCTTTTGGTATTAATATCAAATTACCAAAATGTGAATTTGGTGTGACTAAATTAAATTTTTTGGGATATACTATTTCCTCTAAAGGTATATTACCTTCAGAAGAACGTACTGAAATCATTAAAAATTTTCCCGAACCAAAAACTCTTAAACAATTACAACGCTTTATAGGTATGGTCAATTACTATCACAGATTCATCCCAAACTTTGCTAAAGTACTTAGCCCATTAAATAAACTTTCAAGTAAATTACAAAATTGTAAAAATAAACAAAATTTTGATTGGACAAAAGAATGTAAAAATAGTTTTGAAAACGCAAAAAATTTACTTATCAATGCTACAATTTTAGCTCATCCCTGTAATAATGCTAAACTTACTTTAACAACAGACGCATCTAACATTTCTATTGGTGCAGTTCTAGAACAAACTATCAATAATATTACTCAACCTATTGCTTATTTTTCAAAAAAACTTAGCCCTTCTCAAACAAAATATTCTACGTTTGATCGTGAATTATTAGCTATCTATTCAGCAATAAAACACTTTCGTCATTTTTTAGAAGGATATGATTTTACAGTATTTACTGATCATAAACCTTTGACTACAGTGCTTACGTCAAAGACAGAAAAAAGTCCTAGGCAATTTCGCTACCTAGAATATATAAATCAATTTACTTCAACAGACAGAAGCTTATCCGATATCCAATATTACAGCACAGACTGTAGCTAAAACTCTTTTAACTCACTATTTTTCACGTTTTGGTTTACCTCTTACAATAACGCACGATCAAGGTTCACAATTTGAATCAGCTTTATTCTCAGAATTTAGTAAATTTCTCGGTATTCATAAAATACACACATCTACTTATCATCCGCAAAGCAATGGCATGTTAGAGAGATTTCATAGAACATTAAAAGCCGCTCTTACTGCCAGAGGAAATATAAATCGTTGGAAAGATGAACTACCTTTAATATTATTAGGTCTCAGAACCTCAGTAAAGGAAGACCTTCAGTGTTCCTCTGCTGAATTGGTTTATGGACAACCTTTGAGACTACCTGGAGAATGTTTTATTAAATCACAAGAAAACGTTGACACTTTCCCTATTTTAGTTAATTTACAAGAAATGTTTTGTAATTTAAAACCAACAACAGTGAGTAGCCATAATCGAGAAAAACCCTTTGTTTCACCAGCTTTAAAAGATACAAATTATGTTTTTGTTAAAGTTGAAGGTAAAAAAACATCTCTTTCACCAGCTTTCGAAGGTCCTTACAAGGTGATTAACAAATTTTCAAAAACATTTGTTATTTTAAAAAGAAACGAAGAAATGGTAATTAGTATTGACCGTGTTAAACCCGCATTTATTCTTTCAGAAAATTTTAATGATTTTAACGAAAATAAAATTAAAAAAAGAGTTACTTTTGTTTTAAATTAGATTGACATTTAATTCTTCTTAAAGAGGGGAGTATTTGTGGTGCTTGTTTGAATCGACAGGTATTATAATTATTGTTTAATATTATCATTGTTGCTAAAATAAGATATTCCTTGAAAACGTGTTGCTAGGGATATATATATATATATATAAATATATATAAATAATAAAAATAATAATAAATATATATTAAAATAACAAATGTTTTTGAAAATTTGTTAATCACCTTGTAAGGACCTTCGAAAGCTGGTGAAAGAGATGTTTTTTTACCTTCAACTTTAACAAAAACATAATTTGTATCTTTTAAAGCTGGTGAAACAAAGGGTTTTTCTCGATTATGGCTACTCACTGTTGTTGGT
The DNA here is from genome assembly GCA_963920635.1 of Pseudeuparius sepicola. Taxonomy (NCBI): domain Eukaryota; kingdom Metazoa; phylum Arthropoda; class Insecta; order Coleoptera; family Anthribidae; genus Pseudeuparius; species Pseudeuparius sepicola. The sequence continues at coordinate 52,470,042 of OY987301.1, forward strand.
TTTAAATTACAAAACATTTCTTGTAAATTAACTAAAATAGGGAAAGTGTCAACGTTTTCTTGTGATTTAATAAAAAATTCTCCAGGTAGTCTCAAAGGTTGTCCATAAACCAATTCAGCAGAGGAACACTGAAGGTCTTCCTTTACTGAGGTTCTGAGACCTAATAATATTAAAGGTAGTTCATCTTTCCAACGATTTATATTTCCTCTGGCAGTAAGAGCGGCTTTTAATGTTCTATGAAATCTCTCTAACATGCCATTGCTTTGCGGATGATAAGTAGATGTGTGTATTTTATGAATACCGAGAAATTTACTAAATTCTGAGAATAAAGCTGATTCAAATTGTGAACCTTGATCGTGCGTTATTGTAAGAGGTAAACCAAAACGTGAAAAATAGTGAGTTAAAAGAGTTTTAGCTACAGTCTGTGCTGTAATATTGGATATCGGATAAGCTTCTGTCCAACGAGTGAATCTTTCGATAACAGTAAGTATGTATGTACAACCACTTGAAGGAGTAAGAGGGCCTACTAAATCTAGATGTATATGTTCAAAACGACCTTTAGGGGAATTTCAAATTTACTTAAAGGAGATTTTGTATGTCTGTGAATTTTTGAAGTTTGACAATTTAAACAACATTTGGTCCATTTGTCTATGTCTGTATTCATTTTGGGCCAAAAATAACATTTACCAATCATTTGTTTTGTTGCTTTAACTCCCGGGTGTGAAATATTATGTAAATTATTAAATATAGTAAAACGTAAATCTTTAGGAATGTAGATACGTTGTTTGGAAGAAGAGACTTCGCACCAAAGTTTGATTTTTGCAAATGTAACTTCTTCTTGTTGTAAGAAAGAATTAGAGTTGAGTTTTTGATTTTTTAGTAAAAATTGTAGTTCTTCATCAGAATCTTGTGATTTTTTAATAGTTTCGATGTCTATTTTAATTAAATCAAAAGAAGAAATCTCACTGTCAACGCGTGATAGGGTGTCAGCTACAATGTTAGATTCTCCTTTTATATATTGAATGTTTGAAGTAAATTGATTTATATATTCTAGGTAGCGAAATTGCCTAGGACTTTTTTCTGTCTTTGACGTAAGCACTGTAGTCAAAGGTTTATGATCAGTAAATACTGTAAAATCATATCCTTCTAAAAAATGACGAAAGTGTTTTATTGCTGAATAGATAGCTAATAATTCACGATCAAACGTAGAATATTTTGTTTGAGAAGGGCTAAGTTTTTTTGAAAAATAAGCAATAGGTTGAGTAATATTATTGATAGTTTGTTCTAGAACTGCACCAATAGAAATGTTAGATGCGTCTGTTGTTAAAGTAAGTTTAGCATTATTACAGGGATGAGCTAAAATTGTAGCATTGATAAGTAAATTTTTTGCGTTTTCAAAACTATTTTTACATTCTTTTGTCCAATCAAAATTTTGTTTATTTTTACAATTTTGTAATTTACTTGAAAGTTTATTTAATGGGCTAAGTACTTTAGCAAAGTTTGGGATGAATCTGTGATAGTAATTGACCATACCTATAAAGCGTTGTAATTGTTTAAGAGTTTTTGGTTCGGGAAAATTTTTAATGATTTCAGTACGTTCTTCTGAAGGTAATATACCTTTAGAGGAAATAGTATATCCCAAAAAATTTAATTTAGTCACACCAAATTCACATTTTGGTAATTTGATATTAATACCAAAAGAGTTTAAGCGTTCAAACAAAGTATTCAAATGAATTAAATGTTGTTTTTCATTTTTACTTGCAACCAAAATGTCATCTAAATACACAAAAATAAAATCTAAACCTTTTGTAACTTCATTAATAAATCTTTGAAATGTCTGAGCGGCATTGCGTAAACCAAATGGCATTCTTGTGAATTCAAAAAGACCGAAAGGTGTAGTAATAGCTGTTTTAAAAATATCTTCTTCTGCTACCGGTATTTGATGATATGCTCTAACAAGATCTATTTTTGAAAAAATGTTACAGTCAAAAGTAAACAAATTAAAATCTTGAATATGAGGTAATGGATACCTGTCAGGTATAGTAACAGAATTTAGTTGACGAAAATCACCGCATGGTCGCCAATCAGAAGAATCTTTTTTGGGTACCATATGCAAAGGAGATGCTACTGAAGATGAAGATGGTCTACAAATACCTAGTTGTACCATTTGTTCAAATTCAACTTTTGCTATTTTGTATTTTTTATTGTCTAGTCTACGGGGTCGACAAAAAGGAAGATGTCCTTCTGTAATAATTTGATGCTTTATAGAGTGTTTAATACGCAGTATAAAATTTGGCGAAGAAATAACATTAGGATATTTTTTAAGAAGTTCAGGATATTTGGTTTCGACAGCAAATAACTTGGGTGTTGGAGCATTAGAATGAATTAAAGAACCAGTAGTGTGTAATGTAGTTTCTATATCAATTAATCGTTTATTTTTAAGATCAACTAATAAACCATAATGAGCAAGAAAATCAGCACCAATAATTGGACGAGATATGTCAGCAATAAAGAAAACAAATGGAAAATCACGTCTCAGGTTAAGATTTACTTTTAGAAGTTTCTTGCCATATGTGGTAATAGAGGAACCATTTACAGCTGTAAGAAAAATATATTTATCTTTCTTGTGATCGTTGAAAACATCACGTGGAATAACAGAAACATCTGCACCAGTATCTATTAAAAATTGTAATTTATTAAATTCATCAACTATAAAAAGACGACGACTGGTATTCTTACTTGCTCTAGACCCTTTATTTGTTGTCGAAACATTTACTCGTTTTTTGAATTTTTGTTAGTTTGTAAAGTTTCGTAAAGTAAACACCAAGGACCTGCACATTTAACAGCTTTCTTTTTGTATTTTTCATGATAATAGCAGATAGAATTTCTTACAGAAGAAGAAGAACGTGATCTACTTCTAGAGCGGTCTCTGCATGTAGTGCATTGATATTGATTATTTGATCTAGTAATTGTATTATTTTGAGAGGTCAAATTTGTTTGAATATAATTAATTTGAGATTCCATTGAATTTCGTTTTTGAGAAATAGATAAAAGAATATTTTGACAGCTAACTGAAAATTCAGAAAAAGCTTTGATTCAAAATAAAATTAAAAAAAGAGTTACTTTTGTTTTAAATTAGATTGACATTTAATTCTTCTTAAAGAGGGGAGTATTTGTGGTGCTTGTTTGAATCGACAGGTATTATAATTATTGTTTAATATTATCATGGTTGCTAAAATAAGATATTCCTTGAAAACGTCTTGCTAGGGATCTAAATTCTAAGTTAACATTCTTCAAATAAGTGGCACACACCATAATACGCCATATGAATTTAAAAACAACTCAGGAACTAAAAAAGAATGTCTGAAACAATTTGTTTGCAAAGTGGTTGAAGTTAAGAAGAAATGTTTTCAAGTTAGCTGTCTAAGACCCTACATGAACAAGACTAATATTTTTATAAGACCGACGGTTGAAGATATGAATTTTGTCAATTTTGACCAAATTAAATTTATTTTACAAAACCCCGATGTTTTAAAATTTGGCAGATTTAGATTTAAGGAGAGAGTTTTCTAAGTTTTTCAATTTTAAAATTTATATATGTTTATTTTTTATAGAATATTTTTTTATTATACGTTTATATATAGAATGTTTTTTATGTTGTTATGTTTTGCAAAATGAATAAACGAAATAATAACAATGACTGTTCTACTTATTTCCAAGCACTAGAATAAACCGCATTTTTTGAAGTGTAGAACTTAACAATTATACCTCTGTAGGGCCCTTATAAAAAGAGATATATGTATGTTTTTTTTATTTTTTCCTGAAAGTTTCAAAAAGCCCCAAAGTAAGCTTGATTTGGAACAAATGTGAAAATACATGAAGTTACCAATGCAAAACTGTAATTGTTTCATTATCCCCCAAGTCCGGGGTAATATGAAACACCCAGAAACATGTTTTTTTCAAAAACCAAGCTACCCACACAAGAAGTGATGGGGTGTACGTTTAGCTCTAACTAACCCTTACCAAACTTTTTTTAAAATATTTGATAATTGTTCCAATTAAAAAAGTTATTCAAAAGAAGACGAAAAAATCGTTTCATATTCCCCCGTTTTACGGTACTTTCATGTTTAATATATTGTTGTAGATGCAATGTCACGTGTTGATGATAGCAGAACTACCAAAGCAGATGTGCTAAACGCCATAAAGGTATGGTTGAAAGGTGCTCCACAGCAGGATAAGTTTTTTAGAACTGGTCCTAGTTTTGAAGAGAAAAAAATGCCTAAGTCATATTTACCTAAGTATAATGTAAAGTAGTGGGGCCGTGTTAATTATGTTTGTTTTTTATTAATCGTCCTATATACAGTATGTCCACAGAAAAGGTGTTGAATAGGAAAAAATTTATTATTTTTCATTTTATTCAAAAATGTTACTCTTGATAAAAAGTTTTGCTGGTTCTTAAAGTAAGATTGGGATATAATAATTTAACATTTCATTTTCATTTCAAAAAATTGTAAAAAGTAAAATGGTACAAGAGTAAAGTGCACTTATTTGTGAAGAAGTGGAAATAAGTTACTAGGAAAAGGTGTAAGGTGTTCAAAAGTAAAAGGCAGTCTCTAATACCAATTTTTGGAAAAATTGGTCTACTTTGATTTATTTGTAATCTTTAAAATTACCTAATACAAATTAAATTATTCGAAATTAACAAACCACAAGTTCTAAATACATTATTTACTCAAACATACTGCTACCATATCCAGCACATATTTTCGAACGACAATGAAATTCAGATAACCTTCTAATCTCATTTAAAGATATGGATTCTCTAATGTCCTTTAATATCAAAGTAGGCCGATTCTTTCGACAATTGATACTATGAACTATCTTTAGTTTCTAACAACTTTTCCCAATAACTTATTTCTCCATCTTCACATCGAAAGGAAGTTTACTCTTGTACCATTTCACGTTTTTTCAATTTTTTGAACACCCCGTACAAGATATGTTAAATTTGTCTATCCCAATCTTACTTTAAGAACAAGCAAAACTTTTTATCAAGGGTACCTAACTTTTTTCGATAAAATGAAAAATAAGAACGTTTTTCCTCTTCAACACCTTTTCTGTGGACATACTGTATATGTACTAGTAGTTTATATACAGAGATTTTTATTGTCATGGCATATTTTCAATATATTTTATATATTATAGGTATATTTTGTGTAATTTTTCACGACCTTTTTTTACCAACCTTATAACTTTATAAATGTGACGTTATAACGTTATAAATGTGAATAATACCATCATTCATGCGTTACGGTATGAGATTACATCTACGTTAAGTTTATGAGGTTGTTTCTACGTCAGGATATTAACGGCATTCTACCCCGGTCTTTTTGTCATAATTACAACGTTAATTTAACGATATTTTCCTAACGTCATGGAGGTGATTTTATAACGGTATTTTGACGTAAAAAAATCGTTTGTTGGTTAGCTGGGTTCCAGTGTCTAGTTAAAGCGAGGTTTTAGTAACAATATTGGTTGAATGGTCCAGTGATCCTGTCAAATTCTGTTTGTAGATGTCACAATATTTCCAGGGCAACGGCCATACCACGTTGTAGTGAACCAGCTCCCGTCCGATCGCTGAAGTCAAGCAACGTCGGGCGTGGTTAGCACTTGGGTGGGTGACCGCTTGGGAACACCACGTGCTGTTGCCTTTTTTTGTTTTTTAAATCGCCATAGGTTTGAATATTTTTTTACCAAATTCCGACCAATAATTTTTTAAATAAACTCTTTTATACACTTCTGAGAGGAAATTATAAAGCAAATCTAATTTCTAGTAACGATGTTTGTTGAATGGTCCCTTGCAAATTTTATGTCGGTGTTCCGGTTTGAAGTCGGTCCCACTGTATATTTGGGCGGTAATTTTATTTCTCAAATTTTAAATTTGTTTTTTTTTACAAATGGACTACTTGATTAATTTTAAGACAATAGAGGAATTAGATCGGTCAATTTGTTATTTTGATCCATAATTTAGGAGCTTGAAACTTGGTTCGTGGGAAAAAGCATTAGCGCGTAGGCGTTTATAAGCCTGCCGCGGTTTCAACGCGGCGAGAACTTGGTACCCTTCAAGTTGGTGGCGCTCCGAGGTCAGTACTTGTTATAAACGCCTAGTCCGTCCCTGGCGGACCTCCTAAGTGTTTATAGTCGCCCCCGCTGCTGCCCGTGTGTGTATGTGTGTACGCCTAAACCCTCGCCCAAACCACTTCCCGGTCCTCTACGGGGCGCAGTTTTCGATATTTCGAGTCAAAATTTTGCATAGGGTGGCGCATGCGTACGGACCCCAGACATATTGATGGGCGCCGGAATCGGAAAAGCCGTTCGGCCGTTTGGACCATTTTTCCGATTCTTTGCTTCGCGATCGGCGAGGCCGTGCGAGGAAAACCGCAGTGTTGCCAGATTACCTGATTTGTCAGATCCACCGGTATTACTATTACTGATCTTATACGTTTTAGTAACTAAGAAAAATAGCCTCAAAATTAGTATCATCGACAAAAACAACTTGTAAGTTTATGTCGATATGTCGCCATCCATCTGGCAACAAAATACAGAAGTACAAATCTCAACTGTTTCTCTGTTAATTTTTCGAAAAACTTGGCAATTCCAACAAAAATATAACCACCTATTCGGTTCTTGGATACGAGTACCTCATCTATTAACTGATTGCTAATATGGTTTGAAAAATTGTTTGCCAAGTGTTTATCTGTTTCCTTTTAAAGTTATAGAAAAATAAATTCTTCAAGTTGCTGGCGTGTTTATCTGTGTAGCCCCACCGTTTTTGCCATTTCAATCTATACCGATTTTTAAGACTGTAATCTCCTGATATATCTGGCAACAGTGTTGCGCGATAGCGTGGTCACGACACGAAATCGATTTTTCTAAAGTTAGGTTACGACCACAGGGAAATAAAAAAATAGAAATCGCATTATTTTTGTGTTTAAAATTCGACGATTTAACAATTTCCCAGCGTTTTGGGAACCCGTAGAGAGTAGGGAACCCGGCAGTATCCGCGCGTTGTAGCTTTTGTGTTGTTTTATGTGTAATTTCATATTTTAAAAGAAAAATCCACTATTTTCCACATTTCCTGGAAAAACAAGCCTGATAAACTCATAAACCTGTAAGAATGGACGGTGGTCTTGCTTGCGCCTTCATAACCTGAGAGTCCAGACTCCAACTTGTGGGAAATTTGTTTAAAAGTTTTACTCGTAAAAAGGTAGGTTGCACTTAAGTGTTTTAGATACGATTTCACTTTAAGATTTCTAGGCACACTTGGGCATTTGAGCCCTCTAACACCAGGTGGGACAAAGCACTGCTATACAAATAAGCGGGGAAGGAATAAACTTAATCACTGCCATTTAACCATCATAGGTATCTGTATCGACAAACTGTGGGTTCTTTAAGAGAGCTGTTTTAAAATAAATCAGAGCTCTATTTGCAAATTCAGATCGGACCTACATTTTGTTTTAGAGGTAACTCTAACCTGGTAACCTACGTGATACAAACTGAAATTAGTACTTACAAAATCATCTTATACCTAAGGCCACTAAGGCCTGGTTCTTGCAGAAACTTTATACAATCTTAGACATAAATAGTGATCGGTCGTGATTTTGGTAACCTGATTTTGGAACGTTATTTTTGAGTCACGTTTCGGAACGTTCCTGCAACCTGATAGCGGAAAGAATTGAATACCTACTAACTGGATAGGTGCGATGCCTGTGCTATCGGTCAAATGGGTTAATTGAAAAGGTATAAAGTGAGTTCTTGGCCTGTGAATAAATCAGCTAAGTGTAATTTGCTTTTTAGGAGAATGAGATATGGACATAGCTCGAGATGATATAGGTTCGCAGCGGCAAGACTATCAGAGAGATGATAATCTATATTTGTTAGCAGCTGATCAATTGACGAAACTAATAACTGAAAAAACTAAAAATATTATTTTGATTGTCATCTGTAAATCAACGTTTAAAATAGGAGTGGTTTTTATTTAAAAATTTGGTTATGCTGCGATTGAAGAAATAAAATGTTCAGAAGGAATATTCTAATTTTATATAAAATTTTACCTAAGATTAAAATATTCTAGATAGGGTAACTAATGTAACTAAAAAATAATAGAAGTTTGTTGATAAACTTCGTACTTATTCGCGCAAAGATCACTATTTTGTTAAAACCAGTGAAAGGATTGTTGTTACGGGACATTATTCCCACCTCCTATTGCAAATTCGTATTTTATTATCATCTTTGATTTGAGAAATTGTCATAGTTTTCTGATTATTATCTTATACAGTGTGGTCATTTAAGTGTGCAACATAAGGGTTTTTTTATTAATTGGACAACCAAAATACGCAGATATTGCCGAAAGTTGGTGCATGTTCTATAATTATATTAGGCGCATTTAGAATGGTTGCAAGTCAAACAGCATACAGGGTACCTAGGTCAAAAAATATAAAAATTTTACAAGAGTACCTACAATCAATTTCGCATAACTTTATTCAAATTCAAGCATATTAACTTGGATTTTTAATTTTTTAGGGAATCATAAACTTCATGTGTTTGTTGCAACGATATTAAACAAAATTTTAAAATTTCGCAAAAATTCTTCCGAATAAGGTAAAACATTAGTTATGATAATGTGTATATTAAAAAACTCTCATTTAAGGTGCAAAATTTTTATTTTAAATGTTTATTAAAAAACTGGAAATTAATTGACGAAAAAATTTTTTTCTTGGGAGGCCATGTTTTGGTATTTAGGCATAACTTTTAACCTTTCAGTGGTGGCGTACACAAATCGAACATTATTGGTGGCGTCGGTCTCACAGACCGATAATTTATTTTTCGGGTAAAACCAAGTACTTATGACTTTATACAGTGTCTGCCAGAAAGTTGGATACAAAGGGGAATTTTCTTTATTTGAAGTTTCTCAAAAAAAAATTATTCTTGATAAAAGTTGGTGCTTGTGCTTAAACTCAAAATCCACCCGCAAAAATTTTGAAATTTCGATTCGTATACAAGGTAGGTTGAAAAATATGAAAATTCCTCAAGAGTAAAGTACCCCTATTTATAGAACTACATCAGAGTGGCTCTAAGAAAAGTTGTTTGGAATCTCAAGACAATGTCAAATATGAATTCGCAGCCACCTACTCAAAAGAAAAAAATTCACACTTTTTGCATTTTTTATTCATCCCGCTGTATAATTTTTATTGTTGAATTCTCATTTATTAAATAACTCTTAAATATTTGCTCTATTAAAATATTTTTATGTTCCACGTTCCACAGATTAGATGCTATGTTATGTTTGAAATTGTAGGAGTATTTTACCTGGATACAAAAAAACGACAAACTTTGCAGAACTTTCACTTATTAAGTGTTTTTAAGATGCTAGTTAAATGTAAACAAAAATCATTGGTATCGTACTGTCATGCTCGAAGATGTGCCTCAAAATACATATCTAACATTATGTATTATACAGCGTGATGAGTAAAAAATGCGCAAGTGTGATTTTTTTTATTTTGAGTAGGTGGCTGTGAATTCATATTTGACATTGTCTTGAGATTCCAAACAAATTTTCTTAGTGCCACTCTGATGTAGTTCCAAAAATAAGGGTACTTTACTCTTGAGGAATTTTCATATTTTTCAACCTACCCTGTATACGAATCGAAATTTCAAAATTTTTGCGGGTGGATTTTGAGTTTAAGCACAAGCACCAACTTTTATCAAGAATAATTTTTTTTTGAGAAACTTCAAATAAAGAAAATTTTCATTTGTATCCAACTTTCTGGCAGACACTGTATATGTGTGGTTTATCTGGGAATAATAAAAAACACATGAAGTAAGATGATAATATATTTAAGTATAAACAAAATATTTGTAAACAAAAATAGTATTAATCTGGAACTAAACTTTTAATTAATCAAGTCGATGTAGCAGTTCCCACATATTATATCCACGTGATCCAAGCAAAGAAATTTCTGGCACTTTCTACAACTAAATCGTGTTTTACGATTTTTCTTTGAGACACATATAGCACAATGACCAGTAACTGCTACTCTAGGAGCACATTCTTGGGGACGACGATCCAGACCAGCCACTTCGGCTATTCGACTTCTGAGAGTTCTTGGAATATATTCCGACTTAGCACGAGTTTTTAGTTCATCAGATATTAGATCAAAACCTAGTCGTAATATAAAATCTTTTCGTAGTTTTTATCGATATTATTCCCTGTATGAATTATAAAAGAGTTTATGACAGCAATATTCATGAGACTATAAAATATCACCATGGGCCATCGTCTTGTAGCTCTTGCACAATTGTATGTAGCACTAAGTTTATCGACGGTGTCAACGCCGCCTTTTGTTCGATTGTACTCCTTATCATTTCGGGTTTTGCAGTATCTGGATCAATATCATCTTTGTAGTGCATCGTTGAAATTAACAAAACCGTTTTCCCACGCCTTGGTATGTACGAAACTAGTGTCGTATTTTCTTGAAAACCAAACATACTTGAACCCTCAGGACGAATTTTGCCTTGTAAGAATAATGGAGGTATTTCTTTTTTATTCTTTCGAATAGTCCCCAAGAAAGTAAGCTTGTGGTCAGTACTAAGTATATTAGCGTTGATTGAGGAAGGGGAAGATATCCTCCCTTAGGGTGGCATGTGAATATGATCCTTATGGTCTGCCTGTCACATTCCCACTTGTTACTAAATGTTTCTGTCTCGTTCTCTTACATTTCACCGAGACGCGTCCGTACGGTGGCGCCAAATTCCGAAACCACGGTTCGAGTCGGTCGATGGAGGAAGGAATCTTCAATCAACGTTCGGGCAAAGCGTCGCTCCATCGACGATGGAAGGTTAAATTTTACAGCGCAGGAAACTACGCGGTCAGCGCACCGCCACCTATGGACAAGGCCATACAACTACTGTCGTATCGACATCGACTCCAGCGCTTAGTCATCAGGCATCGTCCGACGCGACGTCCAGCTGTTTTTGTTTTTGCTCCCGGTTTTTGCTCTGTTCCTCGTTTTCCTGGTTTACTTATTTCCACTTATATTTTCGTTACGTGTATTTGGTGGATACAGTAGTGTGCAGTGGACCAGTGGTGTTCTAGTCCGATAATTAGTGTGTGCATATCAAAAACATTTCATGTTTTGAGCCATCAGATAATATGGAGGCATGGAGGTTAGGAAGTGAAAGTCAACCGTCGATGGAAATCAACGGTTGTAGCCACAGAAAATATACGCTACGTGGACTGTTATCAACGGTTGTAGCCATGCCCGAGAAGTGTTGTGTCCCAAATTCTTCGATGGAGGAAGGAATCAATCGACGCCCAAATTGCCTAACCTAACCGGGCCAAAGCCAAAAGTGTCCGTTTTTGCCTTTCCTAAGGATCCAGTTTTGAGAGCAAAATGGGTGCAAGCCATAAAAAGGGCTGACTTTGTAGCCAAGAAACATTTTGAGGTACGTTATATTCGTGATATATTTTTTATATATTTTTCATACAGATTCGGGTTATTGTAGGTCTGTGAACAACACTTTATAACACAAGACATTGAAATAGAGACTACGTGTGTTTGTCGATGGTCCTCAATCAACGGTGTGTTGTAGAATCGACTGGTGAAACTTTACGTGCAGCTTTAAAAATTCCACGTTTAGCTAAAGCATAGCTGGAGAATCGTTCGGCTATGGCTAAAGGTTTTAAATTTTCATGGCTAGTTAATTTCATTATATTTTTACAAAATATACTTACTGTTTTATATGCAATACGTTGTAAGTTACCAGGTTGCCCAAGTTATTTGTCCAAATCGAGCACGAGTGGCAGGGAAGGTCCCGAATAAAAAAAAACAAAAAATTGAACTTGGACAGGTTGAAAAAGCCATAGCCGAAAGCGTTGAGAGTTGTGAAGCTTACAAGTCTGCAAAATCGTATTCAAACATTGTGATATTGCCGAGTGGGATAGTCGCTGGTTGACGGCGAAAACAAATTCTCATATTTGCTTTTTTATGTGATAGAAGAACCTAAGCCAAGAATAAATTGTTGTGTTTTTTTGTCAGACGATTTAAATTTATCAGTTACACATAATGATACTGATATTATGCAAGTTTTGTGCAGAGACAAATCTCGGCTAACTTTCCCTATGAATGTAACAGATCTAAAATGTTCTAGAAAATATTTTGAATGAAGCAGCTTATTTCATGAATCGGTTCTGTAGAAGCAAAGAGTACACTAGAACACCTGGATACAGTTTCAAATATTTTGGACATCGTGGCAGTTCAATTAGCAGAAAAAAACATTGTGTGATGTTTTTAAGGAAGCAGGTAGATCTTTTAAAATGCTCAAGTAAATATCACTTCAGATATAGCTGGGAAATTTCTGTGTTTTGCAGCATTTTGATCTCAATATCACCCCATGCCTACAAATTTCTGAGAAGTTCGGGCAATTTAAGTATTCTCTCACCAAGCACCATAAAGAACATATGTTCAAGTCTATCCACTAATCCTCAATTAGAACAATGTGACCGTAATTTCCTACAATATAGTTATAAATTTAAAATATTACAAGACAAGGATAAAACTGTTATTCTTATGGTTGATGAAATCCATTATTTAAAACCATTCATGGATTACAAAGGAGGGAATATTACTGGTGCAGCATTTAACGAATCAGAATGTGCAACTACCGCCCACTATACAGGGTGCTATTTAAGTACGTAGCCAAACTTTAAGGGGCGATTCTTTGAGTGATTTTAAGACAAAAAGTTTATATAAACATAGATAGGTCCGGTACAAGAACCGTAAACCAGAATTTACGGTTCTTGGGTCCGGTATCGCATCGTTTTCAAGATACAGGGTGTCAAACTTTTTAAAAAAATCTTTTTTCGACATTTTAATAATCCTTTGGCCGATTTTGTATAAATCTGGCGATGTTATTTACGGTAGAGAGGGGTTAATTTAGCCCTAAGTAGATTCAAATGATTAAGTCTAATGGCGTCGCGGGGGGCACCGTGACCAATATTTTTCAAAAAAAATGTGCGCCACGACTTTTTTTAACACTTTCTCGCATTAAGGAACTAAGAATACAACTTTTTAAATAGAAAAAATAGTCCATCTTCTTACAGTGGAGTAATGTGATAAAAATTAATAAAGCCAACCTTACAGTCGGAACTCCACAAACAGTTCATATTCTCAAAAAGAAACTGTACATGTTTCAAACCACCAAGGGTTCATCTTCAGCAGCGAAATAATTCATTGTGAGTTATACAAAGCTAAAAATAGGTATAAATATGAAAAGTCAACATATACAAAAAAAGTTTTTAACCTTACCTTCCAAGCACATTTTAAAAAAATTATATTATCAAAAATTCATAAGAAAACTTCAAAAGTTAAATGGAGTCGAGTTGTAAACATAAAATACCCAAAATTAAATATTAAAGCCACCAAAAGGCTTTAGAAAAAGTTCATAAAAATCTGGAAAGAAAAGAAAACGTGGTAATCCAAGTAGAACTGTTAGAATGTAAAACATACCTTCAAAAAAAACTTCACTCTAAGAAACCATTAAACCAACAAATCCACGTCGTCAAATTAACATTTTAGTTTGTAACGTGAACGTTTTGGGGTTCCAAGGAACCAAAAAAGCATAGTTTAAATAAAAATTACAACGATCAGGTCACCATGACAGAAAATGGAATGTGGAAACTACGTATTTATGAGGAATATAGGAGAATCTACTGCGCATGCTATAAAGGAAATAGTAAGGCGCGGCAGACTTAAAAACAAAGTCAGTATTTAAAAAAAGGGGGATAGGCAAACCGTCACCTTCACCAAAGTTTCAAAAAATCTTTATCATTCAACGGTTGGAAAATTAAGGAACTTTAAACTCTTGTAAAACTGAAGATTAGAACATTCAAGTTGATCATTAACAATTTGGAGATTAGGAGAATTTTTAGCTTTAGAAATCTCCAGACTCTCAAGCAAGTTCAAAATGGTGCCCTTATTATAAAAGTGAAGAAAGAAAATATCTCGGGATGGGTCAAATAAATGATTGTTATTAACAATGTGTTCTGCAAAAGCGGACTTGAAGAATGCTGAGGGGTTGTTACTATTTTTCAAAATTTCTCTATCATGTTCATTGATTATAGCCTTAAATTTTCTACCTGTTTGACCAATGTAAACCATAGGGCAATCAACAGAACCACACTTCAAAAGGTATACTCTCGACCTATCAGAATGCTGAATCAAATCCTTGTTGTTAACTAATTTGTTTTTTAACAGATTATGGGTTTTAAAGGAAGTGCAAAAATTATATTGTTTACAATTTTTTTTAATTTGAAAAGAAATCTTCCCTAAGAAAGGTAAAGAATAATATTTAGTTTCGAGATTATTTTTGTAAGACAAACCTTTATTTAGAAATTTAGTCAAATGTTTCAAAAAGGTTTTATTGATGACATGTTTAGGAAATTTATTATTTAGAGCTATTTGGAAAATAATATTAAACTCAGTATTAAAATCCGTGGGGTTTAGAGGAATGGAGAAAAGCCTATGAAAATAACAATGAAGGGAAGCCAGCTTCTGACAGTGAGGGTGATTAGAGTCAAAAGGAATAATACTCTCAGTAGTAGTCTGTTTTCTAAAGATTTTGAATTTAAGTCCATTAGAGGTTCTTATGATAGAAAGGTCGAGGAAATTGATAGAATTGTCGGATTCAAGTTCAAGGGTGAATGATAAAGAAGGATGAATACTATTAAAAAATTCGAACAAATCAAGGAGCTCAGAGTGAGAACCTGAGAAAAAGATCAAGATGTCGTCGACATATCTATAGTAAAAAACGACTTTTGAAAAAATAGGGTGTTTTTTAACTTGATCTTCAATATGGCTCATAAAAACTGATGCTCCCCCCCCTCCCCTTTCCCCTTGTTTGGCTATGGTTTCTAGCCTTTCCCCTTTCTTAGCATCAGTTTTTATGAGCCATATTGAGGATCAAGTTAAAAAACACCCTATTTTTTCAAAAGTCGTTTTTTACTATAGATATGTCGACGACATCTTGATCTTTTTCTCAGGTTCTCACTCTGAGCTCCTTGATTTGTTCGAATTTTTTAATAGTATTCATCCTTCTTTATCATTCACCCTTGAACTTGAATCCGACAATTCTATCAATTTCCTCGACCTTTCTATCATAAGAACCTCTAATGGACTTAAATTCAAAATCTTTAGAAAACAGACTACTACTGAGAGTATTATTCCTTTTGACTCTAATCACCCTCACTGTCAGAAGCTGGCTTCCCTTCATTGTTATTTTCATAGGCTTTTCTCCATTCCTCTAAACCCCACGGATCTTAATACTGAGTTTAATATTATTTTCCAAATAGCTCTAAATAATAAATTTCCTAAACATGTCATCAATAAAACCTTTTTGAAACATTTGACTAAATTTCTAAATAAAGGTTTGTCTTACAAAAATAATCTCGAAACTAAATACTATTCTTTACCTTTCTTAGGGAAGATTTCTTTTCAAATTAAAAAAAAATGTAAACAATATAATTTTTGCATTTCCTTTAAAACCCATAAGCATTCTGATAGGTCGGGAGTATACCTTTTGAAGTGTGGTTCTGTTGATTGCCCTAAGGTTTACATTGGTCAAACAGGTAGAAAATTAAGGGCTATAATCAATGAACATCATAGAGAAATTTTGAGAAATAGTAACAACCCCTCAGCATTCTTCAAGTCCGCTTTTGCAGAACACATTGTTAATAGCAATCATTTATTTGACCCATCCCGAGATATTTCCTTTCTTCACTTTTATAATAAGGGCACCATTTTGAACTTGCTTGAGAGTCTGGAGATTTTTAAAGCTAAAAATTCTCCTTATCTCCAAATTGTTAATGATCAACTTGAATTTTCTAATCTTCAGTTTTACAAGAGTTTAAAGTTCCTTAATTTTCCAACCGTTGAATGATAAAGATTTTTTGAAACTTTGGTGAAGGTGACGGTTTGCCTATCCCCCTTTTTTTAAATACTGACTTTGTTTTTAAGTCTGCCGCGCCTTACTACTTCCTTTCCTTTCCTTCCTTTATACATTCCATTTTCTGCCATGGTGACCTGATCGTTGTAATTTTTATTTAAACTATGCTTTTTTGGTTCCTTGGAACCCCAAAACGTTCACGTTACGAACTAAAATGTTAATTTGACGACGTGGATTTGTTGGTTTAATGGTTCCTTAGAGTGAAGTTTTTTTTTGAAGGTATGTTTTACATTCTAACAGTGCTACTTGGATTACCACGTTTTCTTTTCTTTCCAGATTTTTATGAACTTTTTCTAAAGCCTTTTGGTGGCTTTACAACTCGACTCCATTTAACTTTTGAAGTTTTCTTATGAATTTTTGATAATATAATTTTTTTTAAATGTGCTTGGAAGGTAAGGTTAAAAACTTTTTTTGTATATGTTGACTTTTCATATTTATACCTATTTTTAGCTTTTTATAACTCACAATGAGTTATTTCGCTGCTGAAGATGAACCCTTGGTGGTTTGAAACATGTACAGTTTCTTTTTGAGAATATAAACTGTTTGTGGAGTTTCGACTGTAAGGTTGGCTTTATTAATTTTTATACAACTTTTTGGTTTCTTGAATCTTGTTCGTATCTTGCTTAGTTTTCGACACAATGCAACAACAAAGCAATAACATGCAATAAAGTGGTTTTTATTTTTTTTTCTCGAAAACGAAGGTAGATACGTGGCGCACATTTTTTTTTCAAAAATATTGGTCACGGTGCCCCCAGGGACGCCACTGGAGTTAATAATTCAATACTTAGGGCTAAATTAACCCCTCTCTACCGTAAATAATATTGCCAGATTTAAACAAAATCGACTAAAGGATTATTAAGATGTTGTTGAAAAAAAGATTTTTTTTAAGTTTGACACCCTGTATCTTGAAAAGTAAGAGATACCGGACCTATGTTTATATAAACTTTTTGTCTTAAAATCACTCAAAGAATTACCCCTTGATGTTTGGCTACGTACTTAAATAACACCTACATATACAGGGTGTAACTGAACTGATGGTCAAAAATGAAACCACGTATTCTTGGAGTCAAAATAAGGGCACTTCTTCATATATTTTTTTCTCCTACGGGCCATAGTTTTTTTTATACAGAGCGTAGAAGTTTAGAGAAAAATACACGTATTTTTTAGTATCTCTAGAATTATACGAGATATTTTCTTCAAACTTGGCGTATCACATGATCGGATGAGCCGTCAAATTTAAGGTTGAAATTATGCTTCTGAGGCCCCCAGTTGCGGAGATACAGGGTATTATTAGAATTAATTACTTCCGAAAAATATGAATACCCTGTATAATAACATTTTTTAACTTAGTTTTGAATGTTGACTCGAATGTTATCTCTTAGTATTTTTTCATATTCGCAGCCGTTTCTTAATTATTTTCAAAGAACGACAATGCTAGATTTATTCTTAAAATGACTTGTTTATTGCAGCATTGGCGTTCTTTGAAAATAATTAAGAAACTGCTGCTAATATGAAAAAATACTAAAAGATACTTTTGGATTCACCACTCAAAATAAATTTAAAAAATGCGATTATACAGAGTATTCATATTTTTCTGAATTTTAATAACACCCTGTTCTCCGCAACTGGGGGCCTCAGAAGCTTCATATCAACCTTAAGTTTGACGGCTCATCCGCTCACGTGTCACGCCAAGTTTGAAGATATATCTCGTATACTTCTAGAGATACTAAGAAATATGAGTGTCAAATTTTAAAGCTATTGACCGAGAAACAATCATATATAAGAAATATGTGTATTTTTCTCTAAATTTCTACGCTCTGGATAAAGAAAACTATGGCCCGTAGGAGAAAAATATATATGAAGAAGTGTCCTTATTTTGACTCCAAGAATACGTGGTTTCATTTTTGAACATCAGTTCAGTTACACCCTGTATATACCTATATTTCACCACATACCTACCTACTATTTTGCAAATCTTGGAAATTTCTCACGAGGTATTGGTAGGTAATCTCGGACATTTTTAAAATTTTCTAGCATGCCAGCTGAGTTTTTTTAGTGCTAAACGGTGGCCTTTTTCCAAATCCTAATAAAGTAAGCTTAAAGCAATCAGTTTTGCCCACAAACATGATTAAGAATTTTTTCGGTAACTCTTAAAACAAGCCGGTTTTTTACAAAGGTTTTTCAAAAATATCTCGGAAAGTAGGCCGTAATTTTCGAATATGGTTTTGCACAAAGTTAGACCCCAGAAAAAATTCGAATCAGAAGTGGCACTTGCTTTCGGCGCCTTTGCTGTCGCGGTTCGAATTTCCCCTCTCGCGCCGTTGGCTTCTGCACATTGGCCACGCCCACCGTAGTTTGGACAGAGTAGAACTTGCCCATTGCGTTGGCACGGTCAGGTCCGGGCTATAGAAAATTTTGTGTTTTATATAGCAAAATTAATTTTTAGAATAGTAAAGTTTTTTTTTTGGGTTAGATCTATTTAAATTTGGATCTCCAGAAGTGATTTTAAGTAGGTATTTTACTAATGAAAAAAATATAAATATTAATATTTTACTAATGAGAAAAATACATTTTATTTACATGGAAATTTCACAATATTTCCTCTTTATTATTTTATACTTACCCATATTAATTAGAAACAACTATGATTTAGGATCAAGTGAACCAATTTTATTGGACTACAATATTTCAATCGACTTGCGTCAAAACTCATAGTTTGGCAATTAACTTAATTTGTTTTTTTATATAGATCCATAACAATTATTATTTGCAAAATTGGTTGACCTTCGTATCACTGAAAGTAAAAAACGTTATTTATCAAAAATGTTTATTACTAAAATGTATAAAAAATTCAAAAACAATAGCACATATAAAATATAATATAAATACAAAAGATATTCTAAACTACTTACGTACATACATATTATGCACATGCACAGGCTTCTACATATTTATATTTTACATACATTATCAACTTAGCCTAATTTTTAAAAATAATGACCCCTGGCAGCACTTATAAATGTTGTAAATTTCGAAGTTTATAATTTCTATTTGTTTTATTAGAAACAATATCACGGTTAGAAGAATAGATTCTAAATCTTACATAAAGGGATAATAAATAGGCATGATTAAAACTAGGGCATGGATGTTGATATGAAATGTTTTGCAGCTCATTTTTAATTTCACACCAACATTTTCTTCTAAAGCAAACTTTGGAAAGAGGGTACAAAAATTAACTTCGAGAATTTTAATATAATTGAGGAAATTATCAGGAGGTGAAAATAATTGTCCAAAGGTTTCGTTACCACTTGATTTGTATGCTTTAAAATAAGTAAACAAATCAGTATCCCTTAATGTATGACGTTTACAATATTTAATACAAACTTCACATGAATGTTTTTCCATGCACTTTCTTAATAAATATCCACAAACATATGATATACTATTTGATTCATGTAGTTCGAAATCAATATAATCTGGTGCCACGGCACGTAAATGAGAAAAAATAGATCTTGCATTTCCCACAACAACTTTGTTGTAAATTTGTGTATGTTCGGTGGTTATATATGACAATAATGAATCAAAATCCTTAATATAATTAGCAACATCCACGTGTTGGAAATAATTTAAACAAAATAATTTTTTGAAAGCCCTTTCGCATTGGATGGGGGTTGGATACAAGAAATTTCCCCCTTGCTGCCTAATAGTGCCGAAAAAATTTTCGAGACAATCTTGATTTAAGCGTCGAGTGTATAAGGAACTAAACTCTAAACAATGAAATTTTTCCCAAAGACCTAAAAATGAATTTATTGTGATTTTCACCCTTACAAAAATTTAACTTTATTGGTAACCTCTATATTTTGCTTTAAAATTTTAATATTCTCAAAATATGTAAACATTTCCTTTAAAAAATCGACTTGGTAATCTGCTCATATTAAAGGTCTATTGTATTTCTTACTGCCTGATATTTTTGAGGAATTTAAAATATCAAATAACTTATCAATTTTTTCTACAAATGACACTGTAGCGTTTGCCGAAGGGGGGAATTGTCCGAATTCAATAAAGGAATTAAGTGCCGCAGCTACCGTTGCGCTGAGAACTTGGACGGCTAAACTAACTTCCAGTTTTTTAAAAGGACTCGGATTAATGTGTTCGTCTGTTAATTTTGGACACAGCCGAAGAGCCTAAAGGCTTATGTTTTTGTTTATTATAAATTTGGTCAATATACGTTTTATTTGTACATCCTTCAGAGGTTTCGAATGTGTAATTTAAAAAATTATTTCTTGTTGATGTTAAGAGATGCGGCACATCAAAAATATAAAATATTTTTTCGCTATCGACATAAAAATGTGAAGAGTTTGGAGAGACACCAACTGATTTTGAAAATTGTACAAAATTTGATCCTTGATCAGACACTAACGCACTTAGTAGTAATCCTACAGATTTAAGTTTCCTTATAGCTTCAAAAATAATAAATTTTAATTCCTCCCCTGAACAAGTATCAATAAAGAAATAAGCAACTGCTTGCTTCCACTTAGCAAATATTGCTCTAGCCATAATAGCTAAAACATATTTAGCAGGAGCATATCTTCTTTCCTTCAATGTATTATGAAAGCCAACAATGCTATCGGAAGATCTATTGTAAAATAAAAAAAATTAATGACATTTCGTCAATACAAAGAATGCACTGTTTTGAAGAATCCTCTAAATTTGTAGCTTTTGATTTAATAACCTCAAAAATGAAACTGTTAAGACCTGCAGTTATATGCCATTTGTTAGTTATTCTTTGAAGAGTGCTTTTAGATGGCAAAGAAAGTGGTTTCATTAAAAATCTATAAGCATTTGGGCTTAGAAAATAAATTGTTAAGGAAAATTGTTTCATCTCTGACGAGTAACGATATCCATGTGGATCTTTTTGGAGTTTTCTAAATAATGCCTTACAAATAGTAGCATTGAAGCAGACAGTTTTTTCTCACAAATGGCAAGAAATTCTTCCTCACTTATTTCAGTGACGGCACTGTCGACAGCTTGCTCCAACTTAGGATCCAACTTTCTTTGCAGATTTTTTATTTGTACTTTTAAAGAATGCTTTCTCGGACTATGTGCACTCAAACTAAGAGGAGTTTGTTGACTAGCATCTAAAAATAGAATTATTCGATAACAAACTAAGTAATACAAAAAATTACAATATACACACACCCAAACTTATAATATGGAATCACTTAATATTTATTACAATTTATATTGTCGGGTTTTTTCACATTCAACTGTTTTTGTTAGTAAACACTTTTGACTTTCCATGACATAATTTTTTTGATAAAAAAAAATTTGATCGCAAATAATGCGTGATGACATATAAGTTTGGGTGTGTATACTATAATAACAGTTCGTGAATATAGATCATTACCTTTTGATGCAACTGAAAATTCGGTAATGCTGTGGAGATCACCTATAGGTGACTGTGACAGATGGGATGTACTTGGTTGATCCAAGGGTTGAGCGATCGAGACTGGTTGATCAAGTTCTCGTTGAGGTTCTGACAAAGCCAAATTGCTGCATACAGACACAGAAGGACTCTGTGAAGAAGCCTCATCCTCATCGATATAACCTAGAGAAAAAAATTAAATGCAGCAAAATTACAAGTATCAGCAAAAAATACATATTATTATCTAATAATGAAGGTACTTACATGATGAGAACACAGTTGGTATTGCTGTTTTCTTTAGCCTAGACTTCGAGTGGTTTGCAAACATACTATTTTCAATGTGCATTGAACAAACTTTATAATTAATAAAAAGCTGTGTGGGTGTTTTTTCTAACAAATCGTGCCTTCCACACTTTCTCACCCATTCATGGCACCTGGAAAAAATTAAAAACAATAGTTAGGTAGGTATTATCAGTAGGAAACCATTTGTGGGTTTTCTGGGGTAGGTAATACCCCAAAAAAAGGGGTAGTACGTAGGACATAAAATTTATAATAAGGATATAATATTGTGGTAACAAGGTAGGGACAAACTACACATAGGTACCTACCTGTTTTCATCAGCAGGTATTTTGAAAAAACTTATCCCAACATTCCTCGTGTTGTTAGAACATCCACGAACACAGCAATATTGCGGGGCCATTTCGCAACAAAAACTAAGCACAAAGTGGGTTTTCTGGGGCACAATGCGTAAATACAGCAACGAAGTATTCGAAGTAACAACACAAGCAGTACTGACGATACTAATCGTAGTGTCGCAACTGATCTTCAAGTTGAGCTGAATACATATTGTACACCTGGTCTGTCTGGTCCCTGTTTTGGCTACTTTTATCACAGTCATGATAATAATATTGGGCGTTTACTTAGAAATTGTTAATCGTTTTATTGATTACGTTTTATTAGGGGTTTAACCTCAATTGAACATACTGACGCTGTCTGGCGTTAGGTGGCGCGCCAGCCGTAGGCCACGAACGACGTTGCCGGACTTCGTCAGCTTTTATGCCTGACAATTTCCTTAAATTCATTTAGCTATCTTTATCGCCTTCCATTTAATATTAACCGAAATACTATCAAGTACTAACATTTTTATAAGTAAATTATCATCGATTTCATTTTATACTAAGTTTTAAAGAATTAAATTTGCATTATATTTTTGTGGGTTGCCTTGGTTAACGGCTCCCGACTGGATGATCTGGCAGTACCGCAAGAACGGAATTTGTGGCGCCGCGCCGCGTCGTTGTCAAGCATTCCGTTTTCATAATAAAGTCCCAGAAAACAGGGGTCAGGTTGTGGGTTTTCTGGGGTCAGATAAATAGAATAAATGGTTAGTAAAACATTATAATTTTACTACCTGGCACACATTAGATAATATTAATTGCCTTCATATTTATTTTATTGGTATACCTACCCAAAATGAATAAATGATAGTGAAAAATATGTTGATATGTTTTAACCTTTCTTACGATCTGGCGGCCTAGCAATACTCTCCGTCCCCACCACCTCATAAAAAATACCCCTCTGCCCTCTTAATTAGCCAAGTGCAACTTCTGATTCGTATTTTTTCTGGGGTTAGACCATCAAAAAGGCAATCTTTTCTTTCAAAGAAGGTACTCCGAAAATGCATATTTATCAAGATGTTCTTGAGTGGCTCTCCTTAAATAGACACCCTGTATAGGTCTGTGATCTTATCCCCATCAAAAGCATGCACAAGCAAATTTTTGTTGAGGATTATTTCAGTTTATTTAAAATGTTTTCAATACTAAGGTAGGTATGTAGGTACCTATCTACTAGGTATAGCTAGGTACCTATATAATAATTGTAAATATCTGAATAAACTCCTAATTATTGTTTCCCTATTATTGTCAACACCTAAAATTTCCAGCAGGGCGGCAAACGTTGGTCCATCCTGTACTTAAAACTTATAGTTTTTTTTTAAATGTTTGTTTCATACTCTACTTTTTGTAATAAAATTTTATATAACTGATCAACTTATTTTTTATATACAGGATGATTATTTTAGAACTACCACCACGATTTTCTCACTTATTTTGCGCCCTACAATAAAAATCGTGAAGAAACAAAAATGTGGCAATTTTGGACAGCTAAGTGGTGCTGCAAAAGAAATCGGCATCCATAGCCAACTTAACGGGCAATATAAAAATTACCTCAAATTGAGCAAAGCAATTTAAAAGCCCTAGCATATTTATTTTAACAGATAGAGGAAAACTTTCATATTGAAAATTGATGGCCCTAAGAAGCTTTATGCAACTGGGTACTCAGATAGTTTCAGAAAATTGCACAGGGTGTTCGGCCCTCTTGAGGCTATGCATTTTTTTGTTTATTTCTTATTAAGCGATTTTCTCGGTTATTTTAGGCCGCACAGAAAATAGATAAGAAAATAAAATATGGCAATTTTGTCCAGCCAGGTGACGTTAAAAAAGAAATGGGCCTCCATGTCCATTCTTTCGCGCTGTGCTAAAAAAACTTCAAATCTACAAAAATGTTCATGCCCTCAAGAGAGCCGAAGACCCTATGTAATTTGTTAAAACTATCTGAGTACGTGGATGGATAAAGCTTCTCAGTGCCATCAATTTTCAATATAAAAGTTTTCCCATGTCTCTTAAAATAAACATTCCACGGCTATTAATAGTTTTGATCAATTTGAGTTTTTTTATACAGTGTGTCCCACTTAAGGACTGACCACCCCTGTAAAATTTTTATTTATAGCTCGATTTTCATAAACTTTTTTTTGTTGGATAGAGCTTCAAAAATGGCATCAAACACATAATTCAGGTGTCTAGTGCGTTAAAGTCATGGCCCACTGAGACGGTGTTTTAGCGCTGAAATTTCGAGAAGTACTATTAGGGATTTTTTTAGAGGAAAATTAATGCCAGATTCTTATTCAGCGTTGTTCGAAACCCAAATGTACCAATTTGCATTACCATAGCTTTACAGGGTGTTTCAAAATTTTTAATGCCCCACTTAATTAGTGTACCCCTATAAAATTTTTATTTTTAGCTCGATTTCCATAAACTTTTTTTTTGTTGGATAGAGCTTCAATAATGGCATTAAACGCATAATTCAGGTGCCTCGTGCGTTACATTCATGGCCCACTGAGACGAAGTTTTATTGCTGGAATTTCGAGAAGTACTATTAGGGGCTTTTTTAGAGAAAAATTAATGCTAGATTTTTATTCAACGTTGTTGGAAACCCAAACGTACCAATTTGCATTAGAAAATGGAGGACTAACTGAAATGACTGAAATTTGAGTTTATGTTATGTTGTGTTGTTTATTCATGTATTTGATGATATTAAATTCAATAAAAATTTTGTTCGCTAATAAATTTTTGAAAGAATATGAGTTCCTCACGAATATTTTAGTGACCAACTTACCAGAAATTAAGAAAATTAATTACAAATTAACACGTTTTTTTGGAACCTCTCACTGCATATAAGAATCCGGCCTTACTTTTCCTTTTAATTTTTTTGGAACACCCTGTAGAGCTACGGTAATGCAAATTGGTACGTTTGGGTTTCCAACAACGCTGAACAAGAAACCGGCATCTAAAAAATCCCTAATAGTACTTCTCGAAATTTCAGCACTAAAACACCGTCTCAGTGGGCCATGAATTTAACCTACGAGGCACCTGAATTATGCATTTAATGCCATTTTTAAAGTCCTACCCAACAAAAAAAAGTTTATGAAAATCGAGCTATAAATAAAAATTTTACGGGGTGGTCAGCCCTTAAGTGTGGCAATAAAAATTTTGAAACCCCCTGTAGAGCTACGGCAATGCAAATTGTTACGTTTGGGTTTCGAACAATGCTGAATAAGAATCTGGCATTAATTTTCCTCTAAAAAAATCCCTAATAGTACTTCTCGAAATTTCAGCACTAAAACACCGTCTCAGTGGGCCATGACTTTAACGCACGAGGCACCTGACTTATGTGTTTGATGCCATTTTTGAAGCTCTATCCAACAAAAAAAAGTTTATGAAAATCGAGCTATAAATAAAAATTTTACAGGGGTGGTCAGTCCTTAAGTGGGACACACTGTATATACAAGTTGGCCATGGATTTCGATTTCTTTTTCAGCACCACTTATCTGTCCAAAATTGCCACATTTTTGTTCCTTAGTTTTTTCTTGTAGGGCGCAAAATAAGGAAGAAAATCGCGGTGGTAGTCATAAAAAAATCATCCTGTATAGTATTTAAGTATGTTATTTTACGAGTGATTCACCAAGGCTTTCACGTTATTTGTGTTATAGAGAAATACTTTTATTTTTTTATTATTTAAATGTTACTTTATAACTGATAAACCAAAGATTTCACATTATTTGTTGTTAGAGTATTAATTTGTTTTTAGTTTATGGAATAAATGTTTTTTATGTAAATGATCAACATCATTTTAATTTTTCTATTGGGGGGGGGGCAATTTTATTTCGCACGCGGGCGGTCAACTGCCTTGCGGGGGCCCTGATCATAACTTACTGTCACCGACTCCAAAGATAACTCAATTTAGAAAGAGAAAAATATTTCTAAAATTTTAGTTGAAATATGCATAAGGGCAAATTTGTGAAGTCGGTGTTATTTTTTGTTAATTTTTTTAAAATTTTTAGTGGAGTTGCATACGGGCAAATTTTTGAAGTCGATTGTAATTTTTTGTTAATTTTTTTATTTCTTATTTTTTAGTGAATTATTAAGAATTATCGACATCGGTCCAATATTAAATTCCATTCCCTATTTGTCCACCCTTAGGATTGAAATTTTTCTCTTCAAATTTAATTTCTCTTCAAATTTAAATGTGACCACCTCTAAGGTAACCCCTTTCTAATAAAATAAGAATCATCCAAATCGGTCCAATATGAACTTTCATCCCCTATTTATCTACCCTTTGGGGTGGAATGTTTTTTCTTTAAATTTAAATGGGACCACACCTAAGGTACATCCTTTCCAATAAAGAAAGAATCATCGAAATCGGTCCAATATGAAATTTCATCCCCTATTTTTTCACCCTTAGGGGTGGCATTTTTTTTTCAAATTTAAATGGGGCCACCTCTAAGGCATTCCATTTCTAATAAAAAAAGAATCATCGAAATCGGCTCAATATGAAATTTCATCCCTGGTGGAAGTAGAGAGGTCAAATTATTTTTAATTTATAGAACTTAATGTGTGTCTAAACTGTGCCAAATATGTCTGCCGTAGCTGTCGTCCTTTATGAAAAATAAAAGAAAAGTTAAAAAAATGAACTTTGACGCCCTGTTAATGAAAACCGCTAGGATTTCGATACATGTTTGTATGAAAAAATCTCCCTTTTTTAAATTAGTGATTATAATTTTCCGTTCATAAAAGTTCCGTGCTGCCCGGAACTGATTCCGTCACGTTTTTTTTTTCATGTGTTTGCAATCCCTTAGCAACTACCCCACCGCCACCTAGCCAGCTGACACCCCAAACATACCTGCACAATGTTGGTACAATCGAATGAAAATATAATGAAACTGCCCGAAATCGTTGCAATTTTTCAATTTCAAACAAAATGTAATATGTACCTCGGCAGTACTCGGCACTGAAGTTCTTGACTCGTGGTTTATTTGCCTCGGCCAGAGGCATCGGCAACTAAATTCCACATGAGTCATAAAAAGTTGAACTTCAGTGCCTTGGTACATAAATAACTATTAGACGTAAGTTGCAGGAAAATTTTCCCTTATCTCAGCAGGCATATGCAAAATTATAAAAATAAAACGGACAAAGTAATATATAAATAATATTATAAAATATGATGGATATAAAAAGTTGTTCGGTCATCATACCTAATATGATCAGTAGGGAACAGACTTGTAGATACAGTGACCGGCAGAAAGTTGGACACAAATGGGAAACTTTTGTATTATTTCTTGTTATGAATACAAATTTCTGAGAAAGCTTTCTGAGAAAATTTTATTCTTGATAAAAGTTGGTGCATCATTTTTAATATCAATATTTAAAAATTATTTACAAAAGTTATGTGAAATTCAGAAGGCATGTCAAATATCAAATCACAGCCGCCTACCCTAAAACTTTTTTTACAATTTTTTTTCGACCATCCCTGTGTATATTACAAACAAAATATCGCAAGCGCAACTTATTATCGAATGACATAAGAATTTGCTACCAAAGTGGAATTTTGTTCTTTTACAGCTAAAAATTTTAATTAATTGAAATTAGTGCTTAAAAATCTCATTTTTTGTGTCCATAAGTTTCTGCCGGTCACTATATAATATGTATACCTATTATTACCTTTCGCATGTAATAAAACTATATATTCTGTTGTATTTCGAGTCTATGCATGGGGATCTTGGTTATCTTAAGAGATACGAGGTCGGTTAAATTGGCAAAGTTGCAGAATTTGATGCCGAGTAACATGGTAAAAAAAATTTGGCTGGCCCTTCTCGTTTTGAGAATAATGCGAAAAAACTGAAAATTGTCGTTTTTGTTTTTATTTTTTTAAACGAAAACGAGTGGGCTGGACAATTCTAAGTAAAACCTTATTAAGGCACTTTTTTAAAAGGAATCTAAATGTGACCTAGCATTTTTTTTCTCGCCACCCTGGACAAAGATATGACGATCAACTTTTATTTTTCTTATGGGCGCAATATTGGATTTTTACATTTTTGAAAAGAGGAATATCAAATTAATCGTTTTTGCATAGAGTGCCTTGGAAACGTAAGCCCCATTGTTGCGAAGTGTGCTTTGGAATATTGTTTAACGGTTCAGTAAAAATTCAGTTAATAGTTAATGTTAAATTTATTGATTAAATAAATCATAAACGTACCACGTCATTTGCCATATAACATATAACACATTAACACTAAAAAGTCACACTGGAAACCGTCGATCAACGCTGGAAACACAAGATGAACAACAAAGACCTAGACTAGTAAATGTTCAATTTGTCCTCCTTGTTCCTCAAGGCACAATGCAGCACGTTTCCTTAAATCGTTTATGGCTCGTCAAATATCCCTTCCTCATCATTTATATTTGAGGAATAATAAATTTGAATGTCACTCTAAATACGGTCACCCTGTATATGAATATTATAACATTCCATTATAAAATGATTATTTTAAAAAGACTCTCGAGAAATTTGTCATTAACAAATAATAATTTTACCTACTCGCTACTTTAAAAAATAATATTTTTTAGAACCGCCTCCATAGTCAAAGAGGGGGCGGGGCCGCGGCCGGGCGGTCGCGTTTGGACTCGAATGGAACGCTCGAATACAAAATCTAATAATAGTCTTGGATGCGATGACTCATTCAACGTATATGCTCTGGTAGCAGCACAAAAACGCAAACAGTCAAGGTCAAATGAACGGATTTGGGAAGCCGCGAAGCGCGCCATCTGCCGAACAGAAGTTCGTTTTGGGAAGCCGCATTGGAAGTGCGCAGTGCGCCCCATCTACCGGACAGAAGCCTCGTTTCCACCTCCGCGCCGAGACATAATCCGAGGGTGGTGCAAGTGCGCCATCTACAGGACAAACGTGTCGGGCTGGGAAGCCTCGTTTCCCTCCCCGCGCCGAGAAGTATTCGACGGTGGCTCTATCTTCTTCCGAGCAGTATTGAGTCACTCGCTATTTTGCATTAGGAAGCTAATCTTTTCCTTACTCCATCGACGATATTAGCTAGATCGACACTAGTGAACCAATTATCTGTCGTCACATTTCTACCTGATCCAGAAATAGGTCCAACCAGACGCTGTACCAACGAATAGGGTCTTGTGTCAACTGCATAAGGCCCATCAGGTTGAGTACCTAAATATACTTCAAGATTGGCTGTATAAAATGTTTTTGCGTCAACCAATGCGAAAATCTTGACACCATATTTATTTGGATTTGATGGGATGTACTGGCGGAATCGGCAGTTGCCTCTAAAGGCTTCCAGTTTTTCATCTATTGTTGTAAATTCTGATAAAGCATAAGCTTTTTGGCAGTTGGAGACAAAACAATCAAACAACTCTCTATCGGTGCAAGCTTGTCAATGTTTTGTCGTTCTTTACGACGATTCTTGTCATCAAAACGTATATGGCGTAATAAGAAGCGAAATCTAAAAAGTGACATGGTTAGGCGAAATATTTCCATGAAGGTTCCATCTGATTTGAATAAATCATCAGCATTTACTTTATTATTTTTTCTTGACGCCGCAATATATAGCAATAAAAGTAATGCCTTTATTTCTGAAACATTAGTTAGCTTACAATTTCGTTCTCTCGTATAATTCTCTTTACTGCTTTCTATAGACCTATTGGTATTTTCCACTATTATATCTATAATATTTTTACTGAAAAATAGCTCCCAAATATCTTTTGGTTCTTTGATATTTCTAAAATCTCTTTTGACGCCTGACAATTGCTTTATCAAATTGATTGACCTTGTCCTCACATTGCTTCTTTCTATAGTATGCTTTCTCCATTTAGTGACTCGTTTTCAATTTCTTCATCACTTTCTATCTCTTGCTCACTTTCGCTATCATCTTCCCTTGTTTCTAAAATATCTTGACCTTCTTCCTCTTCGCCGTCGTATTCTGAAGCCGTTTCCTCTTCCTCCATTAATTTTAACAACCGCGCGTGCTCCCGCTCGTAATCTCCCATGGCCATAACTAACGAAAAATATACTATAGCCAACAAAACTTATGAAAACATATGAAATTATTTACCGAGCGCAGCACACTTTAAACCAAACGTAAACGATGGCGTCGGTCTCCCAGACCGTTCACTAAAATAACTGAACACCAAGTTACGCGTTTAAACTAATACTGAAGGAGCGTATAATCCACGGCACCAACGGCAGCTATTAACGCGCTGGATGCTCCTCCTACTCCCCACTCTAAATAATACGTAATTACAACTGAAGCCGGTCTGTGAGACCGCACGTCACTACTGAAAGGTTAATTCTAAACCACTTTTTTTAATAACATTTTGCTGAATTTTCTGAAATAAGGGTACTTTACTCTTGTACAATTTTTATATTTTTTGACATACCCTGTATGCTGTTTAACTTGCAACTGGCAACCATTCTAACTGCACCTAATATGAATATTTAACATGCATCAACTTTCGGCAATATCTTTATTTTGGTTGTGCAATTAATAAAAAAAATCCCATATGTTGCACACTTAAATGCGACCACACTGTATGTATGTTATATACTAGGGATCTGTTGAGAAGAACTTGTCTAGATATTTTTTCATTTTTAGTAGTACTTGATAAAAATATAAAAATAAATAAATAGAGAGAAGTTTTTTCAACAGAAACTACGTAAAACTATTGTACATCCAGGGTATCCAATTTAACGTGATAAACTCGATTTTCTCGGTAATTTTAAAGATAAATTGATGGTACAAATGAACCTTTTTTAAAATTTATCTCAAAATAAATTTTCCCAAAATTTACCAAAATCTAACACTCAAAATATGACAAAACAATTCGTACCATTTACGTCCAGGCCTACTGTCTTATTAGGCCTATTCAGTTCTTTAATCAATAGCTAACACTATCTAACAACATTGTTTTTGTTGCAGGAAATCAACAGGCTGCAATTCGAAATAGCCACCAATAATTTTTCTTCTTCCCGTGTTAGTACGGTTTCTAGCCCACATTTATTCTCTAAAGCCGTTCTAACTTTTACTTTGTTCTGTATAGTCGACCTGGGTACTTTATAATATAACTTGCTAGATCTTTTAAATGGCATTCCTGATCGAATAGCGTTAACAGCTTCATTTAACTCTTCGACAGAATAGAGAATTCGTTTTTTATTTTCCATTGTGGTGTAATTTTAATTTAAAAAAGTAAATTTCCAATTATGGGCTCGTAAATGTATGTATTATCGGCATTATTATTATGAAAAAAATTAGGATACATTCTAGTAAAAAAGGGGTGCCGAAAATTGGTGAAAAATATCATGGTTTTATATTCCATATAAAGACCAAACATTTTTTACGGTACGCTAAGAACTAAAGGTAAAATCAACCCAAATACAGTCTAATACATTAACGAAAATTTTGTCTAGTTTTGTTACGACGTTTTAAGTGCATTGTTTCATTCCTATTAATTCGTCACACCCCGTATAAACGTACCATTTTCATGAATGTTGCCCTAACATCTGCAACCACCTATACAAGCTGATGTATAATAAATTGCCTACTTATGTAGAGTTTGTGTTTCTTAAATAAACTGTTGATTAAAGAGTATGATCCGTCTGCAAGAATGTTTAAATTTCATTCATCAATTGAAGGTATGTATTATTAGAACAATTACATTGTTGTAAGCGCTGTCGGAGGTAAATCACAGTCAATATTCACTTTATTCAGTTTTGCGATTGACTAGCGCCACGGTGTTGATTTCGTGTACTAACGTCACTCTTTGTTTTCGACATTCTCTTTGGTCTTTGGCAGAATTGACAGTTGACACCGCCGCTTGCATTCTTGATCTGCGGCCGTAGTATTTTGATTTTTTTTATTAATAAGTTAGCTTTTCAAACCTCCTAAATCATTCTAGAAGCAGAAGTCGTCATCCTTGCAGAAAAGGTTATAAATAGGCCCAGCGACAAGAATCGGCCGGCTTCCCATTTTGTCACTCGTATGGTTTGCATCACGAGGTTAAGTTCCGAATTATTCATTAGAATTTTCCGCTGGGAAATCTCTTTTCGGAACTTAATACTCATCTTTGAGAGCAGATTAAGTGGTTTGGTACACCGTGTGTTTTTGGTTTTGCTGTGCTAATAAATTTTCTGTTTTTATACATGCTTTAATCCATCTTTGGGTTATTAGTTAAGGTTTGTCAAATTTAATTGCAAAATCTGTAAGGGTTTATTTGTTTTTAAAATCTTTTTACATTTAGGAAATTTATTGATCCATTGTAAACGCGTCGAAACTTCGACTGCAGTTTTTCGGAGACTGTTCGTTGTGTTTTCTTTACATGCACTCTGGTACGTGAGCGAAGCACCATAGGAGTACGGACATACACACCATGACACAAGTCTGACAGTGGTCGCACATCGTGTAGCCCCAACTTGAATCGTCCACGACCCAACTTTGAGTCTCGAGTCTAGCCGAGGTCATAACTACCACGATAAGAAGCTTGGAGCAACGGTGGCGACTCACCAGTGTCAACGACCCAGGACTTGTAAGGTACTCTGTTGAAGTCAGTAGTCCAAATTTTCTGCTCGTAAACTAGACTTTAAATACTCACGTGAACTTTTCGTGCAAATAGTGCTTTTGTATTAAGCTCACGAACATATCCAGAGGTTGCAGAAATTTTTAACGAACGACACCCAGAAAAAAATGTCCATCAATCGACTGTGAGTAGAATTTTAGCCAGATTTAAAAGTTCACGTTCAGTCTTAAATAATTTTACAAGACCTCATGTCCTTACGAAATGCACTGAATATGTGCAACTTAATGTTTGTTTAGACGTGATTGAACACGGAAACACCAGTATCCCTCAAATTAGTGAAAGAAGTATTGTTAGTAAAAGTAGCGTATTCAGAATTTTAAGAAAGAATAAATTTAGACCTTACAAACCAAAATTTATTAATACTTTAAAAGAAAGGGACTTTGACGAGAGATATGGGTTTTCGGCTTGGTCCCAAGGAGAATGTCAAGGAAATTCTAGATTTCCACGTAATATCTTGTGGACAGATGAAGCTTCGTTCTCTTCAAATGGAACTGTTAGTTCACAAAATTGCAGATGGTGGGCTCAGGATAATCCAAGATTTGTCATTGAATGTCGCGATCAATATTCGTTTAAGACAAATGTTTTTTGTGGAATATTAGATGATCAAATTATTGGACCATACTTTTTCAGAGAAAATTTAAATGCTGAGCGATATCTACGATTTTTAAGAAATAAGCTGGGTGAAATTTTAGACAATATGTCCCTGGTTTCAATTGGAGGTGCTCCCATTCACAGTTCTAGGGCAGTAAAGGAGTATCTCAATGAAACTTTCGCAAACAAAATAATTGGCAATAATTGGGAAAATCATTGGCCACCTCGTTCGCCTGATTTAACCCCATTAGATTTTTTTGTGGGGCTATTTAAAGTAAAATGTGTACAAACGAAGGCCATTCAATAATATTGACCATTTAGAATGTGTAGCGAATATAAGACCAAAATTCAACAGAAATGCAGTACAGAATGTTTACCGAAGAACCATAATATGCATTGAAAGAGAGGGGCGACATACAGAAATGTAATTTTTCTATCATTAATAATTGCTGTTATTACTAAAGATAATATTTAAGTTTCGTTGAGACGTTGTCCTTATAATTTATCTAAAATCTATGCAAATATTTTCTTCTAAACTTCATGGCTTTCCATGGCCTACCCCGCAATTAACAATGTTAAAAATGAATATAAAAATGATAGCTAGCTGCCGGCCAGATACATAATATGACAAAATGTTACTTTATTATTATTTTGTACTCAATTTAGTATTGAAAAAATGAATGCGGCTAAGTTTATTTTAAAAATGCTCGGCAACAGACCAACTTTGCATCAAACATAACCGATTTTTGGAGCTATGTTTTAATTTTATTTAAAAAAATACCAGTATTTAGCAATAAAAGGTTAGCAGTATGGCAAAGCTACTGGTATAAAATAATTTTTTCGTAGTTTCAATTTTTTTGGAAATTTCACAAATATTAAAAAATAGCAAAAAAGCAAATATTTTAATATCGTGTTGAAATTTGGTACTCCTATGTAGAATTGAAAAAGAAACAACTTTTTTTAATAACTTTTTTTGAAATTTTAATAAATAAGCCAATTTTGAGCGATTATTTTTGAAAAATGTCAAATTTGACAGGTAGCGAAATCACGTGACCTCATTTGAGTAGGCCATTTTTCATTTATTTTGATGCAGAAGGTAATGCAAGAGTCAAATTTTCAAATAACTCATTAAAAAAAATTCCCATATGATGCGAACTTTATAGAAGACACTGTATAAATACAAAATGATTAACACCTTTTTATGTCGTTACCAACCATGTCATAGGTAACAAATATTTTTGATTTTTTTGAAAAATATATTTTTTCTTATCGTATCATAGTTACCTTGTAAATTTTGTCACTATCGTAATTACCCTTTAATGTCAAATTTTGAGTACTTTGTCGTTTTTTCAGTTTTAAAATTTTTACGTCAAACTGTTAGTACAAGCAGTTGCCACCAAAGTGCATAGCTATTTAAATTTTTGTATAGCTATTAAAATTTTTGGTGGTGACATAATTCTGGACTTTCCAACAATTCAGTTTATGCCATCAAGGGCAGTGGTGGGTTCTATATATTTTGTTCTACTCTAGATTTTTGGCATACACACTTCAGCCAATTGTCTATCGAGTGAAGTTAGTCGAACATCAAGTCTAACAAAACAAGCTATATTTTGGGCCCAAGCTTTGATTACCCATCTTAAGCAAATTAAGATCTTGAATTTTTACCTTTTATCTTAAGTATAATT
The DNA here is from genome assembly GCA_963920635.1 of Pseudeuparius sepicola. NCBI lineage: Eukaryota > Metazoa > Arthropoda > Insecta > Coleoptera > Anthribidae > Pseudeuparius > Pseudeuparius sepicola. Next base: position 52,505,066 of record OY987301.1, read on the forward strand.
TTTACTGTTCTGGTGTGTACTATACAGGGTGTCTACTGACGGAGGGCCACTTGGAAATATCTCGACAAATAAGCATTTTTCGGAGAACTATATTTGAAAAAAAATTGCCTTTTTGATGGCCCAACTTTGTGTAAAAACAAATTCGAGATCCATGGCCTACTTTCCGAGAAATTTTTGAAAAACCCGAAAATTGCGGATACTTCTTTGGCATGTAACTTTTTTATTTCCAGAGCTATCGAAAAAGTTTCTGAATAGAATCTGTAGGCAAAATTGATTACTTTAAGCCTGCTTTATCATAATTTGGCAAAATGCCGCGGTTTAGGGGGTGCTCTCTTAGCGCTTAAAAAAAGTTACTCAATTACCATGGCGTCAAAAAACAACCAATTTCATGCACTTTCGATCGATATATCACAAGCGCTACATATCCCTTGCGTTAGCCTGATTTACATTTTTTTTAGAAAAAAAATTTAAAATTTATGTCTTGGAAAAATGCTTTCAAAGTTCCGTTAAATAAACTACAGCTATCGATTTAATTAATTTCACAACACATTACATTGCAAATCTTTTGTCGAAATGAAATTTGTTGCGAGAAATCTGCATCTCCCACATTTTAGAAATTTTCTAATATGCCTTGAAAAACAATAGCAACCAGCTTCTGTCAGTCAATCAATTGGATTTTTCAAACATTATTGTTTGATAGAAGTTGAAAGAATTGATCCAAGAAATAGGTACTTGTATAAAATTAGCATGGCGCAAATTGAATTTATTTGTAATGTAGGAAAGCAACTTTAATTCAACGCTAGCGTTAAAACAGTATCAACATATATATCCAAACGCCCCTAGTCAAAATAGAACCATATTTAAAAAGTTATCAAGTAACTTAAAAAATCATGGCGCGTTTTCACACACATCTCCGATTTGATGATTTTTTAAGTTACTTGATAACTTTTTAAATATGGTTCTATTTGGACTAGGGGCGTTTGCATATCTATATTGATATTGTGTTAACGCTAGCGTTGAATTAAAGGTGCTTTCCACGTACATTACAAATAAATTCAATGTGTCTTCGTTTAAAATTGCCATGCTAATTAAAATTAGCATGGCATTTATATACAAGTACCTATTTCTTAAATCAATTCTTTCAACTTCTATCAAACAATAATGTTTGAAAGATCCAATTGATTGACTGGCATAAACTGGTTGCTATTATTTTTCAAGGCATACTAGAAAATTTCAAAAATGTGGGAGATGCAGATTTCTCGCAACAAATTTCATTTCGACAAAAGATTTGCAATGTAATGTGTTGTGAAATTAATTAAATCGATAGCTGTAGTTTATTTAACCGAACTTTGAAAGCATTTTTCCAAGACATATAAATTTTAATTATTTTTTTCTAAAAAAAATGTAAATCAGGCTAACGCAAGGGATATGTAGCGCTTGTGATATATCGATCAAAAGTGCATAAAATAGGTAGTTTTTTGACGCCATGGCCTGCTATAATTGAGTAACTTTTTTTAAGCGCTAAGAGAGCACCTCCTAAACCTTGGCATTTTGCCAAATTATGATAAAGCAGGCTTAAAGTAACCAATTTTGCCTACAGATTCTATTCTATAACTCTTGAAATAAAAAAGTTACTTACCAAAGAAGTTTCGGCAATTTTCGGGTTTTTCAAAAATCTCTCGGAAAGTAGGCCATGGATCTCGAATTTGTTTTTACACAAAGTTGCGCCATCAAAAAAGTATTTTTTTTTTCAAATATAGTTGTCCGAAAAATGCATATTTGTCGAGATATTTCCAAGTGGCCCTCCGTCAGTAGACGTCAAACATAATGTTTTGGTTTTTGGTTATCTAATACAAAGTTATCGTATTATCTTTATCGTATTTTTGGTTTTTGTATTAGAAATTTGTATCTTGTTGGGTCTGTAAATTAAGCTTATCAGGTTTTGTTAAAATTATTGTAGAGATATTTGGTCAATAGCTTGATCTCTTGTCAGATTACCATTTGGTTTGTATCTCAAATATATTTTTTTCTGGTCAATAATAAATAATTACCGTTGAATTTTTTAGTGTCAGTAAACTTTCGATTTTTGAACTTAAGGTTAAATATTAGTCAATTATAGCTTGTGATTTTTTGCGATGTTGGCGCAGCTTGAACTATTTGTAGGTTAAATCAAACAGAACATTTTCAAATTTACAATATATTTACAATTTAAATTTGTACATACAAGAAGTGGTTACAACAAGTGAAGTAGGTAAACTGATTAGTTAAATTTTATTGGTTACAATTTAGAATTTGTTACTGTTGAAAAGTAAAGAAAACAATATGCAAAATGTTCGATCTTAAAAATACAAAATCAGAGATGCTCGTGAGCTTATAGAAAACACTACGAGCACGAAAATTTCACGTAAGAATTTAAAGTTTTGTTTAGGAGCACTTCGAAAATTTGGACGACTGAGTTCAACAGAGTACCTAAAAACTTCCGGGTCGTTGACACTGGTGAATCGCCACCGTTGCTCCAAGCTTCTTATACGTAGCAGTTGTAGCTATGACCTCGGCTAGACTCGAGACTCAAGGTTGGGTCGTGGACGTATCAAGCTGGGGCTAGACGATGTGCGACCACTGTCACACCTGTGTCGTAGGATGGCGTGTGTCCATACTCGGATGGTGCTTCGCTCACGTACCAGAGTGCATGTAAAAAAACACAACGAACAGTCTCCGAAAACACTGCAGTCGAAGTTTCGATGCGTTTACAATAGATAGTTAAATTTCCTAAACGTAAAAAGATTAGATGTATGAAAGCATAACACTTTGATTTTGAACTCGGACTATGAAACAGATTAAAAATTAATAACCAAAACGATCAATTATCTCGACTACACTTGACTCGATTTATTTACTGTACTATATCTACTAGACAAAAGATAACATTAATAAATTACAAAAGGTTTGGAACTTCCCCATTCGATATCGAAACACAAGACAAAAAAATAACAGCCCGAAAGCCAGATAACCAAAAAAAGGAAACGTGGCAAAGTTCACGGTCAACTTAAGGGTTCGTTTTACTAAGTCTGTGCTAATAAACAATTTTTTAACCAAATTCCTTGCCCCAGCTGGCAGAGTGTAGCCCACAGAGAATAGGGGTGAACAGGTCTAGGTGAGAGTAGCTCAGGAAGTCGTCAAAATGACGTTATTAATAAGAAACTATTAAAATTTGAGCAGCTACTTACCCAGACTGTGTTCCCGTGATCCTCTCCGTGGCCCACTCGCTGCAGGTCCCTGGCGGAACTCAAAAAATGCGTCGAAATCGTCCACTCCCACAACTCAATACCACGTGCTCGCAAGACACATTTGAAAAACAGAAAACCATAATTAGCACAGCGAAAACCAATGCACACTATATATAAAACCACTTAATCCGACCATAAAGTGGGAAATTAGTGATTTTCACATGGAAATCTCGATACAGAAAATTCAAGGCCAAATTTTACCCATCGCGACTTTTACCACGAGTGTACTTCTTGTCGCGGGGCCTATTTATAACCTTTTCTGCAAGTATAACGACTTCCGCCTACTAGAATACTATGGAAGGTTTTAAAAGCTAAACCTACTTAGAAAAACAATTGGAAATACCACGAGGGGCAATCCAGATAACAGGTCACTGTCCATTCTGCCAAACTCTTACCACTGATACTCGACCTGATAGAAACGTCGAAGACAAAGAGTGACGTTAGTACACGGAATCAACACCGTGGCGCTAGTCAATCGCAAAACTGAATAAAGTGAATACTGACTGTGACTTACGTCAGACAGTGCTTACACCATTGTAATTGTTCTAGTAATACATACCTTCAATTGATGAATAAAATTTAAACACTTACAAACGGCACATACCCTTTAATTATCAGTTTGGTTCAGAAACATTTTTAAAAATGGTACGTGTATACGGGATGTGACGAATTAATAGGAATGAAACAATGCACTTAAAACGTCGTAACGAAAACTAGACAAAATTTTCGTTACAAGGTAGCACCTTGAGTGTCCGAAATAAGTAACCTTAGGAATTTTGCGAAGGCTTATGAAGTGCGGTTATTTATTGGCCGACGGTTATTCACATTCACATGTTATTCTGTATATTTCAAAATGTTTCTTAAATTTTTCTTTTTTTTTCAAGTAAAATACTCGAATTTGAGTTTGTAACTTTTACCTTTAATAGGTTAATTTTGACAATGTTAAATCATAGGACTCAGAGTTGAACTACTTCTGGTTTTCATTAATTTTTCTCTTTCCTGTTTTTGCAGTGGGTTATAATGTTGGGTTATCTTCTTGTTTGTTTCTCTTCCGCTAATTCAGTTGATTTTCCAGTTGGCTAACCGGTGAGCTTGCCTGTATAAGTGGCAGGTGCTGTAGCTTTGCGCAAACTACAGTATCTCTTCTGTTCTAACGGCCCATGGAATGACTGTATGCACTAGGTGATCTACAGCTCTTGGCAGGCGCGTCTCAGACGGTGATGTGGCTTCCATGCTTCTGGAGGTTTCTTTCTCATTCTTTCCCCTCCATTTAGTTTGTAAGTTAGGTTAAGTTTGGGATTTAACTTTTGGGGATCTAAATTTTTGGATTTAACTTTTTTTTGTTGGTTGAATTATCTTGACAACTTGTACTTATTGTATACACTAGCTATATACTGGCGCCCACTTTTTTTGTATCAAATTAAAAATTTCAATTAAATTTTCAAAATAAGTCAGGTTGTTTCAAGCTGAACAGGTTCTGTCAAACCACTTTATGCTAACGTTAATACCTCAGACAATTTTGCATACTAGGTCATACCTTTTATTTCATCTAATGACAATTATGAATCACTTTTTATATTGTTTGCACAAGAAAAAATACTTAAACTTGAGTTTTCGTATGTCTAGTTTCTTTACGACGTTTTAAGTGCATTGTTTCATTCCTATTAATTCGTCACACCCCGTATAAACGTACCATTTTCAAGAATGTTGCCCTAACATCTGCAACCACCTATACAAGCTGATGTATAATAAATTGCCTACTTATGTAGAGCTTGCGTTTCTAAAATAAACTGTCGATTAAAGGGTATATGCCGTTTGCAAGAATGTTTAAATTCCATTCATCAATTGAAGGTATGTATTATTAAAACAATTACATTGTTGTATTCAGTTTTGCGATTGACTAGCGCCACGGTGTTGATTTCGTGTACTAACGTCACTCTTTGTTTTCGACATTCTCTTTAGTCTAGTATCCGTGGTAAAAGTTTGGCAGAAATGACAGTTGAATTTTTTTATTAACAAGTTAGCTTTCAAACCTTCTAAATCATTCTAGAAGCGGAAATCGTCATCCTTGCAGAAAAGGTTATAAATAGGCCTGGCGACAAGAATCGGGCAGCTTCCCATTTTGTCACTCGTATGATTTGCATCACGTGAGGTTAAGTTCCGAATTATTCATTCGAATTTTCCGCTGGCAAATCTCTTTTCAGAACTTAATACTCATTTTTGAGAGCAGCTTAAGTGGTTTGGTATACCGTGTGTTTTTGGTTTTGCTGTGCTAATAAGTTTTCACGTTTTTTTACATGTGATTACCACGTGTCCATGAACCTTGTGTACAAGTTGTGGATGATTTTTCCCACATCTATCAGGTTCAACCAGCGACCAACAGCGTGAGGACCACAGGGAGTTTACAGAAGGCAGTATTCCGGGTGAGTTAGCTACTTAGATTACTGATTTTATCTGTATCAGACTCTTGTTGACTTTGCCGTAGCCATCTCATTCGGAATCTGTTTCCCTTGTTCTGTAGGCTTCACGTGATGGGTCGTAACCAAAATTTGGTTATTTAAATTATATTAGGTTTATATTAGGTGACTTTTTTTGCACAGAATCACTAGATACCCGACAATTGAGTTGTTAGACTTGATGCAGACTTCACGACAAGTTTCTTATTTTACATAGCTTACAGGGCTATGTTTTTCCGTTTTGCCAAGAGGTGAAATCGGGAAGTCGCTAGGCCTTTTGTATTTTATTAATGTTACCTTTTATCTTGTAAATATTGTACAGTAAATTTATAAGGCAGGTTTAGTCAAGATAATTGATCGCTTTTGGTTTATTAATTTTTAATATATTTCATAGTCGGGTTCAGGGTTCATTAATTCAAAGTTACAAGCTTTAATCCATCTTTGAGTTATTAGTTAAGGTTTGTCAATTTTAATTGCAAAATCTGTAAGGGTTTATTTGTTTTTAAAATCTTTTTACATTTAAAAAATTTATTGATCCATTGTAAACGCGTCGAAACTTCGACTGCAGTTTTTCGGAGATTGTTCGTTGTGTTTTCTTTACATGCACTCTGGTACGTGAGCGAAGCTCCATAGGAGTACGGACATACACACCATGACACAAGTCTAACAGTGGTCGCACATCGTGTAGCCCCAACTTGAATCGTCCACGACCCAACTTTGAGTCTCGAGTCTAACCGAGGTCATAACTACCACGATAAGAAGCTTGGAGCAACGGTGGCGACTCACCAGTGCCAACGACCCAGGACTTGTAAGGTACTCTTTTGAAGTCAGTAGGCCAAATTTTCTAAGTGCTCGTAAACTAGACTTTAAATGCTCACGTGAACTTTTCGTGCAAATAGTGCTTTCGTATTAAGGTGGATTTATAAACTCGACATTTGCATTGGAGCTCGAAGTTGACGGTGACCTTCGCAGTTTGCGTCCAGAAATGTGAACGACGGAACGTGAAAGATGAAATTAGTTTATCTCTCGGACGGCATCGGACGCAGACGGCAACGTTCGACGGCATTTATAAACGGTTACCCGTAAAATATTGGGATTGAATTTTCGACGCAAACGGCAACGGCGAGCGCCAACGCAAACGTCGAGTTTATAAATCCACCTTTAAGCTCACGAACATCTCCAATGTTGTATTGTAACGTTTAAACATTTTTCAGTTTCTTTCAACTTTCAAATAATGAAGAAATTCTAAATTTTAAATAATAAAAATCACTTACTTAGTGAACTTTCGACAAGATCTTTTTATTGTAATCACTTTTATGTACAAATTTCAACTTGCAAATAAATTGTAAATTGGAAAATGTGCTTTTTGTTTAACCATTAAATGGCTTAACCTTCTGGCGCTCAAATATAACCATTTTGGTTATACCTATTATCGGCACATCTGCCGAAAATTGGGTCGTCGACTAATATTTACGTACCCATTATCGGCACGTATGATTTCATGAGTGCCGTAAAGGAAAACGGTTTTTGGAAAACAAGTAATAAAAATAATACTTCCTAAACATATAAAACCTAATTAAACGTTTATACGAAACATTAATCAGCAATAATTATAACATGATATGTCTTACCTGTTTCTTAACACGTGCACCAAGAAACGCTTTATACAAGAGTTTACCGTGAACTGCCCGATTCCGACCAACAGTTGTTCGACTATGAAGAGGCTTACTTTTAGTTAGCAATCTTGCGGTAGAAATATTATTTTTTGAGATTATGTAGAAGAATTAGTGCCGATAATTGGGGTGGTGCCGAAAATAGGAACCTTTACCTTAGTACCGTGTGGATCCCACTTTATATAAATCTTACATGACATATTTATGTGGTTCTTGTGTAGCTCGACAGAGTTGCCACATTTATTACAAGCAGTTGCATCATTTTATTAGCAACTACCAGTCGAATAGAGTAGTAGCAATAATAGCAATAGCAGCATTTTTTTAAAATTATTTGTACTTTTATATTTTTCATACCTGCCACTCACTAAAGCGGGTAATATTGTGATTTTGAATTGCCCTGTTATACACTCTATAATATGCATAAAACAATGCTCTACATGGAAATGCAGTCAGGCATTTTCTAGCTGTTAGAAAACCTTGAGTACCGGCACATTCTTACAAAAAAACCGTTTCATTTTAATTACGATTCATTTGTTCTTATTGCATGTTAAATAAATACCCAGATAAACACTGTATAATTTTAATCACAGTTGCTTGCTTATTGGAACACATATTATAAAGAACATCTTATTCTATTTCTTTCCGTTACTTTATACACTACCAACTTCGGTTGATTTCATTCTGGTTCTCAACGTTCTTTCGTGATTCGAAATTCTGGATTGGAGCATCTCCTGATTTATTCATCATTATGTGGTGGTAGAAATTTCTGAAATTTTGGAGAGGGGTTAGTGTATTCACATTATTTTTAGGCTTACTTACCTGTTTTGGTGTGCGGCATCATATTGAAATTTGAAAATTTAGCAAAAAATTACAAAAGCGCATTAACATTTTCTGTGAAAGTAATACGAAAAGATAATCATGAATATTTCTTTGAGAGAATTTTATTTTTTTAACCAGAGATTTTAAAATAATAACAGTTGTTAATATTATTAAAAAAGAAACAATAGTTGTTTATGTACCTAAGGCATTAGTGACAGGATAATGCCAGGAGGGTGACGTGATTCAGCCCGAGGGACTTTAGCCAGAGGGATGTGTCTCTCGGCGGGCACTAATATTTTACTTTTCACTCTTTATTTTAGTATTGAAAATACTTCTGGGCGCTTGTATATGGGATCCGTTCTACGAAACATGTAACGGCAAGCGTCAGATTCTGTCGGCGGCAACAGATCCGGCGTCGCAGTCAAGGCCGCTAATACATATAAGTATACGATAATAGTGAAACTAAAATGTTAAAATTTATATTTTGACTACCTGCCTTGTGCTTATCGGACAAAACAGTTATGTAAGTGTGGACGAAAGAATTGAAATCTATTATGAAATAAAATAGGTAAGTAGGTAGGTAGGGATTTGAACTCATATATTATTGTAATTAGGTACACTGTATTGTAATTACATTGTAATAGATTAGAAATTATTGGAATTACATTGTAAATTTCAGATTTAAGTGAAAAAGAGCAAACAACTTATGCAATTTGATACTGATTCTCGAATGTTTTATATTGCCAAGTCTTCGAAGAGGGAGCAACAGAAAATATTTTAGCATCTGCTAGTGGTATTACTGAAATTAATGCTGATTCTTCTATGTGAATGTTCGCTGAACCAACAATTTTATATTGTCAACGATATCGAAATAAAAATAAAATGGAACCACGGCTTTGTGTGTCAATAATAAATAAACATATTCACAAATAAAAGTAAATTTTATTTTATTCCCAATTTCCAAAAAATTGATTTAAAATTTTGGATAACTTTTAAACTGGGATATCTTACAACTGTTATCTTAAACTTGTCTCTCTTTGCACCCGTAAGAGCGAATTGTGATAAAGTAACAATACACATTGTTAATAATATACCAATTATAAACGGCACAAATCACTTTCTTAGATACCTTACGCCGGTATTACACCTTGAAAGCGCAAAAAATAACTCTAAAAATAGATTGACCACTTTTTGAAGGGGACGCGACACAAGTTTTTGTTTATTTTTTTTTATTTTGTTCGGTGTGGTGGAAATCCGGCATTAGAAACCCAGCAGTTGTATCGGTATTTTCAATACGCCGATGAAACTTGCGTAAGATGCGAGATCTGTGAACTTGTTTATTAAACAACATGACTGTGTGTTGTCGTTGTCAAGAAGCTCGCATCCGTTGCTAAGTACTTGTTATTCTTTGTTTACACATTGGGAGGACATTGTGATCCATATACATATAATAGGTGTGTTTTATTTTGTATCCTAGCAATAATAAAGAAATAAAAATTGTGTGAAAAATATCAGTATAGCATGAGCACGAAATCCTAGCCTAGGAAATTGCCATTTCCTAGGCTAGGCACACTATACTTTTTCTGTGATCGTCAGATTAAAACATACAGGACAATGAAATCATTTTTCGTGTTTTCTATGGGTTCTTCAACAAAAAAATTTTAAAACTCTACTCTACTTGGTCTTGGTAATGCAGTAACTATACCCTATTCTTCAAAGTCATTTGCAGTTGTTAATAAATTGGTACACTTTCAATCAATCAATCAATGCAACCTGCAAAAGAACATTTCTGAAACTATGAAAAACATATTTAAGCAAAATAAAAGTTTCAAAATAAAAAAAGTTCATTCGCAGACTGATTTGAACTCGATACCTAGGGCATATGAAGTAGAAATGCTACAATAGGCACCGACCTTTTAAAATACCGTCATTGGCAGGGGCACAACTCTTAGTATATAAGGATAGACTGGAGAAGGGGTATACAGGGTGCTCTAAATTACAGAAGTAGGTAAGATGTATCTATAGGGCTCGAGAAAAGTTGAATGCCGCAAACTGCATTTCGATATCTTAATTTTAGTAAAAACTTTCTTAAAACACTTTCTAATGTGTAATTTACTGAAGTAGAAGGCAAGTTTCTAAATGTTTCCGTTTTCGAGTTATAACAAACAATATATTATTTTAATTGGGAAACCTTAATTAAAATGGTACAACATAAAACGGTAAACTACAGAAAACCGACTGCCTTCTTCTAGGGAAAAATTACACTAATAAGAATATTTTTACATAAATGAAAAATATTCACAAATAAATAAAGTTACAAGGCCTTTGTGGGTTGTCCAGATATTGTCGTTATGGGCCATTTCTTCTATACCTCCAGTTTCATAACTTTTATATTTGTGAATGTTTTTCATTTTTATAAAAACATTTTTGTGTCATTTTTTGCGTAGAATCTATTTGCGAAAAGGGCAATTTTCTGTAGTTTACCATATTTAAGTTATATCATTTTAATTAGGATTTCCCAGTTAAAAGAATATATTTTTTGTTACAACTCGAAAACGGAAACATTTAGAAACTTGCCGTTTACTGTAGTAAACTACACATGAAATGTCTCTTAACCCTTTGTGGCCCAAATTAATTGTTTTTCGAAAAACATTATTTTGATTGTAAAGTTATGTTATCTCACAGTTACTGAGACATACTTTTTTTGAAAAAATAAATTTACTTATGTATTTTTTGCGTAATCGTGTGGTTACATTATGGAACCACTGGGAAAAAAGAATTATTACAATATTTTCAACATATTTGTTTTATTATACTTTAAAGCGTTAATAAAAACAAATTAGGTAGGTACCTATTTTTGATGAAACTCAAAAAAACAGTTTTTATTACCTTGAAGACATAGGCCAACATGGCAAGTGGAGCAGTGCCATCTAGTACGATGGGGTTCATCTCTTGTACTACATCTTGCACATCTAACTTTTGTTCCATAAACTGGCATATGTGCAGCCTTACTTAGACGAAGCTCCAGAGGAACTTGTGGCTTATACTTATTTCCAACAACTTGTAAACTTTTTCTTCCTCTTTGAGGTACCTCTTGATTAGATTCCAGAGTACTCTTTAACCGTATAAGTTTCATAAGATTTCAGAATTTTGAGATGGCTCAGAGAAAAATACCCTGTATATTTTTGTAGTAAATATTTTCACATCAAAATTTTGAGTGGTCCTGTTGACCATTCAACTGTTTTGAAGGTATTCCATGTCACACTTAACTCGCCAGATGCCTTTAAAATTCCTATTTTGCTCAACTTTGACCCCCTGCAGAATGGAACTACCTGTATATTTTTTATTGAAATTTGGTACGTGGGGGTTTTGGGGTGTTCTGATTAACGCGGTGGGATCAGTACCTAGCAACCCCAACTTTAAAATTTCAAATGGAACTACCCCCCTTGTGGCGAATCATTTTAAAGTCCTTTTTATTGCGAATACAGTGATGTATCGTTTTTAGAATTCTGTTGAAATTTGACAGAATTATTGGCTAAAAACGGAAACTGTACGCATAGTAATAATTTCTACACAAATGCCCGCCACTAATAAGTTTTTTATCTACTACACACGACCGAATTGAGTAGTATAGCAAAGGGGATTCTGGGGCGGAAGTGACGTCACAAGATGGCCGCCAAGGCGGGAAATTTGAAAATGACCTTGACCTGCGGGTTCAATGAACTTTAAGGGGTCACCTTGTTAACCTTGACCTGAAGGTCAATGAACTTTAAGAGGTCACCTTATTAACCTTGACCTGAAGGTCAATGAACTTTAAGAGGTCACCTTGTTAACCCCTGAAGGTCAATGAACATTAAGGGGTCACCTTGACACGTGGCACTTTTTCTGGGAACGGAAGTGACGTCACAAGATGGCCGCGAAGGCGGGAAATTTGAAAATGACCTTGACCTGCGGGTTCAATGAACTTTAAGGGGTCACGTTCAGTTAACCTTGACCTGAAGGTTATCTAGAGGTCAAGGGGTTACCAGATCGATAACCTTTAATGGGTCATGGACCCGCGGGTTTAATGAACTTGAAGGGGTCACGTTCAGTTAACCTTGACCTAAAGGTCAATGAACTTTAAGAGGTCACCTTGAGTTAACCTTGACCTAAAGGTCTATAAACTTTAAGAGGTCATCTTGTTAACCTTGACCTGAAGGTCAATGAACTTTAAGAGGTCACCTTGACACGTGGTACTTGGGTTCTACCTTGAAAAATTGAACTTTGCTCACAGTTCTGGGAACGGAAGTGACGTCAATATGGCCGCCAAGGCGGAAAAATGACCTGTGGTTGTCAATTAAGTGAGACCGATGATCTTTTAGGGGTCACAGGTTAATAATCTTGTGTTGACACGTGGCACCTTGAATTGCAAAAAACTTTGCTCGCAGTTCACGGAAGTGACGTCAATAATAGGGCAAAATGCGGGAAATTTGAAAATGTGATGGAGTCACCTTGACGTGAAGGTTGATCACATATAGGTTCAAAATATCTAAGGGGTCATCTTGAAAGTTAACCTTTAAGGGGTTACTACAACGACGACATTTAAGGGGGTCACCTTGAGTTAAGCCTGGTCTGAAGGTTATCTTGAGGTCACCAGATCGATGATCTTTAAGGGGTCACAGGATAATGATCTCACAGTCACCTTGACACATGGCACTTGGGTTTTACCTTGAAAAAGTGAACTTTGCTCGCAGTTCTCGGACGGAAGTGACGTCAATATGGCAAAATGCGGGAAATTTAAATAGTTGATGAATGAGCTGGCGAGTATCTAAAACTTTAGAAGCCGTAATTGGATGGCAAAAATTGCGTTACGGAGAAACAATTTTTAGTGGAAGAATTAGTAGAAGTACATCTGGAAATTAGCAGAGGACAAAAATTGCTTGGGACTGAGAACAACAAATATTGAATTTTGCGAAGAGGCTGCATCTTATAAGAAAAAGTTACAATCTGAACTAAGAATGTTGATAAATAAAATCTAGTCATTGTCAAAAAATTCCACAGCCGTGTAGTATCCAACTTGACTCTCACTTCTATACGGTATAGGTATGCACAGACGTGTTTCCGGGAACACATCTATACAGGGTGTCCCACAACTGTTGGAAACAAATTTAACTAGAGATTCTTTGGCTGAAAATAAGACTTTTTCCCTATAAACATATGCTCTATCTACCTTCGTTTTTGGACATACAGGTTGAAAATTAAAAAAAAAACGATTTTTTTAAAGTTTATTTCTAAACAAATTCTATCGCTTTGAAATTTGGTAAGTATTAGCAGTTTAGTCACCATTGTGAACAATATGAGCTCCAAACTTCCCTCAGTGGCGTAGATACGAGGTTTCAGCTTTTTCTTTAAAAAAATGTGCTTAGATTTCAACGAAATCTTTGTACAAGTAGAAGAAGCGACTCGAAGCGACTATGAAAAACGACTAGACTTCTCGAAAAGCGTCTAAACGACTCGAAAAGAGACTCGAAGCGACATACCATGGAATACCATCAAAGACCATGGAATACCATCGAATACCATGGAATACCATGGAATACCATGGAATACCATCGAATACCATCAAAGACCATGGAATACTATCGAAAACCATGGAATACCATAAGTCTTGGATACCCCTTTGAAAAATTTGTCAAGGGGCAAGCATAAAAGGAAATCATTATCGACATCGTGATCGATGCCCTGTGATCGAGAGATATATAAGTCTTTTATAATACAATCACGCTCAGTTAGACATGTCTCTGTCACTTGAGATTGAACCTAGGAGTTATGGTATCCAACACACCAATGACGGATTAGTCATGGGACAAATACCAGTAACCGTTGAAGATAACGTATTATGTATTGGAGATGAAAAAATTACCCTTACACCAGGTCTGTCTCAACTTCTTTTGAAGAACAAACCACAAGGTTTTAATGACACTGACCTAAAAATATATAAGGAATTGTTGATCATTACTAATGCTCACAAAAGACGATATGGAAACGCATTACGACTAAACCCTAGCAAAACGTGGAAATATATCAACATTATATCAAAGTTATTTCCATCTAGAAATAAAGCTCCAACCAGCTTTTCACGAGAGTTGCATTTAATGGAGTCTCCAACAACTTCCAACATTAAGCTAATACTTAAATGGGATAAAAATACCAATCCGAATGACATCGTTGATATTTATAGGAATGCTCTACAAAAGGGGGAAGAAACAGATATATATATATATATATCAACACCCTAGTAGCTATGAATGTTATTAGAGATCCAAGAAATAAAAATGTTTAAATAAGTGTTTGTTTCTCTATACATACCTACTCTTGAATCACATCAGATAACAAACTATGGATTTGTCCTAACTGTGATGATCTCAACAAGAAGTTTAACCTAAAACTAAATTCTAATCATCAACCATTTTGTAAAGAGTGTCCAGTTCTGGTGAAGAAACTTGATAATGCAAGGAATAACCAATATCAATTAAATACTATTACAAACAAAAATGGGGGTAGCATTTATATTTTAAATTGTCAAGGATTAAGGAGTCATTTCAATCAAGTATCATTTTTTGTTGCAAAACATTTACCACGTATTCTATGTTTAATAGAGACTCATATTACAAGTGAGGCTGAAGATTTTGAAATTAATTTAGATAATGTTACCATAATAATAAGACTAAATTCTAATAGTAATCAGACAGGGGGTGTTGTTTTTTATGTTAGACATGATATCTATTTTAAAGTTTTGGAGTCGGTAGACATGGACAAAAATATTTGGTTTTTACTTATAAATGTAAAAATTAATGAGAAAACATAATATATTCTAGGAGGTTTATATCATTCACGCAATCAGTCTCATGCAGAATTTCTAAATTTTATAGAACATTGGTTGGAAAATACTGGAATTTACATTTCATATGATTTCCTAATTTTTGGTGATTTTAACATTGATCTATTAAATAATAATTTTTATTCAAACAAACTAAATAAATTAATTAATGACAGTGGTTTTTATCAGCTAGTTAGAAATCCAACTCATATTTTTTACGGTGGAAAAACTTTAATTGATTTGGTAATTTCAAACAATAAACGTATACAGTGTTTAGTTTTGACCAATCCAAATATTTCTGACCATAATATGCTTCAAATTACTCTTGAAAATTATTCTTATTTTGATTCAATTTTTGTAGAAAAAAATGCTTGATGATAATTTAATGAAAACAGCATTAACTCAATTAAATCATAGTTATGACCCTCAAATGAATATTGAAATAATTAAGAGTACAAATTTCCAAGCTAATATTTGCAAATATTTGATACTTACATGCCAAAAGTTGAAATTAAAATAAAACCTGGTCATCATTGGTTCAACGATAATAATCTTAAGGCAATTAAATATAGGGAAGACTATTACAAGTTATATCACTTTAGAGAAACTTATGTTGATTGGGTAAATTACAAGGAAGCGCGAAATTTGGTTGTGTCAAATATTCGGAAAGAAAAACGTAAATATTTTGAAGATAAAATTGATGGGTGCAAACATGAGCCGAAGCTTATGTGGCAGTGTCTAAAATCTCTAATTAGTGGTAAAAATAAAGAAAGCTATTTTGGAATATTGGTCAATGATTTGTGTTATAAAAATAATATTTATGAGGTGACAGAAATTTCAATAGCTTTTATATTAAGAGCATCTATGAAATTGCATCCAAAATTCCTGTAGGTAACTAAAAAGAGTTTTGATTTTGATTTTGAAAAAATATATTTTTGGAATTAATTTGAAAAAGTAAGTCTAGCTAAAATTAGGGAAATAGTTTTTAATTTACCAAATAAGACAAGTCCTGACGAAATCGACATAAGTTTTATAAAGAAATATTTTAATGAAATTGGGAAAATGTTATTAGATCAAATCAATGATTCTTTAGAGTTAGGTATTGTCCCAAAAAAATTTAAAAATATCAACTATTATACCTGTGAGAAAAATAAATAATTCTAACCGAGCTGAAGATTTTAGACCCATTAATATGTTAGTTGCAATTGAAAAAATTGTAGAGTGTATTGTACATGAACAGTTGACAGAATATATTGAGAAAAATAATATTTTAACAAAATTTCAGTCAGGATTCCGAAAAAAAAAACATGATGCAATATGTAATAAATGAATGGAAAATGACCTCAGATGAAAATAAGATTGTAGGTATTGTTTATTTGGATTTAAAAAGAGCATTTGAAACTGTTGATCGGTCTAAATTATTAAAGAAATTAGAAAAATATGGTTTAGGCGGAGTAGTTCTTAATTGGTTTCGAAATTATTTATATGATAGAAAACAAATAGTAAAGTGTCTAAATTTCAAGTCAAATGAATCATTTGTAGAAATTGGTGTACCACAAGGGAGTGTACTAGATCCCTTATTATTTGTGACACACTTATTTATTTTTATAGTGAAAATTACAGAAATTTAGAGTCAAAGTTAAATAGTGAATTATTAAGTGTATATAATTGGATGTGCGCTAATAAATTACAAATAAATATAGCAAAAACAAAATTTATGATATTAGGTTCACCAAAACTTTGTAAATTATTTGTAGAAGAAAAACTATTTTTTTTATTAATAATTGTGCCATTGAAAGAGTGAATAAATATAAATATTTGAGTGTAATCGTAAGTTCAGATTTAAAATTTAAGGAGCATGTAAATTATATATGTAAGAAGATTTCAAGGAAAATTGGTGTGCTAGGTAGAGTGAGTGACAATTTAAATATGTTTGGAAGAATAACTGTCTATAATACTATTATAATTCCTCTTTTCACTTTTTGTAGCTCAGTTCTATATATGACTTCACAAAATGATAAGCACCGATTACAAGTATTACAGATTACAGAACATAGCTATGAGAATAATTTTAAAATGTAATATGTTTACTAGTATTATAGACATGTTAATTAAGTTAGGTTGGATGAATGTTGAAAATTATTTAAAGTTTATGAGCTTAATATTTATCCACAAAATTATCTTAAATGTATGTCCACATTATTATAAAAACTACATGACAAAATTTGAGGATGTTCATAACTATGACACAAGAAAAAAGAGAACTTTTTGTTAGATCACAAGTATTTTAAATTGTCCCAAAATTCGATTTTTTTCAAGGTTTATTGGAGTATAATAAAATTGGTAGTGAAATAAGGAACATAAAATATATAAATAAGTGATAAGCTTAAGAAATGATATGTTGTTAAAAATCAAATTTTATAAAGGAGAAAATGCAAAAATTGCATATCGCACATTGGTGATGATCGTGTGAGATCAAAATGCAACTATGCAAGATTGCAAGAATATAACACCGGATCTAAATCGATCGAGGTAAAAAATCTATGCTGCAATTTCTTAGGTCGTCACTCTGATCCGTCAGCTAGATTGAAAAATGCGACTCGACAAAAAAATCGGAAGTAAAATGGAAATATGAGAAAATGGTGCACATAAGGATAAAATTTTTGAAATCTTAACGTGATTGTACCACGGCATGCCAGTACGATACCAATCATTTTTATTTACGTTCAACTAGCATCTTAAAAACACTTAACTGAAAGTTCTGCAAAGTTTAACTTTCGAGTAGGTGGCTGTGAATTCATATTTGACATTGTATTGAGATTCCAAACAACTTTTCTTAGTGTCATTCTGCTGTAGTTCTAAAAATAAGGGTACTTTACTCTTGGGGAATTTTCATATTTTTCAACCTTCCCTGTATACGAATAGAAATTTCAAAATTTTTATGGATGGGTTTTGAGTTTAAGCACAAGCAACAACTTTTATCAAGAATAATTTTTTTAGGAAACTTCAACTAAAGAAAATTCCCATGTGTGTTCAACTTTCTGGCAGACACTGTATGTTAAAAATTATGGTGTCAAAGTAATCTTTAAAATATACACAACGTTTTTCAGTGTTTCATCAATACTCTTCACTCCGTCGTACACTCTCTTACCTGGCACGGAAACTTATGGAAATTAACATTAAGAAGTTCCAGATAATCATATATACCAAAAATCTATATAACAGGTTTGAAAATGGTTGCAAAGTTCAAAATCTCGTTGCAAAAATCATCCCACAGATGTTATCAATGACGTCGGAACCTATAGACAGGTTTGTTTTGATAAACGCTTGACGCCCAGAACTGATCACAATCTAAGCGCTCCATTAAATTATTCCGAAAGTGTCGCGAGATTGTCAGAAATTGCCCCTTTTTGTCGAGCCGTAGAGAACTTATTTCGACTCTGGGCTCGGAGGCTGGCGTCGTTAGACCATCCCCCGAGTCTTCAGGTGAGGTTCCGATGCTTCCGGCGTCCCAAAACAAGAAAAAACATGCGATATCTAAGTGTGATTCTGGAGGAACTATAACCGGGAATCACCGGGTGTATAGTTGGTTGATGGTTGACTTTCTGTCTTTGTTTGTAGCATGTTTTTAGAGTAGTATGGATATATTTAATCTTGGAGTCAAAATAAAGGGCATTTTAACAATGGGGCACCACGTCTATAGGTTTTGACGTCGTTGGATGTTATAAATAAATGGAAACGTAACTTTCTGGAATGTAGAACCTAATATTTTTATTGGAACGTAGTTTGGTGACAGGCTACTTCAACACCACTGATCTGTCAAATTTGACGGCAGTATAAAAATTCTCGTAGGTAATATTCTTGTCATATATAGCTTGTTAAGTTGTGAGTCCTCCATGCCAAGATACTTATATGAATAAAAAGGAAGGAACTGTTGTAAGCATGTCAACAGAATTACTACATTTAAATGAATGTTTCCTTAAAGGAGCATATAAAAATAGTTCTGAATCGTTAAGGTTTAGTGAATTATAAGAATTAGTAGTTAAATAATAATTCTCACCCTCATACATACCACATACACCAAACTAAGAGTAGGTACCCCAGAAGCAAATGCTTGTGCGGAGGACGGGTGGCAATTACTGTTGTCTTTGAGAGGCTAGGAAAGCATTCGCTCTACTTGAAAAAAGCAGCTAGTGTATTTTTTAATCGTTTATTTAACCCAAGCAACATTGAACTGCAGTTCGTAGATGTTTATTTTAGAAGTGTACTTTTAATTTCTTAATATTTTTGTAAACCATTGTCGTTCAGTAGTCTCTGAATAATTCTAATATTCAATTTCACAATCAATAATGAAGAACATTTTGTTATATAGTAGATCATAGATTTTTAATGGTGAACTATTCCGTGTCAGAAAACGGACGATTTTTAACTATCATTCTAATTTTATAGCATGCAAAACTTCTGAATAAATTTAGCATCGGGTACCTGGGCGAAAGGAATCCATTTTATACAACACAAATTGTAAATTCTATTATTCTATTATATATTATTCTATTCTTTTTGCTACCGTTTTGAAAATACCAATCCAGGGATTTTTATATCCTCGTTCTCGCATTCAAACCATTTAGCGAATTTTTTATTTAAAATCTGACATCACGGTGTTAATCGGAACATCCAATATACCAAATTTTAGTCAAAAATATACCGGGAGTTACATTCTACAAGGTGCCAAATTTAAGCAAAAGAGGAATTTTAAAGGTGGGTGAATTATGCCATGGAATTACTTCAAAAAGTCGAACGGTCAACAGAATTAGGGAATCACAAACTTCACGTTTCTTGCAACGATATTAAACAAAACTTTAAAATTTCGCAAAAATTCTTCTGAACATTAGTAATGATAATGTGTATATTAAAAAACGCGCATTTAAGGTGCTAAAGTTTTATTTTTAATGTTTATTATGAAACTGTGGAAATTAATTAGCGAAAAATTTTTTTTTCTCACGAGGTTATGTTTTGGCATTTAGGCAAAGCTTTTAGTTATAAACAACTTTTCTTAATAACCTTTTGCTGAATTTTCTGAAATACGGGTACTTGTGTTGTTGTTGTTGTTTCTATAGTTGTTATAGAATTGGGACTAACAGATAAGGTTGAAATAGTGTAAGTATAGTAACTTTCTATTTTCTAATATCACATAGTAGTCGAAAATGTCGCAATAATGAATCCTTTGAATATTCTAAAACGAGCATGCTCTAATGCGTTTTTCGACGTCGATATATTTGCATTTCCTAGCTTCCGAGAAACATAATTTAAAAATATACTCTGTAAAGACGAATTATAAAAGAAAAATAGCAGCTTAAAGTTGAATGTCTGTGAAAGTCACGTACAATTCTTTCTAATTCCGCAGAAAAAGTACTTTCGCCAGTCGTCGGAATAAGCGTGTTTTTACGTATTATTTTCGCGAGCAAACCTCGCGCGCTCTGGTCTCATTGTTTCAAATTATTGTATATACTGAGAAATGTAATTATAGGTATCATATTATACGGGATAATCTGGGGACACGTTACTAACGGAAATATCAAGTTCATCAACGCGCCAGACTTAGAAAGGTGAAATAACTATATGTCTTGTGTAAAGATTTTGCATTTTTTTATTTAGTGTGATTTTTTTTTAATTTTGGATGTTTTAGCGTGAATTTTATGCATTCCATGGTATGTCCCTTTTCGAGTCGCTTTTCGAGTCGTTTAGACGCTTTTCGAGTAGCCTAGTTGTTTTTCATAGTCGCTTCGAGTCTTCTGTTGACCGTTCGACTTTTTGTAGTAATTCCATGGCATAATTCACCCACCTTTAAAATTCCTCTTTTGCTTAAATTTGGCACCTTGTAGAATGTAACTCCCGGTATATTTTTGACTAAAATTTGGTATATTGGATGTTCCGATTAACACCGTGATGTCAGATTTTAAATAAAAAATTCGCTAAATGGTTTGAATGCGAGAACGAGGATATAAAAATCCCTGGATTGGCATTTTCAAAACGGTAGCAAAAAGAAGCGGTTTTATAAGACCTTTAAAAAAAAGTTCATTCGAATATCTCCGAAATAATCAGTTGCTTATTTGTGTAAATTACATCTATGTAATAGAATTTACAATTTGTGTTGTATAAAATGGATTCCTTTCGCCCAGGTACCCGATGCTAAATTTATTCAGAAGTTTTGCATGCTATAAAATTAGAATGATACTTAAAAATCGTCCGTTTTCTGACACGGAATAGTTCACCATTAAAAATCTATGATCTACTATATAACAAAATGTTCTTCATTATTGATTGTGATTATTTAACTACTAATTCTTATAATTCACTAAACCTTAACGATTCAGAACTATTTTTATATGCTCCTTTAAGGAAACATTCATTTAAATGTAGTAATTCTGTTGACATGCTTACAACAGTTCCTTCCTTTTTATTCATATAAGTATCTTGGCATGGAGGACTCACAACTTAACAAGCTATATATGACAAGAATATTACCTACGAGAATTTTTATACTGCCGTCAAATTTGACAGATCAGTGGTGTTGAAGTAGCCTGTCACCAAACTACGTTCCAATAAAAATATTAGGTTCTACATTCCAGAAAGTTACGTTTCCATTTATTTATAACATCCAACGACGTCAAAACCTATAGACGTGGTGCCCCATTGTTAAAATGCCCTTTATTTTGACTCCAAGATTAAATATATCCATACTACTCTAAAAACATGCTACAAACAAAGACAGAAAGTCAACCATCAACCAACTATACACCCGGTGATTCCCGGTTATAGTTCCTCCAGAATCACACTTAGATATCGCATGTTTTTTCTTGTTTTGGGACGCCGGAAGCATCGGAACCTCACCTGAAGACTCGGGGGATGGTCTAACGACGCCAGCCTCCGAGCCCAGAGTCGAAATAAGTTCTCTACGGCTCGACAAAAAGGGGCAATTTCTGACAATCTCGCGACACTTTCGGAATAATTTAATGGAGCGCTTAGATTGTGATCAGTTCTGGGCGTCAAGCGTTTATCAAAACAAACCTGTCTATAGGTTCCGACGTCATTGATAACATCTGTGGGATGATTTTTGCAACGAGATTTTGAACTTTGCAACCATTTTCAAACCTGTTATATAGATTTTTGGTATATATGATTATCTGGAACTTCTTAATGTTAATTTCCATAAGTTTCCGTGCCAGGTAAGAGAGTGTACGACGGAGTGAAGAGTATTGATGAAACACTGAAAAACGTTGTGTATATTTTAAAGATTACTTTGACACCATAATTTTTAACATACAGTGTCTGCCAGAAAGTTGAACACACATGGGAATTTTCTTTAGTTGAAGTTTCCTAAAAAAATTATTCTTGATAAAAGTTGTTGCTTGTGCTTAAACTCAAAACCCATCCATAAAAATTTTGAAATTTCTATTCGTATACAGGGAAGGTTGAAAAATATGAAAATTCCCCAAGAGTAAAGTACCCTTATTTTTAGAACTACAGCAGAATGACACTAAGAAAAGTTGTTTGGAATCTCAATACAATGTCAAATATGAATTCACAGCCACCTACTCGAAAGTTAAACTTTGCAGAACTTTCAGTTAAGTGTTTTTAAGATGCTAGTTGAACGTAAATAAAAATGATTGGTATCGTACTGGCATGCCGTGGTACAATCACGTTAAGATTTCAAAAATTTTATCCTTATGTGCACCATTTTCTCATATTTCCATTTTACTTCCGATTTTTTTGTCGAGTCGCATTTTTCAATCTAGCTGACGGATCAGAGTGACGACCTAAGAAATTGCAGCATAGATTTTTTACCTCGATCGATTTAGATCCGGTGTTATATTCTTGCAATCTTGCATAGTTGCATTTTGATCTCACACGATCATCACCAATGTGCGATATGCAATTTTTGCATTTTCTCCTTTATAAAATTTGATTTTTAACAACATATCATTTCTTAAGCTTATCACTTATTTATATATTTTATGTTCCTTATTTCACTACCAATTTTATTATACTCCAATAAACCTTGAAAAAAATCGAATTTTGGGACAATTTAAAATACTTGTGATCTAACAAAAAGTTCTCTTTTTTCTTGTGTCATAGTTATGAACATCCTCAAATTTTGTCATGTAGTTTTTATAATAATGTGGACATACATTTAAGATAATTTTGTGGATAAATATTAAGCTCATAAACTTTAAATAATTTTCAACATTCATCCAACCTAACTTAATTAACATGTCTATAATACTAGTAAACATATTACATTTTAAAATTATTCTCATAGCTATGTTCTGTAATCTGTAATACTTGTAATCGGTGCTTATCATTTTGTGAAGTCATATATAGAACTGAGCTACAAAAAGTGAAAAGAGGAATTATAATAGTATTATAGACAGTTATTCTTCCAAACATATTTAAATTGTCACTCACTCTACCTAGCACACCAATTTTCCTTGAAATCTTCTTACATATATAATTTACATGCTCCTTAAATTTTAAATCTGAACTTACGATTACACTCAAATATTTATATTTATTCACTCTTTCAATGGCACAATTATTAATAAAAAAAATAGTTTTTCTTCTACAAATAATTTACAAAGTTTTGGTGAACCTAATATCATAAATTTTGTTTTTGCTATATTTATTTGTAATTTATTAGCGCACATCCAATTATATACACTTAATAATTCACTATTTAACTTTGACTCTAAATTTCTGTAATTTTCACTATAAAAATAAATAAGTGTGTCACAAATAATAAGGGATCTAGTACACTCCCTTGTGGTACACCAATTTCTACAAATGATTCATTTGACTTGAAATTTAGACACTTTACTATTTGTTTTCTATCATATAAATAATTTCGAAACCAATTAAGAACTACTCCGCCTAAACCATATTTTTCTAATTTCTTTAATAATTTAGACCGATCAACAGTTTCAAATGCTCTTTTTAAATCCAAATAAACAATACCTACAATCTTATTTTCATCTGTGGTCATTTTCCATTCATTTATTACATATTGCATCATGTTTTTTTTTTCGGAATCCTGACTGAAATTTTGTTAAAATATTATTTTTCTCAATATATTCTGTCAACTGTTCATGTACAATACACTCTACAATTTTTTCAATTGCAACTAACATATTAATGGGTCTAAAATCTTCAGCTCGGTTAGAATTATTTATTTTTCTCACAGGTATAATAGTTGACATTTTTAAATTTTTTTGGGACAATACCTAACTCTAAAGAATCATTGATTTGATCTAATAACATTTTCCCAATTTCATTAAAATATTTCTTTATAAAACTTATGTCGATTTCGTCAGGACTTGTCTTATTTGGTAAATTAAAAACTATTTCCCTAATTTTAGCTAGACTTACTTTTTCAAATTAATTCCAAAAATATATTTTTTCAAAATCAAAATCAAAACTCTTTTTAGTTACCTACAGGAATTTTGGATGCAATTTCATAGATGCTCTTAATATAAAAGCTATTGAAATTTCTGTCACCTCATAAATATTATTTTTATAACACAAATCATTGACCAATATTCCAAAATAGCTTTCTTTATTTTTACCACTAATTAGAGATTTTAGACACTGCCACATAAGCTTCGGCTCATGTTTGCACCCATCAATTTTATCTTCAAAATATTTACGTTTTTCTTTCCGAATATTTGACACAACCAAATTTCGCGCTTCCTTGTAATTTACCCAATCAACATAAGTTTCTCTAAAGTGATATAACTTGTAATAGTCTTCCCTATATTTAATTGCCTTAAGATTATTATCGTTGAACCAATGATGACCAGGTTTTATTTTAATTTCAACTTTTGGCATGTAAGTATCAAATATTTGCAAATATTAGCTTGGAAATTTGTACTCTTAATTATTTCAATATTCATTTGAGGGTCATAACTATGATTTAATTGAGTTAATGCTGTTTTCATTAAATTATCATCAAGCATTTTTTTCTACAAAAATTGAATCAAAATAAGAATAATTTTCAAGAGTAATTTGAAGCATATTATGGTCAGAAATATTTGGATTGGTCAAAACTAAACACTGTATACGTTTATTGTTTGAAATTACCAAATCAATTAAAGTTTTTCCACCGTAAAAAATATGAGTTGGATTTCTAACTAGCTGATAAAAACCACTGTCATTAATTAATTTATTTAGTTTGTTTGAATAAAAATTATTATTTAATAGATCAATGTTAAAATCACCAAAAATTAGGAAATCATATGAAATGTAAATTCCAGTATTTTCCAACCAATGTTCTATAAAATTTAGAAATTCTGCATGAGACTGATTGCGTGAATGATATAAACCTCCTAGAATATATGTTTTCTCATTAATTTTTACATTTATAAGTAAAAACCAAATATTTTTGTCCATGTCTACCGACTCCAAAACTTTAAAATAGATATCATGTCTAACATAAAAAACAACACCCCCTGTCTGATTACTATTAGAATTTAGTCTTATTATTATGGTAACATTATCTAAATTAATTTCAAAATCTTCAGCCTCACTTGTAATATGAGTCTCTATTAAACATAGAATACGTGGTAAATGTTTTGCAACAAAAAATGATACTTGATTGAAATGACTCCTTAATCCTTGACAATTTAAAATATAAATGCTACCCCCATTTTTGTTTGTAATAGTATTTAATTGATATTGGTTATTCCTTGCATTATCAAGTTTCTTCACCAGAACTGGACACTCTTTACAAAATGGTTGATGATTAGAATTTAGTTTTAGGTTAAACTTCTTGTTGAGATCATCACAGTTAGGACAAATCCATAGTTTGTTATCTGATGTGATTCAAGAGTAGGTATGTATAGAGAAACAAACACTTATTTAAACATTTTTATTTCTTGGATCTCTAATAACATTCATAGCTACTAGGGTGTTGATATATATATATATATCTGTTTCTTCCCCCTTTTGTAGAGCATTCCTATACATATCAACGATGTCATTCGGATTGGTATTTTTATCCCATTTAAGTATTGGCTTAATGTTGGAAGTTGTTGGAGACTCCATTAAATGCAACTCTCGTGAAAAGCTGGTTGGAGCTTTATTTCTAGATGGAAATAACTTTGATATAATGTTGATATATTTCCACGTTTTGCTAGGGTTTAGTCGTAATGCGTTTCCATATCGTCTTTTGTGAGCATTAGTAATGATCAACAATTCCTTATATATTTTTAGGTCAGTGTCATTAAAACCTTGTGGTTTGTTCTTCAAAAGAAGTTGAGACAGACCTGGTGTAAGGGTAATTTTTTAATCTCCAATACATAATACTTTATCTTCAACGGTTACTGGTATTTGTCCCATGACTACTCCGTCATTGGTGTGTTGGATACCATAACTCCTAGGTTCAATCTCAAGTGACAGAGACATGTCTAACTGAGCGTGATTGTATTATAAAAGACTTATATATCTCTCGATCACAGGGCATCGATCACGATGTCGATAATGATTTCCTTTTATGCTTGCCCCTTGACAAATTTTTCAAAGGGGTATCCAAGACTATTTATGGTATTCCATGGTTTTCGATAGTATTCCATGGTCTTTGATGGTATTCGATGGTATTCCATGGTATTCCATGGTATTCGATGGTATTCCATGGTCTTTGATGGTATTCCATGGTATGTCGCTTTTCGAGTCGCTTCGAGTCTCTTTTCGAGTCGTTTAGACGCTTTTCGATAAGTCTAGTCGTTTTTCATTGTCGCTTCGAGTCGCTTCTTCTACTTGTACAAAGATTTCGTTGAAATCTAAGCACATTTTTTAAAGAAAAAGCTGAAACCTCGTATCTACGCCACTGAGGGAAGTTTGGAGCTCATATTGTTCACAATGGTGACTAAACTGCTAATACGTACCAAATTTCAAAGCGATAGAATTTGTTTAGAAATAAACTTTAAAAAATCGTTTTTTTTTTAATTTTCAACCCGTGTGTCCAAAAACGAAGGTAGATAGAGCATATGTTTATAGGGAAAAAGTCTTATTTTTAGCCAAAGAATCTCTAGTTAAATTTGTTTCCAACAGTTGTGGGACACCCTGTATAGATGTGTTCCCGGAAACACGTCTGTGCATACCTATACCGTAGAGAAGTGAGAGTCAAGTTGGATACTACACGGCTGTGGAATTTTTTGACAATGACTAGATTTTATTTATCAACATTCTTAGTTCAGATTGTAACTTTTTCTTATAAGATGCAGCCTCTTCGCAAAATTCAATATTTGTTGTTCTCAGACCCAAGCAATTTTTGTCCTCTGCTAATTTCCAGATGTACTTCTACTAATTCTTCCACTAAAAATTGTTTCTCCGTAACGCAATTTTTGCCATCCAATTACGGCTTCTAAAGTTTTAGATACTCGCCAGCTCATTCATCAACTATTTAAATTTCCCGCATTTTGCCATATTGACGTCACTTCCGTCCGAGAACTGCGAGCAAAGTTCACTTTTTCAAGGTAAAACCCAAGTGCCATGTGTCAAGGTGACTGTGAGATCATTATCCTGTGACCCCTTAAAGATCATCGATCTGGTGACCTCAAGATAACCTTCAGACCAGGCTTAACTCAAGGTGACCCCCTTAAATGTCGTCGTTGTAGTAACCCCTTAAAGGTTAACTTTCAAGATGACCCCTTAGATATTTTGAACCTATATGTGATCAACCTTCACGTCAAGGTGACTCCATCACATTTTCAAATTTCCCGCATTTTGCCCTATTATTGACGTCACTTCCGTGAACTGCGAGGAAAGTTTTTTGCAATTCAAGGTGCCACGTGTCAACACAAGATTATTAACCTGTGACCCCTAAAAGATCATCGGTCTCACTTAATTGACAACCACAGGTCATTTTTCCGCCTTGGCGGCCATCTTGTGAGGTCACTTCCGCCCCAGAATCCCCTTTGCTATACTACTAAATTGCCTAGTTTTTATTGACGTGTCGATCAGTTTACAAAAAAGTGACAAATGAAAAAGCTGAAGCAAAACAAAAAAGTTCATGCGAATTCAAACCTAATATCTTTTTAAAATATGTAACAAAAAGTCACTGTCACAAAAAAATTCCCGTTTTTTTGCTTGTAACCACGCCTTCTATTGAAAGTGGAAATATTTTCGAATTGGTTTATTCTATCGCGGAATGGGTAGAAATTGTTGCAATTTGTTATCGAAATCATGATTGCGTTAAAACTACAGCACGAATTGCAACAATTTCTACTTTCAATAGCAGGCTAACGATTTCATGGTTAGAAGCAAATAAACGGGAATTTTTTTGTGACAGTGACTTTTTTGTTACATATTTTAAAAAGATATAAGGTTTGAATTCGTATGAACTCTTTTTTGTTTTGCTTCAGCTTTTTCCCTTGTCAGTTTTTTGTAAACTGATCGACACGTCAACTAGGCAATTTGGTCGTGTGTAGTACATTAAAAACTTTTTAGTGACGGGCATTTGTGTAGAAATTACTATGCGTACAGTGTACTTGAGAAGAATAGTTATCCTATTGAATTTGTTGAGCAAGTTTTTCAGGATTGCCAACAAAATAACAATGCTAATAGAACTAGAGAAATAAATCTGGTGGACCGACCAGTAAATTGAATTATTCCTTATATTCCTGGACTATCAGATAAGCTGAAACGCATAGGTAATCGTTTTAATGTCAGAACAGTATTTAAAACCAAAAATACATTAAGATCGATGCTAGTTAAAACGAAACCATTTAATGAGGTACAAAGTTCAAAAAATTGCATTTATAAAATTCCTTGTGAATGTGAAAAGTTCTATGTTGGCGAGACTTGTAGGCCATTTAACGTTCGTTTAAAAGAACATAAAAATTATATCAGGCAAAATCAAATTTCTAAGTCAAAAATATGTGAACATTCTTTTAATAACAATCATAGGATATTATGGGATAGGTCCAAACCAATTCTCAAAGAAGAAGTAGGAAATAGACGAAAAATTAAAGAATCTGCATTTATTCTAGGAAATACGGACAACTGTGTTGCTGAATGTTCAGTAGAATTCAGTAAAATATTATTGCCACTTATTCAAAGAGAAGTTAGTATAGATAATTAGATAGAACACAGGGTACAATATTAGGCAGGTGGCTAGGCTATTGTTTCTGTTGTCATGACATTTTAACCTGAAATTTATTAATCTGTCACTTCACTTTGACGTGGCATGATCTTTGAGAAAGGAGGAAGATTTATTCTCCGAAAGCTCAGAAAACAAATTTGTTGAAGTTATTTTTTGAGTTACACGTTTAAAGTTGCGTTCCTTCACTGTTAAGAATTTATGAATTTCCCAGGCAACTTGAAAAAGTTGTCTTTCGATTAGTTTGGTGGCGAAAAACCCAATTAAAAATTAAATGGATCTGTTTGCGCCACAAATAAATTTTAGAAAATATCTAGATGCTCTTATGATATTACTTACGAAAAAATGCCATTATCACATAAAGAAAAGCGTGACATGATTCAAATTTATTATTCCTCCAAAAGAAATAAAGACGAAGGGATATTAGAGGAGCCATAAACAGTTTAAGGCAATGTGCTGCGTTGTGCTTTGAGGACAAATTATTGAACATTTATTGTAAAATAGGATTGTCTACTCCTCTAGGTTTTTGTTGTTCATGTGTTTCCAGTTAGACTTTTTTAATTTTAATGTGTTATATGGCAAATGGCGAATAAATAACAAAATCTCAGACCATACTCTCTTGCGGTATGTTCATGATTTTTTTAATCGATAAATTTAACATTAGCCAAATTTTTACTGAACTGTTAAGCAATATTACAAAGCACACTTGGCAACAATGGTTAACTAGGCTTATGTTTCCAAAGCACTTTATGCAAAAACGTCAAATAATATTATGCGGCCTATGTTTCCAAGGCACTCTATGCAAAAACGATTAATTTGATATTACGGCAAGAAAAACAAAGTAAAGCATGTGTGACCTAGCATTTTAACCAGAAAAAATATCCTCTTTTCAAAAATGCAAAATCCAATATGGCGCCCATAAAGAAAATAAAAGTTGATCGTTTGTCCAGGGAGGCGACAAAGAAAATCTGAGTCACATTTTGATTTCTTGTAAAAAAGTGTCTTAGAAATGTCGAAAAATATATACAGGGTGTTTCTGCACAAAAAAACAAAATTTTGGTGAAGCCCCTGTATATAAATAAATAAACCCTTTAAGAAGCTTGTCTTCGCTTGTACAACTTGTATCCTAAACTTTTTTCTCACTTCAAAATAAAGAAAAGAAGGGGTGTAAAAATTTACATATCTTTAGCCATTCTAACGTCATGTACACAAATAAAAACAGTTATTTTAATTAAATTTTAATGCCTTGTAGGTATCTTGGAAACGAAGGCATTATAGCCATATATAAATAACCAATCTTATTTTCACCAAGAAATTACCTCCCAAATTTATGGTCATCAATTATTATACCTTTAAAAACTCACTTGTGTTTCCAAATCTTGCACATTAACACAAAAAAGCGATTCTATGTTTTTCTTGAGGTTGTTATCAATATCCATAAGTTGTATCAAGTTCCAGATTAAATTTAAGCAACAAGCCAGCTCTGCTTGTGTTCTGAATAATTTGTCCAGTTCATTTTCTAACTCGTCAGTCACATCATTTATTAGGGAATAAGTGTCTTCCATAATAAGTTCAATATTAGTGAGTCGGCTCGGATTTTTTGCATTCAGTTTGGCTATCAGGCGTTTTTGGATTATTCTAAATTGGGAACTAAGTTGGGACAGCTCGTTCTGAAAAATATACCTAAATGAATATACTAGTTATGTAAATCTACGACATATTCAGATATATTTGCCACTTTCTTTACAACCTATAAAAACCTAAATCCTATAAAGTGGAAGATATATAATATACCTAAACGACATATTTATTATATGAGAACATAGAGGAGATTATTTAAATTCATTATTAAATATTATAACCCCACAAGATCCTTCTATTAAGTTTATGCTAGAAATAGAAAATAATATATAATAATAGAAAACCAACACATACCTACTCTCCATTTTAATTCCAATCATCATATTAGTGTTAAAAATTTATACAAGATCCCGAATAAGCTCGACCTAGCCTCATCTGTATTCCTAATGAAAGGTATTTTTTTTATAAAAGATAATGTACATACCTATAAACAAACAAATCGGGCATGGGTTGCCTACTCATATCCTTTCACAAAATTATTTAACTAACTTTTTTTAGAACAGTGCTCCAGGTTTTGAAATTTTTTACACCTACCCAGTTTTTCATGGTGCATCAATTTCCTTAATAATATTTTGACCTGAAAGCTACAGAAAGGACACGTTTCTAAAAAAAGTGGGAAAAAGGCTAAAAATTAAAGTAGGCTTAGACTTTTAAAATTTCGCAAACCAATTCAGTTTTTCATTCTGAAGTTTCCTTAAAAACATTTTGTTGTAAAACCTACAAAATGGTCACTTTATTCGTGTAAAAAATAGTTATTTTAGGAAAAAATCAAAATGTGTTTTGTAATTTTTCACACCTACCCAATTTTTTTCTTGGATAATTTTCACGTGATAGCTACAGAAGGGGCACTACTCTAAAAAAAGTTAGTTGTGCAAGGATATGATTAGGCAACCCATGCGCGATTTGTTTGTTTATGTCTCTTATAAAAAAATACCTTTTATTAGAAATACAAATGACCTTATTTGGGATCTTAGACTAAACGAGTAATTAAAAATTTATATGATGGGCTAAAACACAAAATTTGAGGAGGAGATTAAATATATCAAATATGTTCCTAAGAAGAACAGGTATCCTATTACTAACAAAACAACAATGCTAATAGAATTAGAGAAATAAATCGGGTGGAACGACTATGTATAGTAAAATCGAGCAACTCTTACGCCCTGGCGTAAACAAAAGCACGTGAGATGAAATATTCGCCAGGGCCGCACTGAGGCACGACCTTTATTTAATGTTAGTTTTACAATGTAGATTGTAGATTATTCTGAGGGTCGTTTGGCCCTATAGTGGCTTTCCTTCACTGCGACCTATGTAGATCTTTTGTGAGTGACCCTGCTCTAATAAATGCCGAGGTCACCTAAGCTTTTTATAAAGCTCAGTATATTCCTTGGGTTAGTTTAGAATGGTTTACATCAAAATATTGGGGAAAATAATTAGTGGCTTAATTAAAATGGTTCAAAACATCGATAAAATTATTTGTGGCAGTGTCTAAATAGCTAAAAACAACAAGGTAAAACCGCGTAACTACACTTTTGCGATCGAGTACGTCCCTGTTGCCGACTCGGGTGAAACTTTATAGCCTACCGACCAATCGCGGATCGTTATTGAACACGTGGTTTTATTTACGCCAGGCGTACGGATAGCTCGATTTTAGTATAGTTAATTTAATTATTCCTTATATTCCTGTGATATCAGATAAGCTAAATCGCATAGGCGATCTTTTTAATTCCAGAAGTGTTTAGAACAAAAAATACATTAAAATCGATGCTAGAAAACGAAACCCTTTAATGAAGAACAAAGTTATAAAATTCTTCGTGAATGTGGAAAGTTCTAGGTTGGGGAGATTTGTGTAGGTCATTTAAGGTTCGTTTAAAAGAACATAAAAATTATATCAGGCAAAATCTAATTTCAAAGTCACAAATTATGTGAACACTC
Organism: Pseudeuparius sepicola; assembly: GCA_963920635.1. NCBI lineage: Eukaryota > Metazoa > Arthropoda > Insecta > Coleoptera > Anthribidae > Pseudeuparius > Pseudeuparius sepicola. Next base: position 52,537,888 of record OY987301.1, read on the forward strand.
TTTTAATAATAATCGGAGTTTTGTGGGATAGGTTTCAATCAATTCTCAAAGAAGAAGTAGGAAATAGGCGAGAGAATTTTTGCAAATGCGGACAACTGTGTTGCTGAATGTTCAGTGGAAATCAGCAAAATATTATTAAACGTTCTTCAAACAGAATTATATAGACAATTACATAGAACACAGGACACGGGTTACAATATCTGACAGGTGGCTAGGTATCTATTGACACTTTGACTTGGCATTTATTAATTATTCTATGATTTCACTTTGACTTGAAATTTTCTTTGAGAAAGGGGATAGCTCCGAAAGCTCAGAAAGGAAAGTTTTTGAAGAATTTGAACTAACCACTGACAAAGCGCCACAGCAGTGGTTTTTCGTGGCAACTTGAAGAAGTCGTTTAATCTATTTGTTTCAGGTTCCTGTGGAGAAAAAAAAACAACTAAAAATCAAATAGTGATCGCATTGGCAGCGATTTATATATTCATGGACAAAATTGTCGCATATAGGGGAGAGTCGGGTAATATCGGACAGTGGGTAGTATCGGACAACAGCATCTTCTCAATTTCCCTAATAGATGGCGTTCAAAATTTGTCAGAAAATGCTTTATTAGAATTGCCCTAGACACATATGTTCAGTATGAGGCCGAGCTTTGAACGGTACACGTCGTGTGCATTATTTTTATTTTTTTGCCCAAAACAAATTTCCCGGACGTAAAATTTACCAGTCTATATTTTATATAAACGGTAAGTTCTTTTAAAATGTTCATATTATATAACATTTGTTGGTTATTTTGGAATATAAAAATGGTTTTATGGAAATTATCGGAGGGTCGTAAAAAATAAGTTGGCCACTTTTTTCTAACGGTGCTGTTCGGGTAGTATCAGACACACATATTTCGGGTGATATCGGACATACTGAAATTTTAACTGAACATTCTTATTTTCAGATTAACTTTAAAAAATGCCCAAGAACACAAAAGGAAAAAGAAAAATTGACCAATTAGAGCTAGAAGATTACATTAAAAAAAAATAAAAATTTAAAGGACAAAAAATATAGCAAAGATAATGAATGCTCTGAACAGCAACAAGAAGCAACAACGAGTGTATCATCTGTGGTGAAGACTTCGTCGCAAATTGGATACAATGCATCCAGTGCCATGGTTGGGCCCATAAAAATTGTTCTGGGGCAGAAAAACAACAGGTTTATTATAAATGCGACATTTGTAAGGGGAATTAATTCACGTCCGATACTACCCGACGTTTTCCAAAAATTACAAAAAGAGGTACACTTTTGTTTTTAACGAGTGGAGTTTTTGTTTAAGTTTTTTCTTTAATTTTATTACGTATTCTATTCTGCAAAGAGTATAGTTTATTTTAAGCAAAAATATGTTAATATATCATTTTTTGATAAAAATTATTTCAATTTTTCGAAATGTGTCCGATATTACCCGACTCTCCACCTATTTTAAAATTTTGCCATCATTTTTCCGGGAATTTTTCGCCGAAAAAAAAATAGACGAACCAAAATTTTTCAGATGTATGGAAAATAAAATAATACAATTTTTGTCAGGTAACAATAATAACTATCTACATATTTTGACAATTTTTTAGAAGAGAGAAATATACCTATTAACTAAATTTTAAATTATATGCCACAATTTTGTCCATGGTTGTATTATTATTGTACATTGTATCTGTTTTCTTCTGTATCGATTTTATTGTAGAATTTCCCAATTACCCAATAAATACATTATTTAAAGTTTTGTGGATTAATTCCTAAATAAAATTAATGAAACAACATTTTATAATTATTCCACATAAAGGCTTAGTGTACTCTAAAATCGATTGGAACATGTCCCATCTCAATAATTGTTTGTCCAAATATGGGTTTCGATTTTCATATTTTTGATATTGCAATTTTTTTTAATAAAGTACTTCTCGTACTTTTCTATTCATTTGGTTACAGAGTAGAGCTTCAAAATTTCATTAATTAAACCTCTTTGGGAGCATGTGTAATGATAACCCGGGGCTTATTCGCCAGAGCTATTCATTCTAACGGTTTTCTACAGAGTACATCATCAATTTCAATGCATTTTATTTGGTCCTTAGTTTTATTACTTTTGAACATATTGTTTACAAATCTCCATGGTTTTTTTACATTAGATCCCGCTTTTTCCCATCCTTTTCTAAAATAATTATTTTTTAATGATTTTATTTTATTGTTTACTTTGCTTTTCATTGCTTTAAACTCCGCAGCTAGAATATTGTCGTCTGGTCTTTTCAGTTTTCTTTTGTATAGTTTATCTCTTTTTCTTATAATTTCAAGTACTTCATTACTAATCCACGTGCTGTCACCCCTGGTTTTATATACCTTAATAACTTCTGAACTTTTTTTGCATCTATTATAAACTGGATTAATTGTTGAAAACTTTCGATAGTGTTCCCTATTAAATTTTGCTTAAAATTTGCTGCGAATTTTTTATGATCTGTTATTTTAACTTTATTCTGTACTTTCGGACTAAATATTTTTATTTTATTTTTAATTGTTATATTCAATTGATTATGATCTGATAACGGGCTTGGCAGAATTTTAACTTTGCAGTCAAATTATTTATTATTTTGTACATGATCAATAATAATACTCCTAGACTCACTCGTTACCCTAGTGGCTTCCTCCTGTGTTTGATATTATGTAGTGCTATTATTGTTATCTAAAAGATTTATATTAATATCACCAACTACCAGATGTTTTCTAGGTTTTTCTGTCAACATCCCCTCGAGAGCAACAAAAAACTCGGTATTAGAATAGTATGGGGTTTATAAATTACCGTAATTCTTAAATCTAATTGATCTATATTAATACATACCCAACTAAATATAGCATTAGGATCAGACTTGTCTATCTCACCGAAAGAAATGATGCGCCACCACCTTTAATGTCCCTACAAGCATGGACAGCTTTATAACTTTTTATATTATATAAATATGTTTCATTTGAGTTTAACCATGTCGATGTTACCAGAAGTAAATCACAATCTTCATTTACCACCATACACTGCACATTATCAATCTTATTTCTAAGACTTTGGGCATTTATATGAACCATTTTCAATTCTCGAGGCCCCATTAGTTTTCCAACTGCGCTTTGTCCTCCAACAGTATTACCTTTGATTGTTCATCCTTCCTTAGAAATATGTTGCCTGCTGTTATCCAAAGGAATTTGAAGTTGTTATTTTTTTATATTCTTTTGCTGCTAAAGAGAGTTCACGATTTACTTTAGTTAAATCAGGACTCAAGTATATTTTGCTGATTGCAGAATAACCCAAGTCTGAAGCCTTTTTTTTGCCATCTGTTCTTTTTTTATCTTGTTGTCCGGGAATACTACTTTAATAGGGCCTAATAGTACCTAATTAGGTACTATTTCCTCCCCGCAGAAGCTTTAGATCGCTTATAAGTTACCTATCATTGGGCGTCCAGTTAGGTATAATCATTATTTAGTAGTTATTAATCACGCAGAATTTGTTTTCGTAAGGGGCCCTGCAAAACTAACTTAAAACCAATGAACATTGTATTTCCTGTGCTGTTTTCTGTTTTTTGCGCGAGTACTTAAATAATATATAAATATTCTATTGTGAAAGTATGATATTTTTATTTTCTATAATACACTGGTTTTGTCAATACAAGATTAAGCTAAAACTACTGTTACTTTCAAGTAACTAATATGCTAAACAAATATCGGATCCCTATAAACTATGAACCTTTTTTTAACTTATAGGGGCTGCCAATCGGGGAGAACTTCCGTTTGTAAATAAACTACAACAGGGCAAATAAAGAATGTAACTAACGTGATTTAGGTGGACGCGAAACAAATCCACATGAGCAATACTGATATTTTACAAAAAAAAATTGTACAAAAGCATATACGCATCATCCTTGGAACTTGGAATATAAGTAAGTTAGGTATTCCGACTGCAGTCCGATTGTTTTAAACTACCCGGAGAAAAGAAGTTATGCAAGAAACAGTATTAGCTAATTATTATTATTAACTGGCCTGTTTTGTGCATCACCTATATATCTTAGGAGCATTTGACTGGGATATTTTATGTTTCCTTGATAACGAGCGTAACCTAGCCACTAAAGTACACTGCAAACATGGGAACAACAACCTACAGTCCTGGCCCCACTTTTACATGTGCAGGATACGTTCGTTGTCCAGTTCGTTTAATTACCAATTGTACGATACCCAGAGTTGATTTTTAACGGCGTTTCTAAACCGGGATGCAATCCTACAACGCAATAGTCAAGGTTCAGCATTCCGTACATCGATTTCAAATAGGTTTGCTCCATCCAATTCAAAGTTATCTTGAAATAAGAAGCAGGGGCGTTTCTGGGGTCTTTGACGCCCTTGTGCAAATGTTTTTGTCGCCGCCCCCTGTCGCTATAAAAAAAAAACAAAAAAAAATATGAAATTATGTGTAGGTAACAATTTATTAATTCCAGTAATAAAAAATAAACTGTAAGTATGTTATTTTCTAAAGTAAAAAAAAACAAAAAAATAATATTCAAAACAAAAATAATAAAACTAATAGGTATTTGCTTATCACAGAGTAAGTTACAAAATTTGAACTTTTCGTGCTTTGGCAGACGCGAATGATTTAATAAGGTCTTTCATCGGTAAAGAATCAAACATAGATTTTTCAATGGAAATAATAGCTAGATTGTGAAGTCTAGCTTGCCCCATTGTAGATCGGAGGTAATTTTTTATCAATTTCAATTTTGAAAATGAGCGCTCCCCGCTTGCTACTGATATTCTTAAAACTATGTGATATTAGGAAACTGGCTACATAAATTATTACTGTATATAAATTCCAAAATCTCCTTAGGAGTTTTCCTGTCTTCTGAAAAATCTTTAATAACCGCAATTTCGTCAAGTAATTGAACACCATTTACATCACAATCAGGACCGTCTGTAAGTTTAAGAACTAAGTCATTAACGTTTTTTATTAATTCCAGTTTTGGCATTTGATACAGGTTTGTAAAATCGTGGAGGAATGAGAAATTACTATTATACTCTTCAAGCGATTCAAATCTGTCTGAAAGAGCATTCGCAATTTTATCCAAAATTGGGAAGAAAAAATTTACCTTAAATTAGTCTTTAACAGATAAGGTAGTACTTTCATCGTTGCTTTCATAATCAAAAAATTTCGTTTTTTTACGTATTCGTTGAGTAGGGAATTCTGGCTCTATATCCAACTCATTTGCTAAAACTGTAGCTTCATTCAACAGCAAATCAAACTGTTCATCGTTTCGATATTTATGAATGAAACATAACAGTTTTTTTAAACTTATGGTGGCGTCAACTAAGTTAATATTTTTCTCTTGCAACATTTTGCTAACAACATTTACTCGTGATAAAATATCATCCCATAGAACCAGACCACATAAAAATTTATAATTGCATATTTTATCAGAAAGACTCCTTGCTTGGTGTCTACTATTCATATTTAAGAATGATCTATGGTAGTGACAGCCATATTGAATTTCCCATTTCACATTTTTCTCCTTTAATATTTGATAAAAATGAACCATTCTTTTACTAATCCGCTAATTTTTTACATAAGAATTGCAGATGATAAGAATTTTTGTAGTTTTGAAAGAAATAAAAAAAAACCTGGATTTTTTTCAAAACAACATAAAAGGTATAATCTGCAATTCTGTGAAGAAAATTAAACATATTTTACCTCTTGTAAAAATGTTTAAAACTTAGCCGTTTTTAAATGATTTGCGAAATAGCGAAAATAATATTCAGTGCTTGATTGCTACCGTCCTCTACCGGCGATGCGGATTTCAGATAGTCCAGGTCGCAGTCGCGCTAACGTGACGGGATAAATCGGTTAGTTCGATTTCTGGTGAAGGTGCCGGTCGGAATTTGAAGTTTGGCTGTTTGGTCATCTATTTACATTTACTTGGGATTATAATGTATTTTATATTTATATTATTATTATAGGTATTATATGAATACATGGGTGACCTTATTTAACTGATTGTGGCCACTTTGTGTATAATGTTTTATGCTATTTTTCTCTTTCGTCGATTTTGTTAATTGCTGTAATATTTTTTTGCACAGTTGCGGAGAAAAAAACGAGATGCGTAACACTGAATCAACATCAAAACTATAAAAATACCCATGCATTCGATATTAATTTAGAAAACAGCAACATATATTCTCAGCAGCCACAAATATTCAAGGACGCCTAAAAAAATTACCAAGGAGTTTTTTTTATTACTTAAGAATGTTCTATGGTAGTGGTGGCCATATTGAATTTCCCATTTCGCATTTTTCTCCTTTAATATTTGATAAAAATGAACCATTCTTTTACTAATCCGCTTATATTTTACATAAGAATTGCGGATGATAAGAATTTTTGCAGTTTTGAAAAAGCAAAAAAATTAAAACATGGATTTTTTCAAAACAACATAATTAAATAAAAGGTATCATCCGCAATTCTGTGAAGAAAACTGGAGGTGTAAATTTAAAAAAACTGAGTTATATTATAGTTTGATGGTAATTTTGGCAAGACGCCCAAAGTACGGTACCTAAATAATCAGTTAAGTTGGCCCTATACACTATACAGTGTGTTTCACTTTAAAACGGACAATTGCGTATTTTTCGAAATTTTGGTCGATCTTCAAAATTATTTTTTTAGCATATCGTATTCAAAGAGCTCTACCCTTTGGGCTACAGTTTTTTGATATACGATCATTCCATGGCCTACTGCAATCAAACGAAGACCCCAAAAATCACGAAATCGTGTTAGGCATTTTTTGTTTGAAAAAATAATCAGTTCCATAGAATTCAGCTTACCTCAGATGCCTATTTCCGCGGTTTCAATATTCTAGCACTTACAGGGTGTTCAGAAAATAGGGAAAAATTTCGAAAAAAATGCACTTTTATGAGTGCTTTGTATGAAACACGGGCCTTATTTTGTGAATGTTTTTTCACAAATCGAAAAGGTCTTGGCCAAGGTACTATTACAAATGATTTCGTATGTCTACCTCATACAGGGTGTTCGGAAATAAAAAGCGAATTTGCCCATTTTTTTTAAATTCTGGTCGTAAATTCAAAACTTTTTTTAAATTTTGGTAGCTTCTTCTAATGCTCCTTACAACCTGTATACATTTCTCCAACCTTTTTTGCAATTAGCAGTAACCCTCTGCAGCTATTCTCCTGAAATCGAACGACACACATTCCAATCTATTTTTAAGGGGAAGAACAGCAAGCTGCAGAGGGTTACTGCTAATTGCAAAAAAAAATTTTGGACGAGTTATAACGAGGATTAGTAAAAGCTACAAAATTTAAAAAAGGTTTGAATTTACGACAAGAAATTGAAAAAAAAATTGGCAAATTCGCTTTTTCTTTCCGAACACCCTGTACGAGATAGACATACCAAATCATTTGTAATAGTACCTTGGGCAAGACCTTTTCGATTTGTGAAAAAACATTAACAAAATAAGGCCCGTGTTTAATACAGGGCACTCCTAAATGTGCCATTTTTTTGAAATTTGGCCCTATTTTCTGAACACCCTGTAAGTGCTAGAATATTGAAACTGCGGAAATAATAAAAAAAAATAATTTTGAAGATCGACCAAAATTTCGAAAAATACGCAAATGTCAAACTTTTTCCTGCGTTCCAAAAAAAGGGGCCATATCGGAGAAACGTGAAAATCGACTGGTTGGTCCGAAAATGGAGATTCTAATTCTTATCAACTCCGTTTTCATATTTTCGAAAATAAACCTGTTTTTTTTACTTTTGTCAACTAATCGCAAAAACGTTGCACCTATGCTTTAGTGATAGATTTTGCCCCTTTTGACATCCTGATTTTAGGCTAGCAATATTACAATTTATATTCCCGCAAAATATCACATCCAAGGCGAATTTGTTTTGTTGTTTACACCTTACACCAATTCATATGCGCCAACCATGTATAGGCACCTAAAAAGTGAGTTTGTTTTCATCCAACTATTGTTCTACCACTTCTAGACGTCTAGAACGAGCTATAAGCTGTGCTATGGGGCTATGAGCTATGATGGAGTAATAACATGAGTATAGGTATTTTAAAATTTTTAATTATTTATTATTATTATTATATATTACAGTGCATACCATTGGGATACCCGAAACGAATATTTCAGAATCTAGTTAGCGTAGGAATTATTTGACATTTCCATTGAAAAGCTCACATCGAGAAATGTAAGATTGCCAGGTTTCATAAATTTTCCATTACATATAAAAAAGTTATGAACGAAGAAAGAAAACGCATATTTTCAGTTTTTCAGCAATATTTCAGGAAGTACTCAAGATATCTTAGATTTCTTTTCAGATTATTGAAAGGCATACAAAAACGCAACTTTTCTCTAATTTAACCCACGCTGTATCTCTTACCGTTTCGGATATCCCAATGGTATGCACTGTAAGAGTGACCACCCTGTATACCTACTTATTACCTAAATATTACTTTACTTATTTCACTGCCTATTCTAATATATTTTCATATTATATGGCAATACACTATTCTGTGATGGTAATCTATGGCATTTTATCACAGAAAATCTTCGTACTATATTTTCTGCGATTTTATTCTGTATTCTCAGGTTGTCAGCCCAAAAATAATCACCCTGTACCATTGTTTTGGTGGTTGCAGCAGTCGTCGACTGGCCCGTAACTCGTCCTTCCTCCCCTCCCCGCCCCGCAGTGGTCTCGGTCTCACCAGTTTTTTTTGTTTTTTTTTTATGACCAGCACAGTAACGTGACCTACTTATTTATTATTGGCGTTGGGCGCGAAATACGGACTTTTATAGTTCTGATATATAGTTCAGTTGTGATCCGCCTTTAGTTGTTTCCACTACACTATAATACTATCGTTTATTTTTGTACTCTTTGTGCCAATTTGGAACTATGTACATTACTATCGTGTCTTTACCTTTTGTTGCGTGTTGCGTGTATTTTGGTGGTTTTGTTTAGGTATGTACCTACCATCGCCATGAGAAGACTACAAACAACCAAGAAATATTTGTCAGTTAGGAGAAAAAACAAACGATTGGCGAAACTAAGGTACGTAAAGCAAAACGAATGTTTTAGTGTATGCAGCTCAAACTAATCACAACACTAGGTATTTGCAGATTTTACAACATCGTAACTTCGCAAAAACCCGTGGAAAACCGACATTCTCCTAGATTTATTTTCGCCCGGCATTCGGCGCCGAAAACGTACAAAATATTGTGATCATTAGTTTGAGCTGACAAAAGGAAATTTGAAAATTTATTTTCTCGGCAACTAAATACCTACGTCCGCCACGAATCTGACATTCGTGTTCAAGGATCTCGAACATTACATTTTACAATAACAGTAACCATAAAAGAATCTACTACGACGTAGATTCTTCTATGATATAACTATATAGGTAGGTAGATAACATTATGAAAAATGTTCCGTCTCTCTGTCTACAATAGCAACTATTGCAAAACCAAGTAGGTTATTGTCAACATTTTGTAATATACCTACGTAGGTACCTACATAAGTAGATGAAGGGAGATTTTTCTAACTTTACGAATATTAATTTCACCCCTGCTCCTATATACCTAATAAGCCTTTATACTCCTTATTTTTGGAGATAGGTATACCTATTTATTAGCACAGAATATCAAAACAGCTGATGTAATGTATTAAAAAATAAACAATAAAAACCCAGAAATATAAAAATAACGTAGGTTACAGGGTGACCCATTCAAGGTTACCCGCCCCCTTATTGCGTTTTGGGTTATATTTTCATTTTTTTTTACCTGAAAAAAAGGTGAAACTTCCGCCCGGTGTATTTTCCTCGATTTTTTTTGAAATTTTGGCTACCCCCCTATTTTCGGGGTCCCTGAACACGAATCTGAACTTAGTTTTTGGTGCTCGGACGTAGGTAGTTTCCGAAAAAATGAATTTTCAAATTTCCTTTTCACACCTCACTTTTTACGGTGATATTTGTGGTTATCGAGATTAATTTTTACTGTACGGAGCTAAAACTAATCACCACACTGTTTTGCATCTTTTGAAAGATTTTCGCCCGACATAGCCAAAATTAGCGTACGGCCCGAATATCGGGCGAAAATAGCGTGTACGTAAAGACGGCATAAATCTTTCAAAATTTCGGTTTTTCTCCGGGTTTTCGCAAAGTTTCGATGTTGCAAAATAGTGTGGTGATTAGTTTGAGCTGCGTACAGTAAAAAATCATCCCGATTACAACCACAAACATTACCGTGAAACGTGAGGAAATTTGAAAATTCATTTTCCCCGAAAATACGTCCGAGCACCATAGCCAATGTTAGATTCGTGTTCAGGGACATTGAAAATAGAAGGGTAGCCAAACTTTAAATAAAAATCGGGGAAGATATACACCGTCCGGATGTTTTTCCAAAGGAGAACATCGTATATAAAAGTTTGGGGGTTAGGTGTGTTTTTATTACAATATCACCCTATACAGGGTGATTCACGTAAGTGGTTCATTAGAAGTTTACGGGGAAGGAGTGCGAATTTTAATTTGAAATTTTGGTTACTTACATAGCAGGTTGTAAACTTTCTTTCTAAAATATTTTCATCTTCCGATCACTTCCGGTTGTACCGGACGTCGATAGCAACTTTGTTATTTCAAATAGAACACCCTATATTGTATCCCTATCAAATTCCAAATATTTTTTCTGAATAGAATGTGTACCCTATTCCTAACCCTTTTCTAGATATTCGCAAATTTTTGATTTTTTTGAGTGTTGCTGCCATCGACTATAGTGATGATAACTTTGAAATTTATGAATCTGGAAAACTGAAATTTTTGACTGTCGTAGGCGAAAGTCAACTTTATTAAATGGTCTGTATGCCATTTCAAAATATTGTACAGGGTGTTCGGGAAAAAATTCCCAATATCAACATCGAAAAATTGGAAAATCTCATTTTTTTCAAATGGAACCCATATTTTTTTATTGCACCATTGCAATGCTTGTGAAAAGACAGTTCAAAAATATATAACATACTATATGTCTAAATGAAGCGGTTGCTTCGTTATTACGTAAAATACGTATTTTTGCTGCTCCATATCAAGAAACAACGGACCTTTTCTAATAGGCGGCCATGGATTTTTCATTTGTGATTGTCATTTATTGTGTTCCAAGATATTTTGAATATGTTTTACACTCATGGAGAGTGTAAAAGAATTTTAGAAAGAACAATTAGAGTTTTAAATGAAAGGCATTTACATTTACCACCTTTGACGAAAAGAAAATTCAGAAAGTTCAAAGGAAATTTCATAGTCCATGGCAAGGTCCAAACAAAGAGAAGCAAATGTAAATACGTAACAGGTAAATAGCATAATATGAATAAAGTGTTTTACTTATACCTACAGTGTGACCCATTTGTTTTGGGGTCAGTCTGTAAAAAGTGTATCAATCGTGCGATTTGGCTGATTTTTTTTTAAAATTGTAGAGCTCGATGAACTGCACATTTTGAACAAAAATTGCCTGGTTCGCATAAAATCCAAAGCCTACTATGACCGTTTTTATGAGAAAAATTTTAAGAAACCATATTAGCGTTTTTTTTTAAAAAAATCTGTGTGCGCCAATGGATTGAGCACCCCTCGAAATGGGTATGTACAAAGTTTCATCAAAATATTTCAAGTAATAACGATTTTGTAGAAAAATTAAAAATGCAGCCAAGGTACGTCTTTATTTTCAAAAATTCAAAGTTGGCCATGGAAAATAATTGAATTGTTTACTTTTATTAAGTGTCAAACTGTCTAAATTGAGTTCAGAAATTGTTTGTGCTCAATACAATTAATTATCATAATTATGGAATATTTAAGCATAAGAGACAAAATAGAAATTGTTCGACTCGTGGGCGACAACGAGCGCTCGGCAGCAGAAGCTGCGGCCGAATTTAACAATAGACACCCAGGTAGATCAGTGAGTCGAAGTACTGTACAACGTATAAACAATATTTTTGATCAAACTGGATCGATTTCTAAAAATTTATTAAAAACTAGGCAAAATGGACGCCGTGGACTTGTTGAAAATAACAATCAAATTCTGCAATACTTTAGTGACAATCCTCGAAATAGTGTTCGAACGGCTAGTTTAGACCTTCATATACCCAGAGAGAGTATAAGGAGATGTTTGAGACAAAACAAAATAAAACCGTTTAAGCCAAAATTTTTGCACACCCTGGAACCAGGAGATGAGGAGAGAAGATTAGAATTTTGCTATTGGCTGCAAGGTGAATATCTCCATAATGGCAACTTTTTAAATGAAATTTTATTCACCGACGAAGCCACGTTTACTACAAATGGTGTAGTATCAAGTCAAAACTGCCGTCACTGGTCAGCTGAAAATCCAGAGTTTATAATAAATGCAAGGAGACAATATTCACAAAAAATTAACGTTTGGTGTGGAATACTACGCGACAGAATAATTGGCCCATTTTTCTTTGAAGGGAATTTGAATGCGGCTGGCTTCTTGAATTTTCTAGAAATTGAATTTAGAAATGCTTTAGATGAGTTACCATTAAGATACCGTTTAAAGTTACAGTTAGATGGCAGTCCTATTCATAATGCTCGTTTAATCAGAAACTGGCTAGATAATAATTTTGAAAACTGTTGGATAGGGCGAAATAGTCCTTTCTGTGAGTGGCCACCGAGATCTCCGGACTTAACTCCTTTAGATTTTTTTCTTTGGGGTACACTTAAGCAAAATGTTTATAAGTCAAGACCCCATAATTTACAAGAACTGCAAGCTAGGATAAACCGTAGTTGTGAGGAAATTACTCCACAGCAAATACGAAATGTAATTTTGAATGTACGCAAGAGGAACGACAAATGCATTGTAGAAAATGGAGGCTTGGTAGAAGTTAAAAAAATTTTATAATTTTAATTGTTTTTATGTTTTGTGTTTATAAGCATAAGGTTGTATTATTACAATTCAATTATTTTCCATGGCCAACTTTGAATTTTTGAAAATAAAGACGTACCTTGGCTGCATTTTTAATTTTTCTACAAAATCGTTATTACTTGAAATATATTGATGAAATTTTGTACATACCCATTTCGAGGAGTGCTCAATCCATTGGCGCACACAGATTTTTTCAAAAAAAAACGCTAATATGGTTTCTTAAAATTTTGCTCATAAAAACGGTCATAGTAGGCTTTGGATTTTATGCGAACCAGGCAATTTTTGTTCAAAATGTGCAGTTCATCGAGCTCTACAATTAAAAAAAAAAAATCAGCCAAATCGCACGATTGATACACTTTTTACAGACTGACCCCAAAACAAATGGGTCACACTGTATGTAGTTTCTTGTTTTTTCAAATGCATAATTATTATGCAATTGTTAGTATTATTTAATTTTGTATTGATGCTTCTCAGGGAAAAAATATTGTTAAATAGCCCTTAACCTTGTCATATAATTGCGTTATTTCATTTTCCATGTCCCCCTATAATGTGACGCTCCTTGAGAAATGGCATCTTTGTTGATACAGAGCAGAAAAAAATACGTATTTTGCGTAATAACGAAGCAACCGCTTCATTTAGACATATAGTGTGTCATATATTTTTGAACTGTCTTTTCACAAGCATTTCAATGGTGCAATAAAAAAATATGGGTTCCATTTGAAAAAAATGAGATTTTCCAATTTTTCGATGTTGATATTGGGAATTTTTTCCCGAACAACCTGTACAATATTTTGAAATGGCATACAGACCAATTAATAAAGTTGACTTTCGCCTACGACAGTCAAAAATTTCAGTTTTCCAGATTCATAAATTTCAAAGTTATCATCACTATAGTCGATGGCTGCAACACTCAAAAAAATCAAAAATATATAGAATATCTAGAAAAGGGTTAGGAATAGGGTACACATTCTATTCAGAAAAAAGATTTGGAATTTGATAGGGGACCAAATGGTGTTATAAAATATAGGGTGTTCTATTTGAAATAACAAAGTTGCTATCGACTTCCGGTACAACCGGAAGTGATCGGAAGATGAAAATATTTTAGAAAGAAAGTTTACAACCTGTTATCTAAGTAACCAAAATTTTAAATCAAAATTCGCACTCCTTCCCCGTAAACTTCTAATGAACCACTTACGTGAATCACCCTGTATAATATATTTTTACTTTTTTGAAATCTACCCTTCTTCCCGATTACAAAGATATAGTCATATGATTCCCCCAGCTGCTTGGAAGATATATGCCATTAAATTTTGTAAATTTTCAAAAATATAAATGTCAAAATTTTCGACACTAGGAGACCCTAGCCATGGAAAACAACCCATAAAGTGTTACGTGTAAAATTTAAAAAGCAATGTTTTAGATTGCTCATTACTCGAGAGAAGAAAGATATTATAAGAAATGCCTATTTAGGGTACAAAAATATACAGGGTGACATTCTAATAAAAAATTTAAAAACAAAAAGTCGCTTAGTTCTGTTAGATAGATAAATGAGTTTCCTCAAGTTTCCCTTGCAATTATCCTTTATCCATACCTATTCCTACTTAGGTACCTACCTATTTTCAAGAATATTCAGCAATATATCAATTTTCTAAAATTATTTTCTTTCAATATTTTTTTACAGATTCACAAATAAAAAATTAAATAAAAATAAAAATTCATTCATTTATAGATCATTAGAGCAGTTACGAAGATCACAAGCTGAACCGGCTAGTACTTCCCAAATTCAAGAAGCTGACATTGTCCACGTTGAGCCAATAATAGCACAGTAAGTACCTAACTCTAATAGACCAGGGCCTAAGCCTTTGAAAATGGCAAAAAGTGAAAAAAAAATAGAACGGTATAAAACCCATTGGAAAAGTAAGAAAATATAGCAAAATAACAGAAAAAATAATTTAAGGGCGATTTGAGGTACGGGGGTGGAAGGGGCTGAACTTTAAGGGATGGAAAACGGTTTATCACGATTTCCGGCAAAACTACAACTCCTATTGAAAAAAGTTAAATGGCAAAGTTGTAGGTAATATAAAGATCTACACTTTTTCACATAACCTCAAAATATCCGCGAAAAATCGGAATAACCTATTTTTTGGTTTTTAATTTTTATCTCCCAGAACAAAAAATTCCACGAAATTTGATGGAAACTTACCTTCTTATGTCCCGAACACGCTGTAATTTTTTCGAATCCAAATATTTATTTTTACCCCTTCTTTTGATTTTAAACCGAAAAAGTAACCTCATTTTCAATCAAAAATACCCACGTCAAAAAAGCTTTTTAAAAAAAGTCGGTTCGCTTTTTGTTCGTTGGAACCTCTACTTTCTGATGGTGTAAAAAAATGTACATCGCTATGGAAAATTTTCTCAGAAAATGCAAAAAATTTAAGATTCCATGTTATATTGATAAACCAAGAAATTGCAAATCGATATACAATGTGTCCCGAGTAAGAATGAACAGCATGGGGATCTTGAAAATGGTGAGAGATAGAGCAACGGTTAATTGGGAAAAAAGTTGCGCAATTTTGAGGTCAATAAAATGGTGCAAACAGATTCCTAATATCCTTTTTCGTTTTTGAGTTATTTAGAAAAATGTGAAATTTTGCGTTTTCGATTTTATTTTTTTCTGAAGTTGTTATCACAGAGAGGAAAACAAGAAAAACACTGTTTTGTTGCGCTTTTTAACGGGCTTTAAGATTGCGTTTTTAGATTTGTTCTACAACATTTGTTTAGATTTTGAAAACACTTTTCATTCCAAATACCATGACACGAAATATTTTGAGACAATTATACTGAATTACTTTCTTTTCCATTTAAACACAGGGCCGCATTAGAAAAAAAAGAGTTTTCAGTAAAATTGTCTCAAAACATTTTAAAAATATTTCGTGTCGTACATTATGGTATTTGCAATGAAAAGTGCTTTCAAAATGTTCAAAAACAGAACAGATCCGTATTTAAAAAAATAAAGTTGAAGATGGTTTCTCAAAAAACGGAATGTTATAGACAAATGTAAAAACGCCATATTAAAGCCCGTTAAAAAGTGCCAAGTGTTTTTCTTTTTTTCCTACCTGTGATAACTTCAGAAAAAAATAAAATCGAAAACACAAAATTTCACTTTTTTCAAAATAACTCAAAAAGAAAAAGGATGTTGGAAATCTGTTTGCACCATTTTATTGACTTCAAAATTGCGCAACTTTTTCCCCATTCAACCTTCTATCTCTCACCGTTTGCAAGATCCCCATGCTGTTCATTCTTATCCGGGACACATTGTATATCGATTTGCAATTTCTTAGTTTATCAATATAAATCTTACAATTTTCAAGGAATTAAAGTGTAAATTTAAATAAATAGCCCAAAATTTTAAACAATAATTAAAAAATTTTCGAAATCGAGTTTTTTCTTTTTTGCATTTTCTGAGAAAATTTTCCATAGTGATGTACATTTTTTACACCATCAGAAAGTAGAGGTTTCAACGAACAAAAATCGAACCGACTTTTTTAAAAAGCAGTTTTTTTGACGTGGGTATTTTCGATTGAAAATGAGGTTACTTTTTCGGTTTAAAATCGAAAAAAGGGGTAAAAATAAATGTTTTTATTCGAAAAAATTACAGCGTGTTCGGGACATAAGAAGGTAAGTTGTCACCAAATTTCGTGGATTTTTTTTTGTGGAAGATAAAAATTAAAAACCAAAAAATCGGTTATTTAGATTTTTCGCGAATATTTTGAGGTTATATGAAAAAAGTGCAAATACAAAAGTTGTAGATCTTTTTATTACCTACAACTTTGCCCACTTTGCCCAAACTTTTTTCGATAGAAGTTGTAGTTTTGCCGGAAATCGTGATAAACCGTTTTCCACCCCTAAAAGTTCACCCCCTTTCACCCCCGCCCCTCAAATCGCCCTTAAATTATTTCTCCTGTTAATTTTGCTATATTTTCTTCCTTTTCCAATGAGTGTCATGCTGTTCTAGATTTTTTTTTTGTTCTCAAAAATTATCTACCATGGCCTATAATAATAGCACAGTAAGTAAAAGTTAATCTCTCGTCTCCTTTAGGCAAGCACTCACAGACCAGGACTATTGTTCCAGTTTACCTGGGTAAAGTATCATAAAGAAAAGGTATACGAACAATTTAGTACAACTAATTTGCAGACACTCGGAAGTTCTTTGCCAAGAAGAGGAAAAATTATATGTAGAAATGAAACATTATTTACCAGCCCTGGATTTTCCTTATAACTTATATTTTTCAAATAAAATTTATTTTAGGATAATTCTTATGGATGCAGATCTAAGTTGTCAAGAAGAGATCCGAGAAGAGATCACCACATTTGAAAATTTGCCAGCAAACAAGTAAGATCCTAAACTATACCTAATCAAAATATTTTGCTTCTATCGATATATTAGATGAGATTAGTAATTGCACATAATATTTTAATAGCAGTTAGCTGGCGTCAAAATAGCGATTCGGTCTACACCCTATAAAAAAGTTTAAAGAATATCTTCCTCTTCTGTCATTTTTCCGAACCAATAAGTCAATCGAGCTGAAATATTTTATACTTATGTTTTCTTAGAGGATAAATCCCTGCGTTAAGCGCAGTAAATGACTTATCAGTTTTGAACTTGCCACTAGAGGGCGGGGGCAAATCTAATAAGTATGCAAATTTTCAGTTCGACTGACCTAATAGTGCCAAAAAGTGCAAAAAATCACAGTGTAAATCAAAAAGGAGCGAGATTCTGAAAAGACATCTTTGGCATAATCGCTGTATTTTCATGTCAGTTGTCTGCTATTAAAATATGCACCACAGAAAATATACGCTACGCGGACAGAAGTGCCAGTAGCATCGGGCTCGTAAAATATGTATAGCACACCGAAACTTGGTTTTGCCTTGGCCTAACAGATAGCGCTCGGATGCAGAATCGTTCGATTTTTAAAACCGTAAAATGCCCTCCGCTAAAGTCACCGCTAGGGGCGCCAGCAGTCAGCTGAAGAGCCTAACCGTGTTGCCGGTGGTTTAGGAATAAAGGTTTCATAAACGCTGTCTATGCTGGCGACTGCTTTCGGTCATCAAAATCTATTTCCCGGCAGATGGTCAGAGGCCTTGAACTATACGAAATAATAGTGGGATTTATTATTTGCTTCGTCTTTGCAGAAGTCGTAAGTTATACAGAGTGCTTCAGAGCTAATCATTATCTAATTAAAATATAGGAAGATGTTACAAATAATATATTTTATTCCTGCCTATTTTATTTACTAATTACCTATACACTTAGTATACGGTAAATATTTGTTCTACAATGTAGAAAATATGTACAGGATGTCAATGATGCCAAATTTATCGGTTTTACTCTTTAATTTTGGGACTAACTGACTACTTGTTGCATATTAAATTTATCATTTTAATCACTGTTTCCAAATGTTTTTTTCTATACCTATATGTATTTTTGTATTATTGAAATATTCATTTGATATCATGATCCCCGCAAGGACGTTCCTAATCATTCCAAATGCACGAATTGGTGGTTGAAGAAAATTGTTGGGCGAAAACTACCTCCACTACCCCTTAAAGAAAAAAAAAGACAACTTTCATGGTACGATTTTTAGCTAATGATTCCAGATGTTCAAATTCGTGCTTTAAAAAAATTGTTGGGCAAAACTATCCCCAGCACAGCCCTTTTAGGAAAAAAATGATCATTTTATTGTCGGATCCTCGCCGATTTTAGAAAGGACGTTCGTAATGATTTCAGATGCACTAAATCGTAGTTGAAAAAAATTTCTTGTGCTAAAACTACCCTCAGCACCCCTTTAAGAACAAAAATGATAACTTCATTGTCGGATCCTCGCCAATTTTAGCAAGGAACGTTCCTAATGATTCCAGATGCGCGAATTCGTAGTTGAAAAAATTTGTTGTGCGAAAACTACCCCCACTACCCTTTAAAGAAAAAAGATAACTTTCATGGTACGATTCCCACCGTTTTTAGCAAGGACGTTCCTAATGATGCCAGATAATGCACAAATCTGTACCTACTTTAAAAAAGTTGTTGGTCGGAAACTACCCCCAGCACCCCTTTAAAAAAATTATAACTTCATTATCGGATCCTGGCCGATTTTAGCAAGTACGTTTTTAATGACTAGAGTCACGAATTCGCGGTTGAAAAAATTTCTTGTGCGAAAACTAAGTATACCCTCAGCACCCCTTTAAAAACAAAAATGATAACTTTATTATTGTCGGATCATGGCCGATTTTAGCAAGTACGTTCTAAATGATTCTAGACTCGCGAATTCGCGGTTGAATCTAGATGCGCGAATTCGTGGTTGAAAAAATTTGTTGGGCAAAAACTACCCCCCACTACCCCTTAAGGAAAAAAAGGAAAATTTCATGGTACGATTCCCACCGTTTTTAGCAAGGACGTTCCTAATGATTCCCGATGCACAAAGTACTTTAAAAAAATTGTTGGGCGAAAACTAACCCAGTACCCTTTTAAAAAAATTATAACTTCATTGTCGGATCCTGGCCGATTTTAGCAACTACGTCCTTAATGACTCTAGATTCACGAATTCGCGGTTGAAAAAAATTCTTGTGCGAAAACTACCCCCAGCCTTTAAAAACAGAAATGATAACTTATATTGTCGGATCCTCGCCAATTTTAGCAAGGACGTTCGCAATGATTCCAGATGCACAAATTCGTGGTTAAAAAAATTGTTGGGCGAATAATACCCTTCAAAAAACGACAATAATCAAATTAAAAAAATCAATTCGGGGTCGAAAGGGGTAGTTTTTGCCGCGCAAATGTTTTCAACACGGATTCGTGAAATAAGGAATATAGTGATTGCATTTTCAAAAAACGACAATAATCAAATTAAAAACAAACTTCCGGTCCGGGGGTGGGAAGGGGTAGTTTTTGCCCCGTAAATGTTTTCAACCACGGATTCGTGAAATAAGGGATATAGTGAATGTCTTTTCAAAAAACGACAATAATCAAATTAAAAACAAACTTTCTGAGGTGGGAAGGGGTAGTTTTTGCACCGCAAATGTTTTCAACCACACATTCGTGAAATAAGGAATATAGTGATTGCATTTTCAAAAAACGACAATAATCAAATTTAAAACAAACTTTCTGGGGTGGGAAGGGGTAGTTTTGCCCCGTAAATGTTTTCAACCAAGGATTCGTGAAATAAACGATACAGTGAATATTAGTGAATGTCTTTTCAAAAAACGACAATAATCAAATTAAAAATAAACTTTCGGGGGTGGGAAGGGGTAGTTTTTGCCCCGTAAATGTTTCAAATCACGGATTCGTGAAATAAGGGATATAGTGAATGTCTTTTCAAAAACGACAATAATCAAATTAAAAATACGCTTTCGGGGTGGGAAGGGGTAGTTTTTGCCCCGTAAATGTTTTCAACCACGGATTCGTGAAATAAGGGAAATAGTGAATGTCTTTTCAAAGAACGACAATAATCTAATTAAAAATAAACTTTCGGGGGTGGGAAGGGGTAGTTTTTGCCCCGTAAATGTTTTCAACCACCGATTCGTGAAATAAGGTAGGTATATAGTAATGCCTTTTCAAAAAATGACTAAATAATCGTCTCAAAAACAATATCTCTGGTGGAGGGGGTAGTTTTTTCCTGACAAATTTTTTCAACCACTAATTTGTGCATCTGGAATCATTTGGAACGTCCTTGCTAAAACGGTGAACATCGAACTAAGAACAATGGAATTATCAATTTTTCAGGGGTGCATGGGGTAGCTTTTGTACGATGATTTTTTTCTACCACGGATTCGTGAAATAAGAGTTATAGTGGCTAGGCTTTCAAAAAACTATCATAGTCGGACCAAAAGCAATCTATCCGAGGGTTGGAAGTTGGAAGGGATAATTTTTGCTTGTAATTTTTTCTACAACGGGTTCATGTTCATGCATCTGGAATCATTTGGAACGTCGTTGCTAAAAACGGCGCGGCGCAGATAATCGGACCAAGAATAATGTAGTTATTATTTTGTTCTTTGAGGGGTGCAGGGGTAGTTTTTGCGCAGTAATTTTTTTCAGCCACGGATTCGTAAAATATCGAATGCCCTTTCCAAAAACGACGAAAAAAATAAATCTCTCGAGGGAAGAATTCTACACTGTGTCCCGGATAAGAATGAACAGCATGGGGATATTGCAAACGGTGAGAGATAGGGCAACGGTTAAATAGGGAAAAAGTTGCACAATTTTGAGGTCAATAAAATGGCACAAACAGATTTTTAATATCTTTTTTCGTTTTTGAGTTATTTTGAAAAAAGTAAAATTTTGCGTTTTCGATTTTATTTTTTTCTGAAGTTGTTATAACAGATAGAGAAAAAAGAAAAACACTTTCTCATGGCACTTTTTTACGGGCCTTAAGATGGCGTTTTTAGATTTGTTCCACAACGTTTCGTTTTTGAGAAACCATCTTCAACTTTATTTTTTTAAATACGGACCTGGATTTTCTTTTTGTAGATTTTGAAAGCACTTTTCATTGCAAATACCATGATTTATGACACGAAATATTTTAAAATGTTTTGAGACAATTATACTGAAAATTTCTTTTTTTCCATTCATTTTTGTCTATTGCGGCCCTGTATTTAATAATAAGGAGTCTAAATATTAATCAGTATTGACAACAATTTAACTTACAGTTTATTTTTAAAAACTTAATATTTTTAAATTGTACGGCCCTGCGTCTGGTAAAGTGTTTTCCTCTGTTGTTGTACAGCAAAAAGTGTCGCATTGTGTTTTGGAGTAAATTCTTCGCTTTTCCTAATTGCGAGAAGAAAGCTTTAAGCCAACGTAATCAATAACTTTTGCCATTTATTAATTGCAAAAATACATTCGTTCGGCCTCTACACTATTTCTGTGACACAAGATATAACATGCTGACATGTTAAATTTGTCGTCATTTGAGAAAGCACCCTCCATTTGTAATGAAATAAATTGTTAACTAAATGATACAGTGGGAGTTATGACAAATGACAAGGGATTGGTTTCGTTGTTTCAAAGCCTTCTAGGTGGAGGATTTTTATTTATTTTTTATTATCGTATGTGCCGTCCTTTTTTAGTTCCCCAATTGAAAGATAAGTTGTAAGTTAAATTGTTGACAATACTGATTAATATTTAGACTTCTTATTATTAACTACAGGGCCGAATTAGAAAAAAAATAATGGAAAAAAGGAATTTTCAGTATAATTGTCTCAAAACATTTTAAAAATATTTCTTGTCATACATCATGGTATTTGCAATGAAAAGTGATTTCAAAATCTGCACAAAAAATCCAGGTACGTATTTAAAAAAAATAAGTTAAAGATGGTTTCTCAAAAACGAAACGTTGTAGAACAAATCTAAAAACGCCATCTTAAGGCCCGTTAAAAAGTGCCATAAGAAAGTGCTTTTCTCTTCTCTCTATCTTTGATAGCAACTTCAGAAAAAAATTAAATCTAAAACGCAAAATTTTACTTTTTTCAAAATAACTCAAAAACGAAAAAAGATATTAGAAATCTGTTTGTGCCATTTTATTGACCTCGAAATTGCGTAACTTTTTCCCCATTTAACCGTTGCCCTATCTCTCACCGTTTGCAATATCCCCATGTTGTTCATTCTTATCCGGGACACAGTGTATAGTTACTGCTGACAGCGTCACTGTTAACCTTGGATTCTAAATGGGCAAGCTCATTTTACTCTTTATTTTTATAGTTCGGTAAAACCACCGACTGTTTGCACAATCCGGCAACGCCGCTTTCGGATGCTTTTTCCTAGCGTGCTGCCGCCTAGTATTGAGTAATGAAAGTACCACGGCCGTCAAGGCAGAACTATGGAAGAATTCTTCTATAGACACTGCTGAAAGCCAGGGGAAGCCGGCTTCCTTTCGGGCTGCCAAATAATTACATTGTGTGGAACTTCTGTCCGCGTAGCGTATATTTTCTGTGATATGCACCATTATTAGTGACACATCCTGTATATATGTTCCATTCTTCAGTATACTGCCAGAACTGGAAATAGTCCCAGTAAATGAGACCAACCATACCATAGAAAAGGAAGAAATATTACTGGGAGGCAGAAGAATAGTCGATGTAGGACGTTTATTCAAGGAAATTTCCAGAATTGGAAAACATCCCCCTTTCGACTGTTCGTTTGAAGATATGTACCCAACTAGTGAAAGAAGAATGGGGATTAATAGTATTATCACATTCAAATGCAAAATGTGTAATATTACCAAATCTGTAAGCTTATGTGATACCACTGAAGGCAGCAGCGACAGCATTGATCCAAACAAGGGACTTGTCCTGAGTAGCATATCAAGTGGCTCTGGATATTCTGGCAGTGAAACACTATTCACTTCACTAAATATCCCATTTATGGCCCCATCAACATATTACGAATACGAGGAGACCATGGCAGATGCTATTCATAATATTGCATGGAGAACCATTGAAGATGCCGGCAAAGAAGAAGCTGAGATGGCGAGAAATTTGGGTTTAAAGAAGGGTTGCTAGTTACCCCCCCCTGTACGACCCTACTGAATCTAAATGGGCAGTTTTGTAGCATACCTGTTGGTCTTACTACGAGTACATATTATAGAATTTCATATATTATTATTTGAAAATAGGAATTTTTTGTTCTAAAATGACTTTTGATGCGAATTGTCAAAATGTGTCAACAAAAACCTTCGTTCATCCTGTATGTTATTAGTAAATTTTATTTTTAGGCGTGCATTATTGGTGCAAGAACCCATAAGATACTTTTCCTCGGTGTTCGGAACAAGTACTGTTGTATTTGTTCTCGAGCAGAATCCAAATGCTTGGCCGCACCAGAGCACCAATGTTACAAAAATTGGTCGTCAACCTCGACAAGTATGGAGAGTGATATTATTGTGGAGGGGTTCAAAAGAAGCATGGAATTGCATGGTGTCATCTTCAAACGACTTGTTGGAGATGGTGATAGCAGCGTATACAATAAACTTCTTGACAGTAGACCATATGGTAATGTCCTTATTGAAAAGATAGATAGTAGGAATCATCTATTGCCAAACTTTTCTAAGAAAATTAGAGACATTTGTGGTGAGTAATGGTAATCACCAATCAGATTTTAGAAAATAATAGTACAATTAGGGGTATATGTGTGAGTCTCTTTTTTTGTTAATTTTGTATTAACTTTCATTTTAAAAACATAAAGTAAAACCACATTACTTCATTTTTTATGATAGATGAACTCTTTTGATAATAATAATTTATTACATATATAATAATGTTTCAGACTAGCAATTCGCTCATCTGCGCTGGCGCGCAGGGTGGGCGTCTCCCCAGGCCTGCGGCGGGCGGCGGCTGCGCCGCCGCAACCTTCTTTACTACAACTCACGCGGGGACTTTGAACGTCTGGTCAGTGCGGCGGCTTTGCCGCCGCCGAAGTTCGGCCGCTTCGCGGCCTCACATCCCCCTCACAATAGATACCCCTCAAATTATTGCCTCTCTCGGACGTCGGACTCGTGCGTCAATTTTGGCGCCTCGCTTCGCTTGTTGCATTGGGCGCCACACTCGGCCTTCGGCCTCGTGCGGCGCTCCCTTGGCTTATTGCCGCACTCGGCCTTCGGCCTCGCGCGAGACGGATGGGCTCTGCCGGCCATTGCTCCTCGCTTCGCTCGTCGCGACGGGCTTCTTTTGGGTAACCCGCGCGTGGGCTCTGCCGTCCATTGCTCCTCGCTTCGCTCGTCGCGCCAGGCTTCTTTTAGGAGACTCGAGCGTGGGCTCTGCCGGCCATTGCTCCTCGCTTCGCTCGTCGCGGCAGGCTTCTTTTGGGTACCTCGCGCGTGGGCTCTGCCGGCCATTGCTCCTCGCTTCGCTCGTCGCGACAGGTTTCTTTTGGGTAACTCGCGCGTGGGCTCTGCCGTCCATTGCTCCTCGCTTCGCTCGTCGCGCCAGGCTTCTTTTGGGTAACTCGCGCGTGGGCTCTGCCGTACATTGCTCCTCGCTTCGCTCGTCGCGACAACCTTCTTTTGGGTAACTCGCGCGTGGGCTCTGCCGGCCATTGCTCCTCGCTTCGCTCGTCGCGACAGGCTTCTTTTGGGGAACTTGCACGTGGGCTCTGCCGTACATTGCCCCTCGCTTCGCTCGTCGCGACAACCTTCCTTTGGGTAACTCGCGCGTGGGCTCTGCCGGCCATTGCTCCTCGCTTCGCTCGTCGCGACAGGCTTCTTTTGGGTAACTCGCGCGTGGGCTCTGCCGGACATTGCTCCTCGCTTCGCTCGTCGCCACAGGCTTCTTTTGGGTAACTCGCGCGTGGGCTCTGCCGGACATTGCTCCTCGCTTCGCTCGTCGCGACAGGCTTCTTTTGGGTAACTCGCGCGTGGGCTCTGCCGGCCATTGCTCCTCGCTTCGCTCGTCGCGACAGGCTTCCTTTGGGTAACTCGCGCGTGGGCTCTGCCGGCCATTGCTCCTCGCTTCGCTCGTCGCGACGGGCTTCTTTTGGGTAACTCGCGCGTGGGCTCTGCCGGCCATTGCTCCTCGCTTCGCTCGTCGCGACAGGCTTCCTTTGGGTAACTCGCGCGTGGGCTCTGCCGGCCATTGCTCCTCGCTTCGCTCGTCGCGACAGGCTTCTTTTAGGTAACTCTCGCGTTGGCTCTGCCGGCCATTGCTCCTCGCTTCGCTCATAGCGGCAGGCTTCTTTTGGGTAATTCGCGCGTGGGCTCTGCCGGCCATTGCTCTTCGCTTCGCTCGTCGCGACAGGCTTCTTTTAGGCAACTCGCGCGTGGGCTCTGCCGGCCATCGTTCCTCGCTTCGCTCGTCGCGACAGGCTTCTTTTGGGTAACTCGCGCGTGGGCTCTGCCGGCCATTGCTCCTCGCTTCGCTCGTCGCGACAGGCTTCTTTTAAACAAAAAAAAAACAAAACTTTGCACGGGTTTTCTAGAAAGTTCCGTAGGTGGACGGAAAATTTTTTTCGGGTAAAATATACAGGGTGTTTCGAGAAAGTAATCGTGCACTTCCGTTTATTCCAATCTCTGAAAAGAAAAAAATTTGCGCGTATTTTCTCGAAAACCAAGTAGCGGAGGCAAATTTTTTCAACACGAATATACAGGGTGTCCAAAAAAGGGCAATTACCCGCGCCGATTCGCTTCCCTCCTACCCAAGCCAGTTGGAAGGAAGGCATACGCGTCCGTAAGGGAGTTGGGCTTTGAGGAGGACGGGGGGGGGGGCGCGCGGGGGAGAATTTTTTTTTCGGCACAAATATACAGGGTGTCCAAAAAAGGGCAGTTACCCGCGTCGATTATCTTCCCTCCTAACTGAATATTGAATCGTTCATATCGACGCCAGGTATATGCTTTCCCAAGTCGCATAGTGACGTCTAACCTAACCCGAAAATAGGTTAGCCATCATTTTTAACGTTAGAAATTCTAAAAGTCTTGTATACCTGAGGGTTCTGAAGAAAAAAACCGCTCAAAAAAAACGGCCAAGTCCCGGGAATCCGTTTTATCGTTTTTCTCGAAGATCAAGTAGATTGGGAAAAAAATGTTTCGAGTAACTTTTATTTACTTTCGCGTGCCCTTTACATCCCCGAAGAAGCCAAGTTTCTACCTTTGAAAACGGCGTTTTCTCGAAAATATAGTGGGCGTAGGAAAAATTTTTCTCAGACAAAATTTACAGGGTTTCTTCAGAGAGCAACAACGCACTTTTCATATTTTTCCGAACTCTATAAATAAAGAAGTTTTCGTTGTTTTCTCTAAAACCAAGTAGGCGGGGAAATTTTCTTTACCGTCGTTTTTCTTCCTTCCCCCCACCCGTTCGATCGCCGCCGGAACGAAATTTTTATCTCGCCAAACAAAAAAGTTGTATCTGTTCTGGGAAAACAGAGTGAGCCATGTAAAAAATTTTTTTTCGATAATTTTCCCCTCGGCATATGGGGCCTATCAAAGAAAACCGCAAGTCTCTATCTCTATTAATAAGAAAGTTATTCGCCTAAGAAAAATCCAAGTGGGCCATGGAAAAAAAATTTTTCGGCGCAGCGTCATTTTACATCCTCTACCTAACGCACTTTGTCCCGTCTTTCTATCTAGTCGCATAGAAAAGTTGTGTTTTCCGGCGAAATCGAGTAGGCTATGGAAAATTTTTTTTCACGTTTCTCAATCATTTCGCCCCGGCAACCCAACAAAGGAAACCCGGATCTCCTATCTCTAAAGATAGCAAAGTTGCATTTGTTCTGTCAAAATCGAGGTGGCCATGAAAAATTTTCGTCGTCCATTTTTTTCCTCCCCCCATATGCTTACAATCAAAACAAACGGCAACCCCGTATCTCTAACGGCATAGGAGTTACGGCCGCTTAAAGAATTTCGTGGTTATGTCGTATCGTAAATTTCCAACTAAATTCGCAGTCTGAAAGTCGTCCATAACCTAAGGGACGTTGTTTTGGCGGCAAAAATCAAAATTCCAACCCTCCGCCTCGACCGCTTCGAAAAAGTGCAATTATTCAACAGGTGTTCGGTAACTTGAAATCCTCACTCCCAGTATACGTCCATTTCGGAATCGCAGATATTCAACAGGTGCTTAGTTCTTCGGCCGGCAAAAAAAATCACATGTCGACATCTGGTATGCACCCTCAAGTCGCGGTTTGGCTTCCCGCCATAACCTCGAAGGCGCGACTGACGGAGAATCTAACCCCTCGCGCGACACAGCCAGCAGGAAAAACTCGCGCCGTTAGGTTGCCGGAGTTTTTAGTGACTAATCTTACAATCAGTCCCACGAACATGGACCATCTTCTTGGCAAAGGAATTTCTATAACCTCGGACAGAGCCGTTTTAATAATCGGAGGAGGTGGTAGATCTCTTAGTTGGGTCTCGTACTTTCCTCCGGTACCGAAAGAAACCTCGAAGATCAGATATCTGAGAAATTTCCGCAATCTCGATTTTATTCTTCCGAGAAATGGGACGGCTGTACAATCAGCGAAATCGACGGAAATCCTCCGAAACCGCTCTTGGAAATTGCGTGTTTTTTCACATTTCTCGATTTTTCTGGGGCGCCGGAGGCGTCCGAACCTGACCTGAAGACATGGGGAAGCTTTAAAAATTCCGACCTCGCGGCCCCGAGCTCCTATAACGTGGCTACGGCCCGACGAAAACGGGCAATTTCTGACAATTTCGCGACTTTTTTTGACTAATTTTTTGGCGCAGCACGACACATAAAAACGATCCGATTTCTCTCGGGAAAAAAGCTTAATAACTCTCGCATTTACCTCCTTAAAAATTCGAAAAAGTGTTAAATCTCTTAATCTGACCTTAGTAGTTAAGCAAAGCGGGCATCAGGACAGTGACGTCACGGCCTCGGCCGCTACGTGGCAGATGTTTATTTCCGACAGGTGAGGACTTGCATTTTGACCTGGCGTGACCCCCGGGAGGTTATTAACCTTTTCAGACAGGTGCGGACTTGCATTTTGACCTGACGTAACCCCGGACGGGACTTGACCTCGATAGGTTATTAAGAATTGTTATGACATGTTCAGCTCCCCCTCTCTACCACTAGGTTAGGATATAAGGTGGTCCGTTCTAGCTGGAGAACTCAGTTTAGTTTGAAAGCAGGCAACATGGATCTACAAGCAATCAACAAGTTGACGTGCCTCAATCGGAAATCCAGCATCAAGTTGGCGGAATTACTGCAAGATTTGCCATTGAAAATATATTCAGGCAAGCTGGTGAAGACAAAATTCGGGGAATGCGTCTTACTGGAATTGGAGGAGAATGTTGTATTCCTACCGCAGAGAGTCACGGTAGCATTCAAGCCACACTTGGAGGATTTCTCATCTGAAAGATATTCCCTCGTGTTTAAGGGACAACTCAACACTGGAAAACTTCACCCGGCAAATCAGTTTGAGATTGTAGAAAATAAAAATATTTAAACGAAAAAATTTTTTTTAATTATTCAACCTAAACCAACTAATATGATAAATATTAATAACAGGAACTACAGAAAAATATAAATACATGATATATATAATAATAATACATTCCCGGATATCAATATTGTGGACCTGGTACTAGACTAGAAAAAAAAAATTAGCAAGGGGTGACAGTGGAATTAATAGATTAGATACTTTATGTAAAAAACACGATATATTCTACTCAAAAACCGGGTTGCTGGAAGATCGACATAAAGCTGACTTGGAATTGGAAAATCAAGCTTGGGAAAGAGTTAAAAGCAAAAACGCAAAATTAAGTGAAAAAGCTGCTGCTTGGTTTGTAACAACGGCAATGAAAGCTAAACGGAAGTTAGGTATGGGTCTAAAAAAGCGTCCCAATTCATTCAGGCGAGATATAGTACGAAAAGTTGAAAAATCGTTGAAAAAATCATTTAACAACAATCAGCTGAATAACGTTAACAATATTAAAAATACAACATTAGCTGCCATCAAAGCTGCACGACTAGCTGTTAAAAGAGTGGGAGGAAAAAGAAAGGTGCGAATACCAAGAATTATCCCATTTCAGCACAAAACCGGTGGGTTTCTACCGTTGATTCCAATCCTAGCTGCATTGGGAGCTCTTGGATCGGTAGCTGGAGGTGCTAGTGCTGTTGCTAAAACTATAATCGATGCCAAAAATGCTCAAAAAAAGATGGTTGAAGAAAAACGACATAATCGAGCAATAGAAGCTATTGGAAAAAAAGGATCAGGTCTTTATATGCGAAAAAATATTCGTGGTGGATTTGGTTTGTTTTTTTCAAAAAAAAACTTAGTTCAAAAACTTCCTCTAAAGCTTCCTAATAGACCATTAACAGATGTTGACCTAAATAAATTTGCTAGAAAAATAAAAGTGCCGCATTTTAAAGGTATATTTATGAGAGACACGCTTCCAAAAACAAAACCAAATGCAAATGAGTCTGCAATTATAAATTTAGATATTCAAAGCAATAAGGGAACACACTGGCTAGCATATATAAAAAAGAATAATTTTGTACAGTATTTTGATAGTTTTGGTAACTTAAAACCACCTATAGAACTTATTCGTTACTTAGGTAAGGGGGTTAAGATTTTATACAACAACGAGTCCTATCAAAAATTTAATGAAATAAATTGTGGTCACCTGTGCCTCGCATTTCTCTATAAAAAGCAGAGGTCAGCTTAGAGTCAACTCAGTCATGTCACTGATATTCACCCTACATGGTTTCACTTCAACGCTAAGTATTGACTTTAATAATACAATATATTTAGATCCTGATGTTCAGTATGGTCTAGCATTGTTAGGATTTCATTCATACAATACTATTCCGAATATTGAGGCGCCTAATAACAAATTTTATGTTGTCAATGAAAACAATGAACGAAAAATTATAGAAATTCCTACTGGGTCATATGAAATTAGTGCTATAGAAAGACAAATATTGAAATCTTTGAAAAAGTTAGATAACAATCCAAATATATTTTCATTGAAAGCTAACAATAGTACGCTTCAGTGTGAAATTTATAGTGATCAATACAGCATTGATTTTCAGCAGGATTCAATAGGAAAATTGTTAGGTTTCTCTAACCGCTTACTACAATCAAAGAAACTTCACATATCAGATTTACCTGTAAGCATTGTTAAAGTTAGAACAATTCATATAGATAGTAATATAAGGGCTGGAGCATACTATAATAATAAACCATCGCATACTATTTACGAATTTGCTGTGGGGACCGACCCCGGTTACGCGATAGACGAAACTCCAAGAAATTTGCTATACGTACCCGTTACCAAGCGTGAAATTAATAATTTATCATTATCAATTTTTGATCAAAATTCCCAGTTGGTAAATTTCAGAGGTGAAGAAATAATTGTAAGATTAGAATTAAAAAAGTTGTTATAAAATGGGTCTAGTTTTTGATGACGCTAGATATCAACCGTATAAAAGGAGATCACAATATTCTCAAAAATCACTCCCTCAAAGGTCTCATAAGTGTGAACCTCGTGAGAAGAATCTTATACCTACACCTGAAATCTAAAGTTTTTAAAATCTCTTGGGTACGATGTCGTTAACACCTCAAGTGTTCGACGTGTATCGCTCACCAAAATTCGATGAATCAATTCAACGATTGGAGACACGTACCTATTACCCATTTGTTAAGTCTTTTATGAATAACGATATAGTGGAAATAACTATCAATCAAGGTGATGCCTGGCTATTAATGTACGATGCCACGATATTTATTAAAGGAAAAATAGAGAAAACAGGCGGAGCAGGTACTTTCAGCCTTGTCAATAATGGTGCTGCTTTTTTCTTTGAATCTATATCTTATGAACTGAATGGTAAAGAAATGGATGCTGTTAGAGATCCTGGTATCATGAGTTCAATTAGAGCATATTTGTGTTACACTCCTAATGATCATAAACATATGATGACTTCGAGTTGGACCTATCCAGAAAAATTTTCTGTTTTGAATAAGGATGGTTCGTTCAGCTTAAGAATCCCTCTTAAGCACTTATTTGGTATTTTTAATGACTATCAAAATGCTATTTGCGGTAAGCAAACCATAAGACTCATAAGATCCCGAAATGATGCCAACTGTTTGCTATTAAAAGAAACTCCAGGAATAATCCCAGAATTAACTGCAGAACTAACCATTAGCAGTATCGAGCTGAAGGTAAAGCATATTCAACCCAATGACATGATTAGACTGGATCTGTTGAAAGCAATCAAAAGCAATAAACCTATTTTAATTCCGTTTCGTAAATGGGAATTACACGAATTACCAAATCTCACCGAAAATGCCACTAGAGAAATATGGTCGGTGAAAACATCTACAGCAGTCGAGAGTCCGAGATTTGTTATAGTTGGATTTCAGACAGATCGTAAAGAGAACTCAAAAGAAGATCCTACACAGTTCGATCATATAGATATCTCGGACGTTAGGTTAATCTTAAACGGTGATTATTATCCATTTGAACGGCTAAGGCAAGATTTCAATAAGGATTATGTAGAATCATACAATAATTATACTGATTTTCATCCAAGTTTTATGAATACTCGAGATAATCGTCCTATTCTCAGTTACAAAGACTTTAAAGAACATGCAACGCTTTTTGTTATCGATTGTTCCAAAAGAAACGAGTCCGTAAAAACCAGCACGGTTGACGTAAAGTTAGATATCGAGAGCACCAAAGGATTTCCAGCTAAAACTAGAGTTTATTGTATTATTATTCATGATTGTATACTAGAATATTTACCGTTGAGCGAAACTGTTAGAAATATAATGATTTAAATAACAAACCCCCTCTCCTTTGCTTAACTATCAATTGGATATAAAAACGTATCGGTTAGTAAAGAAAACCATTCTCTGTAAAAGTATAGATAAAACGTAACCATGAAAATTGCAGTTATTGACATTCAAGGCTTCATGGTGGAAAATGAATTCCATCCTAAAGAGCTGACAATTAAAATTAACGAACAAATATTACACGTATTATTAAAACCGTTCAGAGATTTTAATTCACTTAGTAAATTCGATAAAAGACATGTTAGAAATCTTGAAATAAATTTATGGGGCTTGAAATTTCCCTTAACTTTAAATCAAATTCCAAAATTTGAAAAATTAAATAATATATCTGTACATGTGTACATATTAGATCTACTAAAACACGATCAGTCTGCAACGTTTATTACTTCACCTGGGCGAATTACAAAAAGTAAAATGCAAAAACATGTAAATCTCCTTTTAATTCAAGATAAATATTTTCCAAAAATTAATGATCATGAAGCTGTTCCGATGAGTCAATAGTAGACATTCACTACCATTATTGTTGGATTAAAGATTTATCTAGGTTGATTTCAAGGCAAACAAATAAACATAAAGGTAAAATGTTTATACAGTGTGACCCATTTGTTTTGGGGTCAGTCTGTAAAAAGTGTATCAATCGTGCGATTTGGCTGATTTTTTTTTAAATTGTAGAGCTCGATGAACTGCACATTTTGAACAAAAATTGCCTGGTTCGCATAAAATCCAAAGCCTACTATGACCGTTTTTATGAGCAAAATTTTAAGAAACCATATTAGCGTTTTTTTTTTTTGAAAAAATCTGTGTGCGCCAATGGATTGAGCACCCCTCGAAATGGGTATGTACAAAATTTCATCAAAATATTTCAAGTAATAACGATTTTGTAGAAAAATTAAAAATGCAGCCAAGGTACGTCTTTATTTTCAAAAATTCAAAGTTGGCCATGGAAAATAATTGAATTGTTTACTTTTATTAAGTGTCAAACTGTCTAAATTGAGTTCAGAAATTGTTTGTGCTCAATACAATTAATTATCATAATTATGGAATATTTAAGCATAAGAGACAAAATAGAAATTGTTCGACTCGTGGGCGACAACGAGCGCTCGGCAGCAGAAGCTGGGGCCGAATTTAACAATAGACACCCAGGTAGATCAGTGAGTCGAAGTACTGTACAACGTATAAACAATATTTTTGATGAAACTGGATCGATTTCTAAAAATTTATTAAAAACTAGGCAAAATGGACGCCGTGGACTGGTTGAAAATAACAATCAAATTCTGCAATACTTTAGTGACAATCCTCGAAATAGTGTTCGAACGGCTAGTTTAGACCTTCATATACCCAGAGAGAGTATAAGGAGATGTTTGAGACAAAACAAAATAAAACCGTTTAAGCCAAAATTTTTGCACACCCTGGAACCAGGAGATGAGGAGAGAAGATTAGAATTTTGCTATTGGCTGCAAGGTGAATATCTCCATAATGGCAACTTTTTAAATGAAATTTTATTCACCGACGAAGCCACGTTTACTACAAATGGTGTAGTATCAAGTCAAAACTGCCGTCAGCTGAAAATCCAGAGTTTATAATAAATGCAAGGAGACAATATTCACAAAAAATTAACGTTTGGTGTGGAATACTACGCGACAGAATAATTGGCCCATTTTTCTTTGAAGGGAATTTGAATGCGGCTGGCTTCTTGAATTTTCTAGAAATTGAATTTAGAAATGCTTTAGATGAGTTACCATTAAGATACCGTTTAAATTTAAAGTTACAGTTAGATGGCAGTCCTATTCATAATGCTCGTTTAATCAGAAACTGGCTAGATAATAATTTTGAAAACTGTTGGATAGGGCGAAATAGTCCTTTCTGTGAGTGGCCACCGAGATCTCCGGACTTAACTCCTTTAGATTTTTTTCTTTGGGGTACACTTAAGCAAAATGTTTATAAGTCAAGACCCCATAATTTACAAGAACTGCAAGCTAGGATAAACCGTAGTTCTGAGGAAATTACTCCACAGCAGATACGAAATGTAATTTTGAATGTACGCAAGAGGAACGACAAATGCATTGTAGAAAATGGAGGCTTGGTAGAAGTTACAAAAATTTTATAATTTTAATTGTTTTTATGTTTTGTGTTTATAAGCATAAGGTTGTATTATTACAATTCAATTATTTTCCATGGCCAACTTTGAATTTTTGAAAATAAAGACGTACCTTGGCTGCATTTTTAATTTTTCTACAAAATCGTTATTACTTGAAATATTTTGATGAAATTTTGTACATACCCATTTCGAGGGGTGCTCAATCCATTGGCGCACACAGATTTTTTCAAAAAAAAACGCTAATATGGTTTCTTAAAATTTTGCTCATAAAAACGGTCATAGTAGGCTTTGGATTTTATGCGAACCAGGCAATTTTTGTTCAAAATGTGCAGTTCATCGAGCTCTACAATTTAAAAAAAAATCAGCCAAATCGCACGATTGATACACTTTTTACAGACTGACCCCAAAACAAATGGGTCACACTGTATGTGACAGGTGTGTTAATTATTATTCTTCTCAAGAAAAGCTCGACGAACATATAAGCTACTGTCAAGATATAAATAATTGTAAAATATCCTTCCCTAAAGATAAATATATCGAGTTCAAAAATTATGTTCATAGAGAAAAAGTACCCTTTGTTATTTTAGCGGATTTTGAATCCATTCTGAAACCCTACAATGACCCACAAATAATGACTAAAACAGCTAGATATCAAAAACATGAAGCTTTTAGTGCTGGATATTATTTTAAATGTAGTTACGATAACACATTATCTTTTTACAAAAGTTACCGCGGAGCTGATTGTATGACTTGGTTTGCAGATCAGCTAGATGAAATTGCAAATTTAGTTTCATCGAAATTAAAAAACATCGAACCGATGAAAGAAGCTGTCAATCTAAAAGACTCAACACCGACATGTCATATTTGTGAAAGAGAATTTAACCCTAATGATATAATTGTACGTGATCATTGTCATCTAACATCTCATTTCAGAGGTTATGCGCACCAATCATGTAATTTAAATTATAGAAATTCATTTGTAGTACCGATTGTATTTCATAATCTCAGTGGGTACGACAGTCATTTTATTATTAGACATCTATCTAAAAGACACAACACAACTTTGCTTCCAATTAATAAGGAAAAATACATTAGTTTTACTATTTTTAATAATAACACAAACGTCAAATTTCGATTCATTGACTCGTTTGGATTCTTAGGTTTCTCCCTAGACACCCTAGCCTCGTCTCTCAATAGTGAAGACTTTGTTAATACTCGTAAAGAATTTTGTGGTATATCTCAAGATAGATTTAAACTGCTAACCAAGAAAGGTGTATTTTGCTATGATTACATCGATAACTTAGATAAATTGACTGAAAATTCTTTACCTTCCATAGAACAGTTTTATAATAAATTAAATGATATTGGGATCGATGAAGATGCTTATAGACATGCTCAATTAGTTTGGGACACATTTGAAATACAAAATTTAGGTGAATACTCAGACTTGTACCTAAAGACTGACATTATGTTACTTACAGATATTTTTGAAAATTTCAGAAATACCTGTCTAAAAAATTATGGTTTAGATCCAGCTTGGTACTATACTCTCCCAGGTTTTACCTGGGATTGCATGCTTAAATGTACAGGTTGTAAGTTAGAAACCTTACAAGATATCGATATTTTAATGTTTTTCGAAAAGGGTATACGGGGTGGTATAAGTCAGTGCTGCAATCGATTTTCACAAGCGAATAATAAATATATGAATAACTATGATCCTAGTGAACCTTCCAAGTACTTATTATACCTAGATGTTAACAACTTGTACGGTTGGGCGATGTGTGAACACCTTCCTTACGGTGGGTTTCAATGGGTAGATACAACTATTGACGTTACCACTATTCCAGATGATGCTCGTGAGGGATATATTTTAGAGGTTGATTTAGACTACCCTGAATACTTACATGATTTGCATAGAGATTTACCTATTTGTGCCGAACATGGTGTACCTCCAAATTCAAAATTATCTAAAGTTATGACAACCCTATATCCGAAAGAAAAATATGTCATACATTATAGAGCACTTAAACAAGCTCTGCGAAATGGTTTAGTCTTAAATAAAATTTATAGGGTTTTGAAATTTGAACAGGCTGCATGGTTAGCACCTTATATTAAATTTAATACACAGTTAAGAGCAAAGGCAACATTTGATTTTGAAAAAACTATAATTAAACTGATGAATAACGCAGTTTACGGAAAGACTATGGAAAATATTCGAAAGCATAGAATCGTTAAATTAGTTAGGAAATGGAATGGGAGATACGGAGCAAAGAATCTAATTGCTAGCCCAGTTTTTAAAAGCAGATTAATATTTGATGAAGACTTAGTAGCTATTGAACTAAATAAAACTGAAATAGTATTTAATAAGCCTTTGTATATAGGTATGGCAATTCTCGATATTTCTAAAACTTGTGTATACGAATTTCATTATGATTAAAAATGTAACGATGTCTATGGTGAGACTATCAAAAGTGATTTACATCGTTTTGATACCAGCGACTACCCAATTGACAATAGATATAATATTCCACTAACAAATAAGAAAGTGCCAGGCTTGATGAAAGACGAACTTAATGGTACTGTTATGACTCATTTCGTTGGTCTCAGATCTAAAATGTATACGTATTTGGTTGAGGGGGAGAAAAAATGTGTTAAAAAATCAAAAGGAATTAAACATAATGTTATTAAAAATCATATAACATTTGATGATTATGTGAATTGTTTATTTAAGAAGAAGGAAAAGACTGCCACCCAATGCTCTATCCGTTCGTTTGCTCACAACGTGTTAAAAACAAACTAAGATTGCTCTCAGCCCTTTTGACGATAAACGATATTTGGTAAATAATGTTGTCACTCTACCTTGGGGTCATAAGGATATAATGGATGCTGTCCCAGTATAGATTTCACACGTACTTGTGATATATGTAATGTATTTATTTAGGTAAGAATAAATAAAAGTCATATTAACTTTAATATTGTTTTATTTCTTAAACCCTTCTTCTATACAAATCCGTTAAAACAAATTCTTTATCAAAAGAGAGAAGCTCGAATATACAATATGTTTCAATACGTAACGATAAGTTACATACAGACATTATAATATCTACAGGATCCATAACATAATTACATTTTCTTAGCAACTCATTAACTTGATCTAAAATATTATGATAATGTTCAAGATAGTTACATTTTAGCAATAAGTTGATCTTTAAACTAATACTCTCGTCAATGGTGAGTAGCTCCAATACTTCGTTTTCGGTGAAATAATGACAGTCATCATTCTTACAGAGTATAACCATCTTGAGGTTGTTAAAACCAAGCATTGTTCTCAATTCCAGGTTGGAGCCGAACTTCATTGATGACTGTGCAATATCAGGATTAAAGAGATATTGTTCTGCGAGTTTATTTAATTGTAGTATAAACTCATTCCATTCAAAGCGGTCCATAGAAATCATACCTTGTGTTAGTTCATGTACAATTTTGACTGCTGGTCGGAAGAAGCGTACGGGACTCAACCCACAATGAACCGTAAACAAATTCTCTGGTTTTATCACAAATCGTGTATTTAAGAACATGTGCTTTTCATTTCGAATAGCCTCTTCATAAAGCTCTAGGATTCGATTAATTTCATTGTTTTCTTCACTTCTTGTGCTGTATCCAGAGTCACTCATCTTCGAATTTTGATTTACACAACCAACAACTCACAGAACGTTTGTGGCACTTATCCATGAGTCGTGTGTTTTATCTAGACCAAGCCAGCGCACCAACACTTTTCCCCCCTCCTACGTAGTACCCTCTCTACTAAGTAAATATCTGGATCTGCCGTTTTTTGTAATTCCTCTGTATAGAATCCTCCTTTTATAATATTTCCTCTTACATCTTCGAGTACATATGTTACCGGATTAGTTATTTGAATTTTAATAATTTTAAAGACTTCTGTCGTCCAGTTAGGAATATAACCCTTTTCAAAAATATGTTTAGCTTTACTAATTCTCACCATATCACCCACATTAAATTTTGGTTTGTTAAAAATCTTTAAGTGACTATAAACACTTTTAAGTAAATGACTTTCGGTACTCTTATTTACATCCTTAGGCTTCATATGTATAGTACGATGTCTCCTATTATAATATTCGTCGACTATTGAAAGTAACATATCAATCCATTTATATTTACCATTCAAACTAAAATATTTGAACATTTGCTCTTTCAGGGTGCGTATAACCCTCTCCACAATTGCAGCTTTTTTAATACTAAATGAACTATAATGATTATATTAAATTGTTTCATGAGTTTCTTAAAATGCGTATTGTAAAATTCCTTTCCTAGGTCAGTTTGTAGATTTCGAGGTTGTCGTTTGTGAGATCTTTTCAGAATATTTGTAAAAGCTTTCGTAACCTCTTCCCCAGACTTTGATTTCAGCGGTTCGCACCAAACGTATTTTGAAAAACAATCAATTAGTACCAATATGAATTTAAAATTTTTATTAACTGTCGCATACTGATCCATTTGCGCAAGATCAGCTTGCCAGAGATCGTCTAATCCTTTGATAATAGTTCGCCGGCGAGAATAATTTTTTCTAGCCGGTGTATGTAGTTCCTTAACCAACTGAATTTTTTCTTTGCTGTGCTGTGTTTTCATTATTATATTTGTAAAATGGTTTTAGATTATCAATTTTATTCGATAGTTCCACTATCTTTTTATCTTTCTCTTCGATACACAATTGTAGTCTATTTACTTCACTATGCAATTCTTCCTTAAAATTTTTGATGAGTGTATTTTCATGTACCGTAGCAGTAGTTATTTTATGTAACTGTCTGTGAATATAATCGAAAATTTTGGTTCTTATTTCATTAACAGTTTGATCAACATATCGCTTGTTTGTTGCGTCACTATTGTTCGTTCGTTCGTTTGGAGTTTGAAGATTACTAATCTTCAAATTCTTTACATCTATATTACCATTCGGAGTAAACTCGAAAATAGTGTTACTTGTATGGATCGATGAAGATAAATGTGATGAATAAATTTTAGAATTAGAATATTGTCCAAACTTATTGACACTCATAGTGGATATGATGACAATTTGGGCTCACCCTTATATTTATATTAGCGAATAATGTTAGCTTCTGTTAACTCATTAATAATAGCAACAATTTCATTATCGTGAGAGGTGTTTCCAGCTTGTTTAGAGGCTACGAGGAGCCTTAATCTATCTATCAACTCATTTACATCATCCCAATAAACGAATTCGATAGGCTTTTTATTGTAGGTAAGGTTCATGCCGGTACCACATACCGTCGATTGTGAACGTGTTTTAGGTTTAGGTATTTCAGTTTCTTGTTCACCTCTAACTAGAGGCTTGATAATATCACTATACTTAAATCGATTTGAACCTTTTAATTTACCCGCTGAGTTGAGGTGGACACTAGTTAAAGTTAAAATCTTTTTATAATTTTTTCTGTCTTCAAGGTTGCACTGTGGATCATCATAAAAAATTAAATTGTAAAGTCCTTCTGTACCCGGAAACCGATACAACCCATCAACGAGTATGTCTCCTGTAGGCTTATCAAAGTCAATAAATTTTCTTCCCAGTATCCATTTTGATTTAGAAGCATCGTAAACAGGTCCGTATACTTTATCAATTTTAGATGACTTGTCCCCATGTTCACGGATATATGGTCTTAGTATTTCCGGATAAGATTCTAGGTATTCGTCTATAACATCCTGAGGGTAGTTCGACATATCATTATCATCATCTTCTTCAAAAACGTTTCCCGGATTGGGTTCATTAGAATTTTCCCAATAACTCTCGGGTAGTGTAAACGATCCCTGTAATTTATTAATGCTCAACTTCAGCGCATCAAGCTTTTTGTTGATTCTATCTTCAATTCCATCTTGTATTAATTTTGTTTGTTTATCTAAATCAATATTATCATCCTCATCTTCTTCTTCTTTAGGTTCTAGTTCGATATCATTTTCATTCTTGGATTTTATCATTTTTTCTAAAGATTTGGTTACTGGCTTAAAAACTTTCTCGAGCGACTCATCTTCTTCAAGTCTCCCTAATTTTAACGCAGTATATTTTTTTCTAATCGAGCGTGTGAGTTCTCTAATTTTCTTCGCGCGTTGCGCATTTGCAATTTGATCTTGCGATGTTAGCGGCATCTTTCCAAATTAACTTATGACACTAACTTACAGCTTTATATACTTATCGAACCCACTTCTATACCGTCCGGTATTCAACCCAAAATCCTTAACGATTACTAATGTTCCGTAAGAATCACTCCAACATCGATGACACAAATCCTTAAATTGTTCATAAGTTAAATCTGGAGTTACATGCTCGTCATATACATGTCTTAAATTGATATCGTCTTGCTTAAAAAGCACAATCATGTTGCAGTTATCTCGTATCAACTGTTTAGGTATCTTTGAATAGGTTTGACAAAGATATGTTACATCAATACTTTTGTGACGACCCATTGAATAGAATTCTCGTATTTTATCTTGCTTGTCGCAAGCTACATCGTCAAAAATAAAAACAGAATTTTCCAGAGCCTCCGATGGAT
Source organism: Pseudeuparius sepicola (assembly GCA_963920635.1). Lineage (NCBI taxonomy): Eukaryota > Metazoa > Arthropoda > Insecta > Coleoptera > Anthribidae > Pseudeuparius > Pseudeuparius sepicola. The sequence continues at coordinate 52,578,815 of OY987301.1, forward strand.
CAATAATATCATCATTAGCTTTGAATGGAAAATATTTAATTTTATCACCAACCTTTTCTAAGACATTTTGCAATAGTTGATATTTTGGTTGGAATAGCGATTTACTGTATACATATATATTCTCAAATTTAAGACCATTTTCACTGAATATAACACTGAGAAGGGCATTGGTTTTACCACAGTTACTCGGTCCGCAAAAAATTGCTCTAATAGAATTTGGAAGTAGTTCACCATGTTTAGATTTTTGGTGATGTCCTGCATCTGCAATATCCAAATTTTCAATGGGTAAAGTCCTTTGCTGTTGTTGAAATCGCATTTTAATGATGTTTGAAGTCACTGTATACATACGTACTTATTTATACTATCTTTTTATGGTGGAGGTTTCACTTACCGCTCTTTAATAATCAAACTGTGAAGTTCATACTTACGTAAGCAAATATTATACTAACTAGTGGGGGCAAGATTGGAGGGAGCAGCCGCATAGATCTATATATACGGCAGACAAATTTAATACAATAGTAAAGTAATAATGGATTTCATTAAAATTGAAGTAGATGCATACGTTGCTTCTCAAAAAGTGTACAACCGTTCCTGTAGTGGTGAAAAATTTATATATTTGCTTGGTAAACCAGATTTTATAATACCGAATGAAAGCTTCACAGAAGTTGCTGAAGGAGCATGTAGTGTTGCGGAGTGTTGCCTAATGTTGGAAAAGAAGCGAAAAATTGATAATTATATTAAGATCATAATCAACATTTGTGATCAAGAAAATATTGAAGAAATGAATTTTACCACAGTCGAAAAGCTTATGAAGGATCATTGCCTGGAAGATAGCATTGCATATAAAGTACACGTTTTTAGTTTAATATCAAATTTTAATCTATACTATTTGGAGGACTCTTATCCAGTGAAAAACATAATAAAAAACTACAAGGGATTGGAAGATTGCTGTGATGCTTTTATATGTCAAGCTGCCTACTTAGCGAAACATAAAAATTTAAAAATATTTGTTGAAGCTTTAACTGCTATGAAATTATCATATAAGTTTCAACCATCTAAAAACAAAAATCATTTAAGAATCTTGAATTGGTTGGAAGAAAACGTAAGAAAATATAAGGCAAACCCAAAAGCTCTTTTAGGATGGGATTGTGAACCAGACTTCGGTCACTGGCCATCTACCAAAGTGAAGGATTATAAGAAGACAATTTTGTTCTTATCAACTCTCACAGATAAATAAACATTATTAACGTAAATATATTGTTTTATTTTCAACGTTCACTTTTGTGAAGTTTCGTTGACTTTTCGTTAACGTTTCGTTGACGTTCCGTCGACGTTTGTTGACGTTTCGTTAACGTTTCGTCAACACAACGTTCGTTGACGTTTCGTTAACGTTTCGTCAACGCTTCGTCGACGTTTCGTCGACGTTTGTCAACGTTTCGTCGACGTTCGTCGACGTAACGTCGACGTTTCGTCGACGTCCGTCGACGTTTCTTCGACGTTTCGTTAACGTTTCGTCGACGTTTCGTCCAAGAGTCGACGTTTCGTTGACGTCCGTCGACGTTTCATCGACGTTCGTCGACGTTTCGTCCACGTTTCGTCGACGTTTCGTTGACGCCTTCGTTAACGTTTCATCGACGCTAGTAACAGATTTAGGTTTAATAAATAAAGAAATATTTTCATGCTTTCCTGTGTTGAGTTGTCCCTTAAACACGAGGGAATATCGTTCAGATGAGAAATCCTCCAAGTGTGGCTTGAATGCTACCGTGACTCTCTGCGGTAGGAATACAACATTCTCCACCAATTCCAGTAAGACGCATTCTCCGAATTTTGTCTTCACCAGCTTGCCTGAATATATTTTCAATGGCAAATCTTGCGGTAATTCCGCCAACTTGATGCTGGATTTCCGATTGAGGCACGTCAACTTGTTGATTGCTTGTAGATCCATGTTGCCTGCTTTCAAACTAAACTGAGTTCTCCAGCTAGAACGGACCACCTTATATCCTAACCTAGTGGTAGAGAGGGGCTGAACATGTCATAACAATTCTTAATAACCTATCGAGGTCAAGTCCCGTCCGGGGTTACGTCAGGTCAAAATGCAAGTCCGCACCTGTCGGAAAAGGTTAATAACCTCCCGGGGGTCACGCCAGGTCAAAATGCAAGTCCTCACCTGTCGGAAATAAACATCTGACACGTAGCGGCCGAGGCCGTGACGTCACTGTCCTGATGCCCGCTTTGCTTAACTACTGACCTTCCTCTCGCTTCCAGTTGCGATTTCCCTCACCCTACGACCCTATTTAAGGATCATTTTCGCCCCGCTCACGGCCGAGACAGTTTTCACGGGCCACTGTATCACCCGAAAACCTATGTTCCTCTTCACCGCACACCACGTGACCCCCACCGTACCACCGCTTCTGGCGGCCGTAATTAAGCGAAGAAAGCTCCACCGGCCTCGAGATTGCGTTTCTCGGATGCGGGCGTCCCTCACCTACCCGCGAACGACGAAAGTCGGCCGCTTCGCGGCCTCCCCCAACCGAGAGAGGGTCAATACAAAAGGTACCTTTTTCCTCGATTTTGCAAAAGAACACCCTTATCAGCTATTAATATATATTAATATGCGATGGGGGATGAATAACAAAGAACTAAATGGTGATTGGTGCACAACGGGCCCACTGTGGCCTACGTGCCGGCCGATTTAAGGCGGCCACCCCCTGCACAAGAAGAGTGGTGATTGGTGATCTCTTCGGACGAGTAAATGGTGTTTAGAAAGTATATAATCTTCCTGTAGACCCTCGACTCCGAAAAAGGACAGTATAAAAACAATTTATTCTTAATTCAAACCATGTTAATTAACAATTTGTTTAGGGCAAGACACAATTAAAAAAATGACCTCTTCAAATAGTGAACTAAAATGGTATTTAGTAAGGATGCTATGGTTGACTGTCATCTTTTTGGCGAAAGCAAGTGTCGGCGCAACACACAAAAAGAATAGAAGTTATAAGTATAATTTTTATTATACAAGTATTAACATTTATTTATGTTTTAGGAAGTAAAAAAAAATGGAAATATAAATTACCATTATTAATTCAGTAATATTATAGTAATAATTATTGTGATATATCAGACAAAAATCATAAAGTGTTGAAAAGCGTTGTGCTTTTGACCTATGGCAAATGTACTAGAATTGTTCAAAAAATTGTACTAGAGTGTGATAGCTCCAAATTCCTGTCAAATTTTACCTACCGTACCAGTAACAGTAGGTACCCATAAATTTTTACAGTTAAAAAAATTAAATAAATTTAAAAATATAGTAAGAAGTTATGACGTGCTTTCCATCGGACTGCTCCAAAGTGATCTACTGTTCAAGACTAATCACAAGCAATTCTAAGTGACCGCTAGGTAACACAGGAACTTTGTGATTTAGGAATTCTTATGTAATCTCTAACATTTCTTCCACCAATTTTCAAAACTTTATGAATTTTGTCCTATATAAATCATTATATTACTGAACTACGTTTTCTAATAATTATTATATTAGCTTATACAATTAGCACTAAAATATTGTTACGGAAATTAAACACTGTGATACGTAAATATGTCAGAATCATTTAATAAAATATAAAGCCAGAACTGTAGCTTTTACCTCGTTTTCATAAACTCCTGGGATGTACTGAAAAAAAATTATAGTATAATTAAGACAACAAAAATTTTCATCCATTTGATTTTTACCTGTATTTTGTATTAGCTGCAGATATTGATAGGATTTCCCAACTATCTATGATGAATAAATGTATTAAAAAAATATATACAAATAGGTAATAAAATGTACTGAGAGAATTTTGTTTTGTTTAATTTTACTCTCTTACTCCACTGAAAGAAAATTGACTATTTTTTCAAATAGCTAATAGGTACTTATGTTTATTTAATCATACATAGATACATTACAGAACATAAACCGCCCAAATGGTAGATCCAGAGTAATAAACAAGTAAAAGTGCATGGCAAATCATTCTTATATTAAAAATACCCCAGAAACAAATTATTTCGTCATTATAATATTATAAAATAATGGTACACGTTAGCGGTGACCATTGCGCGGTGACCTGGATATCTTTTGTTTCCTGGCATACACATATTTACATTGCATTATTTATGGTTGCATAAAATAGGGGTACACGAGAGTAGTATAGCAAAGGGGACTCCAGAGCGGAAGTGACGTCACAAGATGACCGCCAAGGCGGGAAATTTGAAAATGGCCTTGACCTGCGGGTTCAATGAACTTTAAGGGGTCACGTTCAGTTAACCTTGACCTGAAGGTTATCTAGAGGTCAAGGGGTTACCAGATCGATAACCTTTAATGGGTCATTGACCCGCGGGTTCAATGAACTTGAAGAGGTCACCTTGTTAACCTTGACCTAAAGGTCAATGAACTTTAAGAGGTCACCTTGTTAACCTTGACCTGAAGGTCAATGAACTTAAAGAGGTCACCTTGAGTTAACCTTGGCCTAAAGGTCAATGAACTTTAAGAGGTCACCTTGTTAACCTATACATCTATACATCTATACACGGTGTCCCACAACTGTTGGAAATAAGTTTAACTAGAGATTCTTTGGCTAAAAATAAGACTTTTTTCCTATAAACATATGCTCTATCTACCTTCGTTTTCGACATACAGGTTGAAAATTAAAAGAAATCGATTTTTTAAAGTTTATTTCTAAACAAATTGTATCGCTTTGAAATTTGGTATGTATTAGCAGTTTAGTCACCATTGTGAACAATATGAGCTCCAAACTTCCATCAGTGGCGTAGATACGGGGTTTCAACTTTTTCTTTAAAAAATGTGCTTAGCGGCAAGTACCTATTTCCAAAAAGTAAAATTACATTCTCCAATGCACTACGAACAAAAAATGTCTCTTGGTATTTTTGCGTAATTCGCTTGGTTGCGTCACAAAACGCATTTTTGTCAACCAATACTTATTAATTCTTGAGAAAATGAAAATAAAATAACTCAGTTTTCGTTTATCATCCAAAAGAGTCTGGCGAGGGAGAGCTGCAGATATCCTCAACGCAGATTTATATCTAGACGAATTTAACAAAAACCATATTTAAAATTGATGTGATTAGATCCCAGAGGCTACCAGGCGAAAAACCGTGTTACCGACTCAGCTAATGCGTTTGGTGACAAATAATTTGATACTTTTCCATCGGAAACCGTGTGCGAGCGACACCTATGGGTAAGAAACTTGCAGAAACGTGGAATCTAGGTTCCGAACAGCCGGGTCACCTGTCGGCAAAAATCTAAACGCCACAAAACTATTACAGAAACGTACTTGTATCAACATTAGTACTTCTAGGTCCCATTCAACAGGTGGATATATACATGGATATTAAAATTTACCTAGAGCGCTGTCGACACATGAATATTAAAATTAACCTAGAGCACTTGATATTTTTAAGATCAGATTAATAAGAATTTCCAGTGTGGTTGCTTTACGCTAATTCCTCATATTTTTTCCACCATTTAAGTTCATTTTAGTAGGCACATTAATGTTAAGAAATCGAAAGAATGTTGAAAAAGTATCAAGTTGTAAGTCTAAAGCTATCGTTTTACCACTCCTATATGGAGTTAGACACTCAAGACGAGATGGAAGTCGAGGTGACTCGAGATTCCACCAAGTCATGACTGCGAAGAAGATCAATGGGGTGAAGGCGCTGCTACCGAATCCCAATCTTGGGGTGAAGATCAATCCTGAGACAAAGGTTGAACTCAAGACCAATCCTGGGGGCACAGACCACTACTGGGGACATCTGGAGGGGTGCTACCAACCAAGGGCGGTGGAGAGAAACGGTCTCCGCCAAGTTCCTCCGGGAATGAGCAAATCGGCGGGAATTCCGCAATCAGGAGCGGGATGCAGTGGTTCAGGGGCAATCTGTATAACTAAATAAAAAAATTTAAACTTATCTTGTTTTTTATGAACTACCACAACATTTAAAAGCAAAAACGAATCATATATTTACAAAAATATCAAAGATTTCAACGAAATCTTTGTTCAAGTACCGATCGAATATTTGACCCATTCCTACAGCCTTTATTTTTCAAGAAAAAATAAAAAGTTGTACTGAACCGCTAGGATCTGTTATCAGATGAAACAAATGAGCATCGCAAAGTTGTGAAAAAACTTTTTATGGAACACCCTGTATATTTAGGATTTTTTTTTATTACGATATATACATGTTTGATTTCGCAAGATAGTACATGATATAAATAATCGCAACCCTTCAATATAACTTTATGTTGATTTTTTGAAAAATAAAGGTTGTAGTAATGAGTTAAAATGTACGAGAACACGCTGTACATGGTTCAATAGCTGTCAATGTTATCAATATAAAAATTTCGATCTTTTTTAATATGACAAACTCAACTAATAAAAATTTACGCAGTCTAGTGCATTGCTACTAAAACTTGATACTTCCGTTCGTTCATCCTAGATTACGTGATAAAATAATAAGATACTTAAATTACGCAATGCATTTCGCACTATGCTATATTTGCAAACCAAGGAACTCGCGCGAAACTAAAACGTGCTTTAGGCGTCTAATCCCAGACGGTGAAAAGAAAGTGCTTTTTTCGAAGGCATTACGTTAGAAAGATATGTACTTTCACACATTTTGTTGGAATTAATAGTATAAAGTGATAGTTTTACGTTTTTACAGAGTATATATTTTTTAAATTATGTTTCTCGGAAGCTAGGAAATGCAAATATCAACGTCAAAAAATGAAAAGAAAGTGTTTTTTCGACGACTGGACAGCGATTGCTTTTTATGAAAGAGAAAATGCAAAAATTGCATATCGCACAATTGTGCGAGATCAAAATACAACTATGCAAGATTGCAAGAACAGAACACCGGATCTAATTAATCGAGGTAAAAAATCTATGCTCCAATTTCTTAGGTCGTCAATCTGATGCGTCAGCTAGATCGAAAAATGCAACTCTACAAAAAGAAAATATTTCGCATGAAAAAAATTGTTGAAATCTTATGTACGTTGAAAACACATTTTTTTCTTCTGATATATCTTATGTGGATATACCACGTTTGGATTTTTAAAACAGAGAACACTCGATATTTTTAACTTTTTTTCAGATCATTAGAAATTTTGACTAAAAATGAGAGTATAAAATTACCACTCAAAAAATTATCCCGCTGTACCCGCTTCCATGCACTTTGACTTCCCAATTCGCGTTCGAACCTCCCACCCTATACTAAAAACAACGTTGAAAAAGTTAATTGGGGTCTACAAATATTTTTATGTATGCTAGCTAAAAGCTGCCAAATATATTTTTCAATTTTTGTTGCATCTTTATCTTATAATAACATACCCTCAGAGTCCAAACTATTTTAAAAACATTCAGTCACTGCAATCCTTTTCGTTACACGAGTTATATTCACCTAGAAATTGATATCAGTTAAATATTTTGACAGGGTATTCTAATATCTTTGTTATTTGAAAGGCTGCTGCCAATGGAAAGTTTTTAATCTAAAGTAGTATACCGACCACTTTCTTCGACTTATGTTCCATTTCTCAGTTTTCCCTTCAAAATGATAACAAAAAATACATACTACACTAAAATCCTCTTCAAATTTTAGTTTTGACGTCTTTTTAACAGATTTTTGGCACTTTCACTTGGGATCATAACAGATTTTATTCGCTGCGAAAAACAAATTTGTCAGGTTTATTTCATGTTTTTGTCAACAATTAAAAGTACAGGCTTCCTCATGTTAAAGTACTCGTTTTAATACGCGCATTGGAATTATTCTTTAGTTGACCATGATTTATCATTTTTGAGATTAATTAAAATATTGTCATCATGTAGACCATCTGTTACCAAATTATGATAAACTTTGCCTGTCAAAAACTATCCCTCCCCACTCTCAGAGAGAATTATAACGATAAAATTGAAATATAGCGACATCTATTGATTAAAACACATTTCATAAAACAGTGCAAACCCGCAAGTATATTCGCATAACAGATTACTGCTTAAGAACTTTTCTGTCCATTTATACAAGAATTTTAGTCCTCCAGGTGGCATAGGTTTAAAACGCATCAATCAATTTAAAATGAAGGACGTGGAACAATGAAAATACAAAGTAATCTTTAAAATATTCATAATGCTTTTCAGTCTTACACTCTCTTACCTGGCACAGAAACTTATGGAAATTAACATTAAGAAGTTCCAGATAATCATATACCAAAAATTCGAAAAATCTATACAGGGCGAGTGACATCTAAAGGCAGAGCCGAAAACAAAATGTAGAACTCATTAAATAAGCACATATGCTTAATAAACATTAGCCCAAAAACGCTTGGTTCTCCATATATAGCGTGTTGAAAATTTTAACGTATTTTTGAAATCTTTTCCGAGCCCGTTTAAGAATTTCAACCAAATTTGATACACATTATTGGTTGTGCAATAATTTTGACCTGTTTAGATGACCAACGGCGTAGATACAAATAGTTACTCTAAATAATTGTAAAAAAAAGGAATACGGTCCTGTGCAAAACCAAAAATTTTGTCTTTTTTGGATAGCCCATTCAATTTGGAACAAAAAGAGCCTCTAGCTATATTTTTATTTCTACTACAGTTTCTTCGTAATTTCGGATTTTTTAAACTAGTGCCAAGGTGATTATGCTATAGCATTTAAAATAAAATTATTTATATCTACGCCGCTGCTCATCTAAACAGGTCAAAATTATTGCACAACCAATAATATGTATCAAATTTTGTTGTAATTCCTAAACGGGCTCGAAAGAAATTAAAAAATATATGTTAAGCGAAGTCTACCTTGTGTTTTCGGCCCTGCCTTTAAATGCGACTCACCCTGTATAACAGGTTTGAAAATGGTTGCAAAGTGCAAAATCTCGTTGCAAAAATCATCCCACAGATCTTATAAATAAATGGAAAGTAACGTTCTGGAATGTAGAACCTAATATTTTTATTGGAACGGAGTTTGGTGACAGGCTACTTCAACACCACTGATCTGTCAAATTTGACGGCAGTATAAAAATTCTCGTAGGTAATCTAACCTAACCTATTCAGTAATCTGTGGTAGGTAATATTCTTACCATATATAGCTTGTTAAGTTGTGAGTCCTCCATGCCAAGATACAAGATATGAATAAAAAAGAAAGAACTGCTGTAAGCATGTCAACAGAATTACTTAGATTTAAATGAATGTTTCCTTAAAGGAGCATATATGCTATAAAATAGTTCTGAATCGTTTAGTGTTTAATGAATTATAAGAATTAGTTATCAAATAATAATAATTCTCACCCTCATAATACAACCAAACTAAGAGTAGGTACCCCAGAAGCAAATGCTTTTGCGGAGGAGGGGTGGCAATTACTATTGTCTTTGAGAGACTAGGATAGCATTCGCTCTAATTGAAAAAAGCAGCTAGTGTATTTTTTAATCGTTTAATCGTTTGTTTAATCACAGAGCATCGATCACGGTATCGATAATTTCCTTTTATGCTCGCCCCAAGGCAAATTTTTCATATAGGGGTATCCAAGACCATTTATGGTATTCCGTGGTTTTCGATAGTATTCCATGGTCTTTGATGGTGTTTCATGGTATTCGATGGTATTCCATGGTATTCGATGGTATTCCATGGCATTCCATGGCCTTTGATGGTATTCCATGGTTTGCCGCTTTTCGAGTCGTTTAGACGTTTTTCGAGTAGTCTAGTCGTTTTTCATAGTCGCTTCGAGTCGCTTCTTCCTTTGACCGTTCGACTTTTTGAAGCAATTCCATGGCATAATTCACTCACCATATACCTTTAAAATTCCTCTTTTGGCACCTTGCAGAAAGTAACTACCGGTATATTTTTGACTAAAATTTTGTATCAATGACGTCAAAACCTATAGACGCGGTGCCCCATTGTTAAAATGCCCTTTATTTTGACTCCAAGATTAAATATATCCATACTACTCTAACAACATGCTTCAAACAAAGACAGAAAGTCAACCAACTGTACACCCGATGATTCCCGGCTGCAGTTCCTCCCGAGTCACACTTAGATATCGCATGTTTTTTCTTGTTTGGGGGCGCCGGAAGCATCGGAACCTCACCTGAAGACTCGCGGGATGGTCTAACGACGCCAGCCTCCGAGCCCACAGTCGAATAAGTTCGCTACGGCTGGACAAAAAGAGACAATTTCTGACAATCTCGCGACATTTTCGGAATAATTTAATGGAGCGCTTAGATTGTGATTAGTTCTGGGCGTCAAGCGTTTATCAAAACAAACCTGTCTATAAGTTCTGACGTCATTGTTTGGTATACTGGATGTAACACCGTGATGTCAGATTTTAAATAAAAAAATTCGCTAAATGGTTTGAATGAGAACCAGGATTTAAAAATCCCTGGATTTGCATTTTCAAAACGGTAGCAAAAAGAGGCGGTTTTATAAGACCTTTCAAAAAAAAGTTCATTCGAATATCTCCGAAATAATCAGTTGCTTATTTGTGTAAATTGCATCTATGTAGTAGAATTCACAATTTGTGTTGAAATATCTTATAAAATGGATTCCTTTCGCCCAGGTACCCGATGCTAAATTTATTTAGAAGTTTTGCGTACTATAAAATTAGAATGATACCTAAAATCGTTCGTTTTCTGACACGGAATAGTTCACCCATTAAAAATCTATGATCTACTATATAACAAAATGTTCTTCATTATTGATTGTGAAATTGATTATTGGAATCATTCAGAGGCTACTGATTGAACGACAATGGTTTACAAAAATATTAAGAAAATAAAGGTACACTTCTAAAATAAACATCTACGAACGGCAGTTCATTGTTGCTTGGGCTAAATAAACGATTAAAAAATACACTAGCTGCTTTTTTCAATTAGAGCGAATGCTATCCTAGTCTCTCAAAGACAATAGTAATTGCCACCCCTCCTCCGCAAAAGCATTTGCTTCTGGGGTACCTACTCTTAGTTTGGTTGTATTATGAGGGTGAGAATTATTATTATTTGATAACTAATTCTTATAATTCATTAAACACTAAACGATTCAGAACTATTTTATATGCTCCTTTAAGGAAACATTCATTTAAATCTAAGTAATTCTGTTGACATGCTTACAGCAGTTATTTCTTTTTTATTCATATCTTGTATCTTGGCATGGAGGACTCACAACTTAACAAGCTATATATGGTAAGAATATTACCTACCACAGATTACTGAATAGGTTAGGTTAGATTACCTACGAGAATTTTTATACTGCCGTCAAATTTGACAGATCAGTGGTGTTGAAGTAGCCTGTCACCAAACTCCGTTCCAATAAAAATATTAGGTTCTACATTCCAGAACGTTACTTTCCATTTATTTATAAGATCTGTGGGATGATTTTTGCAACGAGATTTTGCACTTTGCAACCATTTTCAAACCTGTTATACAGGGTGAGTCGCATTTAAAGGCAGGGCCGAAAACACAAGGTAGACTTCGCTTAACATATATTTTTTAATTTCTTTCGAGCCCGTTTAGGAATTACAACAAAATTTGATACATATTATTGGTTGTGCAATAATTTTGACCTGTTTAGATGAGCAGCGGCGTAGATATAAATAATTTTATTTTAAATGCTATGGCATAATCACCTTGGCACTAGTTTAAAAAATCCGAAATTACGAAGAAACTGTAGTAGAAATAAAAATATAGCTAGAGGCTCTTTTTGTTCCAAATTGAATGGGCTATCCAAAAAAGACAAAATTTTTGGTTTTGCACAGGACCGTATTCCTTTTTTTTTACAATTATTTAGAGTAACTATTTGTATCTACGCCGCTGGTCATCTAAACAGGTCAAAATTATTGCACAACCAATAATGTGTATCAAATTTGGTTGAAATTCTTAAACGGGCTCGGAAAAGATTTCAAAAATACGTTAAAATTTTCAACACGCTATATATGGAGAACCAAGCGTTTTTGGGCTAATGTTTATTAAGCATATGTGCTTATTTAATGAGTTCTACATTTTGTTTTCGGCTCTGCCTTTAGATGTCACTCGCCCTGTATAGATTTTTCGAATTTTTGGTATATGATTATCTGGAACTTCTTAATGTTAATTTCCATAAGTTTCTGTGCCAGGTAAGAGAGTGTAAGACTGAAAAGCATTATGAATATTTTAAAGATTACTTTGTATTTTCATTGTTCCACGTCTTTCATTTTAAATTGATTGATGCGTTTTAAACCTATGCCACCTGGAGGACTAAAATTCTTGTATAAATGGACAGAAAATTTCTTAAGCAGTAATCTGTTATGCGAATATACTTGCGGGTTTGCACTGTTTTATGAAATGTGTTTTTTAAGGGTTTAAAACCTATATATGGAATAAAATGAGGGCATGCAACATGTTCTTCAATAATGAAAATTAAAAATTACAACAATGTTCATTTTTAACTGTCCATTATCCTACCAAGAAAAAGCTTATAGCGTCTAAGCGACTATAAAAACGACTCTAAAAACGTCTAAACGACTCTAAAAAA